>JAFIDM010000004.1:58798587-58894868 GCA_023159025.1 Thereuonema tuberculata
AAATTGGTGTGGGGAGCTTTAATTTCAATGTCTATTGCAAGAATGCGTTGCTAGTCAGTAAAAGCAACTGCTTTTATTGTAACAGTATTCACTAAGGAAGAACGGATTGTTTTCCTTGAAAACGTGGTATAAAGGAGGTTATAAGTAGTAATGATTCAATGAAATGATGATCTTATTTCTCCGCGACCAACTCTTAAAGCAGTCTACAATCTTCAGAAGCGCTTATTGTTAGATCAGTGTACGCTATGAAACAAGAACATTGGACGACCTTAATGCATCCATCGAACAAGCTTTTCATGACATTGATACAGAACGATAACTTTGCCAAGCCGCTTGTCTCAGCGTTCCTGAACGCCTTCAGCGATTGTGTCAATACGAAGGGAACACAATTTGAACGTATTATAAAATAGAAAAACGGAAAAACGATGATGGCTCAATGTCTGAAAGCAAACGAATTTGTGCATTTTTTTCTATTTTTCCATTTTTCATGTTATATAATGCACGTTAAAGTTTCTTAGATATTATTAAAGTAGTTGTAAATCACTGTGGCAAGTAAAAACTTAGATGGTATATGTTGTAGCAATAAATGCATAAATGATAGTAACTTTTGCTCAACCCTGTGTATGTATAACATGTACTGTATTTAGACCATATGTTTAGGCTACATATATATCGACACAAATGTATCGGCTGATTTTTTTGAGCCGTTACGAAACTAGGTTAACAAAAGAAATTCTCAGAAAATTTAAGGATTTTGAAAGCATTGAAAGTAAGAAAAAGAAACTGATTACTTTCACTAAGTTTTAATCACCAAATCTCACTTTTCTTTTTTTTTAAAACAAATAAAATTCATTTCCGAGGTTCAAGAATATCTAAGCACCCGTAAATCGGTGGGGGGCGCACCAACAAGTTTCAGATTAGTTTCCTAGTTGTTTCTTTACTATTATTACTACTACTACTATTATTATTAGTCGATTCTCATTTCTCTAGGGAAATCAAATATTATAGAAATATTTGAGGTGAACATTTCAATGATACATTGCGTCAGCAAAAGAAAAATGGTGCTTGGAATATTACAAAAAGTCATTGAGTAAAGAAAGACAAATTGCAGACAGTCGCAGGGCGGAGAGTTTGATGGAAGTAATGATAGAGGGTGAAAATGGATGGATCAATAAGAAACAGGAGAATGATGAATGCTAGGCAACTTGGATAAGCTGCGACCGAATAAGGAGAATTGAAGATAAAGAGATGGAAAAAAAAATGATGGAGTTACTAAGTTTAGAGAAGAATTACAAAAGAAGAACTTACTGAAAATACTTGAAGCCTGCTTTCTTAAAGCTTTTTTAGTTTTCTTGGGTTTTTTTTTTTTTGCATTTTTTAAATTGTAAAAATAATCCGAATGAAAAGTCTGCCTTTATTTTTAAGTTGTGATATGAACTAAAGCTAAAAATAGTATTAGAAATTTCCATTTAAAAAAAAATCTTAAATCCGCATGACTTATTTGCTTAAATTTAATCACATTAAGCTCTCGCAAGTTTTACGGATTGCTAAAAGGATTAGTCGCTGTGTATTTTTAAGACAGCAATAGAAATCAATTGTTGAGATTCAATGATGTTTGGGGCGACTTTTGTCACTTTCAACCAGTAATTTCTTGGCAGTAAACCCTCATGGGAAGAACTTTCAAATACAAAAAATTAAATCCTCTGTTGTCCGTAAATATGCAAGCCGAGTTTTAAGATCCATTGAGCGGTTCAGAAATTATTACGCACACACTCAAAATAACTAATTAATTTTTTTCACATCCCTTTCCTAGAAAAATAGGCTTAAAAATGATTAAAATCATTTGTGATTTCGCGTAGGAACAGTCCCTCCTTGGTTCAGTAGTATCAACGTTTAGCAATGGGCTGAATAAACCGGATTCAATCCTTGTGGAGATCGTGTGTTTTTCCCAGGTTATTCTCTCGCTCCAAACATTGTCGCTAAAGACATAAACCGGTGTTCGTGCTAATGTGGGATCCGCACTGGGCAGTTCTCCCTTTACTTGGGGTTCTCCCATTTCCCCTCACTACTTTCACCATTCTTTCTCATCATTTCTCTCCGCCTGTCCTTCTTTCCGTGGGTATTAGACAATAAAATTCCGTGGGTGCTAGGCTTCCCTGCCATCCACAATCGAATCACAAGTTATTTCTCCTCCTGACGGCAGAAGGGTTCACCCAGCTGTTTGACAAATGGAGACCAGGATTCTTTAAAGGCGGCCTAGCAATGGACTGAACATTTACAGTGAATTTGACCTAATTGGCTACTGTGATGTCGGAGTTTATACATTCGATTTACACTCTACACTGAAAGGTGCAGTAGCAGAAGGAAAGAAAAGCCATCTCTACAGCCTCCCACATCAATTTGTATGAAATTCAGATCATCATTTTGCTTCTAATTGTTAAAAATAAAGTAAAAAAAAAGCTTCTTAAAGAAGTGACTTGACCAATGGCTCTAATCTGCAAGTGACGGTAAGAACCTGACAAAACTTTAACCTAATTTTTGCTGGTGTCATTCTTTCCTCCAATGTTAAAAGCACTTTAGGCCGAGTAGAATTGACTAATAGTGTTAATGAATAGCAGAAGTGGACAATGTTTTTATTCTCATTAATTTGGATTGAGAATTCCACAGCAGCCTATTCTCGTTAACTGTATCTCTCAACTTTAAGATGCAACAACTTTTCTAATTAAGAAATTTACAAAAGTTAATAAAAAGGCCAAACATAAAAGAATAAAATTAACCACAGTTAAATTTCCAGACGTCGTGTCGTACCATTGAAAAAGATTACCATTCAAAAATCTCTTAGTACGAGTCGAAACCGCGTCTGGAATTTTAAATGTATGTAATTTTATTCTTGTATGTTTGGTCTTTTTAGGGACTTTTATGAACTTTTTAGCACACGATAAAATTTTTAAGATATTTATAATTCCAACCTTTTAATTTAACAAGAAGTTCCTGATTTTAAAATTTAACAAGAAGAACTAGAAATGTTATATTTATCTATCTATTTATTTTTAAATTGTAATATCAGCTTAAGACTTATTGTAAAAACTTTCCATTTTCTCAGGTAAAAAAACATATTATTTAAATGAGTTGCCTGAATTCAACTAATTTTAGTTAAACAAACCACGAATTAATGTTACATTATTAAAAATCGTTAGAATTAATTGCTTCTTTTGTAAAACTTTTCTTTGGGAGATTTTGTCGACAAGAACCTACAAGTTGGGCATGGTATGCTGTAAGGAGGTCCATTACAACCAACAGAATACACGGTAACACGGACACGCAAAGACTGATTAATCTTACGATCCTCTATTTCCTAGGAAAGTGGTCTAAAATTAAAAATAACTGTGGGTATAGATTAATCAATTATGTAAAGTACAAAATTTTTAGTCAACTAAATATTAATCTTTTGATTAATACTTAATTTATAAACAAATACAAGGCAATTAATGCTTTTAGGCAGTGTCAAAAGCAAATCGGCCCCATGATATGCACAATTTTATAAACAAAATTTTATCGGAAGCGATCAGATCGTAGTCGGCAATATGCTTCATCATTTCTTTCTCGTTCTCTGTCTCTTGTCTCTTGTCTCTTGACTTTGAGCGAGACCGTTCTTTACGCAAGCGTGAAGCTTCTCACTTTGCATCAGCATCTAGTTTTTCCGCACGTCGAGATATTTTCTCAATTTCAGTCATAACAATCGCAACAATTGCGTCTTTTGCATGCGCAACAATCACATTTATAATGCAGCTCTACAACAATCACAAAAAAAAACAACAATTGCGCGTTTTGCATTCTCAACAATCACAATTATAATAAGGAAATTAAAACAATATCAGGTTTCTTGGTTTTTAGCAACCCATTATTAGCAAACCACTCCTTGGGAGGTCAGGGAGTGGTCCTACAGGTGTGAGTTTTTAGACGTGGTCACCTAATTTTTGAGGCTGAACACAATGGTGAATGTTTCATTCTAATATCTCTATCCGTTTGACCACTACAGAGTGTGACAGAGTGTGACGTCCGGCAAGCATAAATGCAAGAGCGGTTACCTATGTTTTACAGGCAAGCTGTAACATAGGGGCCGCTAAAAACAGCAAATGATTTCTGATGTTGTGGATGGGAAAATTAAATAAAAATTAAAAAAAAAATAAAATTATTTTAATTTTAAGTACTTAATTAATTTGTTAAATTATTAACTATTAATTTAACTTTTAGATTATTATATTAAACTTCTCGCTCCTATATCACAGGTATACAGTTAATAAGTATATCTAAAGGGACTGATAAACATTAAATTTAAATAAATATTTATTTGAAATTCATAGTATAATATTTGATACCAATTACGAAGTTCAGTCTCCCTTAACTTCCTAACTTGTTCATTGACTTTATTCTGATGTCTAAAAAGTAACTGCATATTTAGAATAAGATATTTTTCTCATAAAGATATGAAACGGAATATTGTGAACTTCTTCGCCAATCAGGAGAAGTAGTTCCTTATAGATGTAAAGCAGGTCTTCGATCTGTATGAAAAATCGCAGTGTCTTTTGTTCTCTGTACCAATGCAACGACTGCCTTCCAATCTTTTAAAAGCTTTTTTCTCGTCATCAACATTTCAATCCATCATTGTTCTGTTTCTTTTTTTCCTACATTTTCAATGGAATGATGATGATGACGTTGGAAAATAATTTCTTCCTCGTCCGTTTGATTCTTTCTTTTTTCTGTGACGTTACAAATTGCTTTCCGGACTCTGTCTCTTGAATTACCTGTTTGAACTAATACGACATATTTATTCCAATGAGCCTTTCATTATTCTCTTTCCAATCCATTTGATGGTTTGATGGACGGTAGCTTGGCTATTGGCTGTCTTCCTGCTGCCGGATCTTCCGGCGAATCGATAACCAATGAACTTGACTTCATTTCACCTTCCATTGACCTTTGATGCGCTGGGATGACATGCGTTTCTTTTGAATGAATTCCTTCTCTACTTTCCTTTCCCATTTGAAAAATACGGTGATATCACAAACATCCTGGGACATTGAATAAATTTTGTTTCCAAATTATATTTTTTTCTTTTTTAAAATTCTTATTTCAGTTTGAAAAAGAAATAAAAGTTTAGGTTTATTTGATTATTTTTGGAAATATCTAAATTCCTAAATTTAGAATTATAACTGAGATTTTACGTGTGTAAAATCGATATTCAAATTTAGAAAGGATTAAGGCCAATGCACAAATTAAAAAGTTTAAAAGGTTATATTAACATAGTGAAAAGATAAAATTACGTTTCGGCTGAACTCAACCAACCGTTTCATGATTGGTAAACGGCTGGTTGAGCCCAGCCGAAACGTAATTTAATCTTTTAAATGTATTAATATAACCTTTTAAACTTTTTAATTTGTGTGTTGGCCTTAATCTTATTTAAATTTAAATTTAGAATATATTAATTAAAAATTAATGCAGCGCATCACTGAATATGTATTGAATAATAAGGGTTGCAGTTGCTATATTTGCGGAATCAATAATAAAATGATCGAATAACAGTTCTTCATTATAATTACTGACTTTTATTATTTAAAGCTGGGCGAACACACAGCAATTATAGGCAAGGCCCAATTTGATTGCTGACAACGGGATCAAGCGCGAACACAGAGTTTTTCCTGAACCAATATTGCCCTGAATATGTATAGTTACGGCGCTTCTCACTAGGGAGAGCTAAAGAGAGAGCGTGTTTTCGTACAGAATTGCTATAGTATTAAACGCCGTCCCTCTGTAGAAATCAATTACAATTCTTTCATTATCAATTGACAAAATGTTGTTGTTGGAATTATCTGTTTTGGGCCGACCCATTTTGCTGATTTTAAGCCTTGTTTCTCAAAGAAAATGGCCGGCGTGAGGTGACTGAATTTCCGATGTTCAAAGTTTCGCCTCCTTCGACGTCAGCATTGTCACGTGATTTCATCCGTTCATTTGATTCGCTTTCGTACCACCAATATTTTGCGACAACTAAAATTGGGGCAATATTGTTCCTTTTGTACCGACAATAAAATTGGGGCAATATTGTTCAGTTTCGGACATCAAATTGGGGCAAACGGTTGCCAGCAATCAAATTGGGCATGAATGTCCCAAAATATCGCCTCGTGTTCGCCCAGTTTTATACAATTAAAGTCAGCAAAAAAATTAAGTTTCTATCGTAGGATTACAGATAGGTTTTGTTTTACTTATTTATTTTGAAGACTATGAAGAATCAAAGAAAATACTCGGAAGTCTTTGGTCACAGTATAAAACATACTTTTCAGTTTTAGAATTTCATGATTACTTAAATATTCCCAGCTTTAAATGATGTAAGCCAAATCTAAATACCTTTCGCGCCTAAAAAAAATAAAACGAAAATATAACTAACTTCGCAAAACTCTGGCAACAACTAAGTTAAAATGTTTTTGCAAAAACCTGATTTGCTGTCAGTCTGAAATTTACCCGTCGCGTCGTCGGAATACTACAAAATGCAATGCTCAAAATTAAAGACCCGTGTTTTGTATAAGGAAGACTTAAAATCATAAAGTAAAAAAAAACAAAGATTTGCTAATATGTCTAAATACTAAAATAATTAGTGTATGTTGATTGTTTTTTTGTACAATAATAAAGTAATCTACGAAACTACGAGGACCAAGGTAATCTGGTCAGATGATAGAAGGCGGAAGCAGAGTGAGAGAAAGAAGAAATACTTGGAGGAGAGGAAAAGACTATTCATCTAGTCAATTGTTTCCCGCGGTCCATAGTAGGCCAAACTCGTAAGAAGAAGAAGAAGAAAGTAATCTACTCTTTTTGACCTAGTAATTTTTGTATTAAAATATCAAGAATTTTTGATATCTGATTCTTTATTTGTTGATAAGTTATTATAGATGTCGTTTTGAAATTGTGGGTTGTTCTTAATGAATATTGAAAATAAATGAAATTAAGCTTTCTGATTTTTATCTGAATTAACTTTGAATGCCAAAATTAAAAAGGGGTTCTACGCCGCGCCCCCACAGAACACAGATCTCAAGAAAGAGATAAAAAATGAAGATAATCAAAATAGAGATCGTCTGTGGCTGGAAATAAAAAAAGCAAAACGTAGATCTTAGATCTATGTTTTTTTATTATTTTTAACATTGTGATCTCAGAATTAAAGATATGATTGTAAAATGTAATAATTTGTGATAATAAGACGAAGGATGATAGGCTTGCAAATAACACGTAGGAAATCAAGAGAGAATACTGAATTTCACGGAGTTGCTATTGGGTTTTTTTGTAAAATAAAATTCTGTTTGACTTTACAGGCCATCAAGTTAGTGACGACAAGCCTATGTGGCCCTTGGGGTCGCGGGAGGTAAAGCTCCCGACGTTTCGTGACCATCTGGTACAGTTTAGGTGGTCACCTCGCGAAAGAAACTCGGTACCTTTTCTACAGAGGCCTGGGTAGACCCTAGGACGAGTTTAGAGGAGAATGGCGCGTGGAAAAAAAATCCCTGCTCTCATCCGATGCCGGGAATCGAACCGGCCACCTCCAACCTGCAGTCAAGAGCCCTTACCACTCGACTACCGAGCCCATCTTATAACATGTCATTAGTTCTGAAGAATTAAAATATAGAGGCATTCCTTGAAACAGAGATATTCTTTGAAATTCTTGTGATTTTAGAATATAATTGGAATATTTCTTAAGTTGCATCTGTAATTGACAGACATTTCCTCATCTATTTTAATGAAACGCTGGCCAATCATTATTTGTTTGGCAACTTTTTTTTTATAAACGTAACTGTAATTTAGTCGAAATGCTTAAAGTCACCAAACGGAAACGGAAGGAAAGTGGAAGCAGGATATCGACATATTTTGTTTACAGTAGTGAATTTCTCTTAATAAGTTTGAATAATTGACAGGAAATAGTTTGAGGATAGCTTGAATAAATATAGCACAAGATCATCTGCTCTTCCAGTCTCTCTATATTTACTTTTCCATCAGGAGATTCCGTACAAGACAAAATCAAGTTTCATTAAAATGAAAGAAAACTGTTTCTTTAGCATTTCCTTAAAGTAAATTCAATTAAATAAGAATTCAATTAATACCTAATTCAATTAAAAGCAACAATACCACTACTGGTTTGCGGAAATAAAACAGAACGCCATTGAAGCTCTTGCTGTAAACTTACGTTTTTACTTCTACATTGCAGCCAGACCTTATATGATATGATTATATGATAACTCTAATACATTTTAATATGCATGGGAAAGAAGGAAACAATTGGAAAAAGCAGCTTTAGAATATAGTGGTCGAATATATTCACAACATCATTCAAACGCTACGTGCTTCAAGAAAATTGAAATTTCGGTGTAAGGCTTACATTCTTGTTAGGTCTTGTTTGGTAAGAACTAAATACGTATGGCCAAGTGCATCAAACTTCAATTAACTTTGATGGCTCCATTTTGGGAATGTAGCTAAAATTAGTGGGGGGTACTGCTCCAGAAAAATTTTAGCCTTTGTTTTAAAATTGTGTCAAAGGAAACAAACATGTATAAAAAGAAATTTATCAAGTTTCTGAATAAATTTTCTTTTTATAGATGTTTGTTTCCTTTGATACAATTTTAAAACAAAAGCTAAAATTTTTCTGGAGCAGCACCCCCCACTAATTTTAGCTATGTCCACACTGCAGCCATCAAAGTTAATTGAAGTTTGGTGTACTTGGCCATCAGACCTTCATTTCTAATAGCACAGAACTAGCTTGGTTTTCTGTAAATTAGTTCCCATTATTCCTCCTATTTGATCTTTGAGTGATTTACTTTGCTTTCTTCTTATTTGTTACATCATTTTCTTACTTGTTACGTTCTTAATATTTCTCTTACCACTGAACAATTCTTTTTAATTATTTTTTTTAGAATGTTTCCGCGCGACTATTCGAAAGTTGGAATGCCAGTTCTACATTATTACTTTTGATATTAACAAAACAAATAAATAAGCGGTTGCAATTATACAAACTGAGGAAAAAACAATTGAAATTTAATTGGATGAATAATTCATCATTAATAATCCGAAGATCACGAAACAACAGCTGCTCTGGAGAACTTCAAAAACTTGATAGAAAAAAAAAACCTTAGTTTAATGGAATGGGCCACTTGAGGTTTACGCCCCTATCGACGTCACGTATGACGTGTAAGCACATGCGACGAGAGCTTATGAGATAAACATATAACTTTGTGTGAATTATTTAAAAAATCGTCGATTTTCGATATTTCAAGACGGATGGTTCTGTACTGTGCAGTTCCTTATTGTAATTATTCTGTAAAAACGCTTGAAATATCTTTCTTTAATATAATATTTCCTCTATATCTACACCGGTTAAAACAAAGCACATGGCTTTGTTTATCCCACATGCGAAGCAGTAGCCTGGTGGGATATTTTGTAACTACGAAGCCCCGCCTAGCCTCAAGTGGTCCATTAAATTATATCCTTCTTTCAAAATTTTCAGATTGGATGTAGAGTTGATTATTGCCTATTGAAGAAGACGACAGCAATATATTTTGAAAGAAGGATATAATTTAATGGACCACTTGAGGCTTACAATCGTTGCATCCAAATCAAATCTTTTAGTTCAGCCTCTATATCTACTAGGGTTAAAACGAAGCACATGGCTTTGTTTATCCCACAAGCCAAAAAGTAGACTGGTGGGATATTTTGGAACTATGAAGCCCCGCCTATCCTCATGTGGTCCATTCAGTGATAGGATTTTGAAAATAAATCTGAATAAATTGGTGAATAATTTAGAGATTAACAAAAATTCGTTATAACTACTGTGAATACAATAAATTATTTTCAATGGGATTTTTACTGTATTTATTTATAAAACTAGCTGTACCCGGCATGCGTTGCAATGCCACTCAAAGAAATAAAGTGTTTGTGTTTAATTCTGTTTATTGAAGTGCTTTTGGATACACAATATTTTTTGTTTTTCCATCTGGTGCATACACGAATAATCAGAAGATTTTCCGACGCGGAGCAGGCCACATACAGATGCCAATTTGTTGTCATTGTGCCTTATTGATGGCTATTGCAAATACGAGTCGTACCGGAAACTGCAAACGTTGAAACCGGAAATACACTCATTTGTTGAAACGACTCGCGCACCAGATATTGCAAAATGGTTCTACTAATTCAGAAACCTTCGCGGGCGTGCGCACAACAACTCACCAAAGTTTCATTGCAATCTCATGAATGGTATAGGAACGCATATGGGACAAACAAATAACGAAATATTCATTTTTATATATATAGATAAGAATAAATATATATAAAAGGGAAAACCATTGGAGTACTGTATTCTGATAGAAGTAACGCTAAGAACTAAGTATTACTGATCATCTGCTTATAGTTAGATTAGATTAGATTAATTGAAAGTGGGTGGCATGACTGCCGAGCACGTCGACCTGTAAGATCTTTTGTACTATCCCACGGAAAGAAGGACAGACGGAGAGAAAGACTGAGAAAGGATGGTGTGAGAAATGCAGGGGAAACGGGAGAAACCAGGGAAAACCTGCCCAGCGTGGATCGCCACCATCAACGAAACCCACATGAGAACCGAACTCATGAGAGGTGAGAGGCCAGTGTCTTAGCGATATCGCCAACCGCGCGGCCTGCTTATAGTTAAGTTCTTGCAGATATAAACACAGATGGTAATGCAAGAATTTCACATTCAAATCCTACTTCATCATTATCAGTATTTTAATGAAAATTATTTCCGCTAAACTGGTATTGAATTGGTCTTTTAGGCTAATGTAATTCCTACTCTTGTATTTGCTTCTTCTCTATTCCACGTCAATTGTCTTTGTTGCAATAGAATTCCACTTTCTGAATCATCAAAGGAAGCGTTTTAGAAGACTCTGATTTGATTTGTTTATTCCTGTTTATCTCGAATGTCGTGAACTTTGCTATCGAATAGCAGGGTCATTTCACGTTCGATCACCTGATGAGTTCACCACACCATCACAGATTTTTATGAAAATTTATTTGCATGTAAAGGGTCGTATGATAATACATCTGCAAACTATGGGATTTTTTGGTTAAATATTTGCTGAGATATGAATTTTAAATTATTTTTTTTTTAGGCACCACGCCCCTTTTTTGACGTATTTTCTTGAATACCTCATCTCCTAATCAATCAAATGGAACCAAATTTGTTTTCCCCACGTATTTTTTTATGCTGAATCCAAAAATTCCAACGAAATTAGTCTAGGACTAACAGTTTTGTAGTAATGGAAAGCATGTAAGCATTTAGGAAAAAATTTAAATGGCCATGTGGGACAACATTTAAAAATTTGAGAAGTCTGAAAAAGGTCTAAAGTAACTGAAAAAAAAATAATTAAGATGGTGTTTTGCTCCTGAGCTTGGAAAAAAAATCGCAAAGTTGATATTCTTATCGAATCTCGTAAAGCAATATTCAACAATTATTACTTTGTCACTGCATATTTATTTAGTAAATTCAAATTACCCCAAAATAATTTTTATTGAAAATATTTTAAGTAACACCTCAGTAAAACACTTTTATTAAAGGAAATGAAGTTAATTAAAAGGCTTGTATTTTTTCAATAACATTTTGGATTATTACGCTGCCTAGCATCGGCGATTGAAGCAGTGAATAATCTGTTTGAATCGTCGTATTTGCAAACTATTCAGTTTGAAAATATTTTACCTGGCTATAAGTGAGAGTTACTGCTTACAGATTTATGACTAAAGCAAGGGATAACTTGAATTTACTAAATAAATATGCATTGACAAAGTAATAATTGTTGGATATTTCTTTACGCGATTCGAAAAAAATATCAACTTTGCGATTTTTTTCCAAGTTCAGGAGCAAAACACCATCTTGATTTTTTTTTCAGTTACTTTAGACCTTTTTTAGACTTGGGTTAAAATTTCAAATTTTTAAAAGTTGTCCCATATGGCCATTTAAATTTTTTCCTAAATGCTTACATGCTTTCTATTATTACAAAACTGTTAAACCTTGACTAATTTCGTTAGAATTTTTGGATTCAGCATAAAAAAATACCTGGGGAAAACAAATTAGGTTCCATTTGATTGATTAGGAGATGAGGTATTCAAGAAAATACGTCAAAAAAAGAGCATGGCACCTTTAAAAAAAAACTTCAAAAATTTATATCTCTGCAAATATTTAATTAAAAATTCCCATATTTTGCAGAATGTGTTATCTTATGACCCTTTATATGCAAATAAATTTTCATAAAAATCTGTGATGGTATGGTGAACTCATCAGGTGATGACATGGAATGACCCAGCAATAAAGAAAATATCTTTCTGGTGCTATCCAGGAAAGTTAAATATGACCGTTTTTATTATCAGACTCAAATAAAGAAAAGAGACCGACATATGTAAGTTTGATGATCACATCAAACTGTTTAAGTTACTTGATCGTAGTTTCCGCAAGTTTGAAGTGTATCGAGGACTTACAGATATCTTTTTTCTTTTTTTTTAAGAATTATACCATTATTAGGGACTTTTCCTTTTAAATTAAAGAACTGTTTCTTTTTTAAATTAAAACCATCTTGGTAGATGTAACACTGATAAGAACTACGCGAACTTTTTTTTTAAATGCAAGCTTTAAAGTTTTAAAAACGATAATTAACAATGCTTTGCTCATTCTCTAGCAGAATTAAGCACACGTGTCCGTCCGTAAGGAAATCCCACGTTGCTGTCCATTGACGCAATACATACATTAATCCGCGGTCAACCTTTTCTCACAATGTGTTTATGATTCCGAACAATTACGTAATGTCTTGCAGATTTTAGTTTAAACTTTTCCGGGAAATTTCCCCAATAAAAGTTGTATTTGTCTGGGAAAATAAAAATTTTAAAATTCTTACTGGCCAATTCTGTACGACGATTATGACAACTTAAGATTATTCTTTAGGATATTGTTGAATATATTCAATGCAGAAAATACTAGAACAGCATTTAAATACGTTACAGTTATGGCAAGTAGCTGTAATTCAAAATCACGTGATATTTACATTTGTCTGTTAAGGGTAGCATTTTGAAATTGTACTAGCAATACTGGACTTGGCAGCTGATATTAAAGAATCTGAGAAATTTCCAAGTCTCGCAGAAAAAGTTTCCACGAGATTTCATCTGTTACTCATTTCAAATTTCAGTTTTTTTTTTTTTTTTGGTGTAGTCATTTAAGCGTTGTTCCGTCTCTTTTGTAGAATTCTAATAACTAATTATTAAAAACTTTGAAGATAATTTTTGTGAAGGATTTTTTCGAGCTAAACAGTTTTGTTGTCGACTCTTTTGCAGAACTCCTCCGCATTCCATTTATCATCGTCTCTTTGGCTTAATTGCGTTCATACACATTTCCGTCTCTTTGGAAGTGCATTGGGTTTGTGAGGGAAATTATTAGCCGCCTTCACTTGACTGTGACGTCAAAATACAGAAATTCCAAGATTCTGTTCTCCTGCGGTGCAAGTTTTCTGGGAACATTGAACTTGGACATAAATTCTGCTGTTTCGGAGTTGGAGTCACGTGATAACCCCATATTAATTAAGGTATCTCTTTCGTATCACGTGGGGAAGTGACAGACGAAATTGCCTACATAGAACACCCATCAACGACCTAATAGCGTTATTTCCTGTTTAGAATCTTGGAAGAAGATTTCTCTTTTGAACGCAAAAGCTTTGGTAATCAATTTCCGGAATCCAGAATGGTATTTATCGGAGAAAGGCATGATGTGTTTATAGAGAGGAAAAAAATAATAATTCTCTTTCCATGGAGTTCGTTTACGTTCTGACATTTTAGATCTGCAATCATGTTTGAAAAACAAACACCAAAACAAACAAGTGAAAGTAATTTTAAGCTAAAGCATACATTTAAGAGCGACCCGTAATAATAACAAAATTTAAAAAATAATAATTAAAAAAAAAGTACTTTAACGTAAGGAAAAATAAAAAAAAAAGTTAGGAAAATAGAAAAAAAGAAAAAAACCCACGCGGACATTGAGAAAAAAAGATTAAGATAAAAAACAAAAATCAATAGATGTACGGATTCGAACCGAAAACCTCTAGCATATGAGTCCGAGACTTTACCCATCAACTGAAATGAGATGATTGGTTTAATAGCAGAAATGCAATGAAAATATTGCCAAATATCTCGAACATTAGGGGGGGGGGGGGGTTGACCCTTAAAAAATTTCATTCCTACAGTGTTTGGGCCAACACGATTGTGAAATCCGTTTGTCGATCCGACCTTCCGTTCGGGAGTTGTTAGGGGTGAACAGACACGGACGGATGGAGGAACGGACAGGAGAAACGCAATAACTACCGATTTTGGTTACTATCACAATAGCTCCCAAATGGATCGCTAAAAAGAAAAACTAAGTAATTTAAAGTCTTCTTCTTAAAATACGCGCTTTCCTTTGTTTTTGAAGGAATAGAAGTTTTAGTATCCACCGATTACACAGATTTCTTTACTTTTTCAACTTGCTGAAAATTGGCTAAATTTGCGATGATATTAAGTTGCCAATCATTTTCAGCAGGACTTTTTTTCTAGCAAAAGAAAAGCTACAGGAACTCTTAGTCAATTTTTAGTCGTAGAAGCTGACTACTGATAATCACTTTTTAGAGAGCACTAAGCGCACAAAGCTATTAAATCACAGAAATAATTCCTGCTAGAAATACTGAAGTTCTTTTGTTGATTAACCTTTTTTTAAAAAAATCTTCCAAACTTTTGACGCGTCTTCAGTTTCCTGTTCTCTATTACGAGTTTTACTTGGGTTTCTAGAGCTGCATGTTTTTTAGAAAGTTTTTTGTTTCTGTAGGTTGTAAAAATTTCACAACTTAAAAGAAGCTAGCAAAATGGCGGACACAGATAGCAAATAAAGTGATATTCAAAGATAAGTTGATAACGTAAAAAATGAAGAGGATGGAGGCGTAAAAGCTTTATCAGCTATCGGTGGACAAAAGAGTGTAAACTTTAGTTTTCAAAACTACCGTTCAGTGCGCTAGAATCGCCATAGGGAAATTCAATCAGGCCAAACCGAAATAGAAACACACAAAATTAAGAGTTTTGAGAGAAAGAATCGTGTTATTTTACTGTCGAAAAAAGTCATCACTTTTCGGTGCGGTCCGGCCGGAAAAAAGCCCTGATTTTTAGTAATATCTACAAAAAAATAGTTACAGTGGAGCCCAGTTATAACATTGTAATTGGGGCCAAAAAACTGTTGTCGCGATAAAAACGGGATCGCGCTAAATTTAAGTAAAGTTTTTTTAATTAAAAGCAAAAAAAAAGAAAAAAAAAAGGGCTCCAATATTATTCAATGATATCATGTTATATCAGAATTCACGTTAAATCGGGTCGCGTTATAACGGGGTTCTATTGCATAAGCAGCAATTCATCGACTCTCTTCTACTACTTTTCTGTGTGGAATTTTAGCAACTTCACGTTCACATTTCTGCAGAAGATCTACTGGGGAAAGCTTCAAGTAGAAAAATTACAGTTGTCTTTTATCCATAAATATACATATGAAATTTAGACATAAGCTAATTTTTTTCAGTACCATAACTCTAATTACGAATAACACGAATTACCTTTTCCATATTTTAAAATATCATTTATATAACTACAATAAATCCTTGTTATCTGGTGATCCGATCTGGTTATCCGGTTCTAAAAAAGTGTAATCCATTTCACCCATCGATGGTCTCTTCGCTTCCATTCGCTGCAATGCAATATCGAATAAAAAGTTCTGAGAAGCTATTCGGCCGATTGACAGGAGCTCCACCAAGGGAAACTGTTGGTTTCTCCACGTCATTCTGATTGCACGTGTTCTCATTTGCTTTACGATGTTTCTGTGATTAATTTATTAAATTTCAACAACGACAGCGAAGCGTAGTGCTAATGAAAGTGTTTTATCCAAACGCAGACGCATTGTGATGAGCTTAGTGAACACGATTCGTGTGCTTGACTTGCTTCGTTCTTAGCACCCGGATAGCGAAAGTGTGTGGAACCTTATTTTCCCATAGGATCAAAGAGATACGTGGTTTCCGTTATCGCGGTTAACGAGAATTCACTGCATCATTAGCGTTTCAATACATATTTTTTTTAGCCTACTTTCCTAAGAAAGTGAGGCTTATAAGATCACTCAATCTGTGTATCTCTTCTCTAGTAAATTTTGAATAGCAGGATGGAATCATCTTGAAACTCGATATACACATTTAATGATTCCACAAGACCTAAGTTTTATGTTTGAAATCTTTTCCAAGTACGTCTGTATCCAGAAAATTTCCCATAGAAATTTCTATAGAGTCCCATAGAAAAGCATTGGAATCTAAGTTTATATGCCATTTCTTTTAATATTCCATTATTTTTATTAATGATTCCGTTTTTTAATAATGGAATCATCTTAGGCTATTCATTAATTAGAGCATGGTTTGATGTGATTAAAGTTAAATCCGATTTAGATTAAAATTCTAAAGTCAGTAGATTGCTAAACAGATTAATATTAAACAGATAAAAGAAACCCATTGTTTGGCTTCTAATGATTTTCTTTGGGAATTTTTATCATCTTCACACACAAATTACTGACTCACTGCGCATGCTTAGAAAAATGATTAAAATTCGATTTTGGCAACTTAAGATTAGTAATTGCTGACTGAAGAGAAACAGCAAATGAAAAAATGAAGAAACATTTAATTGCCAAGTATTATAATTGTAAATACTTAAAAAAATAAAAACCGAAATATTATAAAGAAAGTTGTCTTCAAATTCTTTTGAAGAGATTATTAAAATTACTAGCATATTTTTATTTCTTTGATTTTTTTTGATTGTTTCTCTTAATCCTCCACAGCATCCACCCACTTGTCTCTTTGTACTTCCTTTACTGATTACAATTAATAAAGGTTATCATTTTAATAATAAGTTTTCATAAAAATAAGCTTTTCTTTCTGTTAATAAGATTTTTTTTTCTGTTGTTGCTTAGTTTCTCCTTGATATTAGATGTAAATCTTGAATAATATTCATTGGAGATTAGCACATCTTGTTTTCCCTTAATCTTGCTTTCACTTAGCTCAAGATAAGTTTGAGTTTTCTAATTAAACACTGCATTTCTGCGAAGTTATTTACATTTCGTTATCTTCTGGTTATCTCGTTGTTCATCTCTACTATAAATAACCTGTCATTTCTTTCTTTGTTTCTTTCTGTTTCATTTGAATACATCCGCTTTTTTTTTATTCCCTTATTAAAGTATTTGCCAGGAGCATTTTTTGTTTCTTTGTGCGAATTTCTCAGAACCAGTGTTTATAATTCCATCTCAGATTTCTGTGATAATAATAATAATAATAATAATAATAATAGTAATAATGAACAGTTATAGTTACTTTCTACTAAGTTGCCGCAGTAATTAGACAGATAGACAATTAGAAATTTGTTTTTATATCATCAAATTAATCAAAGTGTGTTTGTGTGCAAGTTTTTTAATAATTTTTGCACTCTTAGATGAATTTATCGAAACTTGGAATACATATCAAAAGACACGAGATGTTCTGACATTTATATTTAAAATTTTTTTCGGTGTTGGTCTTCTTGTTGACAAATTACCCCGAGAAGATCACAAAAAAATTCTTGTATTGGTTCTAATGCCTTTCTGTATTCTATCGATGTCTTAAATTAAAAAAAAAAAGATACTTAATCCGCCTATCAAGTTGCGCGAGCTTGGATATGGTTAAAGATCATAAATATTTAATTAAAGTTCAGTTTTCAGTGTTGATATGTAATGAGCGTGAGTGGCAGGGAAGCCGAGCACCGTTAGTCTATTGTTCTATCCTCACAGATAGAAGGACAGATGGAGAGAAAGACTGAGAAAGAATGATAAAAATAGTTCACGGGAAATGGGAGAGCTCCGAGAAAACCTGCTCAGCGCTGATCGTCCACCACCAGGAAACCTACGTGAGAACCGAACCCAAGTAATCAAAAGTGAGAAGCCACTGTCTTGGCAATAACGCCAACGTAGCGGCCACGTTTGATTAAATTATGAATTTCATTAATGATTAATTTACACAACTTTAAATCTCGCAAATACTTACTTGTTTTTTGTTGTTGTTTTTTTGTTCAGATTAAAATTCTTTATTGTTAATGCAGGCGTCTTCCGATTATTCGACAGGTTAGGGACCAACCTGTCGAAAACTAGAAAGTTTCTAAATGCTGCGCCCAGTATTTTGTTTAGATCGCAATGCATTTTGACCGCCAATAAACGAAACATCGCATTGTATGTCACATGTGAATGAGTGCGAAAGCTAAATAATACACTAGCACGTAGCAACTTCTATACATAGACGGAACGAAAAGATGACACCGAGTCGATTGAGAGAAAAAGTAGCGCGTGGAAGATCGTGGAACCACGATGTCAAAAGAGCTGCACCACCTGTCGAATGTGTGGATTCTTTTTATAATTGAAAAGGCTCGAAAGAGCGGATTATTGGAAAGCGGAGGACTCCTGTAATCCGCACTTTTGTTTTATTATTTTCACGACTTTAAAAAAATATAACGAAACAAAACTCAAGAGTTTAAGGAAATTAAAGACTGTTCATCTACATTATATTAATCATAAATTTTACGAGTAATTTTTAATGTTGTATTTCATATAAGTATGCAATTACGTTGCTATTTATCTATTGTGATGCTTCATAAAATGTTTCCAAACCTCAAGAAATTGCGTTAAAGCAACAGGAAGCGAATATTTTATTTGTGCTTTTTTGTTTTCCGGTTGAAAAGCACAGATAACTAATGCCTAGTTTGCTATCAAGCTGCATACTTTGCGTAGTTTATATGCATGCTCTAACTATTATATGTACAGGTGTTCCGCTATGCACCTGAAAAGCTTCCATGTATTCTAGATTCTAGATATATTCTAGATGTCATTTTAAAAATTAAACAAATCAATTCTCAGTTTGGCAATAAACGCAAAACTAATCAACAATTTGCAATCTATCAAAACTTATGTTGTTAAAAGTGATTAGCGCGTAAAACTTAGTTATGAAAGCCCTTGTAATTCAAAGGTCAGGTTACAATTTCCATCACGGTCTCCTCGGTACACTATTGGCTTACAGGACAGGTGTTGCTGTCCAACACATTGGATGAATGAAGTGGCCATGATTGTAGCGGACTAGCGGTTTCGACTATGGAGAGTGTTACACGCCCAAGCCTCTCTACACAGACACGAGAATTCCAATAGTTTCCTTCAGTACTGTATCGCTAAAAAAGGTCATAAACACTCCAGATCGATTTGGCTTCTTTAGCAAATAATATACGATAATATTCAATCCTACCATTACGTTTTAATGACTTGATCCTTAAATGTCTTTACTGATCAATTAGTCAAATATTGTGTCCCATTGACCGTCTCCACTGCAGACTGTCTAACAGATATTTTTTAAACGCTATCACTTGCTTCATTGATCGGCTTTCTGACGAGTTTTGTGGCGTACCCTCATTAGATACTGTTCTAAACATTGTGAATTCGTTCACAACGCAACTGTGCTCCCCAAGACCTAGAAGTAGACCTTAGTCGTAAACATCGTTAGACATAGAAGTAGACATCGTTATCAACTTGTAACGGAGTCGGATCAGTGTTTTCCTATTTTATTCTTCTTTTTAAAATGACATCTGGAACACTTTCTTTCAGTTTTTGGCCTGTTTAATTTGAATCCAGATATTAATAATGTCTCCAGCTCTACGCTTAGTTACTATAAATTACGCGATTTTTGTCTTCCAATTTTGACCATTTTCTATAACATTTTTAAAATTTCCTCTTTTTTTCTCACCTCTCTTCGTTGAAAGCAGATACTTCTCGATTAACTTTAGCTGAGCTGCCAATAATTTTCAGATACCGAAATTATCCACTGATTTTGAGTCTGAGCATGACCTGCAATTTTCGACAGTCAAGAAGTTGGTCTTGAATCACAATCGAGCAGCTGTCAGACACAGTGAGCCAAGGCTCTTAGCAGTCAGGAGGTTGACAGATTTAAAGTCAATACCATCCAGTCTATTGACGCCGCTCTTCCTTCGGGGAAGTGCTCTTCATCATTCGCCTTTTCTTAAATTCCCACTTGGACAATTGATTGACAGTTTCTTCACAGTTAATTTATAAATTATAAGAGAATTCATTCAAATCAACTTCTTCGTATTCAATATTTTTTCACTTTTATCTCTGGGATCGGATTGTGACCGGATTCTTAGTATTTTATTTATTGAGTTTTCTTTAATATTTAAGATTTTATAGAAAATAGAACAAAATAAAAAACAGCAGGTTTCATCATTTAACGGCTCAAATGATCATTCTATGTACTTGGAATGGAAAATTGGAATTGATTTTTAACCTTAATGCGTTTTTCATACTACTTCACTTAGATAAAAGACACTATCAACACTTGGGGAAATGAATTACTCTATCAATCATCAATAAAGGCTTTATCAGTGCTGCAACTTTCTTCAATTTCGATATTTAAACAAGATAGCCGCTGCGATTGTAGCTGTAGGGTAGGTGAAATTTAAAGTTTCTCTACAGAGAATTCTATCTAATGCTAGCAAAGCTGTCTATAAGGCATAGCTGTAGGTCGTTATTATTCTGTACACCGGCCATTCAGTCTTGTGGTGAAAGCGACGGCCTACTAGGAGGCTGATACGTCCGAAGTTAGGTTCGAAGCCCGCCGTGTTTCTTTCTTCTTCTATATTTGTTTCTATTCCTCAAATGAAGATTGAATCTGATTCTGTCTTAGCAATGTTAGACTTAGCAATGTCACCGGTACCCAATATGGTAGAAGTCAATAAGTGTAACACTCAGAACCCTGTCTAACCACAAACATGACCTTAACAGTATTGAGATTCTATGGGCGACATCTACGTAATCCACCGATATCATTTATGTAATCCTCGGAAGTTCCTGAATTGAAAGTTAAATTTATTCTTAACAAATGCCACCAATTATCACAAACATAATTGACCGATTAATCATAAAACTGAACCAGAAAAATCTTAGCAACTAATATTAATTAATATATATTTTTCCTTTTATCTTAAAATTTCACGGAATGGGATAATCGAACCGGAGGGGAAGAGGATATCATTATTCGAAATGTTAATATAATTGTTATTTACGCACAAACTCGTCTTATTTTATTGTTTATTAAAGCCATTCATAAAAAAAAAGATAAATATGCCTAGAGTATGTCTAGGCAAGTGTATTTTTGTAGCCTATTCATGTACATCAATGTGTATATCCATGTGTAGTATCTGCCCTAGTGTCTATATGTATGTATATACAGACATCCATATATGTATGTCTGCTATATGTGTATACATATCTGAAATTTCTGTATTTCAATTTAACGGTTATCATGTAGATATGTAGACTGTATCAAACTGTATTGTTTTCTATCAAATTGTTAAAAACTAATCTCAAGAACTGATAGGGAGAATTATCCTTGTAGGATTGTAATGCGTGAAATTATTATTATTAAGAAAAAAATATTAAATAGCTTAATGTGCGTAAAATGTTCGTAGTAAAATATAATAAGTTTATATATTAAAAATGTATTGGTATGGTGGCCTTGAATTTTTGCTTTAAAAAAAAAGAAACGGAAAACAGACAGACAAAGCGGATATATGTGAACCAACAAATATCTCATTTGAATTTTAACTTATTTACTACTATTCGCGAATGGACCCCAACGGATCACGCGCTGGCCCCCCCTGACAGCATCAGGACAAGGCTAGGAAATCAGAGATGAGAATTCACTTCTCATCGAGGATTTTACCTTATATATATTTATTTATATATCTAATATATACTAGCCAGGGACCGTTGCGTATGTAGCATTAAAAAAAAAACTTTATTTAATTAGCAAATTAATATTGAGATCGAAGAATATACGATGTTGCAGCCCGTTGTGGCTTTCTCCGCTTAACTCAGGTGTATTACGGGTTGGCGCCCCACACTTCATGGTCAGTTTGCCAGATTATTCCCTATCCCGTGGGAATTTCGAAAAATCCGGCCTTATTCCTTGTCTACATCATAAAGGGAACCTCTCTGCAAAATTTCAGCTTTCTAGGTCCAAGGGTTTGGGGTGGGCGTTGATGAGTCAGTCAGTGAGTGAATCAGGACTTTTCTTCACATGTGTAGATTTTCATGATTTTTGTTTTATTAACCTCATTGATTAGTTCTTTATAAATTAAATTTGAATCTGTTATTTTCTCATTTTCAACTCTATATTATCCGAGATTCGTTCTTTACATATTATTCCTGGTGTTTGTTTTCGTATTTCCATGAATTGTACTGTTGTTTCTTGTTGTTCTGTAAAGACAATTTTTGAAACCATTATTGCACATAAGTTTTAGGTATTTCTGTTGGCTACTGCATTGTTATTATTCATTTTGAAAAGATCTACATTTACGTCGCCAATTAATATAGTTGGACAGTTGTTTAATATATTTTCAATTTTTTATAAATAGATTCTCTAATTCTTTAGGAAATTTATTTTTCTTTGTGTTTGGTGGTTTATATACGGCTAAAAAGTTAATATTTTGTGTTTGATATCGAAACATATTAGGTTTTATTACAAAACTTCATGGTAAATAACATGTTTTGTGAAAATTCTTGAATCATTTTCCAAAAGATTTCCTTGCTCCGACATTTTAGTAATTTGTAATTTAACATTTTGCTTACAGAATGACAGACAGAATAAAGTTTTTATAATATACGTTTTTATAATATATAATAATAATAGCCGGGTTCCGTCGCTTCGCTCCGGAACCCTTGCATATATAGCATTAAAAAAACAAACTTTATTTATTTAGTAAATTAATATTGAGATCGTCGGAGAATATACGACTTCCCAGCCCGTTGTGGCTTCTCCGGATAACTCAGATGTATTGCGGGTTGGCGCCACACAACCAAAAATTTAAAGCGAAAAATCATATTTTTGCATGTATCTTGCAAACGCAGAAACGTTTGTGAATGACTGCTATATCGTTCGATAATTCTTTCAAATACCAACATTTTCTCAATATAATGTTCTCTTCCAACTTTTATACTTTTCGTTTAAATTGAGAAAAATTCAAAATTTGACCGTTTAAAAGGCGCCATCTTGGAAACCAAAACTTTTTTCGAAAGATTTTTGTAGCATTTTGTTTGTCTTAAAAAGATCAACATTTTATCCATTTGCATGACCAACCTATGTCTTATAGTTTGGTTACAAAATTGGAAAAAGTTAGTTTTATGACAGAATGACATACAGAATAACGTTTTTATAATAATTATCTTTCTGATTGAATATTCGAAGTCTTACTATTTAACTTGAATATTTTTCTGGTATATTCCTCTACTTGAAAGCGCATCGTAATTAAACAACTGTAACTGGTTTCCTTAAAATGCCTCGAGATTTTTTTTTTTTTAAAGTCCAACTTTAACTCCTCTCCTTCCTCCCATTCCTCAATACTGGCCTTTACCAGCTCTCACTTCAAACTTCTTATTTTGCTCTGTCTACGCTTTGTAAAACAAAAAGAATTTTTTAATAATTCAGTAAATAGTTATAAGTCATTAACTTAAAAAAATAAATAAATAAATAAAAACATAGATAAATTTTAAGTTTAGTCTCAGCAATGGATTTTTCGAGTCGTTGGAATTTGAGTCATCAGAAGTTGAAAATTTGGTAGCTCATCAAAATAAGATTTATATTCCTTCATTTATAAATATATTCACCAAAAAACGTGTGTGACAACTTCGAATTTCGAAAGCTAATGTTAAATAATGGTGCATTATTCACTACTCGATGGATAGCCGAATTTAGTCAATTGCTGTTAGAATTCAACAGGTTTATTAGAAAGGTTTATTTTTATTCTTTTAAGCACTTATATAATTCTTGTTACAATCCGTTTCTTTTCTGTTCTACATCCTACATAGTTTAAATATTGTGCTTTACGTAAGCTTCAGAATTTTGGTAAGCATTTTAATAAACTGATACTTCTTCTCTCCCAGTATAAATGTTTGAATATGGTTAAAAACACAATATATTTTAAGCCATTTGCTTTAACTTCTTTTTTTTTTCTTAAATAACTTCCTTTACTACTTAAATACTAGTTACTGTCTAGTTTCCTTTCTAAGATTTACAGCTAACTCTAGTCCATATTTTTATTTGAATATATTTTGCTTTTTGGAGAATTTGTCTGTTAGTCTTCGATATATTTTACAGCAACAAAAGCTGTTGTCATAAAACTATTATAATGTTAAGGTGATCAAAAAAATTTAGACCTGGTTTTGGTGTCAGTTAGAGAAAATGCAACATTTTAGGTTTTTTTCATTAGAGCACGTCATGAACTTCCATGGATAGAAAGTATTTATTCTAAGGGAATAAATAAATAAAATAACATCTCACGAAGGCCTTATTAGCTTATAGAAAAGCGAGGCTTTATCAATTCACTCAGTCTGCATTTTTGTGCATGTGAGTGGTCCCTAATAACTTTTGAACCAATGAATCGATAATCTTCTTGAAACTTGGTAGACATATTTAAGGACAAAAAAAATAGCTAAATTTATACAGTTCATATTTTGATATTCTTGGTCCTTGTCAAGAAATCAGCTCGTGAAGGCGATTGAAATTCTCATTTACAGACATCACAATCGAAATCACAATGTTTGATAATGGGTATTCTTTTAGCTAAACCCTCAATTGCACATGCTTTGATTAAACACGATTAAAATTAACGGGATAATGGAGATTTAATATTTTTTTTTTTTTTTAGAAAATGCAAAATTTCTGGGGGTTTTTTTTTTTTAGAAGATATAATTTATAAATTAACCTAGAACTTTCTTTCTGGTGGCTTTCACAATTTTTAAGAAATAGAAAACCGAGCAAACAAAGAAAAATATAAAATGAAATGCAAGTGTTTTAAGGAAAGTAAACTTAAAATCTACTTCGACTTTAAAATCTTTCACGTACTACTTTTTTTCGTAATGTAATTTTTCTCCCAATAATGACGGGTTGTTTTTGCTAGACGTTAAAAAGAGCAGGATTGATTAAAATTCAGTATTACGATGATGTAATAGAACGAAAGAACACAGCAATAAAGATTTACAGAAATGGGAGACGAACTACAGCTAAGGAGAAAATTCTAATTTACTTGCTTTGATAAATTTCCATTATTCTTATTTTCGTTTTATAAAATACTATTTTTTTTTTAAGTGAGTCGTAAATAAGAGGATTTCTTGGGTGTTATGAAAATTACGTTCGAATTACTTCTACCGAAATATACGAGAATTTTATCGTTGAAGTAAAGTGCCATAAGTATTCAGGATTCTTTTCGTTTTAAACGAATCATTCTCTATTTCGTTGTTGGAAAAGTGGGTTTATATAATTGATTTTTTTAAACTGAGAAAACTGATATAAATTGATTTTTTTATATAAATTGATTTGATAAACTGAATAAACTGATTGTATATTAAATAGAAATATTGAATTGTCGTCTTTGATCGTGGATCTGTCACCGCATCTTGAAGCCCGTGGGTGGTTGGAGGACGTTGCCAATAAAATGGCCATAATAATCGAGTGTCGAAGTCGTAACCGTCAGCTGTGGTCTCCATAAATTCGACTTATCGTCTTTTGCTGCCAATACTCAGACGAATTCGGCAGCGATCGATACAACCACAGGAAGGAGAGAAAAACAATACATAAATACTAATAGGGGCTGGTTTACTCCGGACTTATCTCTGTCAAAGTTCGCTGTGTCTCTTTCCGAGAAGAAGCTCGCTACACACCTGTTGCGTGCGCACGTGGGCGGCGGAAAAGAGCATTCCTCCTGCATACAGAATTGCCTCCCCTTCTACCTTATCGGTCGAGTGGAACGCTCCCTCCTCCTTGGGAAGCCGCCCTACACCTCTCGTCAATCTCGTCTCGCAAATGACACGCAGCATCACGCCACCGACTAGCCAACCTCCGGTACGTCATGCGTGGCTCCGTTTACGAACTGCGGAATACAGCGGAACAATGGAACAGCCACATGTCCGAGGTAAGCAGCGCCGAGTACAACTTTACGCTTCGCAGCTTCCGTTACAAGGAAGACAGCTAGCTTTAAGGAATCGCGCGTAAAAGAGCAATGAATGGAAGGTGACCTTTGTTTCCTTTAGGAAACATTTGATTGTCGAGAGTCAAGAAATACTGACTTTCGCTCTCTTGATGTACAAATTTAGTTTCTGTGATTCGGTAGCATGTTTTGAATTGCAACAGATTCTGTCAACAGAAGTGAATAGGAATTTTCAAACATTGAATCTCGGGCTTTTGAGATGCTGAAAGATGAAGATAAACTATTGAAATCCGCATTTGATGCCGATTTTACTTTAGTTGTCGTTTGTGGGTAATTCACTTGTAAGTATTAATTACTCTAGTATCTTAAAAACCACATCTGAAGATAGGGGAAAAAAAATAAAGAACTTAACCGAATCATCTTGAGAGTTTTCGTTGATCTTGTGGATGATGTGACAGAACTCGAGGTCCAAGTTAATGTTTCCCAAACTTGATCGTGGGCTACTATTCGTTTCTACGGATGGATTTCGGATATGTTGCCTTAAACAGCCATTAAACTGTTTATACTGTATATTAAATCCTATTTTTTTTTATTAATAGGAAAGAAACCCTTTGAAAGAAATTACTGTTAATGAAGCAAAAGTAATTTCTGTTGTGATACAACAAATAATTCACAATTACCCTAGAAAAAAAAGGATGAAAACCTCTATTCCGATTCCATAATAGTTGGTTGAATAATTGGTAAGCAGTAGTTTAACTTGAATTGTTAAATAATATATATTAATTACAAATTTAATATTTGTTGTTTATTTTCAGTTTATGGCTTTGTTTATTTGTTTAATTCGAAACAATAAATAAACATGTTAAGTTAAAAATAAACTTTGTTGGAATCTAAATCTACAACAACTAATCTGATAAAGAGAAACAGCTCCAAAGATACACATCTCAACACAGAAAAGAATTCCTTGTACTCTTAAGAACTGTTAAAGAAAATTGATGTTAATAGAATTTATTCTTATAAGGTTAGGGACACTTAAAAGTTTAAAAAGTAATTTCCAGTTATGAGTGGTTTATTTTGACATAAAATTAACAATTTTTCAAATATCGGTTTCTAAAGAATGGTAAAGCTGAATATATGTATGTAAATAACTTAGTCAATAATTGTCGGTTTGCAGTAAAATCAGAGAACGAATTTTCTAATTGTCCCATTGTTTATTAAGAAGAAAAAACTGTGTGAAAAGCTGTTATAATACGGCCCTCATCATTTTCCCCAAAATGTCAACTTTGCACAGATTGAGGAAATATAATTTATATCTAAGAAATTTGTTTCATTTGAACAAATTTTCTTGCTACGAATAAAAGCACGAAGGTTTTTATTTTGTTTGCTTGTTTTTTCGTAAGAAGTGCTTTTCGTTCTGTTCAGTTGTGAATTTGGAACTGTCTTCAAACGATATTTGATAATGCCAGTTAATGATTTGCTTCTCAATGATTTTGTCTCGGGAATAATATTCTTCAAACTGCCTTGCTCAAGATAACCTATCTGAATATAGTGAAATGTTTTCATTCCATATGTTTTCCATACATTTTGCAATACAATAGTATTGCAATACATTGTTTATTTTGTATTTTTATTCATTAAATAGTTTATTATTAACAGGTCCGTCATTGCTAGTTCTATTTTTTTTTCTTAATAAAGAATAATTAAACCCATTAAAATTAAACATCATAATTAAATAAAATAGCTTCCTAAGATTGTATTAGTTGTAACAATATTGACTTATTAAATTTTTAATCTGTTCAGGTGTATGGGCAACCAAATAATTTCACATAATCTTATCTCATATAATCTGATCTACTGCATAATCCTGTCTAGCAGTTTTTGAGTCGATTATTTTAATAACTTTTGAATGATGACAAAAAAAAAAAAAAAAAAAAACATCGTATCCAAACCACAACAAAACAATTTTATATTTGATTTATTTTCGTTGCTCTATGCAACAGAAAGCCATTGCCTTGGTTTCTTTTAATTTAAAACCGTAGTTGTCCACAAGAAAAAAGAAAGAAAAAGCTTTAGATTAAAAGAAAAAAAAGTATCAATTTTCTATTATAATTCGATCTTATCTTCAGGTAGCAGATTTAAAAAAAATACTTTTGCAATCTGAAAACAAACTCACTTAGATCTCAGTCAATTTACTTGTCGATAATGCAGATGGAATCTACAATAAATGTCAATTTTCTTTCCTCCTAAAATTTATCTGATTTTAAAATAAACTGCAGTTAAATTCATTTTATAAAAAAAGATTACAATATGAAATTTGCCAAGATATTAAAAAAACATATGATTACAGAGTCAACGATAAAATGCCAATATAAGTAGACTTATTTAAAAAAAAAATCTTGAACTTAATATAGTTTTTAATATGTTTTATTAAAAAGAAATTTAAACTGCTATTGATATTTTAACAGAAAAACATGTAAATAAAAATTTTGCAAGAAAGCAATGTATGTTGAAAATAAGTAAAGGATAATTCAAACAGACAAGTCTTTGAAAAAACGACAATGACATTTGGACGCGTCGCTCTTCTCTTCATTAGAAAAAACTGTCCAAAGTGTCCTTGTGATTATTTTTTAAACTTTATCTTTTAAAGAAATAATGTGCTTATTGTGTCATTAATTGTTTTTTATGTATGCATAGACTTAAGTTATAATATTTACTAAACTGAGTTCGCATGTTAGAGTAAGTCTGCATGGAAAATATCTCTTTTTCGTGGAATTCAATGTGGTTTGTTGAAGAATACAATTAATTGAACATTTAACGACAGATTAAAAAGTTTATTTATATTTATTTATTATGTACTAAAAGAATTTCAGGACACACGTGTTACGCTTAAAAATTTAATTAAAGTTCTATAAAAAAAACTGACAAGATAGTTTCGGTCCGTTGTCTGAATATTTAGTTGATGATGGCCTCGTGAGCAATTTTAATTAAATTTTTTAAACGTAATATGTGCGTCCTGAAATTCTTTTACCACATCAAATAAAATCAAATACTATAAAGCGAGTAATTCTTGTAAATTTTGTCTTGAAAACGGGCCTAAGGATTTAGATGAAACGGAGTGAATCTACCGTTCTCAGGTGCGAGAAATCGATTTAGCTACGCCTCGACTTCGGGAAAACTCTTTTGAGAGTAGGTCGTAGAACTGGGTACCAGGTTATTGTCTACAGTGTTCATTTTATTTTATGCTTAATAAATTCGTGTTCTATGCGTTTTTACGTGTAATAGAATTTTCCTTAATAATTTTTAAAACTTTTCCTTTCAACGTCGCGTGTTTTCATTGCAGAGCTGTCCATTTGCCCGAAAGCGGGTTAAATAACCAGGTGATTGTCTACAGTGTTCTAATTTCGTTTTATTTTACTGAGCAAAGCTCGATCTTCCAGATACTATGGGTGGCATTCCCAATGTCACATTAGCTGTCCGATGCTTTCCCGCATGCAACGAGCTCTCCGCTCGTTAGATTGATTTAAGGAAAACAATGCAGGAAAGCACTACTTCGCAATGTGACATTGGGAATGCCTCCCACAATACTTAAAGAATATAAATGAACAAAATGCATCTCGAAGCTTAAATAAAGTTACTGTACTATTTTTCGCCTGTATACTTTCAGCTTCCAATTAAGAATAAGAATAAAATCTATTTTAAGTTGTTGTAAAAATTTGGTAATAATCATTAATGAATAACATGCCTTTAAAGCCTCTAATTAAAGTGTAATCAAAGGCGATTGAACATAAACCAATAGAGATTGGAGGGGGAAAAAAGAAAAAATAAGTGTTTTTATAAATTCTAGCTTTAAACAATTTATTGAATGATTATAAATGCAAAGTTTTATTGCACAAGCTGCCATTCCCCAGGCAATATCCATAAATAGCGCGTTCAAAAAGACTTAGGCCACTGTTCTAAGTTCCTGGAAACGATAAATTATTAACAAAGATCAAATATAAGCAGAAATTAAAAAAAAAAATTCACAAGAATGCAGAGAATTTTGTTATATATAAATAAATATGTTTGTCAAGTATTTGATTTGCAATGCTAATTATTAAGATAATATCGATCTAAAAAAAAATGTTGATATATTTAATTACAGTAGATTATGCCTGAGAAAAGTTGGTCAGAGGTCCGACTGAAATATTGTCATTATTAAATACAGAAGAAGACAATGTTACAATATTCTATATGTGTGAGTGATATTAGTTTAAGATCCTACTATATATTTGAGTAAATATTAGTCAATTTTGTAAGAAGATAGGGTTAAAAATAATGTAGATAAATGAGCTTTTTTTTGTTTGCTTTAAAATTATGTGGGTATTCGAAAGTTGGCCTACCAGTTATATTTCGTTTTCCTTTATATATGGTATCAACGATTGATCGGATGAGTTTTTACATATTCCCTGAGTTTTTGAAATGATATTAGCGCGAAAAGTCTATAGTTTAAAGTCTAAACTACCATTTTACTAAAAATAAAAAACATAAAAATAAAATTAACATTTTTTGAAAATAGTGCGTGACGAATCTTAATTTCATTTGAAATGAAGCGCTCGCTGATTTCGTTAGCTTTTCGTAAACGGAAGCAGACCTTCTCTGCAATTATGAGTTCTTTTTACATTTAACAATTTTTAGAGAGTCTCTTTAAATTCAGGAAAGTTCTGCAGAGACAAACACTTTTCTGAAGTGAGTGGTTGGCTTTCACCTGACACTGAATTGGTAAAAAGGGTAAAAAAGATCTTAAATCTTGTAAGTGTATTTTATTACGGAGACATTTCGCATTCAGTAATTCAAATCCCCTTTTCACTGGCAACACTAAACCGTTAGCATTTAAAAGGGATTTTTGTTGTATACGCCCAGGCGAAAACCAACTGTCTTCTTCAGTTTCTCTGAATTCATTCGAGTGTTGGAAAAAAATACAAAACAGGATTTATAATGAAATCCCTCTCCTAGAGGAAAATGTTTTCAAGTAAATGAAATCTCGATAAATGATGTGGATTTTTATCTCTTGTCTCTTAATGTTTCGAATATTGAAAATAATACATAGAATTAATTTTAGTTTGCTGTGTTGTAAGCTTAGCCTACATTTCTGTGTATGTGTCTCCCTAATAACTTTAAACCTGGATGGCTCTTCCTATCTTCTTGAAACTTTGCATATATATTTGCGGACAAGAGACGATCTAACTTTTCTTTGTAATTGATTTTTTTTTTCCCCGTGCATTTCGTTAGCTAATAAATTATCATTAAAAATGACAGAAAATTTTCATAGAAGATTGCTTGAAAACCGAAAGAGTGGATTTCTATCGACATTTTAACAATGTAATTCATTCCTTTTAGTAATCCACTAATTTGCACGTGCTCTGATTTATTTTTAAAATTACTTGGATTTTAAACATAATGCTTATTAGCAATTTTTTTTTCAGGAAATGGAAATTAAAAGCTTATATTTACCAGATCTACATTATTAAAAATAAAAATAAAAAGAATGTTCGTAGTATTATAGTAATTTTGCAACTTTTGGTTTGTATTTTTTCATGATTTTTCACAATTTCTTATTTTTACAAAAAAAACAACAACAACAACAACAAAAAAAATACAGAAAAATAAGAAACTTATTTTGTTTCTTATAAGGAAAGGAAAGTAAGCTTCATGTTCTTTCAGAACTTCTTTTTTCTTTGCAATTAATCGTATTACCTAAAACTAAATTAAAAAAGAAAAATGTGAAGTCATATCAAATACCTATCTTACGTCATGTTAAGTTGTTGTCAAGAAAGCACATTTAGAGAAATACTAACTTTAATTGGTTTGATGAACGAAACAGGAATGACAGATATCAGATTCGTTTTTAAACTAATTCTGGTTAATATGCTATGAAATTCGCGGGAATTCCTACAGAATCATCTGGGGGAAAATATTGAGGTGAGATCCCGTTGCCTTCCTCAGGAATTCATTATGGAATGGATTCAGACCGAAGAGAAAGTGAAGAAGAGGCTGACACAGGAAAGGAAATAGAAACAACCAAGCCAAGATTGGGAATCGAACCTCCGTTCCGTCGCATCTGTCTCGTGAGAGGTCGTCGCCTTGCGCACGAGACCACGCCGCGCCGTAATGTCGTATCCGATTATCCATTATAGTAAATAGTCGTATTATTTATGGAAATACATTTTGTGTAATAATTATTAATCCATAAGTCATTTAGCAGCGAAATAAAGGATTCTGAAGGAAATTTCAGAACTAAAATGGACGAAATCCAATCTAAATTTTAATCGCATTTCCTATATTTTTCTGATTATGCGTAGACTTCCCCAAACTTCATTTTCGTTTATTTTTGATGCCATCTAAGATACTCTGTTTTTACTAATCGTAATTTCAATTGGGATTTCTATCTTCTAACAATTCCCGTTGTATTCTTTATCTTATATTCGTTTTATTCTTAATGGAAATACACAAAAAGAATATACATATTTAAAAATTTAAAAATGAAATTAAAAAATTAAATTCGACTTCTTTTCCGCAGGGCCATCCTCAGCTACTCTAAAAAAAAGAATACTCTACTCTAGCTGAGAATGACGCTGTGGTAAAGCAGTAGAAACCGTCCAAGTTTTAACTATAAAATTTTGGCTTTTTTAAAATTTTGTATTTGCATCAAGTTGAATTAGGCCACCACACAAATGTAATTAAAAAATATATTTAAGTAAATTAAAAAATTATAAACATTTTCAAAACATCTTGCGTTTCGTTATCGAGTATTGTTTTACTCGATAATGAAACGTAAGACTTTTTGAAAACATTTGTAATTTTTAATTTCATATGTGTGGTGGTCTAAATTGCTAGTTATGAATTTTTTACGCACTTAAATTCCATTGAATTTTTAAAATATTACGGATTTACTAAATTCTTTATATTCTGCAAATTTCTTTTCACTTACCCATTGTATATAACGGAATAATGATATAGAAAACTGCGAAAATTGTGTTTTGGTCTTGACAGGTACTCAGTGGTGATTCGCATTTTCTTGTTAATCTTTAGTGCAATAACAGAAATTTAAAGAACGCTAAATTCACATGATGTTCTATTACAGTACTAGTAAAGTATTTCTTTTTAGTTGTGAATCTCTAGTTAAGAGATATTCCAGAATTAATACACTCTTTCCGAAACTTACAATAAACTATTTATTTACCAAACATTAAAAGCCACCTTTTATTTTCGCAATTGTTTCTTATAAATCAAATAGTACAATGTACAATAATCAAAAATGTAAACAAATATGAGATCATTATTTTCTATTATTTAGTTTTAGGATCTCATTCGCTGATGTTGTGAGACACTGCCTTTTACCCACAAGATTATTTCAGCATCACACTTTCCTGATCGAGTTCAAGCTATATCTGTTCCGCACGCTATTGTCTCCGTCTTTGTAATCCGTTGAATCTCCTTATATCGAAAGAGTCTTGGCACTGTAGAGTCACAAGTCTTTTGATGGAGTCCAAGTTATGGATGGAGTCGAAATTAGTGGATCAGAATCGGAGTTTAAAAAACAACAAGAAATTACCTCTGTGCAAGGATTGTGAAGTTGGTGTGGGAGTCAGCATTTTTTTTTCCCGTCTCCACAGTTCTATTAGCAATTTCTAAACAGACACTCCTCTGTCATTTTTTGGCATAGCTACATTTTTCAAATTGTAGCTACTTTAAACAACTTTTGTTAAATTAACATGGAAACCCTGGTAAATGTGACATCAAATAAAAGAGGGCGTGGTAATAGCTTTAAAATTTCATTTAGCATTTTTTACGTTCATCCCCTTCCTCGATCCATTTTCCTCCCTAATATTTATTATTTTTTTAACGCAATTCCTGATGTCTGAACTGTATTCTCTCTTGTTGATATCTAACCTTACGAATTTCTTTTAAATGGAAGATGTGCATTAGATTCTACCATTTTTGTTTTCTCGTTCTGAAACCATTTTTATTTCTGATGATCTTCTGTCTTTCTTTTTTTCTTCGCAACCGATTTCTGCTTAGGATTTTGACCATTCAGCTAAATCCGGAATAACAGTGATACAAATTAGAACATTTCACAGTTCACTATGTCTAGGATTAGTAACGATTATTTCGGGCGTTTCTTCAAAATGGTTATTTCAAGTAATTGTTTTTTAATAAAATAGCTGTAATCCAACAATCGTATCTAGATAAAAAAACGAACCACTAAGAAAATTTAAGCCGAAATCTTGATTTATTCCTTCCCATTTTATTTTATTTATTTATTTTTATCGATTCCTTGTTTTTTAAACAATGGTTCCGATTAACGTTTTATTTTGTTTTGTTTTTGTTTTTAGCTTTTACGAGCTGCATATACTTTTTTATGTTACTTTCTCGATTCATTTTCCGTTCTATTTTTACATCCAGGTTTTCAAAATATGCCGGTTCTTGAAAACGATTTCGATTAAAAAAACAAAAACCTTTTAAAGAAAGAGAAGATCCGTGAAAATAATATCTAGGTCATGTAAGAAAATAAGATACATTATCGATCAATATTGATCAAATGTTAATACGCTCACAACATCAAAACATAAATTATTCCACTAACTTCCATTAAAGCTCCGTGGATCACGAATCATTCAGAAATTTCCTGTCTCTTATTCAGGAATTTTTGTTACATCCATTGTGATTTACGACATCTCTTAAACTAAAAAACAGAAAGAAAGGAAACAAGAGAGATCTGATGTTGTTTTTTGCCACTTGATTTTTACAATCATTAACGGATGTAGTTGAGGTCAATTGAACATAGTGAATTTTCCCCCCTTTACTATTAATCTGTTTTATTAGGCTATTTAAGTTTAAAAAGTTCTTAAATCTGTGTCTTCTCTCCTTTCTTCATAACTTTTGGTGAAATGGATCCGCTTGAAACTTGACATACATATTTACAGAGAAGAGACAATCAAGTGTTTCTCGAGAAATCTCTGGAAGAAAATGATAAAAATTCTCGTAAAAAAAACATTAAGCCAAACAATGAATTTTTATCTTTCTAACAATTTGTATTTACTCCATTTTGAATATACTCTCATCTGCGTATCCTTTGGTTGGGTTTTAATGCCGCAAAAGCATCTGTGGCTACGCTGCGCGTATCCTTTAACATGAAGAAAGTTAATTGTAATAATATCTTCATAACTATTAATCTTTCTTTCTTCCTCTATTTTACAGTATTTCAATCGTACCTAAGGACGAAGTTCCTCTGGTTTGATTTTTCACAATTCCGTTAGTTTTGAATTAACAATATTTTCAGGATGGCAACGTCGTATCTTCTATTGGCATGAACGTCGTATCAAATTGTTTGCAATTAATGAATTTTTTAATTGTTTTGCAAGGTTTAAAAAAAAGTAAAAGATTTTTTTGTGATAGTATATTACTTCTGGAACTGTTACTACTGTACTGGAAGCCACTGCTGGGATTTGTGGCGGCCAGTGGGGGAAGGGTGCAATTCTATCTTGCGCATCCCCACCTAATTTTGTTTGAGTGGAAGTTGTTGGTTTTTTTTGTTTTGTTTTTCCTTAAAGGCCTTGTCTGGGAACTCTTTTTTTTTTTCCGTTCTTTTACGTTTGTCTTTGTTTTTGTTGTTGTCTTTTGTGCTGGGGATCCGAAACCTGCTTTGTAGGTAGTATTCTTTTATATTTAGGCTAAAGTATAATACTTCTAAGCAATTAAAAAATGTATTACTTAAAAATAATTTAACTGTAAAACTTGCAAAAATTTTTATTTATGCAAATTAAAAAAATAAAAATTATGCAAATTAAAAAAAATAAAAATTATGTAAATTAAAAAAATCTATGTAAATGGGAAAATGTATTATTTACAGACAAGTTGAATATGATCTACGCCAGTAGAAGTTGAAGATATTGTTAATTCAAAGCTAACGTATTCGTAAAAATCATTCCCGAGGAAGATCGTCCAATCTAAATACTGTAAAATAGAAGAAAGAAAGAAAGATTAATAAACATAATATTAAGTGGTTTGTTTAGTTATTTAATTCTATTGTCTTAATTAATATTAAGAATAATTGAATAGAAAAATTGAAAAATTCAAATTATAGTATTCGGTAATTTTTTTTTTCTTTTCATTATTATTAAGTTTTTTTTTTCCTTTGTATTATTTCTATGACTTTCAAAACAGAAATAAAGAGCAACATTTTAATGAAAGTAGACTTCAAGTTCTCTCTGGGGACTGAATAACTTTAAGTAACTTCAACTACTATTCTATTTGGCAGAAGAGTATTTCATTAATAATAAGTAAAAAAAAAAGTGAAATATTTTTACACATTTATTTATTGATAAATCGATGCGCTCTCTCTCTCTCTCTCTCTATATATATATATATATATATATATATATATATCCATGGAATTGCTTTATTATAAATTTTACATTAGGATTATTTCGTTATTATAGTCTAATTTTTGAGGGTAGCTTTATTTTTTTACGATTGTATTGCTTTTATCGTCATACGCCTTTGAACGCTGAAGAGACTCAGCTGTCCTAGGATGTCATCAGGATTTAAAGGCTCCCTTTATCATGAATTTGTTACATACTTGTTTCAAAAGATAGGAAACTCCTGTAAGCTCTTCGTGAAATGTAGGAGAAAATATCACCTAAATTACATGCTTAAATGAACCAGAGATCGCTATTGAAATAAACATAAATACGAATGGAGAAAAGGAAAACGTACCTCATAATTTCTTTAGATAAAATAGATAAAATAAAGCAGATAATAAAATACACTTTAAACCAAATCTGCTTTCATGAAGAAAACAAACAAACTGAATGCAATTGATTTCGTTTCCCTTCGTTAATCTTCCAAGAGTTGACAGAGGTTGCATTTTATAATCGATTTATTGATTATTTCGGCCAATATGTTTCAAAACTGTTGACTCAGTGGAGTTTTGTCCACTGTGAAAATAAGACGGATTATTTGCTGAAGTCTCCCCGTGTTGATTCTTCGTGAGATTTATTGACAAACTTTTCCCAGTCGCGATCGGATGACGTCAGCGATATCAGATGCGATTTCGTTTGACCGTATCGGTTGTAGAGAGTTCAAAGCAAACGGTTTGCCAAATATGTTAAGTCGATTGTACACGTGTTCGTTATAAATGATTTTATTTATTCGTTTTGAATCTTACCTTAAATAGCATTGTCTGCAGACCAGAATATATTGTGGAAACCAAACTAAAAGTTACATAAGCAGAATTCTTATATAAAACTCTGCACAACAGCATAATATTTATTTTAATAGAAAAAGAAGCAAGTTTTCAAGTTCTGTAAAATTAGTAGAATACAGCTATTTCAGTTTTTACGTTGAAACTGATGTACGTTTGTTGCATTAAAAGCACCCTAAATATAATATCGATAAAATATATTTTTTTTTCTTTGTATTTTCAAAGCCAAATTCAGTTTTTTTTCTTTATTTATATAAAGTTTATAGCTTAAGAAAGAACCACCGTAGGCGGATTTCGGCTTCGTGGAGTCTGTGATCTTGCCAATTCTGCACTCCTTAAGCCAACGCTCATCTTCCAAGTCCAACAGCGTTTTCGAACATTGACGGTTATCGTTCTGACGTCATCTGCCATGAATGGTAGCGGATTACTGTAGGAACGAGCAAAACAGTTAACGTAAATTGCATCCGTTTTTTACTTTGTATTTATGTTTTTTACTGCAGCATAAAATTAGCATTTCCATTAACAATCGAAACAATCAATTCGAAAGAACATAGAACCTACCTTCTTTAAAATGTTACTAATTGGAATTTTTATTTATTTCTTTTTTTTTTAAAGTCAACAACAAAAAAAAGCTTACATTTACATTCAAATTGTACTATCTGCTCAATACAACATTAGAAATTTTCCATTTTGTCAAAAAATTAATTCCTTTTACTTACCGGTATAGTAGTTTTCAAAAAAGAAAGGTTTGCCATAAAGGTTCATTACGTCGCCATCGATTTTGTCTGGAACAAACGTCATCAGTCATGATGTCATCAACTTCGAGCAGTCAGCCCAAGATGGCGTCGTTTGTGATCGCATAAGCGTGGCCAAGAAAGGACAAACTTTGCATAGCCAAGCAAGGGGAATAGTGTGGAACACTAATAACATAAAAATGTATTCGTAACTGTACAAAATACAAAAAAAAACAGGATATTTTTCCATAAATCTCTCTAATTCTCTTTCTTGTGCACATAATTATTAAACTTATACTCACCTCCTCAACTCAAAAGAAATAAATACGATATTCATGTAGAATGGCGAATTTTCGGAATTTATTTCGTTAATTCCTTTTACTAGCCTAATGACTCAAAAACTGTGGAAACAAAGGATGTGCATGAATACAAAACAAAGTAAAGGAACAAATGTATGATATAGATTGAAATAATAAATACAAAGTCAATACATCAAAGGAAGACATTATCGTTTGAACAATATACATGACTAAATACTAAAAATTGTTGATAGCAAATGATAAGTAGGAATATAAAAACAAAGGAAATAAATTTACAAGTAAATAAATCACATGGTAATAATGAAAAAACTCAACATAAAGCCAATTCATCAAACGAAGCATAATTGTCTGAACAATCAAAATTTGATAAATACCCAATTAAAGAAATAAATCTATTATCTAATTTTGCTCCATCACTGCGGTTTAGATTCCTCCCTCTAGTGTTTCGAATGATAATGCTTTCAACAATTTTCCGGGTTTTGGATTCCTTTTCTGTGTGCAGAATATTCACTATTGAGCTAATCCGGTGGCCGAACTTTATAGAATGTTCCGCTAATTCTGAAATGTCAGTTTTTTTGTTTCTAATGTAACCCGCGTGTTCTCGAACACGTTCATGGATTGTTCTTTTTGTCTCACCCACATAAAAATTGGGGCAAGAACCACAATTTATTCTATATACTAAACCCATTTGATTTTCCTTGACAATCTGATTAAACTTTTCACACAATATGTTCTTCAATTTGTTATTATAAGAAAAACCTAATTCAATACCATATTTATTACAGATTCTTTTTAACTCTATACTGTTGCTGTTTGAATATGGTATCATGATCCTATTGGACTTATGTTCACATACCTCTCTTATATTAAATTTATTGTAATTCCTTATCGAACTGTCAATAAAGGAATCACTGTAACCGTTCTTCCTCAAAACATTTCTCATGTCAGTCATGCTATTATTAAAGTCTTCTTGAGAATTCGTTGTCACATCAATTCTCCTAATGTAATTTTCAATAATATTTCTTTTAATTTGTTTACTATGGCCCGAATTGAAATTTAACACATAATCACTTCTGAAATTCTTCTTATAATGTTTTAATCGAAGATTATTACCAACTTTAGTTAATGTCATGTCTAAAAAATTTAGTTTATTATCATATTACAGCAACAGTATAGAGGAAGGAAATTACGTCATCAAATGCTCTTCTTTCATGAACTGAACTGTAGGTACTTAAGAAATGTCAAAATCGGATTAAATTTAATCATATTTTAAACCCACGCACTAAGACCATTAACCCCCACTGTTTAAGACACTGAAATATTAGAAATCCCATTGTTTAGATTCCACTGCTTTTATAGGAGGATTTTTGTCACCTTTTTCTCAACAAAGATCCACATGATAAAGAGTTCAAGTATAAAGTTAGATCGTTTCTAGTTCTCAAATAGGCATATCAAGTTTCAAGAAGATTCATCCAGCAGTTAAAAATTGATAAGAGACCGAGGATACACCTACACAGGCTGATTGATCACAGGAGCCTCACTTTTCCAAGTCTATAGGCTTAAAACATTGATGACGTCTTTCAGGAAGCTAAGTAGTGAATTACAGACGACAACCATCTTCGACTGTCATCCATTTTCTTATATTTTTATTTACTACTGTACACCACGATAAACAGCTTCTAAAGTTCCTCGCTGCCTTCAAAAACAAATGTCTTCTGATTGGTCGTCTGAAAGTGATCTTAGCAAATACAAGGCTTGTATTTTATCACTATCTTTACTCTCTGATCTCTCATAAGGTCGTAATACTTTTGCGGTTAGGGTTTCGTCAGAATATAAGTCAATAAGAGAAAAAATGGTAAAAGAATTAGCGAGATAAAAATATGCTTTAACATCTTGGCCAATCCCACCCACGACGTTACAGCTTATTCCCGCCCAGATAGAAATTTGTGTTAAGAAATGACCACAAGTTCCTCCATTTCGCCTTGTAATCATATTTAAGCGCTAGGGGCGTTTACAGAGATGGCGGTGGAGCTGGACAAAAGTGAATGTCGCAAAAGGGGTTCAAAAATGGCGACCAGCAACATCAAAGCATGGATCAGCATTCATCAGGACGCTTCATTATTAATGAAGAACCTTAACTTTATTGTCTATTGTTGCTATACAGTTGTACCTCGGGTTACGAACTTAATTCATTCCAGAACTCGGGTCGTAACCTGAAACGTTCGTAACCCGAAGTATTGAAATCAATGAAATAGAGATGAAAGAATCGTTCCTTTTTATTAACATCCGGTCGTTTACCTGACGAAACGCAAAGAATACGTGTACTTCACGTTTTAAATAAAGAGAAAGAAAACAACCAAATAAATTAAATGAAAATAATTACATTTAATAAATACATTATACAAATAAATACATTACGATGTCTTGTTTACATCGGAAAAAGAATCATGTGGGCGCGGAGAGATACCTTCAGATGCTAGGTGAGACGCCTTTGGTGTGATTTTTGGCCCCGTAACTTGTAACTGTGTACTGTCGCGCGATCGTTTGTCTCCAACGTTAAACCTTGCTCGCTCTCTCTCTCTCACCTTCGTTCGTAACCCGAGGCACTTTTGGTTACCCGAGACAAAAAATTTTCGAAGTTGTTGTTCGTAACCCTAAATATTCGTAACCTGAGTCGTTCGTAACCCGATGTTTTACTATACTATAGTTGTACTACAACCTCAACTCCACAAATTGAAATTTTCATTTTTATTCCGTTTAAGCGTCGTAAGATAAAATCAGTTTTTAAAACTAAACTATTTAAAGATATTCAATGAAGAAATAATAATAAATATTCTCGGATTTTAATTCCCTTAAACCCATACAACACTGTAACCTTCCCATGCTGAATCAATGAGAAAAGACATAATCTATATGCAGCACTAAAAAAAAGATAAAAAAAATTAAAGTCATTTTGGACCAAAAAATCATTCTGCTTAATAAATAAATTTCACCTAATAAATTCATTCTTGGAAGAGCAGCTACATTTCTCACACACAATAAAAGAAAATAATAAAGTTGTTGTTTTTTTTTTATTATTTACATTGCTCAAAGATGGCATTTCCATCTCTGAAACACTTTTGCAACACCCTAAGAAATAAATGTTATAACATCCATGATACTTGAAGAAAGACCTAAATTTGTTTTTAAAGAATAAAAAAAAATTGTAAATTATACTTTTTACAAAAATTGGCCAGTAATTTCATTACATTTCTTGTGCAGATTTAGCTTTGAAACTCTTGGTGAAATGAGTTTTTTGGATGAGTTTATATTTCGTTTATCTGAACGTCATCTGTCTTTTACAGAGTAGAGGATTATTTATTTGAGAATAAAAATAGGATTATTTGATTTAAGCTAATCCAGCGTAAGTACGAAGGATAAATTGTAATACGATTACAAGTGCCTTTGATAATTAGACGGAAAATATCAAAAAAGTGAGCTAGTGAATAAAGCAACTAATGCTAAAGTCTTAATTTATCTAATTACAATTATAGAATTATCCGTCTTAATTAGGTATTATAATAAATTAAACCGATTTAAGTAAGAAAAAGCAATGATTATAGGAGCTCTGTAACTCGAAATACAGAGGGTGGACAGAATAGTACACACATTCATGAAAATGAAGTTGGGTTCATGCTTGCGCTACATTCATAGGTATGGATAAGGTAGAAAGTCAGCTATCCGTTCTCCCAGATAAGGCTTTTGTAGTGAGTAATAATGAAAAATGTCAGTCATTCCTAAAAAAACTTGGTTATTGATGCTCGCCTAGCAGCGGCTACTAAGACTATGACTGCCGAAATCTGGGTTTCGCATAAGGAACAGTATCTAAGATTACGGCTGCCTATCGAATAGACAATTACATTGCCACTACAAATGGAAACATTGGACGGTATCAGATAGGGTTCCCCCGAATAAAGATACGAATTCTGAAAACAAAACCACGGCTGAGCAGAGTTAAATAACGATAGGAAAAAGAGATCCGATTTCAACCAGAAACAGTTTCATTGGAAACTTCTCAGATTAAATTTGATCGTGGTGAATGTTGAAACTTCTCATTACTGACATCAAATCCAAAAAATTACGGCATAGTGGTGCAGAAGTATCAAAACTTCAATCTTGTAGTATCTTGAGTAGCAACATATCATTTGAAATCGTTTTTTTTTTTCAGTTTATTTCCTACTACAGGATGAATTTATGTGTGTATCTGTCCTGCAGATGATATGTGCTGACTGATTGGTTATTATTGTAAAATCTGAAGGCCGTTCAGTGATGGTGTGAACTGCTATATTTGACACTCCTATGAAGGGTCATTCTGAAGGGTCATGTAATAATTGGAACTTGTCAGAACATTCTGCAGGACCAGCGCAAGCAATGTTGAGACAATCTTCGCAGATACCGTCCCTAGTTTCAGGTGAATAACGATCCCATCCTCGCTCTAAAGTAGAAACATAGAGAACACGAGGACGAAGTGAAGAAACTACCCTGGGATCCAGAGTCACTAAACTTATTATTTTGTAAGCTACGTGGGAACAACTTGAACCCCATGTAGTTCTTTTCCACTACCTTCTTATGTCGGGACTGTTGGCAGATATTTTACAGGAAGAATGGAACAAAATACCGTTATTTTATTTGAAGACTACTCCACTTCGAATTCTGCTATTCGGAATTCTCAGATGGATCAACTCCATATTAATAAAGTTATTTGTACAAATAGAAAGTAATCTACTTATTATCTACCCTATGTAGTCCAACAGTGAATTTTAGTAATAACATCGCGTATGAGAATTAATATTCAATGAAAGCAAATTTAACGTCCGTAATAATTCAAAAATTTGCAACCGGACAACAAATATGCCTTCGTACATTGAGCCAACATCAACGGGAATTCTGGACAGCTGTTTCAGTCTTATTAGGAATCATCAGCAGAATTTATTCTAATTCTGCTGATCAAATTCTGCTGATGATTCCTAATAAGGATGAAACAGCTGTCCAGAATTCCCATTGATGTTGCCTCAATTTACGAAGGCATATTTGTTGTCCGGTTGATTTTTCTCTCTATTTTTGAGAATTAATATTAACATTATTAACTTTATATATTATTGATTAATGTTAATATTATTACAGTGAGATTAATGTAATGGTATTAAGGATGCCAATCATTTACGAAAAAACTACAATGAAAAACTAATTACCAAAAAATAAGTTTAAGAATTTGTCTTATTTGTAAATAAATAATTTCATACACATTTCACAGTAATAATTATAACGAATGATTATCATGCTTTATAAGTATGTTATCCGCTTGCATTAGTACGAACCGAAACTTTGGCATTGTTGTATTCTTTTATTCAAAACATTTTCAAACTTCTTTGCAATTTGTAATTCGGCCTTCTCTGACTTTACTTTCAAGTTTGTCCCCGAAGTAATTTAAATAGCTCAAGAAACTACGAGTGGTGCTTCCGCTAAAATTTAAAAGGTAATTTCAAAATTGTGATTTAGTAAATAAATGTATTATTTTTTTTACCGACTAAAAAAATGAAGGTTTCTGTTTTCTTTCTGTAAGACTTCAACCTGCATCTCATTTTTCTTCGTTAAATATGACTCCAACTGAAATGCCGGAATGTTGACCAAACAAGACACAACAATTACTAGTTTGCAAAACAATGAGTCATGGCAAGAAGCGCAACATCAGTCATCCCTGTCAGAAGGCAACAGAGAACAGCATCCCATTGCTTATTATTTACAACATTAGTCATCATAAGTCTAATTACAAATATTTTTTCTTCTGTCACTCTATTCAGTTTTAGAAGTCTATTACATTTTATGTAAATTGTTGCAGTGAATACAATGAAAATCAGTAACTCAACATCAAATTGATTTTTTTTATTTTTTTAGCGACTCATTTGTGAGCTACCGTATTTACTCGCATAATTTCCCCTTTTTTTTCCTCAATATTTTGACAAAAAAAAGGGGGGGGGGGGAAATTACGCGATGTTTTTCAATTTGAGGAAAAAAAATATGGTGAAATTGCAAGGAAAACCATGTTAAATATTGATTTTTAAAGCAAGAAATGTAATTAACAACAATTTTATTAACATGCAACATTTAAAATATAAGAAATCACATCCCAACATTTGTTTTTTCTTCAAAGAACAGTTAAGCAATAGGCATGCACGGAAGTGTGTGTGCGACTGTGACGTAATTTCGTAACTCACGCAGCGCAGCCCGCCATCTTTATAGCTGCTCACCGCATGACGTCAGCATCAGCTGCCTGCTAATAGAGAACTTAACTTTATTCGCGAACTTCACGTTTTCACAAAACACTCGAAATTGTTGTACTGATTCAGAAGGAGTCTGCTCTTGTACTGACCGGGGTGGGGGTGGAATCTTCCCCTAAAGTAGCGTGGGATAGAGAAATGCGATAGTAACGGTACATTGTCGCGTCGTCGTGAGTTGACCGCCAGTCAAGGTCGTGTTGGAAACGCGTTGAAGTAGAGGTGGGGAAATTATGCGATAAAAATAAAAATTGAATTTTGTAATCCACAAAAACTGGGGTGGGGAAAATACGCGATGGGGGAAATTATGCGAGTAAATACGGTATTTGTGATAGCGACCAAAATCGGTAGCTATTGCGTTTGTCTTGTCCGTCCGTGTCTGTCGACCCCTAACAACTCCCGAACGGAAGGTCGGATCGACAAACGGACTTCACCATCGCGTTCAGAGGCTTAGTAAGAATGGGGTATTGTCAGGGACCAACGTCCCCCTCCCAAGGTTGGAGATATTTGGCATTGTTTTCATTGAATTTCCGCTACTAGCTTAAATGTTAGAAAAGTACCGTATCATTTTAGTTGTCAGCTTTAGTTTGATAGGTAAGGTCTCGGATTCATTTGCTGGAGGTTGTCGGCTCGAATCCATATATCTGCTATTGTTTATTTTTTTTTTCTCCTTGGCAGCGTTGATTTTTTTTTCCTTATTTTCTACCTTTTTTTTTTTGTTTTTCCTTACATTGTTATACTTCCTTTTTTTATTCTTATTTTTAATTTTTTTTTTTATTGTGGGTCGCCCTTCTTCTTTAGCACAAAATTATATTCACTTGTTTTATTTAATTTCCTATGAAATATAACCTTTAGACTATAACAAAACCATATTCATCTTCAAGTGCATTTGTTTTTATAAAATTTTCACCTAATATCATCCAAAGAAAAGACTTAAGTTTTAATTTATTTTCATCATTGATTTCTTTTTACCTTATTTCTTGGCTTTCCCACAATCACTTTATTTAGTTTCCTTTCAACATTTAATTACACTGGCCTGCGAAGATTTTCCGGCAAAAGTAATTGTATGTGATATACGTTACATTTAGTGTCCTTATGTAAAAAAAAATACCAGTTGTTTCGTATCACGTACAGATTTGTCATAAATCCGTCTCATGTGTATGCTAATTGAGCTTCGTTATTGTAAATGAGATTTGGCTTGATTGTATGGAATGCAGGTACGGACATGTCTGAGAGAAAATATTGCATGAGCTGTGTTTTGGAGGGAAGTAGGTACTCATACAGGATTACCGAAACAACAAATAGAACAGTTGTAGTTCGCGCATGCGCTGTGTCAGACAAGGTAAAAACGCGAAGATCGCGTTCCTCCGTAGTCTGAGAGGAGAGTCTGAGAACGTGTTGCATGCCTTTGTCTATATGTTTCAACGTGCACTTGAAGTCGATTGAGTGAATAAGTGAGGTAGTTTGTGTTAAAATGGCAAGTGGCAGATATGTTGGGAGGCGAAAATGTGTGAACAATCCCAACTCTTTCTGTTATATATATGATCAATATACAAGTAAAGGCCAGAAGCGAAATATAACACCATTTATAAAAAGCCTGTACTTGGGATATTTTAACATGAAGTTAGGTGATCAGGACAAGAATTTCGCACCCCATATTGTGTGTAAAACGTGTGTAGAAAACCTGCGGCAATGGTACAAAGGGTTGTTGTTGTTTGTTGGTGTTTTAATGGCGCAAAAGCAGCAGTGGCTAAGCTGCGCCAAGAAAGATAAAATTCAGAACATTGGAAAAGCAAAATAATCGAAGTAAATCAAGATAAAATGGGCAAAAACAAGGAAATAACTGTTAATTATAAAAGAGAGGCAAGGCCACATTGAGAAATGAAGCGGAAAACTGCGGAAATAGGTAACAGCTCATTATCATTCAAAAGTAAGGAAATATGAAAAGGAACGTGAAATTTAAAAAGAAGATAAAAGCACTGACGACGATGTTGATTAAAAGCAGGACAGTCAATTAAAATATGATGAATAGTTAAAATAACGTTGCACATAGAACACTGGGGAGGTGGACGATTGAGCAGTAAATAGCTATGTGTGAGTGTTGTATGCCCGATCCTCAGACGCACCAGAAGAACATCCTTCTGACGAGTTGGAAGCAGCCGATAGGTAGGAGAGGATAATAAAGGACTGACAAGACGAAGTTATTGCCGTGAAGATCATCCCATTCGTGTTGCCAGGCAGATCGGAGACGAGTACGTATAAGAGCATTGATGTCAGAGGGAGGAGTGGAGATCCGTCGCAGTGGGAGACCAGCAGCAGATTTGGCGAGAGAATCAGTGTGGTCATTGCCGATGGTACAAAGGGTTGTTGCCATCAATGCCATTCGGAATCCCAATGGTTTGGCGGGAACAAACAAATCACTTTGACGACTGTTATTTTTGTGAATGTAAAGTGTCCGGATTCAATATGAAAAACAAAAAGCACATTGTGTATCCCTGCCTTCCATCTGCCATAACCCCCGTACCACATGGACCCGATATTCCTGTCCCAAAACCACCAAAACAGTTACCAGAGAGTGTCTTCGTCATCTTCAAGTGCGGAGGATAGTGATGATGATACCTTTCTACCGGATGTTGAGGATAAAATTCCACATCTTTATAATCAGTGTGACAAAATGATTTGGTGCGTGACCTAGGCCTCACAAAAGAAAAGAGAGAACTTTTAGGATCAAGATTTAAAGAGAGAAATCTTTTACTTCCTGGGACAAATTCATATTGTTACAGAAATCGGGAGGAAGAATTCCGGCAGTTTTTTGTTCACGAAGACGAACTTGTGTTTTGCTGTGATATCCTGGCTTAATTCGTCGTCTTGGAACTATTTACCAAGCAAAGGACTGGCATCTATTTATTGATGCCAATAAAAGAAGTCTCAAAGGTGTTCTTCTGCACAATGGAAATAAACTTGCTTCAGTGCCAGTCGCCCATTCAACATCTCTTCGTGAAAACTATCACAATTTATCTATGGTGTTGCAGAAACTGAACTACAATGAACACAGATGGTTACTGTACTGTGATTTAAAAGTGTGTGGTATCATATTAGGGCAGCAAGGAGGATATACAAAGTTCCGTGTTTTCTGTGTGAGTGGGACTCTCGGGACAGGGATCGTCACTGGTTAGTGTCTGAGTGGCCCAAGAGGAAACAGTTCATGTCTGGAGAAAAAAACATTGTAAATCGTCCATTAATTGATCCTCAAAGTGTGTTATTGTCCCCTTTACATATTAAATTGGGAATTATGAAGCAGTACGTGAAGAGTTTTGATAGAAGTAGTCCCTGCTTTCGGTATCTCTGTAACTACTGAGGAACACAAACGCAAATCAACACAGCGTTCATTCACATCAAAGTGCAGCAAACAATAGTGTTCTTGAAGTGAGATTCATACATTCTAGCAATGAACATGTTACTTTTTTGTATATTCGTTGCAATTTGATCATGTCCCATTAAAATTCCATATATTCTCTATTATGGTGTTTTCTATCGAAATTACAGCAATGTGTAAAATTTGGATTTCAAATAGGAAAAAAACTGTACGTGATAGGCAAAAACGGTTTACATATTTGAACTCAGCACACCTAAATTAGGGTAAATCAGCTCTTCAACCTTTTGCCGGAGAATTTTTTTTTTTTTCGCAGGCTAGTGTTATTACAGCAAATTCAAATAGTAGTTGTATTCCATTATTTATATTCTCTGTTTTATTTTTAGCATAAAAATGTAATTAAGTTTTCTTTTTGTTACTTCCATTTCTTACAAGAATAAAAAGGTAAAAAGTTAAGTTTATAACAATGCAATTGTAAATTATAAAAGAAAAATGCAGAACATTAAACAAAAGAAAAAATATTTGCGTTACGTTATTATTGTTGTTAATATTATTTCATGAAATAGGTAAATTATTTTTAATATTTATATTTTACGTAATATTATACTTCTAGTTTCTCTGGAATAATCTGGAATAGGTTTTCATGTTCCGTTTTCTGTAGTTCTCTGAATTTAAAAATAATATGAATGCATCGAAATTACACCTCATTAACCTTTAGTTCTCGTAAAGATGGGATTTTTTATGTAACCTGAGAAGTTTCAAACGATTTATTACTTGATTAACTTCCATATCCTTCAATTAATGCCTTTGAATTTACTTCTTCAAATAATGTATTCTTTATCTGTAAGCAACGAAATCAATTTTATGATATAAAATTTACCTTTTCCTTCAAATGAATCAGTCAGGACTTTTGCACGGATCATGTTTTAATCTAATTTTGTCAATTTTGGGCAGATTGTATCTTGATTTAAAATTCCACGAAAATTGAATTTAACAGGGTATTTAATTTTGATTATGGGTATTACGAAATAAATTCTATCGGTTAGTTTTTTCTTTGTTGCTTATACCTACAGTCATCATTATCTACAAAGAGGTAGAACATGCCTTTCATCGTTACTAAAAGATGTTGTGAGATTCTACTCAATGTATTTCTCTACGCTACTGTTCATCTACTGCATTCTTGGCACCTTTGTATATGTATTATTCTATTATTTGCTGAGACCAGTGCCTTTCGAAGTTGTAAGATCCTACATCTTCTACTTTCTGCTCGTAGTCCTGATCAAAACGAATGGATCTCCTATCTTTGAAATAAATTACGGCATGCTGGCAAACATATTCCTCTGTAACTCGTTCTCAGCCCAGCGCTTAAATACTGAACTTCCGGACCCACATCAGAAGCCCATATATTCTGTTTTTTTTTGTTTTTTTTTTTGCCATGGATAGATTAGCTTAGGATACCATCAAAACATAACTTAATAATAAGAAATTTAACTTATCATTTATATTACACTGTGACGTATTATATAACATGATCATCTCTTGTCCGCAAACAGGTTTCCACTTCCCTGCTTCCGCATTTTCTGCGGAACTGTAGATAAACCGTTGGCTTTTATAATCCTAACTTTCTTCACAAAAATACGCTGAAAAGATAGTTGTTTGCAACGTATTTAATAGAGACTTGGTTTGTTTATCGTTTGAAAGACAATGCCTGTAATAAGGAATAACTAATTAAAATTTGACGAACGCCTTTGAGAGAAGTTTGGCTTGGAATCAGATTTGGTTGTTTTTGTGTTGTAATTATTGACTGTGAGATGAATTCATTTTAAATCAAACTTGATTATGCATCTGGGTAATTAAAGAACGAATATCAAATTAACAGGAAGAGAGAAACTAATTAAGTTCTGGGTCTGAATTGCCAATGGATATTCATGCATCTGAAACTTCTGTTACTTAATTATTGGAAACACAACAAAAAGGAGGCAATGCTGAATGTAACGGCAATTTATAAACTAGCTTCTTTGAGTTGTGTAAATATTTGAAAGTAGACACAAGATTAAGTCTATTTTGACTTTTTTTTCTATTTCTCATTACTTCGAAAGATAAATTGTATTCACAGTGCTGCTAGTGTCTAAGGGTACCAGATGGCATCATGATTGTATATTCCGTTCTTAATGCATGAAACATAATGAAAAAAATACATTTAGAGAAAAAAATACAAAAATGCATAAAAAAATACATTTAGAGGAGTGAAAAAAAAAAAACAAAACTGATTTTAGCTTCATGTTTATATAAATATTCATTTTCTTGTTCAGTTTTTCTTTTGAGGCGTCACTGCACTTCCGATGATTATTCATGTTCTTTTCAATTTTTATTATTTATGATTAAATGTCAGTTATATTGACACGATTTGTAGTATTTCTATTTGCTTATTGTACGTTGATGATGTGAAAACTCTTTACTTGCGTTCTTATCGCCACGGCAAACAAACAGTAATCCTATCCCTGTAGCAGCACTTACTCTTTCAGAAACTTTTTCGAAAGAGAGTAATAACATCTCTTCTCCGATTTCTCTTTCTCAAAATTTGTTTTTACATTAACAATAACTTCTTTTCAACATCATACCAAATTTAAATGTAAAAAACTACATTTAATACTAAAAAGCAAATTTTCAAAAAGATTATGTCTTTTCTTTTTCAAGCCTAAAATAACAATAAGTTATTAATAAGTTAATAAGCTTATTCTTAAGCTTTCCCTTGCCCTTTTTAGGCAGCCATGATGGAAGGCCGAAGACGAACAATAGTTTCAGAAATGATTCATTAGTAATAATCTACATTGTTCAAAATCATAAGAAAGGTTATCGGGAGAACTTCAATACCGATGCTATTTTGCACGTACATCGAGCCAATTTTTGTAGAATGTCAATTATTCTCGAATAATATAACTGAGTTTTCGAAATTAACAATTTCGATCATTGTCTTGTCTAACTGCTAAAACTTAGCCTAATCGGCCGAATGGTTTCGCACTACATAGATAGTTTCACAAAAGTAGTGATTTTTCTTAATTCTTGAATACGATTACGAGATTACGATTACGATTTAATAAGATTTTTCCAGAAATACTTTGACTTGACCTTCGTTCTGTTAAATGTCAAGCAGGCCTATCATTAAAGTCGGTTTTGTCATTCTCGAGAAAACTACGAATAACATGTTTCATTTTAGACTAGGACATAGAAGAGATCCATTTTGCTCTAGAGAAAAAAAGAATATTCGAAGCAAATTGACGAAATAACTTTTGTTTATTAGATAGTTATAAAGTTTTAGAAAATTTATATAAAAATTGTACTTTATATCTTTGTTACAGAATGTAAATAACATATAAATAATGAATATATTGCTATTTCTCCTTAACTATTTTTTTGATTGAACGGTAATCCTAAATCTATACCTTTATCTTTAATAGCTATTTCTATAAAATCATAGTTCGTTTTGTTTTTTTGTAAACTTTTGATATAAAAAAGTGCCTTTGATTTTTCAGCGGTTTAGATGAGAATGAACATTCCAGAAGTTGTAGTTCAAAAGCCTTGTTCAAGCCGTTTTCACGATTTAAATCAACTTTATGTAATTAATATTTAAAAAACTTACTTGCTTCTTTATTAACTATTAATTAAATGATTTATTTAACATTTGCATTAACGATTTGGATAGGAATTATTAAGAACTAATAATAAATATCGAACAATTTCATCTTGAAAATTTAATCAAAGAGTAAGTTTGACTTGACGAGTTGTTCGATATCGATTTTAGATACAACCGATAGCAAGTGGCCGATTGTTGTTGAAACGCATTCGTTAACGAAGGAAAGTTAATATGAAAGCCGTCTGAGGACCTAAAATAATTTCCTTCCAGAAGTTTTCTATATGGTCTGCCTTAAAGCTGCAAGACGACGCCGTTCTGCGCTTGTCACGTTCTCCATATCTTTTCATGTTATTCTGATGTTCAATAATCCCAGTCCCTTGTAGCGTCGAGTGCAGTGTATTGAGGCTTAACGATCTTAAGAAAAGGATTCGGAACAATATCACCTGATGACGGTTTCCTTTCCGACTCCTAGTGATTCGGTAATTCAAGTAATAAAGCGCTTCAGACAGAAGCCGGATGCAATTTCTCATGGCAATGCAACGGCTGGTAATTATATCAAACAGTAAAACTGAAGGATTTGGTAGTTCACGTCCATTGGCTCAGAAGAAGCCGAACACTGATTTTCTTTTTCTGGTTATAATGAATTCCCATGCTCTGGTCCTATAGTTAATCCAGCCCTCTGCAGTGAAGTAAGTAGAGGGTTTCTTATTTGAGAATTAAGGCGAGAATGTCGGACTGGCCTTCCTACCCTGTTTCTTGTGATTAGGGGTTACAAAGTTTGTACAATAATTTATACTAAGCTTAAGGTTTCAGAATAAAAAAATCTTATCATTAACATAAAATAAGCGTAACATAATATATTTTCTTTTTTTGTAGATATCATGTCGGAGCCAAGGTAGCAGTAGCTGCTGTGGCTTCTGTGGCCTACTCTGATCCATTCTTCCAATATTTTCATCTTAAAAGGTAAGAATTTGTTTATTATTTGAAATCTTTGCATTAAATGGACAATATTTCTCTTTTAATTGTTGAATTATTTGAAAATATTATTGGTACAGGTATTTATCTAAATCTTTGGAAAATTGCATACATCATTCCCATCTTTAAAGGTGGTAATATTAGCAATTTTAAAAATTACAGACTAATTTATTTACTCTCCAATATTTCTAAAATTTTCGAGAGCTATTTAACTAATTCAATTTATAACTTTACAGTAGCATCTCGATTATTCGACACTCTTTTCACCGGACCCTCGTTTAACCGACGTCGGTTTCCTTAATTTTTTTTTTTGGTAAAGAAACAATTTCTTCCCTTCCATCCCCCTTGTGCTCTCTCTTATGCGGAATTTTCGAGTTACCGACGGAGGTCCGGTCCCGACAACTGCGGTTAATCGAGGTTCTACTGTATTAAAAATATGAACATTTTCAGTGAATATGCTGAAAATATGCCTATCAACCTACCTATAGTACAATTAAATTATTAATAAATTTAAATCATTTTATTAATGAAAATTTAAATAAAGATAATATAGTATATATTGCTTTTAATTACTTTAAAAAAAAGCCTTTGATAACATTAATCATAAATTACTTCTACAAAAGCTTACCTTAATGAGCCTGAGAGGCAATATATATAACGTACTAAAAAGCTATTTAAAAAATAGAAAATTTAGAATAAAAATAAATAATTCCATTAGTAAACTCTATAACATTAATTCTGGTATTCCTCAAGGATCCAATTTAGGACCGTTATTATTTAATTTATATATAAACTCTAAATAATTGTATCAAATAATTTTAAATAATTGTATCAAATTTTAAAAGATTTTCATTTATGCTGATGACGTTATACTCATTAATTGGGATAAGAATCAAATGAATGAAATTAATTTTCTTCAACAAGATTTGAATAATGTTATTAAGTGGGCAATTAATAATAAAATGAATATTAACCGTAATAAAACGAAACTTATGATTATATCAAAAAATAAAAATAAAATTATAAAAGAAAATTATTTTATTACTCTACACAATCAAAACTGTGAAAGATTTAACACTGAAATTACATTTATAAACAACTGCACTTGTAACAATCTTGAATTTGTAACTCAACAAAAATAACTAGGACTACATATTGATGAAAAATTTACATGGGATATACAGTATAATTCTGTTATCAAAAAATTACAAACCTACACATGTACTACAGTAAAACCTCGTTAAGTCGTCACCCGGATAAGTCGTCACTCCGTTTAAGTCATCGTTTTCCTTTGGTCCCAACAAGGTCTCACACACAGTAATGTAAAATAACCCTCCTTTACCCGTCACCAAATTTAATTCTACTCCGGATAACTCGTCACCCTCAAAAATGGCCAAAAGCATCTTACTTCTCCATTTTGCATGCCATCGTGTTATCTTTTCAGCCCAGACCCTTCACTTTAAGAAAGCTAAGCCTTTACGGGGAATTTTTGACCATGCCTGTCACTTCGTTCCTTTCCTACCCCTTCGAAGGATTTGGGTTCTTGGAATCTCACTGCAAAACACACTTCTCGCTGCGACTCTGTCGAGTGTAGACGTTTTTCTTGACCGCTCCTGAGTGTGACTTCATTTCATAGCGAGTAAGCCCGTTTTTAACATGCCAGGAAAACGAAAACTTACCTTGTTATCTTTTAAAGAAAAAAAAAGACTTAATTGCACTTTTTGAAAAATCAAATGTTTGGAAAACAGCTTTTGCCAAAGAACACCATATTCCCAGGACTACATTAAACGATATTCTTTCATCGAAACAAGTAATTGAAGAAACTGACTGCAAAGACAAAAGAAAGAGAATGAGGAAATCGAAGTTCGACGAGATCGAGGAGGTTTTAGTTCGATGGCTAAAACAAGCGAGATCGCAAAATGTATCGATTTCTGCCGTGACTCTCAAAGAAAAAGCCATGGAAATTGCTAAGGAGTTGAACATTGAAGATTTCGGCGGCAGCAATGTTGGCTGGAACGTTTCAAAGACAGATATTGTCTTTCTTTTAAAACGATTAAAATGTGATAACTATAACAAAAAAAAATTTGATTTTTCACTCATTCATTTTTGCAGCTGTTCCTAAAGAGATCACTCTTCAAAATGAAAATTGGTGATCATTCCACGGTTTCAAAGAAAACATAGGTAGGATGCCCTTAACACGGAGGATGTATCTGCGAAATTTTCGACAAGTTCAGTTCTTCTTGTTCCAGCAGAAAGGGCAGCGTCATTTGTTTGCTCAGCAGAATATTTTAAAATAAAAAATAATATTCTTTAATACTAATAAAAATAACAGAAAAACTTTTCAAAGTAATACATGTTTTATTTTTATTGCATTGCCACTAAGTTGGGGGCTCCTTTTTTTGTGTGTCATTATATAATCACAACTGTGAGGAAACACACTATTAAAATTTGTGTGATTATGACGTATGGTTCAATAATTTCGATTAAAAGAGTTGCGTTCTAAACAACTTGATAGAAAGAAAATATAGGAAGTTGTTTTAAATGTAATTTTCAGTGTGATCTCAGTCTTTCAATCTATATTTCTTCTGCGAATTCCGTTTGTGCAATACTGCGATTCTAAAAGTTGTTACGACTTCCAGTCCTTACTATAATTTCTGTAAATATTCAGACAAGAAGTTTCTAAACAACTTAAAACTTTCGTTCTTACAATTTTTATTTATTTACTTATTGTTTTTAAAGTAATCAAAACAATAAGAAAAAAAGGGTGATCTCCATATTTGGATATTATAAATTTCCTACTAATTGCAAATAAGCCAATTTCTAATCTCTTTACAATCTCTTTGCTAAAAATTGATAACATACGTAAGTTGCTTAAATCCAGTTGAGTTTAATTAAATCAAACTATATACAAACAAAATAGATTTGTAATGCCTGTTTTGGACATCATTGTCAACGCATTCTGAAGGTATGATAAATGTTTATTCCTTATAAACTGGTGTGGTTATAACTCCATTTTTTCCATAAAGTTGAAACTTTATGAAGTAAAATTCTTCTTTTCATAAATTTCTTCCCCATGGCTTTTGTAAATTTACAAGTTTGACGAACATCTGTCCAGCAGTTCTATTTTTAGAGCTCGAATTCATCCGAATGTTTTGGTATTTCATCCGAAATCACTGCCTTTGTCGATGGTCCACTATATCTCTAGAATTTCGAGACAATTATATGACATCTTAATTCAATATATGTATGTAACGTACGTAACCGTAAACAGATATAAAAGGGAAGCTAATAGGGTTTTTTTCCCCCACATAAATCCCCGCAGTCTTTGACCTGTGGGGATCAAAGCTTACAAATGATTAGGACTAAATGGGTTATACGCCCTATTATATTTCATTTTATTTATTATTTATTAATAAATTATTGTTAATTAATTTTTTACTTATTTTTTTCCTAACCTTTGTAAGATATGAAACTGACAGAGAGGCCCATTGTATGGTTGGTGGCGTGGCTTTCTCCCGACGCGACGCGACGGAGACATTTCAGCAGGAACTCGCAACGTGGAATAAGAGGGGACGGGGAAAGGGACAAAGCGTGTCCACAAATTTCGGAGTTTTGAAATTTCGAAATGTTTAAAATGACCTGCCATCAAATTTTTCATTACACATCGTAAGATCAAGGACCAAGACAAAGTCGAACACCAGAACTAGTGGAAAAAGTCTCCAGAAATTTCAAAAATTGATGTGGAAAACTTTTTCAATTTTTTTAAAGGAGAAGAGGTGAGAAACGTTTTCCGTCCCCTCGTATTGGGTCGTGTAAAATATCCAAAGTGCAAATGCTTTTTCTATACCTCAATTAGAAAATGAGGGATGAGACCAAAAAAGTACGATTAATTGCTCAATAAAAATCTAAACAATAAAAAATTGTTTTTAGATTTTTATTGAGCAATTAAACACATTTAGTTAGATTTGAAACCGAAAATATTTTTAACTTCATTTCTTCAGTAATTATCGTTTATAATTGTTCGACGTCGCGTCGGTCAAACCAATAACAATAATACAATATAAAGAGAATATTTATTGGAAATTGAAAACAAAACAGATTGTTGCTATCATCTGGTAGAAAGTATATAGCATTAATGGTAATAAAAAACGATTATCAATAATCTTCAATATTACAGTGGAAACTCGATTAACCGTCACTCTCTGTTATCCGTCATCGATCGCAAAACCTACTTCTCCGTAAAATATGAGACGTTGCCGCGAAAAAAAGCTCGAGCCTCGAAGAAACAGAAGAAGATGATTACAGCTTCAACATATAAACCTTATTATCTAGTAGGCCTACTGTTTTATGTTTCTATTAATATTATTATTTGTTTGGTGTTTGACGATATCTGTTTGTTATCGATAGATTTTTCTTTGTATTAATTTATTGTTTGCCTTTCGTCCCAAACCAGCATTGAAATTTCGTTACTGTAAGTGTTTATTGCGAAATTTCTGTTATCCGTCTATTCGGTTAACCGTCACAGTCCCGGTCCCGAAGATGACGGTTAATCGAGTTTCCACTGTATTTTCGTTTATCCTAAAATACTTATTTATGATACATTTTAAGAGAGCTAAATAACACTAGACGACCTTATTTATTCATTTCAACCTTGGTCTGAATGTTTACGTGAAATTCGAATTTCCAAACTTTGAATAAACAGAGAATAAATATCCAAATTGAAAGGACTGGCTTTGCAACGGGAAGAAACCATCATTGGAAAAGGAGGGCCTGAGGATGTTATTACCGTGATAGCGTCCGTAGATTGGAAAAAGTTCAAGAGATCATCGTAATAGAAGATGTATTTCGTATAAAATATCATGGAAATGCAGGAAAACGTGCTTAATTTCCTTTTTTTTAATTTTTATTTCTATATTTCGTTTTTTTTATTTTAATCATAAGAATAATCTAAAAGACAACTCTCCGCATTACATAAACAATCTACCTTCAAATTTTCGTGCGACTGAAAACTGAATAAATATTGAAATTTTTACAGGACTTTGCCTAAACGTAACTAGTTTTAACCAAAAATCAAAGCACATGCAAAGAAAGGCATTAACATGTACCCTTGGAACGCATTAGACCTCATTGTTTCCTACCACCCACAACTATTATCTGCTTCTGATATTTTACTGAGTGTCTGGTCCTCCAGTGGCTGAGATCAACGATTTTTGTTTCCTTCAGGTGAGTCTTAGGTTCACCAGCCCTATATAAAATGAACACCGTTTTTCTTCCCTGGCGGGCGTCCTCCTAACTATCTGACCTCACTTAGTCTCGTTGATCGGGAAACGTCCTCTCGCGACTCCAAGGGACCCAAGGTGTGTAGTGGATTATTTTAACTTTTACCTTTTTATACGTTTTTCTGTGGAAATTTTATCACCTTTCTTTGTAAGCCCAATTTGGAAAAAAAAAAAATTAAAATTAAAAAAATATTTTTAGCTCCGCAAAGAAAAACACTTGTTACTACTTGCAACCCGTGAAATATATTCATGAAAGTGAAACGAATACCATATTTTTTAAATACCGTGAAATTTTATTTCAATGTGGTCAATCTTATCAAAGTAATCTAACATTGAAACATACCTTCTTGAATGTTTCGTATATAACGTGAGAATGAGCCATACAAAATCAAAAATAAATAAATAAATAAATAAATATTGTCAGAAGTGGGATTCGAACCCACCCCCGGAAGTCCGGACTGCAACCTGAACGCAGCGCCTTGGACCGCTCGGCCATTCTGACATGTTTAATTATATCATTGTTCTCTCAGATTCTCTCCGCTCTGTCCACTTTGATGACAAATATACATCCGTTGTCTATTAATAGTATGATACTTTGGTTTCTGACAAATTAATAACGTGAGAATTTTCAGAGACAATGCTCTTCTGTATTTTGTTAACATGAAAATGATGTTTCTGTTAACCTTATGGCTTTGTTTGTTCGCTTTTATTAAGGAAGATTTAACGTTAGGAAAGATTGAAAATTTTAAGTATTTCTTCCCATGGCTAAACAGGTGCATGATTCCTGAGTGAGTATCTTTATATTGTGATGACGCCAGAAATCTGCTATCAGAGTTTTCCCTTTCTAATGATGTGAAACTTAAAGGATACAAGCTGTTCAGAATATTCGTGTAAAACATTGTTTAAAGTTTGTGTAATTATAATTAAAAGCAAATTGTAGATTATTTTTTTTAATGTTAACCAGTCCTATTAGGTTAATTATAAAATTACTCCTGTATTACATGTGCTGGAAATTTAACGTGTGCCATAAAAATTAGAAATTTCTTATAATTTTATTGTGTATAACATCAGAAATTAATTGATTTCTTTATTACTTTAATACTATTGCTATCATAGTTTTCCCAGTTCAACTGACGAAAAAGTGTTGAATAAGTATATATTCATTTGTTCTTAACTAAAATTATTTTTAATCAAAGCAAATGCTTGTAGTCAACCAAATCTTTTTAAACTATTGGAATTATGATTTTCTTTCATTTTTTAAATTTATAAAAATTGCTTAAATAGTCTTATAAATAAACTTTTCTTCAAAGTTTAAAATTTTACATTTAATTCTTATGTTTAATTTATTTTCTATTGTTTGATGTTTACAATTTATAAAAATATTATCAAAAAATTTATTTGATTAATGCATTAGATTAATTTATTTATATTATATAACTAGACCCCGTGTACAGATTGATCGATATAGATGTTTGAAGAAGAGATATGTGGAGATGGATGTTAGATGAAGTAGAGTTCGGGGACCTAAAGTCTCTGTCTCTGTCTGTCTCTCTCTCTCTCTCTCTCTCTCTCTCTCTCTCTGCCTGATGTCGTTCGGCTCTCTCTTGTGTCTCTTCCGTTGTCTTCTTAGCTCTTGACCGTCTTTTACGTTTCATTCTTTCGATCCAAATCTGTCTGTTGTGCTCTTTCTAATCGTTTCCTCTCAATATCTTTCACAATATCGTTTATAATATGTGATGTATGAAAATATATAATCAACAACCAATATTCCTAACCTTATTTACTGTTAGCAATTTGAGTTTACAGTAAATTGAGTTAATTGAATTTACAGTAAATAAGGTTAGGAATTTATATTGGTTGTAAGAGCAGGGATAATCCAAGAAGAATCGCTTCCAATGAAAACGGTTATGATTTGTTGAATAGTTGAGCAAATAGTGATATGTTATTCCTTTTTGAATGAACTCATTATTTGATAGCGCGCGCCGTTGTTGACGGAGAGAACGTAACATTTTGATGTTCAACAATGCTCATTTTGCATTTGTCGACTTCTTGCAACAATGACAACTGTTTTCCATTGTTGTACTACCATTGTGAATATTGGAAATCACAACAATTGCGCCTTTTGCATTCGCAACAATTCCACAGGCACACCCTTGTCCATTGTTGAACTGCGCCGGACAGACGGAAAAGATTTTAGTAATACAGTAAAGTCCCGATTATCCGCGGGCGTATTATCCGCGGACTTCTTATGTTTCAATTTTTTTTACTGTATAATAAAATACGGAATTAAAAAAAAATTAAATCTAGAATAAGGTAAACAATAAAAGAGGCTAACAATATAAGTGAAGACAATTATATACAAACAATTTAAAGAACGACCTTGTGGGCGGAGCTTAGGCCGGCAGGTTACACTGAATTACGGGAGAGCCTTCCCCTTCTAAAGACAGCTGACTTGTCAAATAAGCCACCAACTTGAATTTTTTGTTTATTATTTTGTAAATTTGTTTTACATTCTTTCATTCACGTACACTAATTCGTAAGTTGAGTGTTATTTGAAACAAAACTTGACATCTGATGCTTGAGGTATTAGTTGTAGTTTTACTTGGCGAGGGTAACGTTTACGTAAATAAAATAAAATAAAATAATTGTTTACAATGTATGTACTGTAACTGTATGTATTGCCATTTTAATGTAAATAAAACATATTAAAAGCATTTTTGTGTTGATTTCCGTTCTTATTCGTCCTATTTCGGATTATCCGCGGAATTCGCTTATCCGCGGTTGCCAAGCCACCCAATTCCGTGGATAATCGGGAGTTTACTGTACATAGATTGTTGTTTTGTGAAAAACACGAACATTGTAATCAACTCATTATCCAATTCATTATCATCTTTTTTTTTATTTCCAGGTTTCATAATGTCTTTGACATCTTCCTGTACCCATTTTATGCCTGTATCACCCTCCTCCATTCCTCTCTCTCTTCCCAGGCCCCATCCTCTAGTCTTCTTTCTTTCATTACTTCATTTATTCCCTGCATCCATGTCAATTTTGGTCTTCCTCTCTTTCTTTTTCCTGTTGGTACCCATTCATCTATCTTCTTCGGCAGTCTTTCTTCCTTCATCCTCTTCATATGACCGAACCATCTTAATTGTGTAGTTTTTATTATCATCTTCATTAAGAATATAAAATAGATCTTTTTTAAGATTTGTTGTATTCTGATATCGAAATTTCATTTAACATTTCATTTAACATTTCAAATCAGTAATTACAGATTAAAGTTAAAAGTCAACACTAAAGTAGAAATTGCAATTGAAAGGAAAAGGGTCAATAGATCCGACTACTGTAAAGGTTCCATTCTAAACGTATTTATTCTCAGAGTTACTTTACTCTGCTTTCCTGAAACTAAGCTCTTTCAATCAGCGAATTGTGTTTGAACGAGTGTCAACCTTTATATACGTTTGTTCTCTAATAAATAAGGCTTTTTCTATGTGAAAATGTCATGTGAATATGTACTCTGTGACAAAGTTTTGGCGCGAAAATCGCATGCGCTTAGGAGTTAGTTTGGAAAAACTAAAAAAAATGAACTTTTTTTTTAAACTTTTTTTTTCAAAAACTATAAACGATAAAAATGTAATTCAGATAGCTAAAATACGACAACATGATATAGTTTATTTTATGAAAAAAAACATAGCTTTCGAACTCGTAGTTCAGCGGGAATTTTCCGAAAATTGCAAATTGTGCCCCCTAGCTTAGCCGTAATAACTTCTAAGCTCACGAGATTTTCGCGCCAAAACTTTGTCAAAAATTTTTTTTTCTGATCTACACGTGTGCCAAATTTGATCCAAATCAGATTTACAAAGAAAAAGGATGAATCTTCTTGAATCTTGATAAGTGCATTTAAGGACAAAATGCGATTGAATTTTCATTAAATTTCGTCGATGACTAAAGCATAACTGATCGGCTTAGTAATCCTATAATGTCACTATTACGTAGATTATATAATCATATATAATCTAAATAGTGAGTTGTAATAGGATTAATTTTAATTGGATTTAGACTAAATTAAATAATGGGCGTCTATTAATCTTTTCAGAAAATGAAAAAAAGTATACTGTTTATATTTAGTGGATAGGCCTATTAAATTTGTTTTTTAAAAAAAAAGACTAAATCGATTACTTGACGAATAGTGAGCAGTGTTGATCAATGTCTTGTAAGCACTATTAAGGTCTTTTAGACTTTCCACTAAAGTTGATAATCTCTACTTAAATCGGCGTATGGTGAGAAGATTCGTGTCTTTACTCTGTTTTTTAAACGAGGACCGACTCTATTTGTGGTTACAATTGCCGCTCATTTGCTGGCAGTCTATCACCAGCACACCTGATGAATTGTAGAGTTTACAGCTCAGTCGCATGTGTATCTGTACAATCGAAATTACTGACAACAAAATTGATATTCACGAACAGATCTCAAGGTTTTCTTGGAGCTTCCAATGTATTAATTTAATGTATTAGTTTTCATTAGTTTATTGACTGCAATTCTTGAAATGAAACTTTGCCCCATGCAGTCATTTGGTGAAATCTTGCGATTGATCTGAAGGGGCAATCGTGTGATTTGAAAGAATTGAGTACTGTTATGATGAAATCTAATGTCGAAATGTTTCATTGTTATTTGAGCAGATACGACAAGGAATTTCACTGACAACAGTTTGAATTACAGTGAAGTGGTAGAACAAACCAAGTGCTCAATATTGTTCGAACTTTCAAATCCAAGAAAGGATTGATTCGATTAACGAATGATATAAATAAAGAGAAATAAACAAAGACTTGAAACTGTATTACATGTTAGAGAGATAAAAGTTACATCGTTCTTCTTCGTTAACATTCATGACGACCCATACTTCTTCGAATCAGGATTTCTGCTAGCAAACATCTCTTTGAATATACCCTTTGGAGCGATGTATTTTGACCAGTTCGTCATTATCAGAATAGCCCAGGTTTAGCTTCTGTGTACAGATTAAAGCTTTTATATAAATGTAGTATTTTGATATCTGAGGGAAAATAGGTACAAGATCTTTGGGAATGTTTAATTGAAAATTATTATTATTTCAAAAATTTTGCATAGCAATGTTTATTACATGTCTAATTTGTTCTTAAACAAACTTATTTACATAGAAAAAAAAATAAAACTACTTCTTGTTTACTTGTTTATAATTGTATTTTTTTTTTTATTTTCAGATCTTTATTTTTATAACACTACTCGGCTCCCTAATGGCAATGAGCAACTCTCCGCCACTCATTGAAGTGGATATGGCGGAGGATACTGAGGTCCTTGGGGGAGACGAGTTCAATGTTCTTCCAGACCATTGGTTGCAGCTACCACCAATCAGAAACAGACCTTCTTATAGGTAAGAGTCACTAGCAACTTATTCTATATTGTAAGAGAATTCGTTTAATATCAGACTCCTTGTGCATCTTTGTAAAACTGCCTAAGTTACGAATTTCATACCAGACATAAAGTATTGGTTTAAAAAAAAAAGATAAAAATAGGCTTACATTGGAAATACGTTCACACTGGTTGGCGGAATAGCGGAGTGTTACATTTTTGAATTGGTTGATCTTCAACCAATAAATATAAATTATTTTTCTCAATTTTTCATGTTTTCTGGAAAAAATACTAATAACGTCCCACAATGTCTGTATTTGAAGTCCTCGAAGAACACGTTCTTGTTATGACGGCATCAAATCCATTCACTAACCGTTTTTCAGTCTTAAGCCATCTTCATCATCAACGTATCACGGATTGCGAAGATGCTTTTCTTCTTCTTCTTTCTTCGAATTTGGCCGACTATGGACCATGTGAAATAACTCATGATTATTTTTCTTCCTTCTTTCTTCTCTTCCAGTATTCTTTCATTGTTTCTCCATGTTGTTTCCTTCTTTCTTCCGTCCATTTTGCTCCCGTCTTCTTCTTTGCCTTTTCTTGAAAACCCTTGAATCCCCTGATCTTTTTTCTGAATTCTTCTCTTCTCTCCACCTCTTCTCCATCTATTTTCATTTCGAAGATGCTTTTATTTTTTAGCTTTTATCTTTAATTGAAATTATTACAGGGTTTCGGGTTTTAAGTATTTTTTTAAGTTACATTTGAATATAGATTAATATATTTGAATATATATTTATACATTATCAGCCAAAAGTGATCCGTTAATCATTATTTATGTATTAAATTTGGAATGGGGTCTGTAGGATAATAGAAAGTTTGATTCTTACTGAAATCACGAAAAAATTCTGTAATTCCAGAAGTACAAACACAGTGGGTTTACATTCATCTTTATATTGACAACGTTTAGCTTCCAATCTTTTGGGCTTTCGTAGTTACGAGAGATGATTACGAAACAGATCTTTCATGGAATGCCTTGAAGTTTGGAAGAACTGCAGGAGAAAATTCCTAAACTTCTGCAACATTCCGAAGAAAGGTAATTGAGGAGTAACAAAACTAGTGGTTTTAATTAGAAGCGAAACCTCGTGAAGAAGAACTAAAGTGAGCTTTGATGATAACAAATGTTTCTTCTTCGTGGTTTCTCCATTATTAATGAAGTACTCATTGATTGTCAACTTCTAAGGCAAGAAACGAATCTTGGAGCCAGAGAATAGCGTTACTCTTATAGGATTTCAGAGCGGAGCAAGTTTATTTATTTATTTACTTATTTATTTCGCTTAAACTATGTACATTGTGTCCGTGGCAAATATTTATCTTTATTGTTGATCGATCTAAACTTGATGAAATGTTCTTAAATCGAGAATTGGTCTACATTTCAAAAGATAATTGTCTGCAAATATTCTATGATAAAGTATGGAGACTTGAATTGTTTTACTTTGGATATTTTGATAATTTTTTATTATCTTTAGTGAACCCATAAACTAAGTGTAAATGGAGGAGGGTTCTGTCCGTCGCCATCTCTATAAGTTCAAACTATAAGTCGTACAGACATGAGTGATACTTATTGGAAAGCTTATGACTTATACTTATTGGAAAGCTTATGACTTATACTTATTGGAAAGCTTATGACTTATACTTTTTTGCGCCATAAAACACCAGCCAACCAACCATGACTTATACTTATTGGAAAGCTTATGACTTGTAAAGGGGGAAACTACGAGTCCCCTGGTAACTTCAGTCCTATACGTATGCGGTCGCTGTGGTCGGGTACTCAATGAAGCCATTTTTTTTCCCTTGTTTTCCTATTGCTATCGATATTTATTGTATACATAGTAATCACAATCCACTAAAAAGTGTTATCATGTTACTAAAAAAATAAGAAGGTCTTTTATATGTTTAGGAATATTAAAAAAAAAAATGCACGATTGCAACGCTCATTAGACACAGACTTTTCTTTTAAACCATTTATCAGATAAATAGAATCAAGTTATGAGATCGCTGGAAAACTAAATTTACGGTCCTTTATTTCCATTTTTCGCTGAAATATGATCAAATGTTATTAATTTCACAAAAAATTTAAATTCCTTCCCGATTGTCCCTCAAAACATTGATATTAACCTTATTATTAATAAATTTTATATCCAACTTCCTTTAATTTTATACCTTACCAGGTTTAATAAACATTATTCTAATGGACGCAGACTGACAGACCGAGATAAAGTGTGTTTCTCATAAGTGTGTTTGTATTTTTTTTTAGCTGCGGAGGTGATTATACAGAAGAATAAAAATTTATTAATAATAATAAGGTGTTCTTAAATTTTCCATGTTAATCTTCACTGCTGTAGATTTTTTTTGATCATTCTGTGCATAATGATATGCATGGTTGAACAGACATGTAGATAAAGAGAAACAAAAAACAGTGCAAAAAAACAGAAAAAAAAAGAAAACTTGATACAAGTTTGAATACACGAATCGTAAGTTATATCAAAAAGTTGATCAAACCGTATACACTCAAAACCAATTGCTTATTGAGCAAAAAAAGAAATAGAAGGTAGAATTAAGCTGTTTGAAGGCATCAAAAAATAAGATGAAAGAAAAAAAAAGTTTGCTGTCTTATCAGAATGAAATGGAATAGAGTGTATTTCGGCAGGTTTTGGCCCTTACCTTTTGGTCCGCCAAGTACTGAAATCAACACGACCTTCTTTTTTAAGAATCTAAACCTAATTATTGGAGGACAATACTTATCTTGTTTAAAATCTTGATTTTTATTTATTTTTATTTTTTTTTTTAGAAGTGGTTTTTGGAGATGAGCAATTTTTTCATCTTAAACGTTTTGAGGGAAACGTTTTGAGGTTTGGATAGTTTGACAAAGGTAGAGGAAAAAAAAGTTTTTCTCTAATTTTTTTTTTAAGTTTAATTTGAAATGAATGGATAGATAGGGTTTTTTTTTTTTTTTTTTTTTTATATATAATAATTGTTTTAGAAAATAACACTGGTAACACTGTATTTAAATTACATTCAGTATTTGATTTGAATATCTTTTTTAAAAATATAATAAAAACATAATAATTTAAAAATAAAAATAAAATCTTTTTAAATATCAATCTTTCTAAAATTTGAGTTTCGACAAATTCAGGAAAAGTCAACCGGAAAATGTACATTCACAGGATTAATGCAATAAATTTCATAGAATATGAGCTTTATATCCGAATATCACTTGGGATCAAAAATTCTGTTAATACATTTGTATTAATGACTTCCGGTGGAATTTAGCTTTAATATTTTTGAGCAAAATTATTTTAACATGAATAACCTTAATTTTTTTTTTTTACTCATCCTTACAATCTGTATTAACTTGCTCGTGCAGCTTTCCTGGATAGCAATAAAATCATGTTGGAAAGCTTCCTTTGAATTGGTGCAATCTTTTGATAAATTTCAAGAAACCGTCATTAGTTCACTTTTTGTATAATTAACGCGTGATTAGGCATTTATTATAAAAAGAGGTTATATGTTACATAGATATGCAGTCGGACCTCGATATAAGGTCGCCCGCATATAAGGTCACTTTCTAAAGTCCCGGCTCATTGAATAGGAATTCTTTGATATGGATTATTATCGGATATATGGTCAGGTCTTAAATACCATAATCGCATAAAAGGTCACTTTTGTCTGTGATTTCAGTGCCACACTGATTCAATTCCAAGAATTTTTCTTTCTTTTCCCGACAAAATTCTTACTTTCAAGAAAGAAAAATGTATAAGGGGGAAAAAAGGTAAAGAAAGACTGACAATTTTTTTAGAAGCTAATAAGGATGGCTCTGAAAAACTGAGACCGCTAGTCATCGGAAAATTTCAAAAGCCACGTTGCTTTAAAAACGTTAAGTCTTTACCTTTGGATTATGATGCAAACAAAAAAGCATGGATGAATGCTAACATATTTGAAAAAACTATACGGCGTTTCGATAGACACTTTTTGAAAAATAAAAGAAAAGTTGTTTTCATCGCAGACAATTGTCCTGCTCACATCAACATACCTCAGCCGAAATCAATTGAGCTTGTATTCTTATCCCCAAATGTTACCAGTGTTTTGCAGCCTTTGGATCATGGAGTCATTCAAAATCTGAAAATGAAATACAGAAAGCTTCTTCTGAAAGTGTTCATTTCAGCAATTGATGAGAAAAAAAAATCACCTAAGTGTGTTAGATGCAATTTTTTATATTCATAAAAGTTGGAGCTTGGTGTCAAAAACATGCATTTCAAATTGCTTTCGACATGCTGGTTTTCAATTTTCTACAAATAGTGTGGATGAAATAACAGATGAAGATGATGAAGACGATATTCCTTTATCTGTGTTAATACAAGATCTCAGAAATGCGGCTGTGCTATAGAATGGGACAGTGAATACCTGAGAATTGATGATGAAATTGCTACCATTTCTCAAGCTTCGATTTCCGAAATTGTTTCGCAAGTTTTTGATTCCAATGCAGCAGAAAGTGAGGATAACGACAGTGATGCTGAAAGTGAAGCGGTGACACAAGCAGAAGCACTCAGATGTCGTAAGACATTAAATGTCCTAAGACATTTTTTTACGAGCCATGAGGGAGCTGAAGAACATTTTCAGAAACTACAAAACTTAGAAAACATTGTAAAAAAGATGAAATCAAACTCGCGACATTATTTTAAGGATTATTTTAAGGTCAGTTGTGCATCAGTACTTTGCTTGAGCATACTAGTACTATTTGTAAACAACTTTATTCCGAATTAAAAATTTTTTTAAATAATTTCTTTCTGATTCCATTAATTTTAATTGGTTCAACTAAATTAAAAAATTATAACCTAATAAACTAATATTTTTTTACGTATTAAATTTTACAAAGAATTATACTATATTTATATAATGCTTATTTATTGACAAATGCCTATGAATCGGTTATAAGGTCATCCCGCTTATAAGGTCATTTTCGCGAGGTCCCAAGGTGTGACCTTACATCGAGGTCCGACTATATTAATATTTTAAGTTTAAAACTTAAAATTTATAAACTTTTCTGGAATTCTACAATCAAGGTCCTACTAGTGACAACCCGTGAAATATTCTGGGAAGAAAACAGATTCCACATTTTTGAAATACCGTGACATTTTTCAAAACCGCAAGAATGAAAACGATATTCTAAGCTCATTTTTAAAAGCCATGACAGCCCACCTATAATTTGAATGATGACTAAGCTATAAAACAAAATACGTATTTTTTGATCATGGTAACCCTTGCAAGCATGTAATTATCCATATTTAGAGGTTAGTTTCGAAATATGCTTGAAGAGTCAATAAGGTGTGAGATCACGTGTAATTAGTAAAACAAAACGTGTGTAGTTGTCCTACGCTTTGTCATTTTAAGTTAACTTCCTGCCCTAAAAAAATGTCAATCCAGACAAAGAAATGTTTGTGGCGCCACCTTCTATTTTGTTTCGGCGTCAATACTGTTTCTGTAGCGCTGTTGGGATAACACAGAGATGTTGGTAGCGCCACCTTGTATTTTGTTTCTTGCTTAAATACTGTGTCTTTAGCGTTTTTGGGATGACAAACATACAAATATCCGGATATATATATATATATATACATAACATACAATTTTTGCCTATTAATAGGATGATTTCCGTCAGATATAGGAGCGTTAGATTTAGAGCATTATGTAAAGAATATCCGAAAGTCGTTACATATTCATTTTAATAAACGTACAATATATCCAGCCTTTTATTGAGTAAATACATTGTACGTATATTAGTGTACAACTAATTATTATACATAATTAATTTAATCTCCGTTACACCAAAGGATAACCATACAGATAATCGATTGGTGATGTCATGTTTCTGAGCTTTTTATATTTTAGAACAACATAAACGTCTCATTTGTTATTTACTTAATTGGTGAACATATTTGGTTGTCAAAATATCTTTTTTTTTTTTTTAACATAACTGAGTGTGACGATCGAAAAACACTTGCCAACAAATGAAATGCTTATTCAACCGCGAAATTGTAGTCAATGCGTAATTGATCGGCCAGATTATAATATATCTCTTTAAACAGTGAATTTAGCCCACTTTAAGTGAGGTTTTTGTGTTAGTAGACTAAGACTTACAATGAAAGGGAGCGTTTCGAAGAAAGATAGTTTGTAAAGAAAAGGATTATTTTTCACTTGCAGTTACAAAGATGTTTTATTTATAACATTATATGCTGTTATTTTCCAAACAACCGCAATTGAACATTATTTTATAACAGTGCACTTCAATTGTATTGGATTGCTCCAACAGATCATTTGTGCAGTTCGTCATTTTCTATGTTGACAAAAATAAAGTCAAAATAATTACATGTACGATGGTTTGAGAGACTTAAAATAAGTTTTCAATAGAATCCTTCAGAGTGTATAGATCGTATTAAGCAAAGGATATCTTAATGGAAATCTGGAGATTCTCCGAAATTACGAATAAATAAATAACTATCCTGAAGTCTGTCTCAAATTTCAGAGGCTGCAGTGTGGGTGAATAGTGGCTCTGATTAAAAAACGTAATTTTTATACAGATTTATGAGGTAAATGCCAAGTGTCTTTGTAAAGCGAGGAAGGCTCCGGAAATTGGAGACCATTTGTATAAAAAGCAGCTCAAAACAGTTTACAGCGACCAAACAACGCTGTCAATTATGCTTGATGTAGGAGTAGTAATGATTTCTATATTTCCATCTCGGAATTCTTAGTTCTAATTATAATACTGAATGTGTTGGGTCAACAAAAAGAACGCATGCGCTGATGTAGCCGTAATCATCCACAGAAATCTGAAACGAAGAACTGTGGTCTTTTACGATTATTCTGTTGTTGCTTGTGGTTAACAGTTGCTGAGTATTGATTTAACTATTAATAATTAGCAAATGTAAATTCAGCTTCATTTAAGAAAGTTACAGTCGTAAATTAAAATAAATATTTATTTCATGCGGTAAAATGTGAAGAAAAATTTACTTTCTGCTTTTTAGTATATTCGCTAACTAAACATAAAAATGTTTTTTCTTTATTATAATTCCTTGTTTGAAGGGAACATTATTAATTTTTTCTATCTTTTGTCACTATCTTTTTTTATCGAATTCTAAATCCGAAGAATTGATGTCTAACAGATGGATGTTGACGATCCCGTATTTTCGTGATTTCACGTAATTTACGCGAGAATAGTCTGTATCCATATCTTCTCACAAAATATTTAAATGAATTATAATACGGGGAAATGCATGAGACTTTTACTACATTTTAATATAGTTTTAATAAATTGAAAACAGTCAATAAACAAACAATATATTCATTATGTAGCATTTTCCTAGTGACAGACATTAAAAATACTAAATTCCTTGAGACCTGCTGAAGAGGCTAATGGCGAGATCTCGTATTTTTCGTAATTCTCGCGCAAACGTGATCGTCAAGATCCATCTGTTAGACATTAGATAATTCATAATTCAAGTCGTACTATTTTATTGTTTTCATTGTGAATTATTCTAATTACGAAAACCATAAAGAATTTTTTAAATTTGTTACAATTTCCTATTTAAGCCATTTTCATTCGAATTTTTTAATTTCTCGAGAAGCAACTTTCCAAGATTCTAAAATAACTTTTTTAATTAGCTTTTCAAATTAAAATGAATTTGAAACAGAAAACGTATGTTTCTATTATGTATTTTTCTTTTTTTTTTTCTTTCTTTTTATTTCTCCAACAAAAGAATTCAGAAGATTCCATTCTTTGTAATTGAATCGAAGTTGTGTTCGTTTATTGCTTTGTTTTTTTGACTGGTGCTATCTTTCTAACTAATCAGTCTCACTCGAGTTGGATCACGTCTCGTATTTGGTGAGATTTGATGTTTGTTTCGAAGAGAATTGCTTAATGCAGATTTATGAATTCCATTACATTACATTGATCCGATTGGTCGCTATTTTTAATAACTCTCGTCTGAAATCTTTGGGATGTCTTTTGTTTGCTTCGTGAATATCGATCAGTTTGAAAATTTGTAACGTGGGGCCGTTCAAGTATATTACGTTTAGTCATTTTAGACCCCTCCCCCCTCTCTTATAAGCATAAATAAGCAGATGCTCGACCCCTCCCCCTTCTGCTTACATAAGATTTGCCAAAATATTAACAGTTACTACCACTGAAATACTGAAATATACATGAAATGCTGAGGGAAAAAAATGTTGTCTGTCTTACGTAAACAATGCTTTGATCCCTCCCTCTCGCTTGTCAGCAAAAGTAAACAAAGCTGGAACTCCCCCACTCCCCCTGAATGCTTACGTAATACTAGAACGGCTCCTGTGGAATATTTTAATGAGAATAAACTTTTTTCTCAAATTTTAATTTCTAGTTTTAAATTTTTTATTCTTCTGATAAGACCAGCAGACTAATATTCCCGTTTTGTCTGTCCTGTGGACAAGTATCATTAAAATCTCATTAAATTATCATTAAGCATAACAATCACAATAATCGCAACAATTGCGTCTTTTGCATGCGCAACATTTATAATAATAAGGAAATTAAAGCGATATCAATGATATTTTCTTATCAGAAGACGTTGCGAAGCATTGTGATTGGTTTACTAATCGCATTCCCTACCTTGTTTAATCAAACAAATGACAAATCCAACACTTTCAAACCATTTCAAAGCAAGCAAATCACTACTTAAACTAGAAGTTTGTGAAAGAACTTGAATCCTACTTTCCTGAAGGTGTTGCAGTTTGTTTGTTTTTCCTTTGTTTAGTTTTATATTCTAATAGGGATTATCCATAAATTTACTGCGTAGGCACATCAGTGGGGGGGGGGGGCTGTGCTTAGCGTGACAAAGTATGAGGACGGGGTAAGCTAATATGTGACGTCACATTTCATTTCACTTAAACAGCGTTTTTTAAAATCAAAAATACCTACTAAGAAATTCAATAGAAACATCCACAATTATCCTTTAAAGTTCGAACGAAAACATGCTTGCATAGGAGGAATTTTCGTGATCGTACTAAATTTCTAATACAAGAAAAGCTACTTTTAATTTCAGATTTTGATTTTCTCTTAAGCTCTAACTTTGATTATTTATACCTATCTGTAATACAAACAGAGATCGTTTTATTTTTAGATTACGATTCTGTTTTTTAATATTGTATTTAGATTACTTGATTCTTTTTATTACCTATCTAAAAACAAAAAAAAGATTGAAATTTAATTTTTTATGTTTAAACTAGACGGATTCGTCGCTGCGCTCCGGAACCTTTGCGTGTACAGCATTAAAAAAAAAACACCTTTATTTAGCAAATTCATATGGATATCGGAGAATACACGTCTTCCCAGCTCGTTGTGGGCTTCTCCGCTTACCGTATATTTCGGCAGATAAGACGATAGTTGAATCATTAAAAAAGACCCCCAAAATCCGGGGTCGTCTTATACGACAGATACAAAAAAAAATAAGATTGAAATTTATATTAAATAACATCATTATAAAATAAAACAAAACACTCGCTTCAAATCAATATATTTAAAAGCACGTGCTTCTATGTGTTTCTACGTCACTATTCACACGATTCACAGGTTTGTTTTTCCTTTCCATTCCTGACCTGTGACGCGTTCTGCTCATGCACAGTAGCGTTTACTGGCCGGCGTGCCTACTGAAAAGCGACTTGAAAGGAATAGCCGGGCTTTGCCACCGTGGGATTCTGCATATGCTATACAGTATTATTATCAAAATGATGATCGCTGATTTAAACTGAATTCATAGGCCGTTGATAGTTTGGGGGTCGTCTTTTAGGGCAGATATATGCTTAAACTATAAAAATTTGACGAAAATTTACACCTCGTCTTATCTGCCGAAATATATGGTAACTCAGTTGTATTGCGCGTTGGCACTCACACGGAGAGTTGCCGCAAAACACTTCATTTTTGCATTTATCTTCCAAACGCAGAAACATTTGTTAATGATTGATATACTGTTCGATAGAATTTTCAAATACCAACATGTTCTCAATTTAATGTTCTCTTCCAACTTTTATACTTTTCGTTTAAATTGAGAAAAAGTCAAAATTTGACCCTTTAAAAGGCGCCATCTTGGAAACCAAAAACTTTTTTCGAAAGATTTTTGTTTGTCTTAAAAAGCTCTACATTTTATCCATTTACATGACCAATCTATCTTTTACAGTTTGCTCACAAAATTGGAAAAACATAAAGTCATATGACAACGACAGACAGAATAACTTTTATATAATAATATTAAATATTGTCATTAAATTGAAACGTTTTAGGGAAAATTACAAAATATTTAATATATTCACTAATATTATATTAAGCTATATTGAGAATTAAAATATATTCAGATTTTTATTTTTATTTTTGATTGTTAATTAATTGCCTAGACATCAACAGACACTACTGATTTTCTGTTATTCCATGGTCTTTTAGGGCCGTTTGCCAATTAAAGAATAATTAATTATACGACTGATTCAACGACTTATAATCATTGAACTGATTAATAGGTGTTCTGAACTGAATCTTATAAATAAATTACAGTTAAAAGTAAGTTTACTTTAAAAAATAAGTTTTTTTTAATGTAAATTAGGAGGGGGGGGTTATGTAATTTTCGTAATTATTGTGATGTAATTTTAGGGAAGGGGATTCACAAGTTTGTGAGAAACTGTGACAAGGGGGGGGGGGGGGTCGAAAATAACAAAAATTAGGGTGACGTATTTTATAGACAGCCCCATATCTCTTCAAAACAAAAGTTAAAGATTTTCCAAAAACAAAAGTTAATTAAATCTGTTTTCTTAAGTTACCTAAATCCAATTAAGTTTCATAGTTTGCGCACAAGGATTTACACAACGAAATAAATTAATATGAATACTTAGACATCAATAGAAAGTTACTGTTTCGCTTCTTGTTTTGCTTTTTGATGAGAATTTTGGCACGCGCATATTTTACAATAATAACCCAAAAGGAAACAAATTTCAAATAAAAAAATAGATTGTATCTTGTTCTTAAATATGTATGCCAAGATTCAAAAAGATGTTTTCACTGGTTCAAAAGATATCAGGGAGAAATTCCCAGACACCGACACCCGACCAAACACACACACACACACATACAGACTGACTGATTTACAGGTCTCCTGGAAAAGTAGGCTTACCACAATTGCCTAAATTTCATTTTCAACAATATTACAACGCCGTCAGGAGACAGGATTTCTCATTCGTTTTCCACAACTGACGGATACTCCGACCTTGTGTTTGGTCATCTAGAGGTCGCTGTGGTTGGTCCTTCCAACATTTTACCGACCTAAGAGTAAGGTACGATGTCTATTTTATTCCGTAAACACTTGCAAACTAATTAGAAAAAAGAAGCTCAACTTTGAGAAGTAAAAAGAGTATTATGTCTCTTTCATTCCCCTATCAAAGTACATGTCAGTGGAGATATCTGAGGCGTTAAAAACCAGAGTAGACTAACCCATCTGAATAAATTTTTGAGTTTATGAATACAAATATTAAGTATTTGTATATTTTGTATAAAACTCTGAATTGCAATATCTTTTTTTTTTTTTTTGCTGTTTTGAGGATAACAGTGATAGGGCTTAGTCCATTTTATAAAAAGTTACACCGTCTCTCAAACCACAGGTTAGACCAAATAACTTAAAATCTCGTTATTTGAGAGCTTGTCCACTACGCCTCTTAACACTCAGTTGTATAAGATATACTCTCAGCTATCCGTCAAGTAACCATCCAGCAATGAAAGTCAAATCAAAAGAGATGTGATAGGGTGTAGAATACAAAGTAACCGCTCTCAAAGAACCTTTTAAACCTTTAAGGCAAACAATTCCATATTTTCCGATCCTAATTTATATATTTAAATGCGAATAAATAATACAAAGAATTGTCTTTTTGAATTACTTCCCTAGAAACATCAAATCAGTCATAGTCCATGTGACAGCTTTCGTCCGTTCTTGGGTTGAAAGAGAATTTATGAAACTTTTAGGGCATCCTCAAGGTCTCAAAAGAATTTTTTTGCATTAGGGGCTTAATATATCGGCAAATTAAAAAAAAGCCTGTAAAAATTGTAAATTCTAAAAATGTATAATGTAAAATTATATAAATAACTTATATAAATTAAAGTAACTAGTTATAATAAATTGCTTTCTCATTTGCTTGAGAAAGGTCCATCTCGGGACGGAAACCGGTTGTTTACTTTATATAATTTTATTTTTAATGTGTATAAATAAGTTTTAGCCGGATACATGGGCTTCATCGTTTTTACTCGTATTAATAAGTTATAATAAAATTAACATTTTTTTGTATGTTTGTTCTCATGCAAAGAAATAAATTACATGAATTAGAATGAAATTGAAAATTCCAGGGTGTGGTAAATGAAGGAGAGTTGGAAATTTGTTGTCTGGCAACGCGCGCACGTGAAATTTCATTGTTGCTGGCAGGGCTGACCAAACAACAATACACCTGTTGCCTGGCAACGCGCGTGTGAATTGTTGGGTTAATTCATTAGTACAAATGAATAGAGTCATACAAAAGTGAAACAGCTACATCCTAACATTGGATTACGCAGATTTTGAAATGAGGAGGAGGGTTACGAAGGTCGTATCCAATCAATCAAAATAAAAAGTCATGTTCTTTTCGGGAGGTTACAATCCTAAGCAATTCCCTCTTCCCGCCTTCAGTTTGCCAACGACAAGGACAACGTTTTCACAGCGACAACGAAGTGAAAGAGGCTGTGCTTTTCTAGCTCACCTTATAATCAAAAACATTTTTCTTCACTGGAATACAGAAGCTAATTGAAAGATTTGGAATACTGCAAAGGACCGTGAAATTCATCTACATCTCAATATATAAAACTTTTTTCTTAAATAAACCCCTTTTTCTTTTATTTGAAAAAAAAATAAATCTGATAGTTCATTCAATACTTTTAAGTACCGGTAACCTTTGAAAATGTGAAAAAGACGATTGAACCTGCTGTGTTGAAAAATAAATGTTTTAATATTATTAAAAATAGCACAAAGAAAAAAATCTAATTTAAAGTTGTTGGTTTTTTTTTGCTTTTATTATTTGTTCCAATTATTACTATCTTTTGTTTTTAGATTAACAATGTTATGATTGATTTTTCGAATTCATGCCCGGGTAGGCAATTATTCTTCGACGAAGATACTTGGAGGCTTTTAATCCGACGAAATTGATCGCTTTTTATTAGTTATTCTTCACGTGTTCCTTTCCTTCCACCCACAGTCTTTTGTTTGAATTTCAAAATCTAATTACTACCAACCATGCGCTAACTGGGCAGAAAGAAAGGAGCGAAATCGGAGGAGCCTCGCGGGAGTTGATTTGTGAAGGTGTAATTGTGACCTGACCCCTTCCTTCTCCGATTTCCATTTGCTGTGTGAATGCTTTTGTTTGCTAGCGATTGACCACGTGCATACCAATCACACCACGGGAAATTGCATTGCTTGCGTCCAATTTCCAGGACCATTCCAAAATGAAGCTACAAATTAAGTTATCATCAATGGCAGATTGTCTTGGGTTTTCCATGAATTTTTAGTAGCTGTTTACGTGACACAGCGCGGACAAACGAATTGCTGCCAGTCCGTGAATTCCTAAACGAATTTTGTATTTTTATAGTCGTAATTAACTCAGTAACAATATGACGACATTATTACATCATGGCAACCCTGAATATTTGTATATGTAAGCTTCTTATTACGTTAATATCATTAAGGCATAACAATTACACATCATATTATTAGGGATAAATAGTATTAGTGTATTTTCCAAAGAAAAAAATACACAATTGCATTCTGCCGTACCTGAATAGATGAGTCCGGGACCTTGTGATAAGCGCCAATCAGGGGTCCTAAATCACGAATATATGTCATTCAAATTCTTCTTCTCGCGACATATATATATATGTATATACTTAAATCCAATACACAAAACTTAAATCGACACCTATTCAAGTTTCGTAATGCAAATATTTCATTTAATGATTTGCAATTTAGAATTCAGAATATAAAGAATATAAGAATAAAATTAACTTACATTACTAAACATATAAAATTTGCCGGACAGCTTTCTGAAATTTAAAAACCAAATTAATTTCAAAAAGCTGTTTCTGTGTAAGTATTAACATTCGAATATACAAACACGTCATCAGCGGCATCTGGTGTTGAATTTTTGAAACTAAGCTGAAATTTAGAAATCATAAAAGCGCTTTATTATAAGAAGATTGCTCTCTTTTTAATATTTTTTTAGGTTTTTTTAAATTTATTTTTTATTTTTCTAAATTATCTTTTAAATTATATGCTTTTTTTGTCTATATGTATAAAAACCTCTCACATATATATACATATAAAAAATTATTTATTTTATATACATACATAGAAAAATCATTTATTTTATATACATACATAGAAAAATCATTTATTCCTCAAACATACACAGAAAATTTCCTAAAACATACTTCAAAATATTAAAAGCAAAGATGACAGTTATCAATTCAAACTCAAAACTTCCTCAAATAGAGGATTTAATTCTAAGTTATCATGAGATAACTTGAATGATCAAAATTTAACAAGTCCTGTTTAGAAGATTTGTTTGTATATCCTGTTTGTATATTCGAATGTTAATACTTACACAGAAACAGCTTTTTGAAATTAATTTGGTTTTTAAATTTCAGAAAGCTGTCCGGCAAATTTTATATGTATATACATATGTATAGATAGATAGATATATATTTCCACTTGTTGACAATTTTTCCTATCTTCAAACTCTTATACTCACTGTGTTTTTAAAGCTTTTCCACAAACGTTTTAGATCTTTTAAGGCAATGGTTTAACTATAAAAAAAGTCGAAATCTGTTCAAGGGTTTTTGATCAGGCCAATAAAATTAAAATAGTAGAAGGTCTGACAGGGAATGGTTCATTGATTATATTTTACAAGTGACAATTGAATCTATAACCAATATTATTATTATTTTTTTTTTTTTTATTGCTTCCTTATCATCCTCTGCTTCATAAGTAGCCTTCCTTGAAAAAAAGTCAAAATTTAAATTTCTATTATTAAAAATTTGGTTTTTTTATCCCTCTTAATATGGATAAGAATAGAAAATGCAAATTAATACTTTTAAATTAAAATATGCATGTCCGTCTTATCGTTGCCCTTCCGTATGTGAATCAAGATAACTCAAGATAAAATAATTTAAGTAAGATTTCCCCTTTTTTTGCAGAAAATTATCGAATTAAGTATTGGCAAAGAACTTACAATCTACTTTCTTTAAATTGCTGTGTTGCTTTTTTTTTTTCCTTTGTTTCTTAAAGTTGTGAAAATAACAAACATTTAATTTGTTAAATCCAGAAATATTTTATTAAGTTGCCTTAATTCCAGTTATTGTTCATTAGATAAAAATACGTGCAAATGACAGTGGATAATAAACTGGTTAATATGCATTCATAGGCATTCACTGGTTTGCGTGTGATTCTTTTCAGTGTAAATATTTGTCACCGTATTGTGCAAATTTCTCGATCGGAATCTACTCGAAAAATAAACGTTTCAAGAAGGTCCTTTCACTTATTCAAAAGTTAGCAGGCGAGAAAACCGATCCTTCAACATATTCATTTTATCATCTTCACTTTCCTCAGGCAAAGTAATGATAAAAATTTTGAGCACATCAGTTTACTAAAATTCATTTTACGACATGAGAAAAATAAAAATATTTTGATCATCATGTGCTATGCTGATGATGACCTAACAGGACGCAAGTCGAAACTGTCCTGCTCGCTGGGTAAATGTTTTTATTTTTTTTTTTATTTTTTTAATGTAAATAACTTTTTAAAAGTGTGATATCTAATTTTAAATGTCGATGTTCACCTGAATAAGCAGAGTTTAATTTAAAATTAAAAAAAAAGCTCAAAAAAAGGAACGAAATAAAAGCAGAGATTGTGGGTGAACTATACATTCTTCATTGATGAACTCCAGCTCCATTAGCAGTTGGCAAATAAAGCATCTTTAATCGTACAAGTGGAAGCGGATACTGTCTCCATGGTAACCACAGACGCAACGTCATTGCAGTAGTCCGCCGCGGAGCCAGTAGATGGCAGCAGCTTATAATGTGTAGTAATGCCAAAAGTAACACTGAGATTCAATCTTTCACGTCCTATATAGAAATCTCGATTTAAAAGTTTATATTGTGTAAAAAAACTAGAATAAAATGACAGATAAAGAAGAAAAAAATTAAAAAAAACGAACGCGAGATTTCAGTTAAAGCTTGAAATTAATGTTTTAGAAAAGTTTTGGTTTTAACTTTCGGAATTAAAAAAAAAAAAAAGGTAATGGGACAATGATTTTTTTTTTTTTTTAATTTTTTACCGCTAATGAAAATAAAATTGAGAATTATTCAAATTTTGATAATATTGAAATCAGAACTTACGAAAACAGTAAAACGTATGAAAATCGTATGAAACTATATTTCATTCACAGCAACAAATAATAACAATAATAACAATAATAATAATAATAATTTATATATGTATTTTTGTAGATTATTCGAGCAAAAACTTTTCAGAGGAAAGTAGTGATAGTTTGGTTCTCATATTGGCTAGTTTTGTGTGTAAAATTAGACTAACTCAAAAAGCCACTTTCTTAGGACAGTGATCTGAAATCCCGCAGCTCTTTGAGCGATGATCTTCTGTTCCCGGCATTACTTTTCTTGTTTTTTTTTTTGGTTGCCTTTCAAGGGCTATAACTCTTTGTAATCTGGTTTTGTTGATTTTTTTTTTTGAAAAAAAATGGCGCTTATCATAAAGATTGCTGGCTCCTTTTCTTAGGGTGAAGGTATCTAATTCCTAGCTAACTTTCTTGGTGGTCAGGGAAGGATCAAAATAAGGCTAAATTGCCCTAAGGCTAAATCCGAAAAAGGAAAAAGAAAAAAAAAACCTATGTATTATCTTTCAACCCCAAAAAAAAAAAAAAAATCTTCCAATCAAAAATAAAAAGTGGTGATTAAAAAAGGAAGGCAATTTATCAGTTCAAAACTAAATTAAAAATTTTCATATTGTGAATGTCTCGTTTAAAAATCAAGATATACAACAATAAGTAAAATTGATGTTAGAAAATGCACACAGTCTTTTCATTTCCTTTTCGTAGTTATCAATTCATTCCGTGACTGCAATTTCTAAAGCCTTTTGTTTTTTTCCTACTCATTAAATGTGAAGGATAAGAAAATTGAAAATTTTGACTTCACATTGGTAATCAGCGCCATCTTGCGTTGATTGGGTGAAACACTCCAATAGTTCATACATTGACTAATAGATGGGGTTGCATGAATCCAGTGTTGGAAAAATTGAATGCCTTTTTTTTTACAAAATTAAAAAATAAAATTAACTTTCTGAGGCTTAAAACGTTTTATTCCCGAAATGTTGTTTTCCTGATGTCTTGCGTTCCAATTTAGTAATATCTTCCATAACATCTTTGGAAACATATAAGTAGTGTCTCATTCATACAAACGCGGACATATTTGTTTATATATGTATATATTTAAATTGTCTTATTTAGTAATTGAAAATTTTGGTTTGGAGCAATTCTATTTATCTTAATTAATGTCTTACTATTTTGTCCTATTATTTTGAAACATCAGTGACAAATAGAACAGTTTTTATTGACCTGCCACCTTGCTGTTACACCTGATTCTGGGTTTCATTCCCGGTGTGAGTTTTGATGTTTCTTTCTCTCTTCTCTTCCAATCAACTACTTTCAATTTGCCACATTTCTGTTGCAGCTCAGCGACATTAGAAAAAAAATCGTTCACTTAAAATGTGTCGATCAAAGAAAGAAACAATCAATTACTAAAAATATTAAAAAAATAATAACGAAGGAGTAGTTGTTACTAGTTTTACATAATAATATAGTAGGACGTCGAAACTTAATCGGATTAGAACTAATCAAATAGTTTGAATAACAGTTCCTGTTCAAACCTGCAGAAGAACATCCAAAGGAAAAAAATCGAGGTTAATCTGGCTGATGATTCCTAAAAAGGATGATACAGCTGTTCCGTGTGAAAGTCTATTTATTTGCGTAAGAGGGTTTGCTTTTTTTTTTTTCTGTTAGGAGAACATTCAGTTTATGCGAAACGAGGTATAATTAAATTATCTTTACGCAGTAATCGGAATTGCATGAGGTTGGTGTTGTTGCTAAGACCTCGGTCTCTCGCCTCTGAGTACCGTGGTTCGGTTGTCATGTGGGTTTCCTGTTGGTGGATGATCAGGCAGGGATTCTACCGTTTTCCCTGCATTACTACTTTCACCCTTCTTTCTCAATCTTTCTCTCTGTCTGTCTTTATTTCTTTCGGGATAACTACTAACTCACCACATGTAACACAATCGGAAACGAATGCATTCGAGAAACAGATTCAAAACCTTGGCCAACTGTACGTTTGTCATCAAAAGTCATTTAAATAAAGAATTAAAAAAAAAAAAAATAAGTAAAATAATAAAATAGTTTACATCGAAATAAAGGAGTTTAACATGAATTTGTAAAAACATGGAAAAGAAAAATAGCCCATGTTTGCTACAATAAAGCACAGGTGAGATTGTAAAACATTCTTGTACCTACTGATGTAAAAATAAATTGACTGAAGTTACAGCATATCAAGGCCTGCTTTATTTTTTTGTACTGTATCTTCATCAAATTTCTGTAATAACCCTAAAGCATTGAAGATTAAACAAAAACATTTTAAATACAATCTTAAATTCGTAAGACCATTCGTCCACCTCTGATCAGTTAACTGAAAACAGAATCAGGCGAAGCCTATGAAAAAAACAAACAAAATATAGCTCTACTATGTTTTGACGCATTTGTTTTAAAATTGCCATTGCTTATTATTAACAGTAATTGGCAAGATGTCAAATTAAACTTTACCTTTTTTTTTATTTTAATAAAACATTTTCAATGCAGCTTGCAAAAAAAAAAAAAAAAAAATCCATAGAATTATTTATTTTTAAAAAATGATAGCATGTAAAAAACATTTAAATGGACACTTTTTAAATACCGTAGCCTTGGTGTCATTTCGACCTTCATTTTTTGCTTTTTGTTTTCCCGTGTTCCGTTTGTTTATGAAGTAAGATTGATGCGTCGAAGTGTAGGTGATGCTGGGTGCCAGACAGGTGTTTCCAAAATAGCCCCAGCAGCACGGGAGGGGGAGGAGGTAGAGATTTGGGAGAGCACACCCGACCTTCCATCTCCGCCTACCTGAATCGACATTTTTAGACTTGGATCTGATACTGGATTCCTGCCTCCGTTGGGACGTTTCAAAACGACAGCACAACAACCGCTCCAATGATTTAGCTACACTTTTTTCTACGAAAACCTACAACTCTCCAGTAAAATGTGAGACTCGTTTTAACAGTGAACATCAGCTCGCTTATTTATTTATTCTTAATGGATTTAATGATGACGACGGTGATATACCTCAACATTTCAGTGTCTTCTTCTTAGTGTATCTTCACTTAATGTTGTGCTGTTTGTCTTTTTCAAAAAAGTCGGCTGTCATCTTTGATATCGAAGCTAGTTTTCGATGACGTCCAGTGGACATTCACGGAACACATTTGGCTTTTGTCTTGTATTTGTTATAATAACACGTCTTATGTTTACTTTATGAATTACTGTGTTTCTTATGGAGGAACCTCGCAAAGAAACCCTAGGCTTTCAGAGGACATTGCCCACTAGGTACCGACCATTGACAGCTGATATTCAAGATGTTCTCGGTGTTTTTATTGTATTGGAAACCTAAAAAAAAAAATGATAACGACCTCTGAGATTTGATAGCGGGTCGTTGCACGGAGGAGCTTTCACGGAAAATGCCGTTTTTCCCCGCCAAAAAGACTGAGGATCGGTCCGTGCATCTGTCAACGCGGACTGCCTAACTCTGTCGGCCGGTGTCGTCGCACCTGTATCAAACGAGCCATCGGCGCAGTGATTGATGTGGCCCACAGAGGGGATGCGTGCCAAATGGAGCCACTCGTTTAAGACGATTTGTTCTGTTTCCGGCCGCCAGGAGCCGCCAAGAGTCCGGCCTCCTCTGGCTGCATGTCGAGTGTAAGAGTCTCCTCTCCACGCCCCCTAGAATCTAGTACGTAGGTAGCTGATAGTATCAAGTTAACACTTAGCAACGCCCCTAGCGTTTTGTTTTTAAAACTAATTAACAGAAAAAAAAATTCAGATCTTATATATTTTTTTTTTTAACAAACTTAACTTTTAAATATGTCTAGTTAAAATTAGACTACTACAATTCATTTAGCAATTAATAGATGCTGTGAGGATGAAATTAAGAAAGAAATAATAGACAAGTCCGATTGTTCAGTCCTTAATTACAAATAACAGTTCATAGATATTATGAAATTCATGACTTCTGGAATATAATTCATTATGAGATTCATTTATTAAAAAAAGAATTGAATAAAAAGACCCGCACAATATTCTATATTTCAAATACTATTATTTTTTTATAAATAATATTGTATTTTACTTGTATATATGTATAAAAGTAATTATGCAATTTTTCTTATAAGTTTTGCTCGATGAAAAATCTTTTAACCATAACGAAAATAATAGTTTGGTAACAACGAGCTAACGAGTATATATTTTGAACTTTTTTAGGAAATCGTTCAAAATTGAACATCATTTCATAGAAACATTACCTTGTATTGTAATTTATAGATTTTTTTTTATGAATTAAACTTAACAATTTAATAAGATTTATAATTTATATTTTTACTAATTACACAGATATTAATAATTTTGAACATTATTTCAGGAACACTCAATATAAAGGTATTTGATCTTCAATTCTGCTTAAATTATGTTTTTCTTCCATAATTCTTCTGCAGGCAGTTCTGTAAGATTTGATTTTCCATATTTTTCTTAAAATTGTTATTTATTTATTTATTCCTTACAAAGTCTTCTGTTGCTTCGTAAATATACACTAGTATTAATTTGCTTCCCATATATATTACTTCTCTACATAAAAAGAAATAATAAAAAAAAGACTTATTTTTACTGATGATGAACTAAAAATCGTTTAAGCGACCTTTTGGCTTATCTTTATGATCTCAACCTCTAAATTTAGAACCTTTGAAAAACTGATTTGGTTCCGCTTGAATTTCCACAAAAGTTTTTACCGTTTTCACCCTGAATCCTCCCAAAGTGAAATCAATCGAATTATAGACAGAACTGAATAACTCTGTAATGATTATTTGCAAACCTCTTACTAAAGAATCTTCGAAGGATACTAATTCACGAGTTTATCGTACTTTTATAATGTTTTTGACTGAATGGAGAGACTTAAATTTAGGGAATCTTTTGAGACGTTTCTAGAAATTTCCTTTTGATGTTATCCTTAAGATCCATTTGGTCAAATGAGCGCTGTCTGAGTACCATGGACGTAAAATGATAAACATCTTTTTATATAAACTATTTTCCACAATGCTGACAATTATTAGTGACATTTCGTTTCGTTGTTGTTGCGTATTTATTTATTTTTTAAATAAATTCTGCGACTTCTGCGGCAAGAAGAACATTCTAGTAGATTTTCATGAAAATTTGAATTTTGCTAATTTTCAGTTTGATAAGAGATTAAACTTAACTCGCTAATTGGGTTACAGATCAACTGAAATTTTACTTTTTTACGTGATTTATTATTATTATGTAAAACTTTCAAACCATGGGTTTCCCCAGCAAAGACAACATGGCGGGTCAAGGATCAAAGCACATATTGTCAAGTGTAAGAAAAACAAAATGTGTGGAAGAATGGTTTAGGGATGCGTGGTTGTGTCCATAAATTTCCTAACTATGCGTGTAGTGTTGAGTACCACAGCCTTCTGGAGTTGTCCGTAAGTGCTTTTGTGAAGTCCTAGTGTACTGAGGCTGTGGTACAATGTGTGAGGCACCAGTTCAGTGACGGACAGGACGATGGGTAGAAAACGTACTCGGTCCTGCCTCCACTGCTTCTGGAGCTCGTGTGCTAGGTCGGTGTATTTATTTATCTTGTCTCCGTGAGTTTTCTTGTCTCTATGTTCTTGCTGATATGCACTGCAATATCAATGAGATAGGTCTGTTTGTTAACCTTATTATTATTATTATTGTTTTTGTTTGTGTTTTAATAAGTACCGTAGATTGTGAAAAATGTCAGAGCAGATACATGTTTTATCTCGCAAAAAAAAGATAATTTTTTAACAGCAAGGCGGGATTACAGAACTGAATAAATGATAAATGGATAACCCTTTCTTAAGTTATATAGTTTGACAACAGATTCTGTAATAACTGTTCGCACAACTTCCCAGAAGGTCATCCAGAAGGTTTGAGTTGAGCGGGAATTCATTTTCGGAAATTTCGATATGGTTTGAGTGAGATTCAAAAAGAAAACTAAAATACAAAGTAAAACAAAATTATTTAACGCAAAGCTGAAACAGAATTATTTTTAACATGCACTTATTATTATTTAAACATTAACACATTGAACTCTGCTATCCAAATACAGCTTCAGGTGCCGAAACCACAGTTAGATGGCGAACGATTTCCTATCCGACTTTAATTTAGATTTTAGAATCGAAAATGTAAATTCGCACTGAATGCTGTGAACGTGTGTGGAAATGTTAAACATACAATGTAGACGATAACACATTTTGAAATTGCAAAAGTTAAAATTTAAAACATTGGAAACCAAATGAGCACCAACAAAGCTTTGATTTGTTCCAGTGCCCAACAAGGAACAATAATTGTAGACTATTTCGACAAATAAATCATTACGAATAAATGGAAGTGCTTAAGACAGAGCTTCTCAACTTTTTTTGCATCGTGGCACACTTTTATTTTAGCAGAAAATTCCGCGGCACATTAAACTCTTCATTGTTTTTATTGCTTTCATAGGATCTTCTGAAAAACACCTATAATTTACAAATGGATATAATAGTCTATTTTAAATATTTAAAGATATCTGATATAAATATTTGATATATGTATTTATGCTACATATATATATATATATATATATATATATATAAATATATATATATAAAACAAATTTTACTCTTTTAAAAAAGTTACACAGTGTAAACGTTCACCCAAACAAACACAAAAAAACACGTTTATCACTGGCATTTTCTTAGGCAAGACGGGCCTCAACCAGGGGCCTAAGTGTTGCTAAGGTATTGACGTAAAATGTTCGCAGTGCCAATGATGGCTGTCTTTTGTAATTCAGCTGTTGTTATTGCTGGTGCTCCAAGTCTGGTGTAATAGTCCATAAATTTAGGTGATAATGTTCCTAGTGCACCAATGATGATTGGCAGCACTGTAGTTGTTTTATTCCATATTCGTGTAATTTCAAGTGCCAGAGCCCTGTATTTGTTGATTTTTTCTAGTTCTTTTTCCTGGACTCTACAGTCCCCAGGAATATATATATATAAATATTTATGGCCGGACAGTGATATGAAATTTGAAACCAATCACTGTCTGAAACTGCCAATTCAAATTTCAGTTCACCGTTTCTATGGTGATAAAACAGATTATTCGACCACCACGTCATCAGCGGCAAAATTTGGTTTCAAATTTCATATCACTGTCCGGCTATATAGTTTAGTAATATAAGTTAATTTTTATTCTTATATTCTTTATGTTCTAAAATTAAATTGCAAATGATTGATTGATATCTTTGCTTTTCTAAACTCGAAGGATGAGCTTCCAGTTTGGACATTATATAAATATTTATGTATATATATACATATATATAAAAATATTCGACATAACGAGGTTTTGAGAGAAAATTCTTCGACATAAGAATTAACATTAGATGAATATGTAATATCAAGGGGAAAAATAATTTAATGTATTTAATTTCATCATCAATTCCATCTACTCAAATAGCACTCGTTGTTAGATATCCCTGTTGCCCTTCTAAGGCTTTTTGTATTGGGATTTACGTCACCTTCACGCGCTAATTCCTTGAAATTGACTTTAAATAGAAAAGTAGGTAGTCTCTAAATATGCCTTTAAATATGCACACCAAATTTCAAGACGATCCATCGAGTAATTTAATAGTCATTAGGACATTTACGCATGTAGTCTCATTGATTTTGCAGTCTTCTAGGAATTAACTGCCGTTCCGACGTGGCCAAGGCTGCGGCCTTCTCACGAGACAGATGCACGGAATCCAGGGTTCGATTCCCTGTCGCGGCTTGGTTGTTTCAATTTCCTTTCCTGTGTTTGTCAGCCTCTTCTTCATTTTCTCTTCGGTCTGAAGCCATTCCATAATGATTTCCTGAGGAAGGCAACGGGACCCCACCTCTGTATCTTTCCCCAGATGATTTTATAGGAATTCTACTAGAGAATTTCATAGAATGTTAACCAGTCTAAAGACTGAATTCCTTAAAAAAAAAAAAAAAATTAACAATTGTTTGATCTGACTAAAATTTATTGAGCCAAACAATTTTGATTTAGTGATAAGTATCTTATTATAGTGGGCCCGGTAGCCGAGTGGGTAAAGGCGCTTGGCTGTAGGTTGGAAGTATCGCATTCGATCCCCGGCCTCGGCGGAGGACAGGGATTTTTTCCACGCTCCTTTCCCCTCCAAACGGGTCCTAGGGCCTACCCAGCCCTCTGTAGAATGGGTACCGGGAATTTCTTTCCCGGAGTTAAAAGGGGGAGCTTCGGGGTGAGTACCCGACCTCAGCGTAGTCCCGTAGGTCAAGAAGCGCCGGCAGCCTTACCTCCCGTGACCTGCGTAGGCCTATAGTGGGATACTTTAACTTTTAACCTTATTATATAAGTTAAAATAAAGAGATAAATATTAACTTAAATAGTATTATTTCGAAGAATCTTTCCTACAGCTTACACATGTAACTTTATATATAATACAGTCGGACCTCTATTTAACGAAGTCGCTAAGTCCCAAAAAAACGTTCGTTATATGGAAAATTCGTTAATAGAGATTCACCTGTTATTATTCAATATTATTAAAAAAAGTAATAATTTTAATGACATAAAAAATACATTACCACATGCGTACTTAAATTTTACTAATAAAGTCTGTTAATTTTGCCTGAGGTTTTTTTTTTTTGGTTTTTTTTTTTTTTGGTAAAGTGTTTTCGCTCATAGTACGTCTTACATCTTTGCAATGCACCAAAAATCCCTTCAGTATTTTCTTCAAATTGTAATCCGCGTCGGATTGTTACAAATGATTTTAGCATACGAAGGTTTTTTGATTTCTGCATCATGATCATTTCCATTTTCATCATCTTCATCGCAATTCATTGCTGTATTGTTTTTATTTTTCACATTGTCCAAAATATCCGATTCAGTTAGTGTTTCCGAGGTCTCAACTTCAAAATCAAGTGAAAGATAATCATCAATCAGCACATCATCAACAATTTCTTCTTTTTGCCTCAGCTGTATCCACATTTCTTTCATTACCTCTACGGGAATATTAATAATAAAAACATTTCAAGGAGAAAAAAAAAATAGATACCACGAAAAAGGTCGTTACATAGAAAATGCACTTCGCTATTTGGAGGTTATTTTACGAAGAAATTAGCAAAATGTTCTTGGTTCCAAAGAAAAGTTCGCAAAATAGAGAAATTCGTAAAATAGAGGTTCGTTAATTAGAGGACCGACTGTATTTAAAGCAACTTGTGAAAAAGCTGCAGGAAAAAAGTTATTAAATTAAAAGGATTCTCAAAAACAAAGAAAAGATAATGATCTGCAACTAGGATTAAAAAACCCATTGAGAATAAACTTTGTAGAATGTAGCCTAATCGTATTGACTGTTTGGATAGTGGCCCAACAAAACAATCGTTAGCGGGTGATTTGAGTTTGTTGCTGTTTTGAATTGACGCTGCTTCGCTTATCAAAATTAACTCTAAAAGGTTTCCGAGAGAGAAAGATTACAAAATATAGGCTAGAAACGATGGTTTCTTTAGCAGCGATAAAAATTGCAGGATACATGGTTGGTGTGTGGAGTCCCCTTCGCGCCGGAGATGGGACCGGTCCACCGGCCTTCCTGTCTAATTCCGTTTCTTCTTCCTGTTTCACAAACTTGTACTTGATTGTCGTCTTCATTGTCGAATTTGGCATCAGATCCGATTGCCTTGACGTAAGAATGGCCTCCGAGCCACGTGCGTCGCCGGCGGAGTAGAAAATCAGCGTCTATAAACGGCGAGCGGGAATAAGCCAAGTGGCGATGATGAAGGCGGTACATTTTAACCCCCGCTGCCAGTACCACGTGTATGGGGTGGGTGGATGGGCTGTCAGGAGACGCTCGTCCCTCACTTCAAGGAAAGGGATTCCCGTCCTGCTTATGAGATTTTGCCAACAGTGAGTATATTTATGGATATGTCAGTGATGACAAAACAGTCCTAGTAAGATTTTTTTATATGTTCAATACAAATAAATTTGGTGATTTTTTTTTTCTATAAAAATTTAAATGTTTTCGGTTTTATTTATGGTAGTTTTTGTTCTTGAACTTGAAAAACAAACTGTTGAGTTTCATAATCGAAAAAAAAAAAAATAATTAAGAACAAAATGTTTCGATTGTTGTAATTTACAATTTGATTTCCTGAAATTGTCTTTTTCAAATTGTAAACAATTGGAATAAATATTCATATTGAATTTTAACAGTAAGAATAAGTGTCATTTAAAATTCTCAGCTTTTTTTTATACGAATTTAATAAAAAAAAAATTATTAAACAAATTCAATACTTTTTAACAAAATTCTACATAAAAAAAAAAAATACAAAAGATGTATACTATATATATTATCCCTTTAGCTTGAAAAGATTTCATATTTTTTTTTTTATTTTTAAGGTAATAAAAAATATTTATATAAATTATATTTAAAAATGCAAATTCCGAAATTTGAGATTTTTTTAAAAGTTTTCATTAAAAGGATTTCAACTAAATAATTTTCACAATAAGCATTATGAATTTTATTAACAGTATTTCTCAAAAAAAGCTTAAGGTGTAATTTGCATTAAAAATGTTAACAAAATATTGTTTACGGCATTTTGTTAAACAGTTCTACATTTTTATCTGAATTTCATTCCTAACAAAAAATCAGCTTAAAAATTTAGAAAAAAAATAATATAATAATAAAGGGCAAGACTAGTTGTTAATTTTTTGTTAAATTACATAAAATGTAATTTAATTATTTCATTAAATTGTTTAAATTAAATTCGATTACTTTTAATTTTCTGCGTGTATTTTAATAAGATTGTTCAATCGTTTTATTTCGCGACAAAGTAAATATTTTTTTAATGATGGAGCATTTTCAAAGTAATTTTCCCAGGTTTCTTAAAAGATATTTTATTGCTGCCAATTTTTTTTTTTTTTTTTTTTTATTTATCAAGAGTAAATAAATCATTGAGCTTTGGTGTTTAATTCACTGAAAAACTCCCAGCTCTGGCCACACTCTTAATACCCGTAAACTGGTTATGAACGAAAGCATAGAGTAGTGGGTAAATACATTTAAATATAAATATCTATCTTGATAAGCAAAAGAGCCTTGTTTAACAAATTTAAAACAACCGTTATGATAATAAATTTAAATGCTTAATAAAACAGAATGAATCGTGTAAAATATATTGAAATACTTTACATTTATGGCGTCACAGTTACATTGCATGATGGGATGGAGAAATCTTAGGGTTCAGGAAGCTATAGGGGTTTCCCTTAGATTAGACATTCTTAATCTGGGCTGCGAGATAACCATTTTGTTGGGTGTGACACTTCAAGAATTTATTTATTTATTGATGTTTTTGGAAATTAAAACAAACTACACTAAAAACTCGTTTATCCGAAACGATTTTAGCACGTTTTAAAAATACACAAAACGTTTTTCTGTTGTTATAATCAATATTTAATAGCTTACAATGTATAATAGCGATCATGTAACTCTAACTCTATTAATAACATTATTCTGTACAGTGTATCAATATTGAAAAGGGTTCAAAAATAGTTATATCTTTACAACAGTAACTACTGTACATCTTGACAACAGTACTACATCTGCACTCCAACACAGCGGCCACTGTGTTTTCCGAGTGAACCGCACTGGTTGCCGTGACTAATCTGTACAGTACATATTTAAAACAACAGAAATATGTTCCGGATTATCCGAAGTTTCGTTTATACGAAAGGGGCGCGGTCCCATCAAATTAGGATAATGAGTTTTTAGTGTATATAGTAAATGCAAGAAAGAGCATATTTATAAAAGAACATAGTATTAATAACAGTAACAGAAGACGATTCCTGAACTATAGGACGCGAAAGGCCTCGTTTATCTAACTTTTATGATGTGGGAAATACCCCAGAGTCTCTCGTTTGCAGTAGTATTAATAACAATTTTATAATTAGATTTTTAAATAATATACTCTTTTATGAGGGATTTTTTCCACTAATCCACTTTACCGTTTAATATTTCGGCTCGGTTCCTTGAGCTTTCTTCACGGAATGTTTTAAAAAAAAGTTACATGAACTTGTGCGCTGTTGATGTGTAATGTTTTGGAGAAAGCGATTCCTTGGCCTTTATGTCCAAGACATTTGTAAACACACAAATAACAATTATATTTATATATATTCTTAAATATGTATTTGTATAATGTAATATTATTTAAAAGAATGAAATTTATTCGTGCATTGATTGTTTTATGGTGAAATTAAAATAAATATATAATCCTATCTTCTCAGTTATTACATAAGTTATAAAATATATATTTTGTCAGTAGAAAACTGAATTAGTGAATTTGGATATTAAGAATCATTATCTTATACAGTCTCCCGCTCTGTCGTACAATTATAACAATTCCATTTACTAGTTTTGATGTACTAGTTAATCAGAATAATATTCTGACAAATTATTGTTTAGTTAACCAAACTGTCATCTTTCCAAAATTAGCCGAATCAACAGTTTAAAACGAATTCACCTGTAGATCTCAAGGCACATCGCGAGAACCAAATCGATAATGTGTAGTCTACGATGTTCCAAAAGGCTTCTAAAAATACACAATAATTACGGCAACCCTAAGAAAGTGTTCAACCTATAGAACCCAAATGGATCAAGTTAGGCCAATTTACGTTGTCGTGTAGAGAGATATTTTCGCGATATATATAAACATTACCTTTTACTGATAAATTTAAACTGTTAATGATCTCTGTTACATTATTCGTGAATTCAAACATGCGGGTATTTGAAAATTGAATGGGTGAGTTGAAAAAGGTACATATTCCACAAATTTGACAAACTAAACTGAGATAGCCATTTTCTTCTTTGCACGTATATACATCCATTAAACAGAAAAAGAAACATATTTCTCAATTTTAAGTCTGCTTTCTAGAGCCATGTAAAAATGATTGAGTTGAAAAAGGGACATATTCCAGGAATATGTTCTTTTGTCAACTCAAAGCCGCACTAGCATTGAGTTCAAAAAGGAACATATTCCTCAACGCATTTACATTGTTTTATGCTATAAAAATTTATATATCTAAATATTTACAAAGCACAATACATGGCGTGATATAATATTACAGTACGTAACATAAAATACACAAAAATAAAATTTTATGAGGTTTTTTTTTAAAAAAAAAAAAAAAAAAAAATTATTGAGTTGAAAAAGGAACATATTCCTCAACATATTTACATAGTTTTATGCTATAAAAAGTTATATATCTATATATTTACAAAGCACAATGAGTTCGCTTCACTTAAAGGTATAAATCGATAATAGAAAATTTTTTTGTAAAAAAATTAGTTTTCTTAAAAAATATTTTTTTTTAGTTTTCGAAAAGTTTACATTTGTGGAATAGATATGTACCTTTTTCAACTCACCCATTCAATTGTCTCGCCAACAACTATTATTTTATTTTTGTGCTGCACATAATGCTAAATTTTAATTTAAACTAATGGCAATTCCCCCACATATATTAAGATTTGTGAAGAATAATTTTAGGTCTAATTTCAGATTTACAATAATATTCTATTTTAGACGTGTATTTGAACAGTGAAAATAGTAATTGTTGTGTCCCAGATGAGCCAAGCAAATTGAATAAAAAATTGAACAAGTTTTTGGTATGGTTTGTTATTTTTGATATTCTTGTATAAAGCGATTTTAGTGTATTATTTAGTGTACAAAGGAAACAGTAATTGCATTCAACCCTACCTGAACAAAGTACATGTATATACATTTGACGATTTTTCCTATCTTCAAAACCATAAACTCAAGTTTTTTTTTAGTGTTTTGCCAGAAGATTTTTAGATTTTTAAGGAAATGGTTAACTACAAATAAATAAATCGTATAAAAAAAAAAAGTCGAAACCTGTTCTCGGATTTAGGGGTCGGGCCTTAGAATTGGAGGAGGGGACCTCAAAGTTGTGACACTGATAACTGCCGTAAATTTCAATTGAAGGGTCTGTCATTACAAAGAAGCGAATAATCCTTTCGCAATTAATAGCCTTTTAAGTCTACCTAAATCCACCTCTGAGTTCAAAGGTTAACATGTAATATCTGCTGTCAAGTGAAACTTTGTCATTTTAAGAGAGAACTCCACCATATTTTGGCAGGCTAATTTTTATGAAATTAAAATAGATATGATAAAAATTTAGAAAATAGGAAATGGATAATAAACAGCGGAGAGGCAATTGCTTCTGATGAATTCCACTTTATTTATTGTGGCTGTTTCTACGGAGTGTTAAACATCTTTGGATTGAAGTGGATTCAAGAAGCTTAAATAAAGAATATTAAAGAAGGTTTGTATATTTGAATAATGGCGTCAGTTGGAAATGAACCATTAATATATTCCGTTTTAGTAACAGATGGAAACGGAAAGAAGGAAGCTCTTCAAGAATCTAAATTTAAATCTAACTAATTGGGACAGGAAGAGTCACTCTTATTACGCGTCGGAGGGAAGTGGATTTAAAAAAAGGAAGGCTTAAAAACTTCCTCAAGCTTTGAATTAATTGTCATCATCCTTCTTGTAATCAGCTGAATGTACAGGTTCTCAAGACAAAATAGATCACTTGTTTACTATGAGATTACAAGGAACTCATTACGAATTAAAGTTTAACACTTTCTTGTTAAAACATTGACGATAGACAGGAATTTCGTGTCTCAAACTTTTCGTGCTTCATAAAATGACGATAAAAAAATTGGACTTAAGCGATCGAATTGGTCGAACGTCTAGGAATTTTTTTGAATTAATATAAGCTGGCGAAATAACAGTACCCTGTCACTTACTTTAGTTCCCTTATTAATTACTTTTCACTAACGTAATTTTTGTTTTTCTTTAATATACTTTTATTCAACAAGTGTTAGGACAAGTGTTCCAGTGTATTACATTTCTTATTTTATGTTACTTGGGATATCTGAATTCTTGGGATATCTGAACCAGGTCTGACTTGAAACGCTGAGAAGATTTAAATCTCGGTTTACTTCTAGAAAGAAAAGAGAATGAAAAAAAAATTCCTGATTTTTAGCTAATAGAAATCATCTCAGTACGATAAAGGAATAATTGTCAGAAAGTTATTGAGGAGATACTTACAAAACAGCCCCAAGAAGCTTATTAATATCTTAACCCTTATCAGTCGGATTGGATTGTCTTAAGAGATTTCTCCTAACAAAATCCTTATTAAATGGTATCCTCTGTATATCGTGAGACTTTGCTTGTGTGCCAAGCAAAAGAGATTTTCACATGTGGTGGGGATTCCAATCTCATACTTGATTTTATTTTTTTCCTACGAAGTCATAAAGACTTAGTTCTTTTTAATTTCTAGTTTGAAACTCGTTTGTCTTGTAAATCTTATTCTTCAGCATTCACTTTTCCGGATTTTTTTTTTCCCCATCATATTTCACAGGATCCAACTATTGATTTTCCTTGATAACTCAGAACTCTCGCTCTGACTATAAACAAAGATTTGTAAAAACTGGAACGACCCAATTGCCTTGGCTTCTGTTTGTTTGTGATTAATTACAACTTTTCGCGAGCTTTTTAAATTTTAATAATAGGTTGTATTTATTTCAAGCCAATTAGATAATTCTGTATGTTTGTCAGTTCAACCTAACAATAATATCAATTGGATATTAATTGGAAAAATAAATAAAAACTATCATAAATTATACACAAAGGACTACAATTTATAGAATGATCAATATCATTATTCAATTTAAATTTATGTTTAAGTTACATAATAATGTTTATAATCATTGTTTAATATATGCATCTATAGCTGTACAGTTAAAAGATTCTTTTTATTCTCAGCTAATAACAACATGAGTGATTAAAGTTTTCATTAACTTCAATTCATTACAAAAGCTAAAAAAAAATAATAGTGTAACTTTTTTGTAAATTTACAATATTTAATAAGCAAATTATTGAAATATGTAATTTTTGGGTATTATATCATGTTAGTAAGTATTCATTTATAGGGAGAAATCAATTTTGAGAATCTGCAAATTTCAGATTTTATAATTTTAAGTAAATTACAATTACATTAGCTTTATATATTCCTTTAGGTGACCAATAGTGATTTGTGATATATAAAACACAGGGGCGTATATAAGGGGGGGGCCGAGGGGGCCCTGGCCCCTCCCGAAATAATGAAGATATGTCCTCCGAACGTTTTTTTTGGTTGAACAGATAGATTTTCATTGTTTTTTTTGTTTAGTTGAATAGATTTTTTGGCCCGGGCCCCCCCCGAAATGTCCTCCCAACGTTTTTTTTTTTTTTTGGTTGAACAGATAGGTTTCCATGGGGTGTC
>JAFIDM010000004.1:58894968-58913768 GCA_023159025.1 Thereuonema tuberculata
CCCCCCCCCCCCCCGAAAATATATTCTATATACGCCACTGATAAAACACATTAATCAACGTCATTGTTAGCTATTTACAGAAAAGCGTCTGTACCAGACCTTTTCACTAAAGCAAAGCGAAACGAATTCTTGGAAACCTAACAATGCTTCTAAGATATTTTCGACGGATTTAGATTCAACTGATAATGGGAACGTGCTTTTTGTTTGTTGGCCAATTAGTAGCATTGCATTGTTCCTTGCTTTGTTATTGGTGGATGGGATTGGAGAGATAGTTCACTGATGCTTGGATGATGTCATTAGTTTTATTGTTATGAAGTAAACAGCGACTGGTTCTCTTTGGCATTGGCGTAAATCGTCTTCATTGAATCTCTCTGTTTCTTTGCCAACCCCATGAGTTGTTGTTTCTTCTAAGAGAGCCATTACTTGTCTGGTGGCATCTTACATAATGTTCCCTTGTCAGTTCAAATTAATTTTCAAAATAAATCCTTGGTAATAAGAGATAGAGATCAAAGAAGAGCCATAATGCGTTGAATAATTCTAAGCATTTATCGTAGGATTAGACGGAGTTCAGTGTGAAATATAATTAGAAAAGTATTTTGTTTGTTTGTTTGTTTGCTTGCATAAATATTTTTGTGCATTGAGACGCTTCATAGCCACAAAGTTCCCCCTTCTAGATTTCACGCGAATTAGTTGGATCAGCGTTTTTTTTTTAATTTGAAAGATATTTATTACATTATTGATATTATACATTGCTTAATGCTTTTGATAATAATAAATGAAAATAATTTGCAGTTATAAGGAGTTATCCAATCGACATGGAACTTTGCTTTGAAAGCTTAACAAACTATTCACACATGAAAATTATATATATACTCGTATATTTTCAAGTGAATAAATTTTCATTTCGGTCCGAATGACGATCGCCCGCGCACCATTAAAAAGGTGTGTGGTTGTTATTTCAGAAGTTCAGATTACCGTCCTTAGCTCTTCAGTGAAAGACATTTAAGTAATTCATTGGATAAGTTTTAAAGTTGATAATGTAAATTTCCGAGTGGCATCATAATTAAACATGACGGGTCTGAATTTCGCTCCGCTTCAAAGTAAAATTGTTTACTATATGTCTTAGATTTTGAGACGGATCCTGGGAGTGGAAAAAGTTCTTTGGTGATTTGATAAACTGGAGCAAGAAACACATTAAAACTATATAGGGTAAGGAAACCAGTTGTGGATCAGGAAACAATTGCGGATCAAGTCGTTTACCGTCTTAATTATCACACTTATCAACAGATGGCTCAGATATATAGAATCCCGATCCCTTCATGAGCTTCGTTTTGGTATTACAGTTTGTTTATTGTTTCAAGTGGAGCCATCCTGTGAATTTGTTAAATAATTTGTCAGAATTTCAAAAGAAATTAAGGTGAGTTAGCCTGAAAGTTATTTGTAGTTATTCTAGAATGGATATACGTTAGAATTAATGGATGTATGATAGTACAAGGTTTAATATAACCGGGGAAAAATAAAATATAGTGTTTTCTGCCTCTAGCCATGTTTGCGGGGAATTCTGCAGCCTATTATTCTGGCGGAAATTCAGCGGTTCGTGGGGTCCAATTGTGGATCAAACGTCACAATACAATCAAACGTCACAAGACTGTGAAAATGCAGTACATATTTTTTTTTATCGAACTGAGGTAATACAATGTCAATTATAAGAGCTTAATAAAGGAATAAATGCAAAACTGAAAATTATTTAGCTATTTCTCGTGGTGAAAACCAAGTTTATGCTTAGGCCGATCCACAACTGGTGCCTTTACCATATATACTTACAATTAAAACATGTTACTACTCCCTACGGATTTTCATCAGACAAATGTTCAGAGGTGATGCGCCTAGTTTTAAGCCCGTTGGAAAAATCAACTAGTAACGTGTTTTTAATTGTAAATATTTTTAGTTTTAGATATGTGTGTTTCTTGCTCCAATTTGTCAAGTTCTGAAATACGGCACACGTTAAATTTCCTATTTTCCTTATGGTGCTTACTTCTCAAAAGCTTGCCGTTGTATGATGCCTTTGTGAAACATCTCATTTGTTCGTAGGTCCGACGGTAATTTAACGTTTTTGACGTTTATTAGAACTTTAATCAGCACGAATTTCTTTGGTAAGAAATTGCGGTTTTTGAAGTTCTCGTTCTGATTTTCGTCCAAAGCTGTCCTTGAGGGACCCAACCCCTTTATCCCCCCTCAAATAAATTTGTTAAAATTTTAATGGATGTAAAATAGCTATTCTGTAACTCAGATTACTGGTAAAAGCTCTTTATAACATTAATGTATAATTACTAAATAATTATTGTAACTATTTTTAAGTGTCCCTACAATGTACACCAGTGGTATTTTGATAGGTGCATTGGCACCCGGAGCGAAATGATCAAGAAAGAAAGCCGAAAACACTAAAAAAAAAACCATTCCTGTGCTGCCTGCCGTAGGCTATTGCCCTAGTCGTGCCCCACCACCCACTATTCCCGAGATCCACTACAAGCACTGATATAGAAAAGCATCATCTGGTTCAAAGGAAAATTCAGTGAAAGCGTTCTTTTACCTTTTTAAATTTATTCTCAGAATTTGAGTTAAATGGAGAATGATTATTAATATAGACATATTAAAGTTGATTTTTTTCCATTTCCTCTTTCATCCCTACTTTTCTATTTTAATTCCTTCCTTCCTTCCTTCCTTTCATCCTCTGCACGTTTTATCAGCTGATGAAACTGTAAACGGGATGTTGGACCATTTCCAGATCACATCCTTCAGATCGTCCATCAGAATAAAGAGCCTTTCCAAGAAGAGGAAAATAAACAAAAATGTTTATTAAAAAAAAAGTAATTCCGTCGGGTAACGATACTATTGTAAAGTTTGTTTACATTGTAAAACTGTAAGAGTAAAACCTATTTGCTATTTTTACATCTTCTGCAACGACATAAAATGACGAAATATTCGGAAGCAGGAATGTGCCCTTATAATGGTAAAAAAAATATGCCCTCCAATGTAACTAAAACTATATTTTGATGTGTGGGTATCGTGAGATCTAAAAATAGTTAAAGATAATCAGATAGTGGATAGTCTAAACTTTTAGCCATTAAACCATGGGCCTTTTTCAGATAATTGGTTGTTTATTTATTGTGATAACAACACTTTATAGCGGGCGTCATGTAATGTAATTTTCTGTTTTTGATTCGAAATATTGGCCCAATTTAAATTAAAATCAGTGGAATTTTGAATCACATTGAGAATATCAGTCAATGATTAAAATTTTAGTTTTCTAAGGCAAGTAGTTTTTGAATTATTGAGGTAATGATAAGTACAAAACTCAGTACGGGCAAAAGCACGAAATTTGTTACTATTTTTTTAAATACAACTTTTAGTTTATGTTTCTATTTTTGAACACGATTCTTAACTTCAAAAGAAGTATATTGTGGGAATTAAAAAACTAATTTTAAAAAACTAGCATTAAATTAACAGCAATACTGAATACTATTCTTTAAATATACACTGAATTAACTGAAAAAGAGCAGAGTTCAATAGATATTTATTGAAGTTTGTTATCGGTTGAGATCAGTGAAATCTGAACTTTGGATTATAATTTCCATAAGATGCCACTGATGAAGTTACTGGATGATTGAAACTTGTCCAATAATAGAAAGAGAAGACAACACTCTAAAACAGAAATTTCAGCATTTTAATCAGTTGTGCTATTAAAAACAATGGTTTTTCTTGATCAGAGACCGATATACGTATTTTAGACTACCTGTAATAATTTATGTATTATGTATTAAGGCGAATATTCTGTAATAAGTGATACTGGGTATCGCATAAATCACGTCATAAATTACTGAGTATATGTGATCCTGTCTTGAATACAGTTGCATGATCTACTCATAGAATCTCAGCTTCCTTTTTTCACTTTCTCTAGTGTACATCACGATGTCTTTATTTTTATTTTTTCCTCCCAAAACCATTCCTCTCATTTATTTTAAATTTCGTTTCGAGTAATTCTTCACGCATTTTTTCCGTCTACTCTTTTGCTTTTGTTCTCCGAATAATACGGGAAGTGATGTCAAGATCTTTCTCTCCATTTCTTATTCTATCTTTAAATAGAGCGCATTGCTTTAAATTTTCCACTTCATATTCCGAAATCTTCTTTGTTGGCTCTCATCAATTATTTAATAGCTTACATTTTAAGCTTTTTTTGCCCTGCTGAAAGCTAAATTTAATATTGTCGCTGTCACGCGCAAAATGAATTTTAATTTGTTTGAAATAAGGAACACGAATTGTAAGATATAAATGTGCCTGATATGAAATGCATTTAAGCAACCATTTAGGCACCAATTGATAAAATTAAATAAATAATAAAATATCTTCAAAGAAACATCTAACACTTCATAGACTACGAAGTTTCAAAAAACTTTTTTCGTGTTTTTCTTTATGAAACAAAGAACGGAAATAAATAAATAATATTGTAAAAGTTTGTAAGGAAATATTTTTAGACATCATTATTTTTATTTTTTTGTAAAAATTTTTTATCTGTATTTTATTTATCTTAATTTTTGCCGTTATTTATTTTAAAGCATTCGCTTCCTAATTTACTGATGTTATTTTTAAATTGTTTTTCCGTTGCAGCCGTTTAATTAGTTAATTAATTTAAGTTCGTTATGTTTTTAGCCAATCAAGATGTATATTTTTAATTAATCTTCCAATCAAATTCTTCAATGTATAATCTATAAAAACCCCTTTTTTTCGTTGAATAAATTACAACAATTCAGTTCCAGCACTTGACTCGTTGTCTTCAGCTCCTAAAGACTCTTCCACAATACTATTATAATATGAAATACAAATGACATAAAAAAACAAAACAATCAATACAAACGTGAACAGCTTTCGGATTATTTAAGCAAAAATCCAAAGTTGAAAAAAAAACCCAATAAGAAACAATTAATCAAATACCTTTATGAACACGAATTTTAATTGATGAACCATTCGTTTAAAATGAAAGAAGTACTAAATTTTCAACATGATAATGCTTTTGTATTGAAGTCAAATAATTCTTTGAGTTTGGAGATAAGGAAGTTATTAAAGAGTTAAGGTCTTACTGTTATGCAACAACAACGTCATAAATTACAGAATTAATTATTCGAAATGGAAATAAAAACAAACTATTTATAAGATTAATTGTGCTAATTGCAATATGTTTTATATTGGAGAGACTTGTAGATTGATCCAGGAGAGGATAAATGACCATATTAGACATTTTATAAATGGTGATACCAAAAAGTTCAGAATTAGTAGAACATTGTTGGATAAATGCACACTGTTCTAAGAAAGATGTAGAAGTTTTACAGTATGAAGGGGATGAGTTATGTAGGAAGATAATGGAAACTATGTTTATTTAAAATCGTATATGTCTTAATAGAAATAAAGTTATAGAAGTGCACAATATTTTTACAAATTTAGATAGAGAAGAAGAATTTTCATGCATATAAACGCATATAATTTGTAGTTATCACTCACTTGTCAATGAATCGTCCCAGATTCGAATCCGGTCGTTTTTTAATGTAATTTTTAAAGTGTCTTAAACTCTCAACTTGTGTGTCGGCGATTTTCATTATAAGAAGTATTTTCATTCATGAGAAACGCAAAAATCAGTGATTCATTGCAAAATAAAGGTATTTGATTAATTGTTTCTTATCGTTTTTTCAATTTTGAATTTTGTTTATCAATAATTATGCCTGGATATATTGCCTTAAATAATCAGAAAGCTGTTCACGTTTATTTTAATTTTTTTTTATGTCATTTGTATTTCATATTATTTATTTATTTCCATTCTCTGCTTGACAAAGAAAAACACGAATAAAGTTTTTCGAAGAGCGTACTCTAAGAAGTGTTAGATGTTTCTTTGAAGATATTATATTATATTCATCTTGGATATGTGGAAAACTAGGATCAAATAATAAATTATAAAACACAAAAGACAAACACAGTCGAACTTACAAATTGGTTTAAAAAGTACATGTAATTAAAAATTCATTAAAAATACTTTCCAGTACTGGAGAGCTTTCAAGCCTTCGTGGCTTCCTTATAGGCTTCGAAAGCTCTCCAATACTGTAAAATATTTTTAATAAATATTTAATTACATATACTTTTTAAACCTATATGTGTGTTCGACAGTGTTTGTCTATTGTGATTTATAACTTATAATTAGGCACACGTGAAAATTTATATTTAATGATTAAATAATTAAATTAACACTCACACGACGTTTCAGGACTCCATATTTCAGAAAAAAGGCCTCGTAATATGGAGATCTGAAACGTCGTGTGAGTGTTCATTATTTTATTTTTTAATTCTAGTACTCTACATATCTGAGATTTTTTTGTTTGTTTGCTGCACCATTCACAAATGCGTTTCGTCTATCAATGAATCAGTCTTACAAACAAAGCCTATCCCGTCATCCAATCAAAAAAAGTCTATGTTGCAAAATGGAATAAAGAGTTCAGTTACAACAATTTTCTTTCAGCCCATTTTATCGCCTCACTTCCTACCCTCTTTAGCTACACTACTTAATACGTCCGGAAAAAAAAATAGAACGGGATATTTATTGTGACATTAAGCTATTGAGCTTCGTGTTTTGTATCCAATTACTTTTAAATTTTTATAATGTAAAATTCGAAGTCTAAACATAAAATGTATACTTTAGAAACTAAATTAGAAATGTGTTTTAATTTTTGTTTTTTCAATTTTTTTTTAAGATATTTAAAAAAAAATTTTCTCCCCTTCCTTTCCATTTTTTGAGCCATTTTATTAGCAGCTACCATAATAGTTCCTTTGAGTATATTTTCATTGAATTGCCTTCCTTCGAAAACAGTAACAAAGGAATCCTCTATGACGCACTTAGGCTATTTGATTCCCATTTTACGTTTTTCGGGTGCTTCGTCCATGACGATCTTTGTGCAATGGGTTGCTTTGATTGTTGTCACCGTTGACTGCATACGTTGAGTCTCTCATCACACTGTTTCCATTCTGCTGCGTTGGCTGTTGCGTCCGTCGCTAAACTTAGCTCAAGGTTACACTGGTCTTGTGTATTCCTGCATAGGTAGAGATGTTGATGTTTTGAATTTGAGGACGAACGGTTTTTCACTGCTCAAATGGGTTCCACTCTTCGTTCATCTCAAGTCTTTTTTTCCTCCTTTTGTTTCAAATAATTAGCTCGTGTATTGATAACTGTGCTATCTCCGTAACTATAATGTATTGGACTATTCTGTGGCTGATAATGACGTATGCTTGCTTTCTTTTAGGCCTAATAATAATAACATAATGTCTCAAACTATTAATAAAAAAAAAATTATAACACAGATCTATCAAACGATCAACGAATAAATCTTGCTCTTCCTAAACATTATTAAAACTACTTACTATTATTTTTAAGGTTTTTTGGATCTGATATAAAAACAGAAAGGTAGCATTTTCACTCTTTCAGCTCAGAACAATAAATTGAATTTATTAGAAGTAAGATTTGTTCTTAAAATAACAGTTTCCTAAGATCACAGAATCAAATTGCACATTTTAAAATATACAGAGCAGATAACATTTATTTTTAAATTGTTTTATTTGTCAGTTTTTACTCAGTTGACTGCTTTCCCAGAAATGAATAGTTTTTCGCGCAAAATGTATTTTGCAGTTATCATTGTATGTTGTAAGAGTAAAAAAAAAAATTAAGTGTTGCTGCAGCCATGCTTAGCTTTATTCACATTCGCGAATTTATTGACATGTGTTTTATTTAACACCGTTTATTAAATCATTCGTTCCCTATTTTGCTTATTTGTGTTTCATTTTATGAATATATGCAGTACGTTTTCTCGCATCATACTGTGCCAACAAAACAAAACAAGAAATAAACACACCTACTGTTCGTTTTGGTTTAGGAGAGCCTTCAGCGCTCTTGCGCATGCGTCAGGTCTCCATCGATTTCTTCCAAATAGGGGCGAGGAAGATGGGATGTTTACTTTTTATAGTTAGTTTACTAGTAGCTGGGTTCTATTTGCGCTTTTCGGGAAAGAATTATGGAAAGAATAAATACCATTGCAAAAATAACTGGTACTAAAAGAAAACAGGTTTTAAGAAAGTGCCCATCTCAGCGTATCACCCCTTTGCTAGGTAGAATCGTCTGTGTTGTCGTGGTTCTCGGATATCGAAACGGACTGTACATTGAATAATGATGTAATACGTGTTTCTCGAAAACTATTCGTTTCCGGACCCAAATTTATAAGGACTTTTGTTCTTGTTTTAGCGTCCCCAAAGTACGTAAAAAGTGTGTCTGAAACACCATTTATATCTGTTATTCTTCTTTGTAGATTATCTTAGAATACGATTGAAGTGTCTTTGGATATTTCGTTATGACCACGCTTATTAATAAGACAATTCTGAAAACAAATCAGAAAATCTACTGTTTTAAGTATTTTGTAGTATATTTTTGTACTAACCTGTATTTATTTAAAAAAAATATAGACAAATAAGGTTCATTCAGATAATAGGAAACAAATAAGTCTAACTTAAAGGAATTTCTCTTTGATTCAAAATAGCCTAATTTGAGCCATCAAAAACTAATTCTGAATTTTAATCCCAACCAGGTTAATTTTTCTGCCCTTAAAAATTTTAAAACTTTTAAACAAAGTTCCTTGTGATGACTTAAGGAAGGCGCTCTTGGAAAGTTAATGTTAATGATACTGCACGATGATTGCTGAGAGTGTACTTGGTGTAGAAATGTGAGAGAATGTACAATTTAATAAATGATAAAAGATTCTAAATGAAAATAAAAAACATTATCGAGTTGTTTTATTTCCCTTGGGAAATTATCAAGGGATCACAGCAGAGATAAACCTGAATGAGTTTCACGTTTCACTAAGTGCTCGACCAAGGTTTGTCTCTCTCTCTCTCTCTCTGCTGGGTTTCCTTGATAATGATTTCCCAGAGGAAATCGAAACTGTCGGGCAATGTTACGTAGTTTTATTCTAATGTCTTTAATTTACCAAGTGCATTATAAGTGTCTCATATTTTCTGAAATACGTTTCAGTATGGTTTATTTAATTCCAAGATAATCTCTCTTGATTGTAAATGTACTTTCAGTAATTGGTGTAATGCAATCTTTTCTAAATTCTTATTATAAGATCAGTAAATAAGGAAATCCAGCAAACTGAATGCTTCTATAGAAGATCGGGATCTGAATTCTAACTGATATTAGGAGTGCTCAGAAGCCAATCAGTCAATAAACCAAAAAATGAAATAGATTTTTTAAAATTACGTACCAAAAAATAACAACGTTTGTAAATTTGAAGAATGAATTTTTAATTGAAAGATAACATAACTATACACTTGGAGGAGTGATTTGGGCACTTTGTCAACCGAAAGTATAAACATTACAGTATGACTTACAGAAAAAATTTCAATTTAAAAAAAAAAAAATGACTTACACTGATTGGCTTCTGAGCACTCCATTTAATAACTAACTGATATAAATATAAACTACAACATTGCTGTGAAATTTTCTGTGTAGGTCCTTCTAAAACAGTCTTTCTCAATCTTATTTGTTTCACAGCACTTTCCTATTTGCAGAAATCCCGCCAAACCTTGATCCTAAGATCCCACACCAAAGTATTTCATTGCTTTTATTGCTACGATTGATTTCTTTGAAAAACACCTACGATTTATCAACGAATAAACAGTCTTATTTCTAAACACTTTTTTAAGCCTATTTGAACGTGATTTAGTATTAATCTTAATTGTTTAATTGAGTGAAACAGAAAGTACAGTAAACTCCCGATTATCCGCGGATCTTTCCTGTTTCCATTTTTTTTACTGTACAATAAATTATGGAACACATTTTTATACACATAGAGAAGGAATGCACGAGTCGCGATCGGCAGTGCAGCATCCACATTTAGCTATGTCTAAGTAGGAGGTTTTCGTGTTTCAACATGAAAAAACAAAGACAATTAATCGATTTTTTTTTTGTTAAGTAACAAAATAAAGTAAAATAAAATAAAATAATTGTTTATAATGTATGTACTGCCATTTTAATGTAAATAAAACATGTTAAAAGCATTTTTGTGTTGATTTTCGTCTTTTTTCGTCCTATTTAGGATTATCCGTGGTTGCCGCGTCACCCAATTCTGCGGATAATCGGGAGTTTACTGTAGTTCATATTTTTCTGATTGCTCAGGGTATTTGATGTCTAGATTTTATTCTAGATACGAGCATTTGATTAGTGTGAAGCTAATCGTTGATTGCAGACGAGAACCTAGAATTTGGCATCATCACGGCACATCGATTGAGAAGCTCTGCTATAGAGAAATGTGCGCGTGAAGGTTAACAAAAACAAACTCACATAAAAGCGTTAGAAGTGATATAAAATGAATTTCCAATTTAAACGATGTCGAAAAATGCATAGTGAAAGTTCTGATTTGCGCAGACTTTGTTATTTATTAAAATCAATCGGATTAAGCTAACTTAAACAAATAATGAATATAATTAATTTTTATTGAAAAAATTAAGACAGTACTTCTATTCGACAGATATTACATTTTTTTTTTAAAACAAACTTTTTCATTGTTTTGATTGTAAATTAAGCTCTTTTTTGGTTCTTGTAATATTCAGAAAAGACACACCGTGAATTGAACTTTCAATCTACCGTAAGATTACGTTATTCGGGGATTTTTTTTTTTTTTTGAAAACCTGTGAACCTATTGACATCTAACAAATAATGAAGATCAATAACGCACTCTTTTAAGCATGAAAAAACTTAAAAAAATATTGTCTTGTTTCAGATTCCCATAAAAAAGTTATCTCTCTTCAGAATAAAACAGAAAGGAAATAAAACACTCAATAGTTTTTAAAAAAGCAAGCAGGAACCAATCATCAATCCCGTAAGATACAGACCGTCATGGATAGGCATGAATACAGATACCGTTTGAACGGGTATCTGAAATAATTCAGTAATTTTTTAAGTTTTTTCATGCTTAAAGAGTGCGTTATTGGTATTCATTATTTGTTTTTACTAACATCTATTTCCTGCAGTTCCCGAATACTCTGAATCTCAGAAGAAATACAACTGTTGTAATTGTGACCAAATTGCTACTCTTCCACAGTTATTAAGAGAGTTTGGATTTGTAATGAAAAAAATGGGTTAAAATTCAAATTAGAAATTGGTTTTTAATACTGTACGAAAGTGGATGGTCAGAGAATGAATGTTACGAATACAAGTCTATTTTCTGTTAGGAAGTAAAGACTGAACAACTATCCTCATGAAATAGGTATGTTTTTATGTTATCAAAGTATGTACTTTTTTTCAAATCTTTCTCTTCATTACTCAATTCGTTTACAGTAATTTTGATTTTCTCCCTGTCCCTCTTTCATCCTATAAGTGTCAGGTCTCCCAACATAAATCTCTTTCGAGGTTTCGCCGGTCATCACCTCAGTCAGCTAATACAATGCAAAATTTATTGGGAAACCAGTAAATTAACCAGTTGGTCGTTCGGGCAAAGCCTAGTGTTCCAGACGGCAGCGTGCCCTGAGGCCGATGTGTCAGAAACTGAGTTCGAATCGCGGCGTCCGTTTGGATGTTTGAATATTTCCTTTCCTGTGTTTGTCTGCTTTTTCATCTTTCTCTTCAGGTCTGGAGTGATTCCTTAATGAATTCCTGAGGAAGGCAACTGGAATCCGCCGCAGTATCTGTTACCTGGGAATTCAATGGGTTCTTCTAGGAGTTAGCAACCCTAGACCACCATTGAACACGCACCTTCGGACTCCACTTCGGTACACCGTGAATGATGATGTTTAACCAGTTGAGATTGATTCAGGAATATCATTAAAAAAACACAATCTATAAAGAAAATTTAATAATGGAATAATTTCGAATAATGGGATCTTAATATTTAGTTGCTAAATATTTGGGATAAGTGAGGAATTGGTCTCCTGAAATTATTTGTAAATTCAAAAATTATTTTCGTTGATTACCCTTTGACGTTTGAATCGAAAGAAATTCCGATTTCTGATTTCAGATCCTGGAGATGAACTGAGCGAAGTTTATTATTATTGTGAATTTCATATTTTCATTCCGTCTTTCTGACATTTTCAGTTTTATTTTGTGTCTTAAGTACCATTTGTAGAGCATATTAATTCTTATCTCCTACCGGTAGCTCAGTAACCTAATCTCCTGTGACGCACCTCGGTTACTCCCCCATCCCCCGCCTACGAAAGATAAAGTTTTCACATTGCAGCTCTTTTATTTATTTATTTATTTATTTTTTTTTTTGGCAATTTACAGAGGATTCATTAAACCCGGCAGAAATACAGACCTCCTTTGATGAATCCGAAGGCTCCATATTTTTTTTTCTTCTTTATTGCTGTATTTCTCTTTTGTTCATTGTAATTTTTAATATACTGAGGATTTTTCTTTGAAGGCTATGAAAGTAAGAATAAAAGCTCAAAAAAAAAAATTCACATTTCTTTTCAAAAACTATTAGATGAAAGACAAAATGAAGACTTGAAAACTGTTTTGAATGATATCTATCCTGTAGTCCTTTCCATTGGTACATGATCCGTAGATAATATTTTCCTGACGAAATTAAAGAAGTTATGTCGCTTTACGCAGATACGGATAAATCTTTTTTGTTGTTGTTGACTAACAAATTATCCGCGCTTCGCGCTGCTTACCAAAAAGAGTTGTTGGGAATGTAGATGAAGAAGAAATTGCAATTGTGAGATGACTTCGAAACTTTCTCGGTTGGTAAAAAATCGCGTGATAGTTACAATTAATGTTACAATTTTGTAACTCCAAACCCTCTAGGTATCAAATTAATAAGGAGATCGGAGAATATACGACTTCCCACCCCTCTCTGCCCTTCTCCACACCCCCTCTCACTTCAGTTGGTAAAAAAAATCACTTGATCATTAGAAATTAATGTTATCTTATTTAGTCCTCCGAAGATACCGTAGACGTTTTCCCTTCAACAAAGTTTGCACACCAGCCCTCCATTTGTACCCCTTAGGACCCGAATATTGAAAATTCGTCGAATAAGTATCTTTTACATTTTGAAAAAAAAACAAAACAAAACATTCATTTCAAATTTCATGTTTCTAACTCAACCAGTTTCGGAGAAATGCATACCCTTCAAAAAGTCCGAAATTTCGATGTTCATGCTTTATTCTGGGATGCGTAGGAAACTCCGTAAATCTGATAAAGATCCGTTGAGAAATGGCAAAAAGTTATCTTGAAATGTTGTTTCAAGACCTAATCACACAACCAATCAAAAACAAAAACAAACTTTAGTGCTTACTATATGCACTGAGGGAAATGGGAATCTCAACGCCAAGACATGACGTTGATCACGTGAGTTGTGACGTTGAAACTGGTATCAATGTAAACCCGTGTAGACAAATGAAGGGCCTAACTGCAAAAGTCACATTCTCCACTTTAGCAAATTTTTCAGGAAACATGAAAAACCTCTCATTTCAATAAAACAAGGTTTTGAAACTTGCATTTTTTTGTAAAAATATAATGTAGTCAGACAATGTGGTGTGTAATGCTGTTTCAAATCATACACAACATATAACTTGGAAAAATGACTTTAAAACATGGAGAATGTGACTTTTGGTACTTACAGATGGAGAATGTGAGTTCTGCACTTGAGTAGTTTGCAGAATATTACTTTTGACACCATGCGTTCTAGAAATTATCAGAGAAGGTAATGTAACTCACGATATTATTTAGTTTGTTTAGGGTGAAAAGTTTAAATACCGGCATACTTTTTGGCACAAAAACTTTGTTTATTGAAGAAACAAATTTTACAAATTATTCTCACAATATAGAAATAAAACAAAAAAAAAAAAACTATAGATTGTCATCAAAACAGTTCAGTTTATTGAACAAAATCAGATCTGGAAAGTCTGCAGTTCATCTGCAACGTGGCATTCCTCCTCATATTCTCCTGGCACATGTATTTCAGGTCCATTCAAAACATTGACGAAAAATTTCAAAATCTTCATTAGATCGCCACTCTTCTCCGTAGTGTTTTTCCTTGAGCTCTCTTCCATTTCAGTGGTGTATTCACACGCTTCTTTGGACTTCGCCAATATTTCTATCAATAGGTTTAACACTTTGATCCATTATTAATAAAAAAAGAGGACATCACAATAAACTTTACACTTCACTCTTACCCAAACATAACCTGTTGCTGACTGTGTCACATGACTACATCACATGACCAAAATAGTACAGCTCCCCATTGGCTGAGTGGAGAATGTGAGTTTTGCACTAGAATCCTCAGTGGAGAATGTTAGTTTTGCTCCAAAACGTGATTTTCAACATTAAATTTATATAAGAGAATAAGAGTTTTGATAGCTGAAACCTTCAGAATAAGGTACAGTTCAATGTGAACAATAATAATATATCAATAACTCATTTCCCGCCAAAAGTGGAGAATGTGACTTTTGCAGTTAGGCCCTTCAAATGTTCTGTGTAATTTTTATTTACCTAACCTAACTCTGTCTTGTTGTTCGCATTTCCATTTCGGTCAGTGTAGATTGTGACACCCAATGAATTAGCGAAAATATTGTTTTCAAAAAGGAATAAGAAGTAAAAAAAGCAAAACAACAAAATAATGAAAGGTTTCGTAAGTACATAACATTAATAGATATGAATGGAACACATGGTTTTTATTTTCAGTTAGATGCCCAGTTTTACAATCAGATATCGATTAAATATTGTCGTAGAATGTAACAGGGAGAGCAGAGTAAAGTTTCGAGTCTGACTAAACAAGATCTAACTGATTTATTTATAAAGCACATGTTTAAATAAACAATTTCAAACAAAATACATATAAAGAAACTGACTTAAAATTAAAAAACATTCTGCAGAGTTGCATAATTAAAAATACAAAAGATAAAAATTTTAATAGATACGAGGGAACCTTCGTTTACCCTAATACTATTTTATTAATAAAGGATTTTATTAAAATTTAGATGTTAAAAAAAAATAGCAGCCTTCGATGTTTTCAATTATTAATGATGTTTTTTTAATTGATTAATTAGCAATAGAGGCTCTTTTGCTATAAAAATTAACATGTTAGCATACCTTTATAACAACAATTAGTTTTGATGATATTTCATGTCTTTAAATTTTCTTTTGTTTTTCAACCATTTTTGTTTGTTAAGTAGATCCTAACCCAATTTATTCCCTGGCTTGAAAAAGGGAAGATGGACATTTCCCGAAAATTTGCTTCTTGTATTTAAAATAAATAATTTTTAAATACTAATGAGATGAGTTGCGGAGTTCATTTATATAATATCTAATGTACAAAGTATGAAAAGGAAGAAGATTATAGAAGAATTACAAACAAAAGATTAAATGATGATTGAAGCAATTTAAATTTAACAAAAGAACAACAAATGATTGATGGAGGCCTTAACAAATCAGCGGGGAGAAAGTTAAATGATCAAACAATTAATAGATAAATTAAATTTGAAAATAAACAAGAACGAAAAAAGAATTATGTTTGAAATAAAAGAGAAAAACGGAAAAATGTTAGGTTACACATAAAATTCATAAAGATTAAAACATATAAAATCACAAATACATAACCTAACAGTATTTCTTATTGTTTATAAATCAAATTGGTTAAAAGAATACAGCGAATAAGTTGTCTTTCTTCTTATCAATTCCTGATTTTACTGAAGTGATAAATTAATTTAAAAGAATAAATTAAAGTCATGTAAACAGTAGTTATTTTATTTTTAATAACTGAAGTTTATAATAATTAATTTTTAATAGTAGAATAATCATTAGACGAAATATTGTCGCCAAATATTATATTTAAATTTTCCAAATTAAAGTACTTCATTTGTTATTATTTCATTGTGCAATATTAATATTAAATTAAATAATAATAATAATAATTACTATTTAATTTTCTGTTTTATTTATTGATTTTTATCATTCCTGCATAATCTGACAAAACTTTTACTGGTTGACCAGAATTTCTCATCAGTTTTATAGAATCAGTTATTCACAAACATTTAGCACGTATTAATGGAATATAAAATATATAAATATGTAAAGTATACTACGTCGTGATTTTTTTGATGTCATAACCACACAAATAATATTCTCGCTTAGTTATGATTTTCACCACAGGATGGCAGTATAGGAATCAGACCGATGGAGAATTCGTTTTCATGTTCTTTTGAAGGTGCTTCCATCTGGTGGCTGAAATGCAAATTAAAACTTCATTAAAGATTCAAATAATCCTTTAAACACGACGTAAAAAAAAAAAAAAAAGCGATTAGCGTAGAAACTAAGTCTATTTCCGTTAATTAATCCGAAGCAAAACATCCTAATATTGAGGAAGTTGAATTGCATTTGAGTTCTTTCAAAAAAAAAAAGAAAAAAGTTCCCTCATTTATTTCAGTTCCGATTGTTCCAGAATTCGTAATTTAGTCTGTTTTCGTAAACAAATTATGGTTTATTACAATCAGTTTGTGTTTACGTTCCTACAAAACTTTTTTGGCCTGGTGAAGGAATCATCAAAGATCGTTTGCTTGAAACTTAGCGAGCTTATTTATGAATAGGAGGTGATGTAACTTTTGCATTCGGAAATGTAAAGGATCTTTGTCGAGAAACTTTCCTTTTACATTTCAGACGAAAACTTTTTTTCTTGTTGTCTCCTAATATTTAAGATACTGCTACGATACGAGCAGTTTTTTTTCTTGTTAATTCTAATGTCTGAGTGAATTCCTACATTAATAAATTTATTTTTAATTTTAAATAATTATTTACCACATTACCATTTCTAGCGACCCATTTGGATCTTTTGTGATAGCGATCAAAATCGATAGCTATTGCTTTTGTTCTGTCTGTCCATCCATGTCTGTCCTCCCCTAACAACTCCCGAACGGAGGGTCGGATCGGCAAACGGACTTCACCATCGTTTACAGAAGCCCAAACACTGTAGAAATGGGGTACTTTCATGGGCCAACACTTCCCCATGTTCGAGATATTGGCATTGTTGTCATTGCATTTCTGCTAGTAGCTTAAATTTTAGAAATGCAACCATCTCATTTCAGTTGATGGGTAAGGTCTCGGACTCATATGCTGGAGGTTCTCGGTTCGATTCCGAATATTTGCCGGTTTATTTGTTTTTTTTCTCTTAATCTTTTTTTCTCAATGTCCGCGTGTTTTTTTTTTTTTTTCTATTTTTTCTAACATTTATTTTTTTATTTTTCCTTACGTTAATGTGCTTCCTTTTTTTTATTATTACTTTTACATTTTGTTATTATTATGGGTCGCCCTTAAATTTACGCTTTACAATAAAATTATATTCACTTGTTTTAAAATACACCTAAACCCCGAAGAACACGAGTTTCGAAGAACACGGATACCTTCCCGCGAATTATACGGTTTCAAATTTTGAGTAATTCTTTTGAAAAAGAATAAAATACATATATTATTTGATATAAAATTACAGTAGTTAAAAATTTAGAGTAATATTCTCATCAATTACGATGAAGTTTTAACCTTTTTAATACTTTTAGTGTTTTAGAATTATATTTTCCCCAATTAATTTGACTGAATAATTTATATTTTATATAGTTTTCCAATCTTAAACCAAAATTATTATTCAAAATATTGATTTAAAAGATTTTTAACCAATTGTATCTAGTTATTTTTTCATTATTTTCATTAATTTTTAATTTCACACTTGAAACGGAATCCCGTTTTTTATAGTCTCGAACAACACGGTTTCAAAGAACACGGAACCAATTAATTGTGTTCTTCGGGGGTTAGGTGTATCTACATTATTACCATTCATTAGAAATATCTGTAAGATATTAAGCAAATAACTGTTGATGTTTATAAAACTAACAGTAAAGATATAAGTTTACCCTATAGGTAATGGCCGTATTAGCGTACGTAGCCTTATTGGGAACTTCCTTAAACATTAAAAAATACATGAATTGAATGTATTCACACACATCTAATTTTGAAGTGGTGACTCTTATTTTCTTAAATGCTACATTTTACTTACGTTTTAAGGAAATGGAAGAGACATCTTACTCCAAAATTATTTCATAAACAAAGGAAGAACAAGGCCTTTTACCTATTCCTATAATATTGATAGGATTAATTCATGAAATGACAGATATCAAAGAAATAACGCCTTCAATTCCCAGGAAAAAAAAACCCACACTTTTCCGGAAATAGTATTAGAATTACGACCTTATTTAGTCCATCTCTCTTTTGTCAAACTTAAATTCTGTTAAAATTATTATATTTCAATCTCATTTTCCATATTATTGACAGTTCTGAAATCACATTGTTATTAAAAACCTATATCAACAGTTAATGTTTAACATCACGAAAGCAACCCAAATCACAAAAATTCCAGTGCTACAAGTTCTTCAAAAATTGTTTCCAAATTGTTAAAGGACCTTTTTAAATTTTCGAATTTCTTGTGAATTGTGAAAAGTTTTATCCATAAAAATAGACTTGGCAGCACATTTTATCGCAGGCTTTCAAATTCGCAATTCTTTATTCTTTACGAATATGATTTTTTTGCCATGGCCTCTTGGCTCTTTTTTTTTTTAAACGAGGAAAAAAGTTTTCCTAACTGTTGGTTTTCAGTTTGAAAAACTTGCGAACCTTTTTTTTTCTCTTTTTCTTTTCTCTCCTTCATTTAAAATTAGAACAAATTTGCTCCGTAGGTGGG
>JAFIDM010000004.1:58913778-58925393 GCA_023159025.1 Thereuonema tuberculata
TTGATGACATCCCTTGCCAGTAGGAAGAGAAGCGTGAAAAATGTCATCGACTTTATCAAAGGCAGCCTGAATGCCAGTCTACCTGCAGCTATTGATTTTTCAATTTGGAAATTGTTATTTAGAGGCATTTATTGGAAGGTAGAACAAATCCATTCTTATCTCGTGATGCAGTCACTCATCTTTCTTATTGAATTGTGTATTGATTTATAAATACGAAATTGAAATCAATAATAACGATTTGCTCTTTTGGTGTAAGAAGATTAATTTGATTTACTGTTGATATCTTTCTTAACACAAAACATTTATTACATCCGCAGGGTAGTTAACTGTCACAGGCTATTACGGTTTTGGTATAACATTCAGTAACACCTTTTAATATGCATTCACGATAAAATCAAAAAGGAATTAGAATAATATGAACCTTATACTAATATTTCAAGTGTAAATCCGGATATCCGTATGTCCTGAATATATATATGTCCTGAATTGTTTGTGCTAGAAACTGAAACGTTGGTAGTAAGTTTAAGTTCTTGTTATAAGAAAGTTTCCATTCCTACATGTCGGAGCAACAGGTAAAGAGCTACGATCTAAAATACAATGGCTTTCAATTCTAGTATCAAGATATGTGGAACAAAAAAAATCAAACCCTGAGTTCGCCTGCCTATAAAACTGTTGATGCACTATTTCTTCAGTTCCTCTTGAACTGTTCATTCGTAGCCTATAAAAGATTTCTTATTTCCTGTGCTCTCTAATTTTCATCAACGTTTTTAGCGATCTTACGGATGAAGTATTCAAAAGTTGGCGTGTCAACCATATTTTTTTTTGAATTGTTTATTGAGACGTAACGTTGGCCATCGTAGAACACTTGTTTCATGCTTTTGGGGATCATTAGTCAAAACGAATTACCACTAAACTAGTGCTAAATTTAACTTAAGCTAGGAAATTTTCAAAGTCATGAACGAAAACGCTCTTTCCTTAAGTAACGAGTTAGAAATTATTTTACTATCAAATTAACAATAAAAAATGTTCTGAAAAACTGATGTATTCGTCATTTATCATTGATCGGGAAAAAAAGCGTCTTATTAATTGCCTTCAAGCGATGGAAAACTCAGTTCCTTCTCAATGAAATGATGAGAGTTTTGAAATATTCCTCTCTTTTTTCCTTTGTTCCTTCTCCATTGTTTGGGTTCTTCTAGCTTTTGGCTTCCATCCAGTTTAAGTTTCTGTCGAATTTTCTTCTTCCATTGACTTCAGTGTTAACTTACTTTCGTAGTAGTCTGCTTACCTCGTGTCGTTTTCTACGTCTTTAAGAACATTTACTGATTATTTAAAAACTCAGGAAGATATCCTGATTGAAAATTATCGAGCAAGAATCGTAGATGACTGTGGCAATAAAATGTTGCTCAATGAAGACTAAGACTTCGACTGTATTCGAGAAAGGAAATAAGCATTAAAGAAAGACAGAGAAATGCACAAACCCGACATAGTTGAACTAAGCACCAACAGCTTTCAGCGGCTTCAAACACATCGGATGACGCAGATTCATCGAAATAGTGAAATTTTATTTGCAGATTCTTGTCTAAAAATAATGGAATATTATCAGAGATTCAAGTGGCTTCTCTTTCGTACGTAATAGTTACTGTAATGAAGATAAGGTTACTCGAAAAGCAACTGATGGAAATAATTCTAATGAATTAAAACGTTCACTGTAGAATAATAAGATTGTCAACATCACTTTCATTTAATATAGATGCGTTGCATTCCAGAAATTCCACTATCGCATTCCTACCTCCTATTGCATTGAACATTACATCAAAAGCAATTCATACTTAACATACATTTCAAATGGATACAGTTCTTGTTTACGTAATTCTGCGTGTGACATAATAAATCCGAATCCACTGACGTAGATTAGTTAACATTAAATATGATCATTTGCATAGAAACCGAAGCTAACACATTCGTTCTATTCTTCTCTATGTTGACTCCATGAAATGAAGATTGTAGGAGGAGGTTAAAGCAGCCCGTGTTTTTCAGTAAAGCTGTTAAAGGGAAAGGAGTTTGATTGCAACAACAGTTTGCAACAATCAATCTGAAGGACTAATATTTTAAAAGCCATTCGTAATCAAACTATGCTTTCCTTGATAGCGGACAAATAGCAAATGTGTTTTTGTTTTTGTTGAATGAAATTTTAAGAATAAAACTTTGTAGTAAGAAGACCCGCTTCTAAATTTTAAAAGTAGCGAATTTAATTTGCTCTGAGATACTAATTCCGCTCAGGATTTGATACCAAAGTGCTTCTATATACTGCCTTAAGACGGCTTTACAAGGATGGAAAAACGGTGGTTTTGAGCAGGAACTCTGCATGTCTCACAAAATTTTTTGAGATTGAAATAGCTCACCTGGTCACAAAAAATAACATCAAAACGAACAGCCATCCGCTAATTTTCCACGGATTTGGGATATAGATGGGAATTTACAGCCTGCATTTGTTTTATTTAATGTAGCCAAAGATAGCTTCAACTGAAGAAAACGTCTTTGATCGTAGCTATTGTCTGCCAGAATTAGACTATCTATAAAATAAAGCTCGTCTGTCATTCTTCGTAGATTTGCAGCAAATTACCCCTTTTTAATTATTATTTAATTTAATATTATTCTGAATATTACTTCAGTATATAAAGAGTATGTAGGAGTCGTTCGTAAATAAATCATACACCGAATGGGTTTTATATGAATCTTACTATCTCAGAAATAGGTATGATGTCACAAATGTAAAGTGCACACAACTCAACATGGCAATAACGGTTATGCAATTATAAAAAGAGCAAATAGTAGAAAACAGTTATTCATTCGTTGAACGTATACAGGCAGTGATCTTCCTTATATGGGAACAATGATCCACCACAACTCTTGACCCTGTTTTTATGTCTCGGAATCAGATTACCACTATTCCATTAGTGTAGTTAGCCAGCAAAGAAAGTTAATGCATAACATTAACGAGCAAAGTATCCGCAAAACATATTTGCAAGAAATTCTCGAACTATCACTGTTAGAAGGTTGAATAAAGGAAGCTGTGTTGCATTAAGGTACTGTCTTGTCGCAGTGCCAGGTTGTTTCATTAATAAGTTCTGGAACTTTCTCCTTACAGCTATGATCTTTCTTCCAGTGATTTTTCTGATGTCTGGTCTATTGGAGAAGACATTAAGAAATTCCTTTGGATCATCTTCCATAATGCAGTGATTACAGTGGTTCTGCATCCACTTTTTTAATGAAAATACACTGTCCGGCCACTTTATTAGGTACATCTACCTAGTAGCGTATTTAGTCTGCCTTAGCCCTCAAAATAGCCTGAATTCGTCGAGGCATGGATTCCACAAGATGCTGAAAACGTTGTTGATGTATTGTGTTCCATGCAAACATGAGTGTGTCACGCAGTTCCTGAAGATTTGAAGGAGGTGTAGTCCTGGAGCAAACAGCCGTTCCAGCTCATCCCACACATTTTGAATCGGGCTGAGATCCGGGGACTGAGCAGGCCACTGCAGCAAGGAATAGTCATCGTCATGCTCATCAAACCATCCCATAGTGATGCGGGCTTTGTGCACCGGCGCATTGTCCTGTTGGAAGTAGCCATCTGCATGAGGATAAACTGTTAACATGTACGGTTGCACTTGGTCAGCTACGATGTTTAGAACGCTCTAGCATCCTGACGTGCCTCCAGAGATATCAATGGATCCAACGTGTGCCAGGAACACATCCCCCACACAAATGACACTGCCCCACCGGCTTGAAGAGTTGTTATGAGACACGATGGGTGTTATGAGACATTCATGCTTACAGTAGGGGGAGTATACCTAATAAAGTGGCCGGACAGTGTATGTTACAAAACAAAAAAAATATTGTTTATTATTTATTTCTTATTTTTCTCTTATTTTTCTTTTAGAACATCACATACAACACATATAAACATTCGTACTATTTTACAAAGCATTCGATATTTCATGCCATTCCTGCCTTTTTTAATGTGTGTTGTCAAATTCTTGAATTTTCTTTGTTACTAGGAACAATTTTTTTTTACTTTTTTTATTCTTTTATCTTAGAATATGGAAAATTTTCGTGAACTCTTTATTAGTCATGTAACTCTGGTTCAAAAAAAAAATCTGAAAAATTTTTTATTTCAGATTAATTTGAAATTAGTTGATCTTTTATGTAATCCGCACCTGATTAGGAATTGATCTGAGGTAATGTTAGAGAGTTACGTAGTTATCAGAAGAAAATAAATGTAATATTTATTTAACATTGATTATTATATTCACATTCATTACGCACATTTTTAATTGTAGGTTTTGCTGTGGAATTTTAAATGAAGAATTTCTTTTTTGTCGACTGGCCTTAACTAATTAATGTGATTAAAGACAATTCAATATCTTTACAGAAAGATACATTTTAAGTTCTCTGAGCGTAGAATTCATCAAATATCAAGGTCAGTTGAGTTTTTCGTGACGTTGTTTAATGACGTCGTGAAACTGCTTAAAATATTCCCTGTGTAGGTGGATTACAAACCCAAAAGCAATCGGAGACCTTTTGCCTAATGATGGCAATCGATGAACCAGACGCTTCCTGTGATCAGTCAGAACGTTGAACGTGGTTGGGTTGTTTTTACTTCATGTACAATCATTGAATATACGCTTCCATCGAAAATGAAGCTAAGCATTTCGCACCAGTCACCAAGATTTTATTTAACTAAAAATTCCGTATTTTATTATTATTATCTCGAAAAAGTTTCAAACCATGGGATTATTATTATTATTATTATTATGTTTGTATGTTTCAAACCTTGGGTTTCCCCAGCAAAAACAATATGGCGGGTCAAGGACCAAAGCACATACTGCCAAGTGTAAAGATGTGTGCAAGAATGATTAGGGATGTGTGCTTGTGTCCATAAATTTCCTAACTATGCGTGTAGTGTTGAGTACCACAGCCTTCTGCAGTTGTGCATAAGTGATTTTGTGAAGTCCTAGTGTGCTGAGACTGTGGTGCAATGTGTGAGGCACCAGACCAGTGGCAGACAGAACGATGGGTACAACACGTACTCGATCCTGCCTCCACTGCTTCTGGAGCTCGTGTGCTAGATCAGTGTATTTACTGATCTTGTCTGCATAAGTTTTCTGCATGTTCTTGCTGATAGGCACTGCAATATCAATTAGATAGGTCTGTTTGTTGACCTTATCAACAAGTGTGATGTCTGGTCTGTTGTGATGTATGGTTTTGTCTGTGTGAATGGGGCGGTCCCAGTATAGTTTATATGAGGGTGACTCTAATACGCTTTGTGGTATGTACTTGTAGTACGGGACCGTGCTCTTAATAAGTGAATGTTTGTGTGCTAGTTGTTGATGAACGATCGATGCTACCTGATTGTGTCGGTGGAGGTAGTCTGTTTGAGAGAGAAGGGGACAGCCTGATATTACGTGGTCGATCGTCTCATTATTATTATTATTATTATTATTATTATTATTATGTTCAATTAGGTCACGACGGACCACGCGCTAGCCCAACCTGACAACGTCAGGACAAGGTTAGGAAATCAGGTAGGTATATATATAAATATATAAGAGCTGTACCCCGCGTTGTCACCCGCATTAAATTTAGCCCTTCTCGGTAAAGTTCGGTTCTCGTCGTGCGGCCAAGCCGCCCCGTCGCCGCCGCAGCACCGTTGGTTGACGTTTATGCTCCACTCCTATTGGTCGTAGCGTGATGTTACATAGCCTATAACCTTCCTCAAGAAACGGGCTATCTATCTAAAGAATTTTTCAAATCGGACTAGTAGTTCTTGAGATTAGCGCGTTCATACATACAAACTCTTCAGCTTTATATGTTATATATTTACATTAATATATATTTATAATATTAGTATAAGGTAAGATATATATTTCAAAGAGCTAGCAGTTTAAGGCTCACATTGAAAAGAGGATGTAGTTGGCGTGTTGAGTGATAAGATGCCTGAAAAGCTTATTCAAATACTAGTAACAGCTGTTCATTGGCAAATGAGAAATAATGTAGTTTTGGTTCACAGAATGATGTCTGTAGGCTCGATTTGTACGAAAATTATTGTATCAGTATTAAATGGTTAATCTTAACATTAACGTCTGCTTTCTCTTTGTTTAGCCGCCTCAGTACTGTAATAAATAACGACAATTAAATTCATTACTTGGTGATCTAACATAAAGAATGTATATGTATCAGTGTCGTTGTTATGCATCGAAGAACAACCAACAGAAATCCTTACAATTTACAATGTCTGTTCATTTTAGACAAATTTCATCTATTTAAGCGAAGGAATGGTCATTTGCTTGTTCAAGTTGAAAGCTGTACACGCTTTCGTTGTTCAACAGATCGACTTCAATTTCATTAAAAACTCATTTTACATTGTTAGGTTCTGTACAAAAATAATGGTGAAAAATTTACAATTCAAAATTAAAAAACAAAAAACAAAAACAAACATTCTTTTTTTTTTTATCAGATAAATAATGAATATAAAATGTATGTATTTAGATAAGAGTGTTTCAGAGCAGTTTGTGCTGCTTAATTGATAACGTCCCCATTTAGTAAGCACTAGTTGACAAAGAATGTTTGTAGGTTTTGTTCCAGCATTTGTCGAACTTGAGGAATTGAGAGGAAAAAAAGCAAAAACTAATGCAACGTGGATTATCCTTTTGTAAGAAGATTACGTTAGAAAAATTAGGATCTTAAAGTCAACATTATTAAGGGATTTAAGTAACATTATTTAAGTAAGAGTAGTTTTAAAATAGTTTTCACTTAAAAAAAAAAAAAAAAAAATTTAGGGAAAGTTAGCTTTTAAGTTTTTTCTGTATCTTTTAAGAGCTTTTTGTGTTTTCGTTTAAAAAAGAAAGATATTTTAGGAGTGTATTTTTACGACTGGGATTACTCGAACTGAAATCCATCTCCATTTGTATCGATTCAGTTTGTGGTTTTAATGAATTGTTCCGTAAAATTAACAAGTTCTAACCTTCACGAAAGACTCAGTCACCCATTGGACCATTTGACAATGACATCACTTTCGGGCAATTTCATTGCTTCCGATTCAGTAGATTTTCCGGAAATTAAATTAACATGTCAGTTTGTTTGTTTTTGTTTTTCTTTTTCCCTTTTTTTTTCATTAAGAATAATGATTTCATCGTCTTCAACGACTGGATGATTGTTTCGTGCAATTTTTTTTTAAATAAATCTGCATTGGTTTATTTAGGTCGTTATTTTCTTATGCTAAGATCAGAAACTTCGTTCGTACTTACTCTATCTTGTGCTTAAGGAGAATAAGAATATAATATTGTTGATTTATGATAAGAAGTTTGACGTTGGAACTCACTGATAGAGACGTGAGTTGGGAGCAGAGGAATCTACGCAGACTTATTGATTCTGTGCAAAATACACATTTTAATCGAAGTACGAATAATGTATTCTTAAATCTTGAAAGAAAAGTTATCTGTTTGTCTTATTATTATTTTTGCATTGCTTAGTGATACCTAGAAAAGGTTTTTGTTTTCACCGAATCCCATAGTAATTGGGGGAAATGCTGTCGTTAATTTTTTTTTTAAACTTGAGACATTTTACTGTAGCTAAAAAAATAAATAAATAAATATTTATGAACACTAATAAAGGAAAAGTATTTTTAAAATAAATACTTTTCGATATTTTTTCAGTTTTTTTTTTTTTTTTTTTTTTTTATAACTGATCAGCATACGCTTAAAAAAAAAAAAAGAAACAGTTATATTATGTTTCCCGAATTTAGGCGCTGTGAACAGGGATACACGGGTTCAACACCCGGTGGCGGCCGATGATCTTCCAGGGTTATTTCTGCTCCAGACGGACCCTAGGGTTCACCCAGTCCTCTGTCAAATGGATACCGGGATTCTTACACGAGGCAACTGACCATCCGACCCTTCAGTTAGTTCCTGTTGGTCGATAATCGCTGGAAGCGTAAAACTCCCGCGCACTCAAGAGCGTGCTTGGCCTATAGTGCTACTGCTTTTTAAACTTTTGAACGTTTCCCGAATGGCTCCAATTGCAATGAGAAACTTGGATAAAAAAAAGATTTCTTTTCTGTCTTCATGGATATCACTGACGAAAACGATTTCTATATTATAAAACCAACAGCAAACTTTTTTGTATTATCAATTTACATAATTGGCTAATTTCGTCTGTCTGTCTGTCTGTAACTCGATATAATTAAGCTATTAAGATAGATCCAAGTTTCTCAATGGTACCATTGAATCAAAAGTACTCAAATTGGATGAAATATTAGTTCATTTTGTCATTCCATGTTGTTTCCATGATATTTTATCTGAAATTCTAACAAAACATACGTTCAAAACCAAATTATTTTGTTACCACTGCACCGATTTTAATGAAATTTGGCATACTTACCCAGTTTTTTACGCTGATTTTGAAACTCAAAACCATTTTTGCCGTAGAAGCTTCGTTCACAAGTTAGCGCAGTATTTAGATTATACAAAGGTGAGTTTTAAATGCCTTTCGGCGTTGTGAGTCAAAAATAATAATTATTCTTTAGATAAATTAAACTTTAGAAATGGTTGGTATTTCTTTTTTCTTTTTGGGTGGAAAATGATCCTTTAGATTAAACTCTCAGAACCTATATTACAGGTGTACAGGTAAGAAGTACATCTAAATAAGTCTGATAAAACATTAAATTTTTTTTTTTCAAATCAAATCATCAATCGAATCAAATATATGTATAAATTGGCTAAGTTCGTCTGTCTGTAACTCGATACAATTAAGCTATTAAGATAGATCCAACGGTTCTCAAGGGTACCATTGAATCAAAAGTACTGAAATTGGATGAAAATATTAGTTCATTGTGTCATTCCATGTTGTTTCCATGAAATTTTATTCTTGGGAACTGACCTCGACAACTGAAATTCTAACAAAACATACGTTCAAAAACAAATAATTTTGTTACCACTGCATCCATTTTAATGAAATTTGGCATACTTACTCAGTTGTTTACCCTGATTTCGAAACTCAAAACCATTTTTGCCGTAGAAGCTTCGTTCACAAGTTAGCATAGTATTTAGATTACATTTACTTTATATTTGATAGTTGATAATAAAATGATTTTTCAGATTTTTTTATGCATGGCGTCCGACAGGCTTTGCTGCTAGTTAACAATATATATATGTGTGTGTGTGTGTGTGTGTGTGTGTGTGTGTGTGTGTGTGTGTGTGTGTGTGTGTGTGTGTGTGTGACAGTTTCGAACATTGACTGTTCTAAATCAGACTGGGTTAAAAGTTTACATCTTTTGTAGTACAGATAATTATCAATGTTAAATGCAGATTTGAAAACGATTTCTAACTTTTCTTCTCCAAGATTTAACTGCAGCTTACATTAATTCGCATTAAGCAATCGTAATGGTGACACTATCAAGGAATTTTGATAAATAAATCAAGATATCAATAAACTTTCTTTCGAACAGTTAGGAAGCGAAATATCGTAGTTCCATTCAATTGGTCCAAATAAAGGAATTTTGAGTCCACATCGTTTGCCCCAAAGTTACACAACGATTATTTTTATTTATAAAACTCAGGCCTTATTGAAGAAGAAGAATTGGCGAGGAAATAGATCTCGGCTTCTCTTTGAACAAGTTATATGCTGAAGAAGGCATTGACTCGTGGTAATAGTTTACAATGGTTGCCAGGAATGTAAACCCTTACGAACCAAGTTTGCCAGCTAAGTTACTTTTTAAAATCTGAAATACGCAGACACAGTTATTCTTTTCTTACGTTTTTTTCCTCCAATTCGCTTTTGGCCTCGACAAACAGCAAAAATACAATCATGCAAAGATCTACAGCTTAAACTTATTTATTTATTTATTTATTTATTTATTTACTTATTTATTTATTTATTTGTTTATTTTTGACTCGAACGAAAAGCGAATCCCGTTTCAATGCGTTAGCTTTTGTGTCAGGATTTAATGGTTTCAAATTAATGATGCATAATTTGTTACTTCCCAAAATTCATTTTAGGTTTCCGCTCATGACTTGTGTAGAACTTAAAATCCACTAGAGCTAAAATCCGATTAAATGTTCGGAGATTACACGTTGAATGGTTTACCATGAATTCTTTAACTAAAAGACATTTTGAAGCTAATTGATTAAGACAGGTTGTCTATTGTACAGCAGTGTTTCTCAACCTTTTTGAGCTGCTACTTCCCGTTCCCATTTCTTCATTATTTCATACATTCATAAATAACAGAAATTGGTTATTTACATCCATGATTCAAGTATCTGTTAGCCATGGTAAATGGTTACTGTTTGGCAGCTGATATCTTCTGTTGCATATTTTTGAGTGAACATTTTGCATATTAGTTCAAAACATCATAATGTACCAGTGTATCAAAAATAATTAAAATCGTTCTAGCCAAAACGAAAATCTGGATCTTACAAATGTTGCCACTGTATTCTTATTATTACCCTTTATAGTCGACCGGACCTAGAATCAAAACTATAGCACCTAGAATTATGGTTGATAGTCATTAGATTTGTCGCAGAGTGGCCTCTTCATGTGAATTTTTTTGATATCTATACTGGTATCCAAGATATTCCCAAAAAATATGTTCTAGGATAGGCTACAGCTTAAATACAGGACATACACAATGCTGATTTTTAGTTTTTATTACTAATAATAATAGTGGTTAGATTAAAACATTAGAAACAACATTAATGAGAAAATAGCCAAAAATGATTTGGATATTAATCTGTATTACTAAAATCTTTTATTTCTGTCTGTCTGTCTTTCCGGCGCAATTTCCATTGAGAATGGAAAATAGAAATAATTTTTACAATAAACGTCCGCGACGGGAATCGAACCTGCAACCTTCTGATTCTAAGTTAAACGTCTTATCCATTAGGCTACAACTCACTTTATATTGTTTTTTGACTTATGTTTCCTTCCCCCTAACCCACATCAATAATGAATGTATTCAATCTTTTTTTTTTTTGAATCTCAAGATTGTTTATTTATTTCCGTTCCGTCTATTTATTTTTAATTCGAAAATGACAATTAGAACTACAATTACCGAAACATTGCAATATTTTAAATAGAATATTCTAACTTAACCAAATTCTACGTAATACCGAAAAACAAGCTCATGTACACGGGGGATGGCCTAGTTTACTATAAAAAAAAATCTCAGCAACAGTTGGCGACTGTAACCAGTAAGCCCAAGGATCTTCCATAAATATGCGGTTTACTAAATTTTAAATCAGTTATAAAATGAAAAAAAACAAACAATGTACGGTATTACGAAACGTACTGTATAAATTAATATTTGCATGCGTATGTTCTTGCAAACATGAGTGAAAGAATGTTTGAATATGAAGCCTAGCCTCTAGGAATCCAAAAATGAAGCTTTTTCTTTTAATTTTGTCGAAAAACGCTACCCTCGTGCTATACTTAATGCAGTGAATTTTTAATCAGTTGAAACTCTAACCTAATTAAAGATATGAAAAATGAATGAATCAATATTAAATGAATCAATATTAAAATGATTTCGAAGTCTACTTTTCAATATTTTGAATTCTTTC
>JAFIDM010000004.1:58925793-58967079 GCA_023159025.1 Thereuonema tuberculata
TTAAGATAGTTATTTAAAATATAATTTAAGATTTAATGAATATCTAAAACTAAAAAAATTGCCTCTGAAAACCATCTTTCTGAACTTATTATTATTTCAAAAATATCCCTTTTATGATTTCATTTTTCTTCGTTTTATTACAGTAACAACAGTTAAAATAATTATTAAAAAACAACTTCATATTATTCAGTGACTTTTATGTTCTTAATTTCATTTAGTTTATAGCGTCAGAGTTAATCTTAAAATAAAGCCACACCCTAACCGCAGATTTCATAGTTGTCCTAAAAAACAATGTGTTCCTAACTTTTGGAAAATTAAGAATCATGAATGAAACATCGTATTTTGATGAATCATTAATTTCTGAACTTATTTTTAGTCAACTTTCCCAAGGAAAAGAAAAGATAAAAATCTCTTAGTTTGTTCATTTCTGGCGAAGGGCGGTAGAAGATGTCAACCGCAATAAAGACAGTGGGGGTCCTTCAAAAATTATTATGGGAAAATACTTTTTTCTTAATTCTCCAAATACCTTACTGCAGACTTACATGATGAGCGCCAAAAACCGTGAATAGATACAAAAAAAGGATATCATTTACTCCTACTTTTCCATATTTTTTTTTTTTGGTAGATTAGTATACTTCCCAACATTCTATAAACTTGAAATTTTCGCATTTGCGGGTAAGTGTCTTACCGTAGTCAATGTAAAACGTGTAAAAATAACCATGTTTAGTGTTGAGGGGCGAGGGGGGTAACTTGATGTGGACCAGGATGTGTGTGGCGGGTTTTGAAAGCGCCACTAGGCACAAAATTTATTTTGGAACTAAAATATTGTTGTGCATAATAATGCCACATTTTAACCGGAAGGCAAAAACTAGAACTATGGATGGGTTGTAAACGGGAGGGCGGATGAGCAAACATTTTTGAAGGATTTCGGGATAGCTACAGAATTTCGCAGTAGATTTGTAATGATCACATTATTGGGAAAGGTTTGAAATGATAGGGGTATGGAGAAGGGGAGAAAGGGGTGGGAAATTAGGGATCTCGAGTTACAAAATTCAAATATAACATTACTTTGTAGCTATCACGTAATTTTTGTATCAACTGGGGAAGTTTCGAAGTGATCTTACAATTTCAATTTCTTTTTTTGTAACCCGTACGAAGAACGTGTACTCTGCTACTATATTATAAATATGTCTGTCGTATTACACAGATATTTTTCGGATAAGTGTTGAAAGAATCTGCTTGGTTACAAAGTGTGAGTATAAATTCAAAATAGAGACATCGGCTTCTTGTTTTGTTTTGGTGGGTCATTTTTAGATCATATTTTTAATTTTGTAACACTTTCTGTTGTTGCATCTAAGATTTTTTAGTTCCTAAATATCAGAGCCGTAGTTGTTATTTTGCAACATTGTCATTGAATATCTTTATTTTTGTGAACTCTGTGTCTCTCCCACTGGGACCTTAGTTGACTAAATTAATTAATTAATTAACACCAACAATTCCAGTCAACTTTTGGCTCCAGTCCAGTAAACAAATACAACACTAACTCAAAGGTTTTCATGGCAAATTAGTAGCAAAACATGACTGAGTGACAGCAGTGACAAGAATCTATAAAATTTTTAAACGACCACTCATTAATTTACTACTTAATAAAACATTTGGCTGAAATTAATTTTAGATAATTTTTTTTTTTTGGATATGAAAGCAATAAAAGAGTTGTGTTCATAATAAAGCAACTTACTTTAGAATAGCTTATTGATTTTGTCTAAAATCAATAACTATTCTAAAGTAAGTTGCTTTATTTTGAACACAACTCTTTTATTGCTTTCATATCCAAAAAAAAAGAACTTAATATCCTTCGAAATTACGGTTATAATTTGCGCAGGTGTAAAAATGAATATGAGAAAATGTCTAATAGTTTTGTCATTGATCAGTTTTATAAATCTTAAAATTCCTGCTGAGAACTGCAGTGGGAAAATTCCGATCTTTTTCTGGATTCAACTGTTGGACAGATAAAGATTCCATGTAAAATGTAAAAACTAAGAATCAAGCCAAAAAATTATATAATCTAAGGTTATTTCTAAATTCCCCTACGATTGAAATTTCAATTTTTAGTTTTCAATTCAATTCAATTAGTTTTCAATTATCTTATACTGTTATCCAATTTTATTTTATTTTTTTAAATTATGAAAATCTATATAGTGTATATGTAAAATAGAATATGAGGTTTTATTCCTCCGAAATCATATGACAAAGAAATACAAATAAGGTGGCAAACTTAGGTATTGTATTGAAGATGCTCACATTTTCATTTTTATCAACCGGACGTCCCGAGACATCCGGGGTCTACGAGACGGACTTCGAGAAGCTCACATTTTCACTGTTATCTACGTGGGTCACGTGACTTGAGACGCGGTCGCGGTCACACGTGAGAAAAGTATCTCAGAATCCAGATCACGTGATTCACACGTTTGCTAGTTTAATACAAAAGAAAAGTTTTTTTTTTTCTAAGTTTACATTAAAATCAGTGAACCGCTTAATATGCTCTGGAATTAAGGAAAGGGCATTTTTTTTTTACTGTTGACCGTCAAATATCTTGAAACAGAATGCACTACAAATGTTCACTTAGTTATTATTATTATTTTCGATTGATTAAGAGATTTGCTTCAGTTTCCTTTTTCATTTAAATCATTTCATTCAATTTAACTTTTTATAGGACATTAAGCAATTTAAACTACTAAGAAATGAAATCGGAGCTTGTTGCACGTGGTTCCTTAATGTAAACATAGAGTTAATTACGTCGAGAGACATTATTTAAACAAGTTATTTCAACGCTTTTCATAATTTGTTTTTTTTAATAATTTTCGAACGACGAGAAAAACTAATCAGAAGTTGTGATGAGATTCCTTTTGTATTTGAAAATCTCTTCGTGTGATTCCCTATGGAGAAATTTGCGCATGAAGATGGAAAGAAAAAAAGAAGAAAATCCCATTGAAAAACATCCGAAGCGAAACCATGGCCTCCTCGAAGGCAAATAATGAAATCATCCTTCAAGTCCAGTCGAAATTTGCGCGTGCTTGATTTGATAGTAATTAACTTTTATCAAATTTAAAATTGAAAATGTTCATTAAATGCTGGTCGTATTCTCGGTTAATTGCTGTGATTTGTAAATACAGAAAACATTTCATTTGTATTACTTTCAAAACTGAAAAGAAAAAAAAAAATATTAGGAAAATAACGTTCCGTTCTTTTACGAACTTGCTGGTTTGTTTTTGTTTTTTTAGGCTATCAGAGAGTTTATTAAGTTCCATTGAATCCTGGGTGTTTGATTACCACTTGAATTGTTTTAATGTGTAAAAATAAAATTTTAAGTTTTAAATTCTAATTTTAAAATTTTTAAATGGGCATTACAAATTCATTGAGGTTTGCGGAGGCCAGTATATGAATTTTTTTTCTCTTTATTTTTAATGTTTTTATTTTTGTTTCGTTTTGATTTGTGGAGGTTTCATTTGTCTTCCTGTAAAAATTGTTTATTTCTTTTGAAATTTGAGAAGCAAAGTTCATTGAAATAAATCGATTTCCCAAACTTTTCTTTCAGAAAAATTGCCTAAAATATTTTATTTTATTTCTGTCGTGAAAAGTGTTTCTCTAAATGCAATTCAAAGATTAATAAAAAAAGAAAGAAAGGAAAGAATCACTTCGTTTATGAACTGCTGCTTTTTTTTTTCTTTGTTCTTTTGTTTATAATGAAACTCCACCCACTAAGTGTTTCTTTGGCGTAGATAGGATCGTCCTAGGCATTTTCACCTAGAGTCAAGTGGGTTTTAAAGTGGCTCCCCCTTGAAGGAAGGGGGGGGGGGCGTTCGGGAGAGAGGTGGGAGGAATCATCCCTTTCTTTCCGTCTCTCAGTTCTTGAATGGCAATTAGCGTATGTTCCCTCTTCTCCTCTCGCTCGCGTCAGACGCGTTGCCATGGTGATGGCAGGTTTCCGCGAGAACGGAAGACGTCATACAGGAAAATTAGAATGAGGCTAAAAATATCCCCGATCCCGAAATTGATTCTCGTTGAATTAGATCGGCTCTGTAAATAGGACCGAGCGGAGTATAAATAACAAAAACAATAACAACAATTTCTTTCCCACCCGTTCTGACGTGTTTCCCAGTTTGTGACGTCAGAAACAGGAATTTTCCCTATAATGGGCTGCAGTATCTTTCAACATGAAGGAAAACACTTAAACCATTAGATAAAGGAACTCACCGTGGAATCGCCGGGTTTTGTATTTTTTTATTTCTGCAGAAATCTATAAATAGCAAAAAGTCCCCGAAAGAACAGAAAGGACACTTTCTGTACTGTTTTTGCGGCTTTTTTTATTTTCTTTGTGTTTTTAAGTCGCAGAAGTAATAAAAAGCAAGATTGTCTTTGTATTTACAGATTAAATAAGTGCAAAATACAAATAAGGGTTTTAAAAAAAAAAAAGTGATATACGAAAATTAATTATAACAATGGGTGAGACCAAATTATTTACAAGTGACATCCTGGAACAGCTGTTCCACGCTCGTTGACGATCATCAGCCAGGAGAAGTCACAGTAAATAACAAGGTCTCCGTACTGAGGCTAGTATGAACAATACATCGGAATTGTTCAGTATGGAGTACGGAGCCTCAGTACGGAGACCTTGTTATTTACTGTGACTTCTCCTAGCTGATGATCGCCAACGAGTATGAAACAGCTGTCCCAGGATGTCACTTGTACATAATTTGGTCTCACCCATTGTTATTATCAATAATTCAAATGCGCAGTTTGAATTTTGATGCTTTAAAAAAATTCATTGAGGCCTGCGCACTGCTGGCACATGAATTTTCTCACTAAATTTTAATTGGCGAGTTTTACATTGTGTATTTTTTCTGTGAGGCACCACTGCGTTTCCGATGTAACGAAAATTAATTGTAGCGAGTTAAAATAGTCAGTTTGATTAAACTAATAAATAATTACTCTAATTTGGTTGTAACGATCCTAATGTATCTGAAATTTTAGTGTATTTATTGCAAGTTTAACAAAATAATTCATTTACTTAATATTTAGACAACATTTGTAATCATTTCTTATTACCGTATATACCTGTCATTTTTATAATTTTTTATAACTTTTATTGTAGTGATAACGAAAACTCTATTATTATAGTGATTAATACTTTCCTTTCATCGACTTTGGCCAACTATGGACCACGGGCTAGCCCTACCTGACAACGTCAGGGTGAGGATAGGAAATTCCAGCGAGGGGGACGAGATTCACATCCCGTCCAGAAATAACCCCGAGATAGTAAGTCCCAGGGGAGAAACGAACGAAACACAGAAAAAGAAAGTTGAAACATCCATGCTCTCGACTGAGATTTGAACCCGGATACCGTTACACAGGCCATACGGCAGACCGACGCCTGAGACCGCACGACCACGCCGGCACGGCAGTGATTAATACTATATGTAGTTCTGCTCCATTTCAATTTGATTCGTAATTTAACCTATTACAATTGTAATTAATTTAACTTAGATAATTATAAGGAACTATGTGGCCCTTGGGATCGAGGCAGATAAGATTCCCAGCGTTCTATGACCAAAGGGAGCTTATCTTGAGGTCGCACGGTCAGCCCGTTATACTCCCGCCTTTAACTCAGGTACCAATTTTAAGAGGGCATTTTAGTTACCATTTGGAGGAGAAACACCAAAAGAAAAATCTCAATCTCCACCGAAAAAAAAAATACTTTCCATTTCAAAATGACCAGTGTATCATAAATAACGATAACTACAAGTTACATTTAACCAAAAAAAAAAAACCCAGAAAATAAATGAAATGATAAAAAGAGCCTCAAAAACTTAAGTTATTATATCTAGTTACATTTACCATATCAAACCTCCGCGAGCTAGTGGTGTACTAAAAGAATTTTTCGTATCGTTGCAATATTGTTGTTTTATGTCTAATAATCTTCTAAGGGATTTTTTTGTTTTATTCACACACGAATTTCCTCAATAAGAATCCGGAAAAAAATTTAGATACAAAAGTTTCTCATCTCTTGTGGATAAATAATCATGTTTCAAATTGATTATTAGAAGCCTACAAAAAAACATATTCATTTTATGAGTTCATTTTCCTGTGAAGTTTAAGTTAAAAACGAAAATTTAATCTATTGTTTTTGTTTTTTTAATGTATATTTCATCTTTAGTCTCATTTTTAGTTTAACCTTTTGAAATGTCTGAATTTAAATTGCTACATAAATAACATAAAATACAGAATTTATTTAGTGTCGCAATGAAAAGCTTCAACGAGTCTTTGCACGTGAAACTAGCAGACTTACTGGCATCTCTTCGGGTGATGGATGGTTTGTTTTGGGAAATATACGCTCTGTATTTTTTTATTTGTTTGAAATGAAATATCTTTATACTGTGCACATCATTTTAAAACTGTCAAGAGAAATGGAATGAAACAAAAGTCGGAAATGGTTGAAAAATACGAACTTTTTTTTCTTTGTTTTTATCATTTGTGTCGGTAGCTGCGAATTGCACTCGCTCGCGAATGGACTCAACAAAAAGCCCAAAACATTGATCTGTGGTTATTTTTTGGAATTCTGATGTACTGTTATATGGGAGTTTTTGTTTGGATCTTGTTCAGTAAACCTCACTAAAACCGAGAAGATAAGGAAATGGTTGGTTTTATTCGCCTCATTACTGGAAAGCTACTAATCACAGAATGTTTCCTAGTAGATAAGGCAAGGCTTAAGAAGGTTCATTCAAAAGTTCAAAGGTAATTAGGGAGAGACCTCAAACTCAGAGAACGATACAAATTTTTGAAAAATTAAAAAAACAAAAAACACTCTCCTTATGTGACTTGTGATACTGTCAATGAATGCCATTATGTTTTTGTTAAAATTTTCAGTATGATTTTGAAAGAACCTTTTAAAGAGATTAATTTTTTTTTTGAGTTTTTTTTCTTTAATCTTCAAACCGAGCCGATATCATCCAACCAAAAAGAAAAAAAAAGAAAACATATAAATTCATAAATGACGGCGTTTAAAGAAATTTCTGCTGAGAACTCCTTTGAATACACAACTACGAAATGAATACATTGATTTATAATATTATATTTCATTTCCTTACCATATTTGATATTAGCGTACCACAGGATGTTCCCTTATAATATAATCGAAGACGAAAAAGGATTTGAATAAAAAAGCGTGAAAAATATAATTTTTTTGCTTACATGTGCATACCGTCAGTCTTTGTAAGACAAGGAAGACCTCTGCTACATAACTGACCAAGAGTGGCAAAGAAATTACCAAAATACTGTGGATTAATCTCAGTAACTAGCTAATTATTTTTATTAGAAAGCCAAAATTATAAGCCAAATAGAACAGAAAAATTACAAAAAAAAACTGATCTTGAAAGATATTGAACCCTAGGGAACGATCATACCAACATCCGAGTCACCAGAGAGCGTCATTGATAAATAAACATGAATTAGAAAGAAATGCCTAAAATTTCCTTCTCACTGTCTTCCCTACAATGGATCTTAACCAGGAAGATACTTCACCACTATTTTGTTAAGAAATTGTAATTCGTTGAGAAAGTTCATTCGTAGAAAAGAAACGAAGAACAGACGAAAAGAAAAATATTTTTATTTAGTTTGAAAGAGTGATTTTTAGCCAGTTGTTTTATTACTCGCAAAGCTGCCGATTCCCGGCGAACTTGTTCGGTGGCAAACTTAATTACTTTCTTTGGCAAAGAGTTGCGAACGAATGATGTTGGCGTTTGTTTTTGGGTGAATTAATTATTGCACTTTGAGTTGTGTTGGCGTGATTAATGCACGCTGTGTCCACCACAAAATAGCGTTACTAACCGCGGCACCGTAATTCCCGCCCGCAGCCTCTGGCCATGGGGTTGCAGCCGAGCAAACCTCAAAAGACAGCGCGTGGCGTCTCTTTTGAAATCACAATGATGTAACCTTAATGCCATTTTGGACACCGCCTCGAAATAGACAGTTAATCTTATCAGAGGAGATTAGTAGCGGCGTTTCCCTCAATTCCTCCCACCCAAACCAGAACCCTTTCACCTCTTCGTGGACATAATAACGTCCGAGATTCTAACCTTTAAGACCCACGAACGCACGTTGAATGCGTTCTAATTAAAATCTAGTCTAAACACAAGGTGTCGCCACCTTCTTAGAAGACGAAATATTGAAGGAGATTTTTAATTTTCGAGATTTTTCTCACTAACATAAAAGTCATCAGTCTTAGGTCATTCCATATAATATAATGAAATAGGTATAATTTACATATGTGTAATATATATTTAAATATGGAATACAGGGTGCCTAAGAAGTTTGATTGCATAAAAAAAAAAGGTGCGAAAGAAAGAAATACAATAAATAAAATAAAATCCACGTGGATGAGAATTTGTAGTAAAAAAAAAAAAAAAATAGTGATCTATAAAAAAATAAATTATAATTAGATTTTACAAAATTAAAATTTTAGCAATGGAAGGATTGTTAAGATTATGTGCATCAGAACAATGTTTTACGCAACGCGTTTCAAGTTTGGAAGCCATGTTAAATCATGCAGGTTGTGAAAGACAAAAGAAAGAAAATGGAAATTGTAAACACATTAAAATTTGAGACCAATGTTCATTAGTGACATCTGAAGAATTGACGTGGCAATGGGAAGACAAATGGAACCTCCACAAATCTAAAATAAAAACAATAATACCTATTAAAAATGAAGAAAATTCATGTGCTGGGCTGTGCCAGCCTCAATGAATTTCTAATACGCATTTAAATAAATAAAAAGCGCCTAAAAATGCATAAACACATTAAAATTTGAGACCAATGTTCATTATTGGCATCTCAAGACAGCCTGTTTCACGCTAACTTGGCGATCATCGGTTGACAGCAGTCAGAATTTTCTTTTTCTTTATTTTTAATGTGTATTATTGTTTTTAGTTTAGATTTGTGGAGGTTCCATTTGTCTTCCCGTTGGAAATTGTAATTTATATGGAATGGAAGTTATCCATTAACTTGCCTATGGATCCAAATACCTGCCACGGAGGATCAGATGAAGGCTGTATCTAAGGAATCATCTGGAACTGATGTCTTGTATATGCTTTATACTCTCAGAAAACTTAGTAATGACCCATTTCAGTTTTCATGAAATTTATTTTCTTCTACCAGAAATTGAATAGTTTTTCTTTAATAATTATTCCAGTGAAGATCTATCAGTTATTTGATGATGTAATTTAAGAACATGTGATATACGGATGCAGGATTTTCTTCTTTCTATATCTGGGAAAAAAAAGAAGAAAAAATAAAGGGTTGAAAAACTTTTAAAAATGTAATTTGATCAAAATATTCATATCCGTACCTGATCAAAATAATTCGAGATTTGTATCCTAAGTAGATTTTAACATCCTCCTTTCAGTTACTAAAAGGACGATGTTATTGATTTGTCGGACCTGTGTGATCAATAGATAACACGCTAAAGTCAGTAAAAAAAAAAATGCCAAAATACGTAAAAAACATAATAGTTGTTGTAACTCAAGACTAATTTATCTTCCCAAGCTACAAGCTTAATAGTAGATATTGCTAACAATAAATTCTGACTGCGCTGTTGATGTTGTCGCCAAGACAATCTCTGACCTTAGCCTTTCACCGCTGAGTTCTCATATGAGTTTCGTTGTAGTGGACGGTCTGCACTGGGCTGAATTCCTCGGGGTTTTACCGCCATTCTTTCTCAATCTTTCTTTCCGTCTGTCCTTCGCTGCGTCGGATAACACAATAGATTAACATTGTTACGATGCTCGGCTTCGCTGCCTCCCACGTTCACCACACATAAATCCTGTCGATTTTGATAGAAACTGGACGGATCCTGTAGGATAACGTCATGACAAACATTAAACTACATAGAATTACAGCAAGTTTACTTACGTTTACTTTCGTGCAAACTAGTTTTTGATCTTCTTATGCAGGTATTCGAAAGTTGGCGTCTTAACTACTTGTGTATTTTTGCTGCCTTATTATAGTTTATTATAAGAACGTAAGGTGGGTCCAGTGGTTTAGGCGCTAGACTGTGGACTGGATAACCGAAGTTCAATTCCCGGTGGTGGTCGATGATTTTCCATTGTTATTTCTCCTCCAGACGGACCCTAGGTTCACCCAGCTCTCTGTCAAATGGATACCAGGATTCTTACACGGGGGTTAAAGGCAGGCGGGCATCGGACTGACCATCCGACCCCTCAATTACTCCTGTTGGGTGTTGGAAGCATTAACTTCACCGAGGGCCTGCATGACCTGTAGTGCTACTTCTGTTTAACCTTTTGAACGATTCCCAAATGGTTCCAATTGCAACGGAAAACTTGGATAAATAAATATTTATTTTTTTTCTGTCTTCATGGATATCACTGATGAAAACGATTTCAAACTTCTTTTTTTCCAAGATTTAACCGCAGATTACTTTAATTCGCGTTAAACAATCATAATTATGACATTATCGAGGCTTTAGAAATTTGCTTAACTCATATTTCATATTTTTAGGGAAATAAATTAAGCTAGCTTAATTATTTTGTCCTCAAAATGAAAGATGACCGGCGGAAGTTTGAACTGCGCAGCCCTTCCGGTAGCTGTTCAATTATGTTTTCCTGTCACAATGGACGCTCGTCGTCTGTTTTCACTGAGAAAGACATGTTGATAACGACAAATTAAAACTTCTCTCGACTATTTACTGTTATTTCAATACCAGTTGCTAACAATAAGTATTTATATAAATAAATAAATATATATTATTTATAAATACAATGCTCTTTTGCAAAGTAACAAGCCTTTACCGTAATGGCGACGTCCAGTGATAAACTCATACGGAAGTGCCTGACCAGAGTAATCGATGATACATGCGCAGATCTCACAAAAACAGGGCGGCCATCATTCACTGGGAGCACAATAAATAGTTTAGACATTACAAAAAGAAGCAGCAACTCGAAAAATGTCTCAAGGTATTATTTATAACAATGCGAACCATTCTCGGTATTCTTTTTAAGATTACTCAAAAAAAAAAAAAAAGAAATCCTGTAAAAATTTCAAGAACGTTAATATCAGTTTAACATTATTTCTTTAGAGTTTCAGCATTTTTAAAGAAAGTAATGTTAATAATGAAATACTATTTTGATATTCCGAAAAACGTGGAATACGTAGAATCATAATTTTCGTTATTATCTCACCAATTATTAGCAGGAAATCTGACAGAAATGCATGAGATAAAAACAGGAACTGCTTTTTTTGTTATTTTTTTTTTTTTTTCCTTTTAACATCTGTACAATTCCCACCAACAAATTATGTTTTGTTTGTTTTTCTGAACTTCTCTTATGAAAATGATGTACGATAGCAGATCTCAACTAAAAAAAAAAACACATGTGACGGAGATATTAGAAGTTTTGAATTCTACTTCAGGTGAAGTTACCTTTAAGTAAAGTTACTTTTTTTTTTTTATAAACTGAATAGTAGCCAGCTACCGTATCATGGCTATCATATGGCACTGAATGATACTGTAACCATTTCGAAAATCGGAAAAAAAGAGAGGGACAGAACAGTTCAAAAATTATTTATTCTTGAAAGTTGAAAATTTAATTGAAGGTTTAGAGTATTGTAAGGAGAATTCTTATTGGTTTTTTGATACAATTGGGACCAACAGCTAAGGAAACCGTAAACTTCAGTGGTGGTAAAGGGTTATCACGGTAACTCTCAAGTAACTGTCTTACAGAAACGGCCTTTTAATGGTAAATAAGTTACCAAATGTAATTGACTTTTCATGAAAAGTAGTAGTTAAAAAAAAAATACCAATCTATGAGTCTTTGATGCACATCAGACTCCGTTATCACGATTAATGCTCACAATTTACACAGAACAGCTGAAAATTTACAGTGGATTTCTATCGATATCCGACAATTTGTATTAATCTCTTATTAATTCCCGTTAATCTGCGCTTGCTTCGATAGGATTAGAATTGACTGTAATAGACAACTTAAAGTAAAGTATTGGAGGTTTAATTATTTTTTGAGGAAAAGGAAAATTTGGAAAAAGCTCAATTTCTGTAGTCTGACCACGATACCGTGACGATCGGAAGGAACCCCAATGATTATGAAGTATCTGTTTTTCAGCCAATCACAAACAAGAGCGCTTCAAAGCACAGGTCTCTATTAATTTCCCTCAAAATGTCGCCCTAGAGTATTTTACAGAGCAGTGCTCGAAAACTTATTTTACGTGTTGAAGATTATTTCCGAAAGGAATTGGAAAAAGGAGGACTAAAATCAAAACTAAATTTTTGTTTTTGTTTTGTTTTACAGCTGTAAAGTAATATTCTTCGGAATCTCTTGAGAGAGGCTAGAGTTGACGTCATGGGGCGTCACGTTAACATGGTCGGACTATATCTGACAGATGTTTAATTTACCGTTACAAGGAGGATTATTTATTTATTTATTTATTTATTTATTTATTTATTTATTTATTTATTTTTATGAATCAAAGGAAATCTAGAACGGAAATAGAATCAAAAGAAAAGATTTTAAGAAAACATCCTCACGTTCTTTCAGGGACTATTTGTGAAGTTACTTTCTGCTCACACCAATTAATACTTTCAACAACAATGACAGCATCTTTCAATTCTAAAATTTTAGTACTCAACATTTGTATTCTTGAATGATTGTATGTCTCTTCTTCATTTTGGTATTTTTTCGTAGTTGCAGTTTGTTCTTTCTTATTTTTGTTTATTTTTTTTCTTTTTCTCTTCTGGTGCATTATTGTAATCTATGAGAGCTTTAGGCTAAGAAGACAAACGTAATGGGGCTATAAATCTTGGGATCCAACTCGATCAGTCAAAAGAGAATCTTCTGTGGTAGGTTTATCCATAGCAACAATTCTCCAACTAGAAAGCTTAGAAAAGAAACTTGAAAATAATCTTATATATACTTCGGAAACGCTATTTATAATAAATAGAATTATACAATTAAAAAGAATAAAAATAGAATGATAGACTTGTGCATAGAAAGAAGCGAATGCTAAAAACAATGTACAAGTATTTGGGTTTTAAAATCTGTATCAGTAACATGTATATTTTAAACTAATGAATATTGCTAACGAGTGTAAGTATTTAAAGTTAAACAAATAAAGGTAAAATCAGAGATTAGTCTCACTTGTTATATAAATATAACAAATTGAATTCCCTTTTGTGAAATAAAAAAAATACATGAAATGCTTCCAAAATATGTCTGGGAACTAAAACAAATACTGTCCCCCACACACATTCCCTTCGGTTTTCGATTTCAATATAATTCATGTAAATTCTTTCTTGTATGAAGACTAGCAAATGCAAAATATTTATATATTTTATTTAAATCTCTCTGTATTTTTATAATTTCACTGACTCCTAATTACTCTGAGATTGTAATAGTGTGTGTATTTTTGATTATTTTTTTTTATCATAAAACACGATTCTTCAACAAGTGTTAGATTAGTTCTGCAAGAAATGCTTGTTTGTTAAGTGCGCAGTTCTTAAGTGTTCTGGATCATTCCAGAAATGTTTACATTTTTTTTTCTTTCCTTAATATTTAACTTCCAAGACAAGAAGTTTTTCATTTATATTTTTATTTTACAAATATGGCAAAATGTAAACGAAAATTAAACAGCTACATTGAAAAAAAAAACCCACTGATAATGATGACAGAAAACAACAAAAAACAAATTAAAACTACAAAATTGTAAAATGTAGATAATAAAGCAATGGAAAGAGAAGTTAAACAAAAGTAAACTTGTAAATACACTTAGATAACAGACGAGTAAAAGTAGAACGTAATAATATATAAATAAATATGAAAATTTAACATGTGTTAAAGACTTTGATATTTTATTAAAAGTTATTGAGGCCAGATACAGAAATTATCTTTAAAAAAACATTTGTCACATTAAAACACGACCATGTTTCAATCGCCGAACCGATCATTTACAAGTGATGAAATGGTTCCTTGTAAATGATCGGTTCGCCGATTGGAACTTGGTCGTGTTTTTAATATGTTTAATATTTTTTTAAATTAATTTTTGTGTCTGGCCTGAATGACTTTTAATAATATATATAAACAAATATTTAAATATAAAAACGCTGAAAAAATATAATAAGGAGAAATCATTACATGACCTACTTACAAAACAAAAATCAGAAACAAAACAGAACATTGCATTATAAAAAAAAAATAGAATACAATTGATTAAAAATCATAAAAAATATTATTAGAAAACAGAATATTAAAATTAAAGAAATCATAAAAAACAAAAAACTTATAAAATAATATGAATTTTGCTTTAAAATGTGAATTAAAGGAAACGCTAAAACAATATTAAGTAAAGAAATAAAAAAGCAAAAATATTATTGATTCATTTTTTTTATTTCATTATTTGATACCTTGATTAATTGCTTTTAATTTCTTTCTATTTCTTATGTTTATTTATTTATTATTTTCTACATTTATTTCTATTTGGCCGAACAGAGAAAAAAACAATAATTCAATTCAACTGAATTAATAACAAGAATTATTCTTTAGGATCTACTATTACTTTATTTATCAATCAAAAACCCATCATGTAGAAAAGATAACTACTTATTGATGACATCAAATTTTCTATTTTTACTTTTATTTATTTATTTATTTATTTATTTATTATTTTGTCAAAAGTAGTTAAAAAGATTGTAAGTTTTATAATTATAACACCAATGTCCAGTCGTAACGTTAAGAATCACCTAATGCTGTTTGTATGAAAGAAAATCTGTGGACACTTGGTAGGTTTCTCCGTGTGTAATCCTTCGTAATCTTGTCATCGCAGTCGAATACTAAGAGCTCATCAGTGGATGGCGATTTGGGAGCTTACAATACATGTTGTCCATTGTTAATAGAAACTGAGAAAACCAAAATTGAAATTATTTAACCAATGGAAGACAGGTAAGGCTGTTTCTTATATGGTTTTAGTTTTAATGGGATTTTTCAGATGATACGAAAATCATTTTAATTAACTTCCATACTATCAAAGAAAAAACAGAAATATATAGATGAAGTTGAATAGAATGATATAAGTCTAACAACGAGGACCGGAATTTCAAGTCGTACTTTTTGTTTGTTTTTTTACTGGATGTTAATAAATATAATTTTTTTCAGTTTGTTCTGATTCAAATAATACCGTCATTTTTGTGCAAATTTTACTTTTTTTTTTCTCTTTAGATTTATAGCGTATTTTGTGAAATAAACAGCGTATATTCGTTATTTTTATAAATCGGATAGAAAAATATTAGTGAAACCTGCTTGGGTCTCCAACAGAAACGTGATTTTTGTTGTTGTTGTTCTGTTCGAAAAATATAGGCGGTCTTCTTCATTTAGATTATATTTAGGTCATGTCATTTTAGTTTAAATCATAAGTGAAGGAATATAGCCAAGATTTCTCGTTCATAAACACGCAAGTCCTATTAAAAACTCATGTAAGACTAAAGCAGTCTTCGTAAAGTAAGATAAAATAAACATAAAATGATACTTTATCAAAATTTTTTAATCTCTTTCTTAATTTCTTAATCTTAAAGGTTAAAATTTAACCTTTAATCTCATCCGAAGACTGTACTTCTATTCCATTTCTATATTTTAGATTTAGTATTTTCATTGAATATTTAATCTACAGTTAATCTACTCAATAGTCATCATTTCCTAACATGTTATCGTAGGTGAGCATATACTGTACATGTTCACAGAGATTAAAAATAATTTTCTTAAAGCAATAATAATATTTGGCTACACTTGAACATCCCTAATCCGGACTTCTCAAATCCCAAACTTTTCCAAATGCTGTTCTGTCAATGTAGTGAATTATCGCATTCCTTTTCCTTGCGCTTAGGATTACATTGGCCACCTAAGAAACATAAGAAAGACAAACTTGCTTGGAATCAATTTCTGTGTTTTCTATCAACAAGGAACATAGAGCAGGGATTCTCAATCTGTAGTACACTATGTTGTTTACACAGAGATATAGCAAAAAGACGGATTGACAATGATTTATTGACTTTTTGTTAATAAAAAAAATAACGATTTAAAAAAACAACTACGATTTTATGACAAGATTGTCTATTTTATTCTGTTTGTCCTTCGACCATAAACGCATAGCCTACTTTTGGCTGCACAAAGTCCGAATTACGAAATATGCCCATGGTGGGTCGTACATGTATTTTAAGCAGTTTATTTAAGTGGTACAATATTCGAAAAGCTTGAGAACCCCTGATCTAGAGTATTTCTTTTTATCACTCCAAAATCCGAAATGTTATCGGTCCCAACCATTCTGAATTATGATGCTGAACTTTTTATTATATGTTTTCGAAGTTACAATGTTGCACGAATATTAAATTTAATTTCTATTATTTACATATTATTTACATACTTTATTATGTTACGTAATATTAAATTTAATTCATACATTCATCATATACATATTATGAATTCTTAATTACAACAATGCCGTGCTGGCGTGGTCGTGCGGTCTCGGCGGCGGTCTGCCGTGGCGGCCAGTGCGCCAGTACCTGGGTTCGAATCCCGGCAGTGGCATGGTTGTTTCAATTTCCTTTCCTGCGTTGTCCAGCCTCTTCTTCACTTTCTCTTCGGTCTGACGTCATTCCTTAATGGCGTCCTGGGGAAGACCACGGGAAACCACCCCAGTATCTTTCCCTTGAAATTCTAGGGAGTCTGCTAGAGGTTCGCCATCTTTGGAACACTAGCGCTCCCTGGAACACGGAGGCTTCGACTACGAAGCTCGCACTTCGGTGCGTACCGGCATCCCACACAATTACAACAATGATAAAAATTCCTTTTTCCTAATATTTGATTAACAACAATGGGTATTTCCTGTATTCAATCAATAATTATGTACAGTAAGAAAAAGTGAAGAACATTTGGACTTCTGATATTGTTTGCTAACATTATTAAACTTTTTATTTACAACCAATTTGTGTGCATTTATAAAAAAAAAAAAAAATTGAGAAACTCGTAGGTTTAAGATTGTTTTATGAATATTGCTTAGGCTTCAAAAAAAATTAGCTGTTAGCATATTAAAATGAGTTGAATATTAAAATAGAATATTAAAATGAGTCGAATATTAAAATATAATATTAAAATGAGTTGAATATTAAAATAGAATATTAAAATTAGTTGAATATTAAAATAGAATATTAAAATGACTTGACAGTTTTAGTTTTATGCGTAGTTGACTTTTGAATTATATAGTGTGTTTCAAATTGAATATTACTAATGTGAATTTATTAACTTTCTGGAAAACTTAATGCAGATGAAGAGAATTAAAAAAAAGCATAAATATTTTTTCATCAATTTTTTTTTTAAAATTTGAGATGGGCAGAAAAAAAAATATTTAAAAAAACAAAACAAAAAAAAAAACTTTTAAAATTTTTTAAAGTCCTTGTCCTTCTCTTTCATTTCTTTTTCCTTCGTTTTTTTTTTATTTTGTTTTTCTAAAGAAAAAAAGAACAAAAACGAAAACCTTTGAAATTTTCAAGATAGACGTGACGATGTCAAAGATGTCTAAAGAAACGTCTAAGACCCGATCTCTTAAAAAAATCCTTTGCTTTATTATAGGGTTTGTTTTTTTTTCTTAAGCTGAGAAGTTCACAAGTGAGCTTCTAATGGAATTGCTTAAGTTAAAAAAGGAAAAAGGAAGCAGAAATCGAAAAAAGTTTGGACCTCTCCACAGCAAATGGAGAACGATCGTTACCGTTAAAAGCACCGCCTGTGGGTTAGGCTTAACTGCACGACTTAAACATGTCCTTATATCGAACTCGACTAATGATTTCTTGATTTTTATTTTTTCAAGTCGACTTGGAGTTGAAAAGCATTGCGCTGTGGTTCAGGAAAACCAAATAATATTTTTTAAAAGTTCAGTAAAGGTAATTACTTAAGTTAATTAGTTTTCGTTTTCTTTATTTGTTTTTCTGTTTTTCTTTGTTTCGTTTTAATTAATTATGCATTTTCAAAGCTGATAATAAAAGTAAAAAAAAATGATTATTTTTGCAATAATAATAATAATAATAATAATAATACAGTAAAACCTCGATATAACGCTCCCGCTTATAGCACTATCCCGTTCTTTACGCTCCTCTTATACGGTCCCTGGAATTTTCTATATATCTCTGTATACTTTTACCCTCTTATAACGTTTCAAATCCTGCTTGTAGCGCTTTTTTGTATCGGAAATTTTGTTTCGAAAAGAAATGTAACACTGTAAAGATTCTTTTTTTTTTTTCCCTGGTCGGAGGGAATCCTTGAACTCTGTGAAGTTGCGGGTGATACAGTTGTGCAAAATGTCGAAGCGGAAATCCCTTTCTATAAGTGGAAAATTGCAAATTCTCCGTAAGTACGACGAGAATTCTACAGAAGTCAGAAGGATTTCGTAGAATCTCTAGAAATTCCCTTGTTCAGTCTGCGAACAATAATGAAAAACAGGGATGCAATTACCGATGCAGCGAAGGGTTGTTGCAAACGTAAAAAAGTAAAGTGTGCACTAAATCTGCTCCGAAAATATATTAGTATTGCTCCTAGTGTGTATCAATTGACGTTAATAGTTTCCTGAACCGCATTGAAAATGTCATAATTCATAACAGTAGCACACACAAACCACAATCAAAGATATTTTTAATAGGAAATAAGCTCATATTTGCTCAGAATCATGTATGTTTCCCGTAAAATGGTGTCCAAATCTTTCCCCATCTCATAAATCATTTCCCGTCTATAGCGCTATCCCGCTTATTACGCTTGTAGGTCATGACGAGTATAATAACGGGGTTTTACTGTAATAATAAATGATATCTATTATTTTAATTTAAATAATAATTAAAATATGATAACAAAATTAAATTAAAAATATTAATAATATAAATGAAATATTTACAATAAATAAATCACGTATTTTATTACTTACAAATAAAGTGTATGAAATGAAATATCCTTCTCCAATGGAATATCTGATCTAAGTAACTCGTTTTCCTGCTGTGAAATTAATCTCCACATAATATTAATACTTATCTATTCAAAGTTTTTTTTTATTCGTGGTTTTTTTTCTTAACGACTACCAATTCCGAATACTTAAATGGTTACGCCAATTTATCACAGTATGGTAAAGGTTCTCTAAAAGTATATATGTGTTAAAAAATATATATACATCTCTTGACTATCCTTTACGGCGGTTCTCGTATTTTTAGGTGTCTTGGGGACTGAGATCGAGGGACCAAATGGGTTTTGTTACCTTCTATATTCACACACACAGTTTTATGACCCACATAAAATACGTATAAAAGGGAAAATCCTTTCTTTAAATCAGTTTCGATTTTTTTTAATCATAACTATAAAAAAAAATTTGCTTTTTATAAATACAGCTATCTAAAAATATAAATAGGGGATAAGGATAAGTCAGATCTTTCACTAGTAGACGTATTCTTGTTTTCCAAAAATGAAAGTAATTTAAATATAATTAAAAATCATTGAAAACTCTTGATATGAAAATTTGTATCATACTTTTTGACCGATAACTTTGTTATTTATATTATAGATTTTTATTTCTGATTTTAGATTCCGTTCACATGGCAATTAAAGTTAATATTTTCTATTATTTTGAAGCAATTCTTAATTCATAGTTTGTTACTTATTCATTTACGGCATTTATTTATCAGTTCTCATAGAGGTTTTTTTTTTTTTTTTTTTCTTTTTCAATGAAAATTCTTTGAAGATTTTTTTCTTTTTTTCTAATGTAAGATTAAGAAAAATTTTGTGCAATTCCATTATCTCAAGAATACTAACAGAATTAGGTTCTAACAAGAAAATGGTCAGAGATCACAGGAGCCGATATTGACATTTATAGAGAATCTAGAATTCCAATCCCAACATTTCCATTTAATTTAGTCATTGTTGATAGTATTCATTGCTGTTTATTAGTCATTGTCGTAAGATATTTTGTCTTCGAATTTCTAAGTTAAATGGAGAAACATTCATAAATGTTCTTAATTGAAAGTAAATATTTCATTTGTGTAGAATATAAGATGGAAGGAGGTCGCATAGAACGTAAATATTACTGTAATAAGTTCGGAATACAAGCGATCATGTTTAACAACCTCTTGTTAACAATCAAACCAAATAAAAATTGTATTCTCATTACCAGTTTCTTGAATACTATTCTGCAGAATTTTAGAAATTCTCCTACAGACAGCTTGTAATAATGGTTGTAAATGTTGATTTACATTTGCCATTAAAAGAGACAGTATCTAGACATTATGGTTGGCAATCGACAATAACCAGAAAGTTCCTTTCTACTATCAAACAATCTGTATTTGTCTATTATTAGCCTTCCTCTAATTGTAGCTATTCAACATACTAGTTGACCCGTGCGAATAATTCGCACCAAAAAACCACTTTTGAGAAATAATAAACAAATCCAACAGCTGTCGTGCATGTTAGTTAAACCCAATGTCAATAGATGGCGCCTTCTCCATTTTTATAAAAAGGTTGACCCGTGCGAATAATTCGCATGGTATCTTGATCAATCATCGAATGGTAATGTGGAAATAAATAAATGAACAGATTATCAATAGATGGCACCTTCTACATTTTTTATAAAAAGATTTTTAAAATAAAGTTTTTAAACGAAATGAATAATTTAAACAGTTTGTTTATTTTTCGTCATTAGCGGTGAACGTAATCTTCAAAATATCTCAATCATTGATTTTTATGAAGTATTAAGTGAGATAAAAAAAAAAAAAACCACCTTTGAGAAATAATATATGAGAAGTTGACAAATTGTTATGTTTTTTATTGTAATAAGTCGTTTATTTTTATTAAAACATAAATCTTTGTTTGTTTTTATCTGTTCTTATTAAATAAACGATGAAATATATTTTTAAAGTGCATTTTTATTCCAAAAAGGATGTATTAGAAGTTATGATGCTATAGCATTATTTGAAATTTTGTTCGCTTTCGAAAAATAAGTCGCTTCTGTTAAAGCGTGTGTACATTTTTATAAAAAGGTTTTTAAAATAAAATTTTTAACGAAAACATTAATTTTAAACAATTTGTTTATTTTTCGTCATTAGCGGGGAACGTAATCTTCAAAATGATGTCTCAATCATTGATTTTGATGAAGTCTTAAGGGAAATATGCCGTACCGACACGAAAACACCTTTGAGAAATAATATATAAAGATGTATCTGCAATGTGACATAAGCGACATCTAGTGAAAGAGAAAGGCAATTGAATTGGCTTCGTTTCATCGAAGCTTTTGATCGTAAAATTGATATTCACGAACAGAATTTCACAGTGTTTTCTGGGATGCTTAGAGAAAATGGTACATTATTAGCCGACATCTTAAACTTAACCTATTTGTCTTAATTCTTAATGTAAATTTCATCGAAGTAAATGACGAAAATGTTGTTCTTTTGTTTCTTTGGTGGTAAAAGCTTTTTCTATTAAAGACCGAGGTAAGTCGACCAACGGACCTGGCTAAGGCAATTCATCACCAAAACCAAATACATTTTTTCTTTTTCCCGGAGGGAACACGATCAACGCGTCTGAAGGGAAAAGAAAAAAAAAAGACGAAGATAAAAATAATAATAATAAAGTGGAAATGGAATGAAATCCTGGCGCCAATAGAACAGAAAAATTAATTTCCTGGCCGTGGTGGCAGAATTGCAATTTGCATGTTTCTTATACGGGAGAGAGAAAAAATAGAGATTGATAAGAACATAGATTGACTAAATAGGTAGGAGATGGTGAGACGAGATGGGCGGGAAATATTAGCACTGAAGGGAAATGAGGTGAGGGTGGTTTAAACAGTTCGCTGTCACGAAACTGATTGGAGTAAAAGGAAACAAACAGACTGAAGATTACTTTGGCCAAAACCAACTCCCTCCAATTTTCAGAAGAACGGCGAGGCTGTCATGGGTTTGAAATAAATGCTATTCCCTTCCAGTCGCGGAATGAGAAAAAGGAAAGAAAAGAAGGAGAAAAAAAAGAATAGAAATATTGAAAAGTGATAAATTTGAGAATCAGCTTCAGCATTGATTGAAGCGATACAGTGGGCATTTTAACTTCAGCCAAAATCTGGAATATATATGGAATGGAATATATATCCATAGCCTATAAAAAAAAATATTGACTAAATCTTGTTGTTGTGTTAGGTGAATCTTATTTCTAATAGCATCGTCCTTGGAATCATTATTTCTTAACTGTGTTCAAAAGAAAATACGACAGTCACGTTTTTAAATAGAATCCTACACAATTAAAACTCTTGATTCCATGTTTCTTTATTAACAGCAGTTGGCAAATTTCTGATGACGAATAAGCGGAAATAAAAAGACTACTTAGAAATTTCATTCTAAAAAGAAAATACGGTAATTTTATATTATTCTTTCTGAATCTACCTGGTCAAGGGAGACACCATTATTGTCCTTGACCTAAATTACTCGGTTCTTTCCATAATTCGTGTTTATTCTTTGGTTTTCGTAAATAACTTTCCTATATATTCTCCATAGGGTTTAGGTCTAGATTCTGTTTGTCTTCTGTTCTGTTTGTTGTACTTGTTGGCACAAACATGGCAGAATGCAAAATCTACTAAGAAACTGCTCCTGTTATTCTACAGCGTCGTAGAATAAGAACAATTCATATTTCTTTAGGTAACTTCTAAAGGTAAACGAACCAGTCCTGGGCCTTCTTCCAACTGGGATTTTTTCCTTCTTTCATTTAGATTGATTCTTCTATTAACTTAGGTTTTCCAATATTCTAATATTCTTTCGCAAACGTGTCTCTCTAATCATTCGTCCAATAATGTCGTACCTTAGCCTATTTCCCTTGTCTTCGTAAGCAGAAGCCACCTTGTTAATGGCGTAGATATTGATGTAAAATTGTGAGGTCATTTCTGCGTACTTTATATCCAAATGATAGTTAGCTGTTGCAGGATTCGGTGTATTTAAACATATCCTTAAAATTCATCAGAGAGAACAAAGATTTAGAAAAGAGGTTTTAGAGTCCAATTTTAATGTCCGCCTGTGATAACACAAAGAACTAAATGTTCTACGAAAGTGAAAATTTAAAGGCAGGTTTACGAAGGAAGGTCTATTTATTTTAGGTACGTAAGCGATTAAGAGGTGAGGAGTTGAGGGAAATAAAAAAGCTGCCCAAACCACGTGTCTGTTAAAAGCCAATAATCACAATACCTTAAGAAGCAGTTATAATGGAACATTAAATTTGAATGATTTAATGATCCATTATAACTGCTTCTGAAGATTATTTTTTATTCTGAAATTCGAAAATTGGTACGCCTACTATCTACTTACTTTCTTTTTTTTAACATTGGTTTTGTTACATTCCTACTTCAATTTGATAGCTCTAGGATAGACAGATATTAAGTTCCAACTACGAACAAAAGGGTTATTTTTTTAGGTTTTTTTTTTTACTTACTTTGTTTCTTAACTAATCTGAACTTTTATTATGAATTAAGTCATTTATATTGAAATTAAAACTTTTTTTTCTTTTCTGAAGCTAAACCATAAATTTTAACAATGAGGCCAACATAAATAAAACCTTTCCTATCTGGCTTTGTGAGTGCATTTGGACTGATGCATTCTCTATGTGCTTTCATCGTGTCCAAATGCAAGGGCTTCGTTGCATGGTTTTTTAATGCTGTTTGTCACTGGCGCCCTTGCGTAGGTGAATTGAAATGGCACGATGAGAAAAATAGATAAAAAAAAAAACAAACCCCCAACCCGAGCTTGTCTTCAAAATGAGTTTTGTGGGGACCCGTGAGAGCTCTATGTCGTCTCCTTTCAATTTCGATACCGCAGGGAAGTAAAGATTTCGAAGGTTAAAAGCGACAGACATGTCGAAATTCCTTTGGATTATAATTTCCTATCACTTTTATATTTTCAGAACATTGGTTTAAAATACTAATTTATTTCATTTTTCTTAAATGCATTTTTCTTTGTATATTTTTAATAAATATTTCTTGTTTTACTATATATAATTGTATTCAAAATTAAATTGCCAATTCGTAATCTCAAAAGAAAGGTAATATATTTGATAGTTTTCCCTTTCCTTGTGATGGTTTTTCTTTTTCTTTTTCTTTTTGGTTTCCTAGTCTTGTTCTTTACATGGTATAAAGGACAGGACTGAACAGGCGAACATTCTTCATTTCTCCTATTTTACACACGTACATGTAAGTGTATAAGAATTTTGATTTAGGAAATCAAACATTTTTTTGCCGTAAAGTTTCCTTATTTTTAGAGACCCATTTGGGAAATATTGTGATAGCGACCAAAATCGGTAGCTATTGCTTTTATCCTGTCCGTCCGTCTGTCCACCCCTAGCAACTCCCGAACGGAAGTCGGATCGACAAACGAATTTCACCATCTTGTTCAGAGGCATAAAGACTATAGGAACGGGATACTTTCAGCCCCCCCCCCCCCCACACACACATCCTCTGTTCGGGATATTTGGCATTGTTGTCATTGCATTCCCCAAACAATTCCTGAACGGAAGGTGGGATAAACAAAAGGACTTTATCATCGATTCAGAGGCTCAAACAACATAGGATATTTTCAGGGACCAACGCCCTCTCCCCCAATATTCAAGACATTTGGCATTTTTTCCATTGGATTTCCGCTATTAACCTAAATATTAGAAATGCAACCATCTTATTTCAGTTGTTAGCTCGGTAAAGTCTCGGACTCAGTTGCTGAAGTTTGTCAGTGCCAATCCATACATCTAGTGTATTTTTTTCCTCAGTTTCCACGTTGATTTCTTTTTTCTTATTTTCCTAACTTTTTTTATTTTTCCTTACGTAATTATTTTTGCTTAATGCAATTCCTTTTTTTATTATTATTATAATTTTTATTTTTTTTTATTTTTATAATTTTTATTTTTTTTTTTATTTTTATAATTTTTTATTTTTTTTATTTTTATAGGTCGCCTCTAAATTTATGCTTTTGCACAAAATTATATTATTTTTTTTTTCCCTCTGCAATACATTGTTTCGGACATCCTACGCTGATGATAGGATCGTTAGACTTGACAAAGTTTTCTCCTTACTAAGCTAAAGCTCTTCAAACCAAGTAGTTACGAAAAAAAGATATTTGCAAATCGGAACTCCCTTGAGTCTGAAGAAGTCCAGCTTGGGGATGTGATTTACAGACATTACAAATGCTGTAGTAGTAGTACTGGAAAGGCCGCAGGGAAAAACTTGTTCCCTTGACATACTCCAAGGGTTTGTCAGTATCTCTGCAAACTAACGTCTCTTGGCAGAAGGTTTGTTATTTGATTGCTTTTAAAGTTTTAACCTAGAAAAAAAAAAGAAAGACATCCGCATAATAACCAACTAACGAGTAATATTATAGCTTCGATCAAAGCTTCTTGACAGTGAGAAAACAGTTTTAAAATACACCTTCATTTACACTTGTATGTTGTTCCGTTGTCTGTGATCAAGATAACTCAGAGTTTTCTAAAAAAGATGAACTTTAGAGGGAGATGTAAATTAAGTTAAAGCGATCAGGCCCAGAGGACCGCGCAATGCAGCTGGAGGGTAGGCTCCAGTGTTCAGAACCTACGGGACAAAGTTGAGGACGGGAGGTCGGCCCGTCGCTCGCCCGCCTTTAACTCCCGGGAAAGAAACCCGGTACCCATTCTATAGAGGGCTGGGTAGACCCTAGGGCCCGTTTGGAGGAGAAAGAAGCGTGGAAAAATTCCCGTCCTCCGCCGAGGCCGGGAATCGAACCCGCTACCTCCAACCCGCAGCCAAGCGCCCTTACCCACTCGGCTACCGGGCCCACAGATGTAAATTAGTACAAGAAAAATACTATTGGATTTGTTCATATCCTAAATGCTGGGTGAGAAGCTGGGAGCCAAAGAAACACTGTCATTAATGCACTTTAATCGCTTTAACTTCAAAAATTATTTAAAAAATTGAAATTGTAAATTAAAATAATAAATTTAACGTGCTGTGAAAATCAGTAGGAAATGAAAATAAAGCAGCAGCACCTGAATAGAATTGCCTTTTCTGATTCAATTATGGGGAGGATTTGGGAACGGCCGTTTCATCCTGCAACGGAATCATTAGCCCAAATCCGCCTCCCTCGATAAAAGAATCAGGAAGGCGCAATCCTATGTGAAGATCACCGACCAATTTGGCAGTGATCCTCCAAAGGACAAAAGGCTACAAAAGAAATTGATGTGTCGAGAGACATCATCACAAAGTTTTACCTATTTCCTACTGAAATTGTAAATGTAGATAAATATTACCAAGGCAATTTCCCTGCTAATTGTTGTAGAAATTGATCCAAAAAACGCCAGAAACGAAGAATACATTTATCTCCAAAAGGTCCACATCATAATAACTAATACAATAAAATGATTTAGCTAGCTTTACAATGCTGCTTTCGTCCAATTATGGATACCAAGAATGGATTTTTACCACAGTGGTAGTCAAACGGCAACTATATCTCGTTCTTAATGAATTTATATGTGGAATTAGGATTTTCTAATTTTAAATGTATCTTTTTTTTTTTTTTTTTTACCTTTTCTATTAATTCGATGCTCTAGAAAAACAAGAAGTGATTCACTTGAAAACCATTTGATCCTTTGAAGATTTTATTGGTGATTTTCGTTGGTGCTTGATACTATTTTTATCGGTAATCCTCTCCAGTTTTATCAGGGGGACGCCTTCAACAGATAAATGTGGAAATTGAAAAAAATGTTTTTTTATTGGTAGTGAAAAGATGTCGTAAAATGAAATGGAAATGGATTTAACTGCAATGGCTTGTGTCTCTTTGACACTTTGATCCCCGGTCAGACAGCTATGGTCCACCATTCCATTCAATTTGTTTGCCTTTTTTTTCTTTCTCTTTATTGATTTTTTTTTTAAAGTTAGATTTAGATTTGCCTTAAAATTGATTTCATGAATGAAACTATAATAAAAATCTTTAATTTATAAATTATTAAAATTTCTATTTTTAAAAGGGATGGTCTATTAAATTACTATTAGATTAAAAAAAAAACTATAATTTTTTTTTGGATTTTTTATTTTTTTTTTAATTTTTTATAGATAAAGAGAATTATGGTCTTAAATTAATATATAAGTTCTTTTTAAGAATTTAAAATCTAAATCCTTTTTTTTTTTAAGTTGTGAAACAAAGAAAAAAAAAATTAAATTGTAATATCAAAAATTTTAAACTGTATTAAATATCAGCAATAACTTGGTTTTTTTTTTCTTTAAATTAATTAAATCCGCATTTGCTTATTTAGGATGCCTAACTCTAATTAATGCTAATTACATGAAAGCTCGCGCAAATCAGTGCTTTCATTAAAATAATTAATAAGCATTGTTATCACTGATAAAATTCATTGTTTTGCTTCGAATGATTCTCTGTGGAAATTTTTTAATCACTTTCATTTAATCTCTGTCCAATTTCTTGACAGAGATGAACAGGATAATTTTGAATTACAAAAAATTAGATCGTCCTATTTTTATTTATATACATGTCAAGTTTCAAGAGGATTTATTCGCAGATTTAGAAGGGACACACATTTAGATTGATTTGACTCTTCTAGAAAACTAGGTTAAAGAAAATTGTTTCAAAAATAAACTTGAAATTCGGATGTTGATTTGATGCTGTCATAAAAGAATAATAATTACAGACTCAAAGAATAATAATTACAGACTCCATGCCAAATAAATCGCTGACCATAGTCTGGAAAGAATGAAGCACCATTGGATAAACATCCAACCAACTATGGGATTCGAACCGAGATTCAGACATTAACAGCATTGACATTTTACTTCAGATAATTCAAATAAGAGCAAAAAATGATGGAATTTTTTTTTAAACTAGTTTATTAAAAAAAAAAAATCACAGATTGATACATAAAAATTTCTTTATTAGACGAAGGACGTTTTTGTAAAAGTTGGTAAAAATCATTATGATTTTTCATCTATTTTCAAATGAAAGTCTTAATCCCGAAGCCTTACTTATATCCACATTCGTAATTTTTTTTTCAGTCTCTTTTAAAATAATGGAATATTGTTTGTATCCCCTTTATTTAAATGAGATATTTATAAATGTAAACTGGCCTGAAAATTAATTTGCTGAGACTAATAACATAAATTGTTTATAAATATTTATTATTTAACATTTGTTTGTTTGCTTTGTTATTTTATAATTTACTTCGGTATTAGTTTTTTTTTTAATTTTTTTGAGCCTCCATTACAATTTAGAAAACGCTGTTCATCCTGTTTTTATCTTATTTTCATCTTCTAACCGTTTCAATTGCTTTCAAATCCGAAATATGAAATTTTTGAGTAAAAGAGAAGAAAAGAGGGAAGGGAAAAATATAAATAAATACAAAACGAGGACGCCGACGCCATTTCCGGTCGATGTTCCTTAGCCGTAATTGAAATAGCTTTCTTTGCATCGACCCAGTGTCACGTGACTCCTCTTTTCTTTCCTTTGGTAATAATAACTCACTTGTGGGTATTCCTTGAGCCTAAGTAGAATGTTTTCACCGTCCGCGCAAGCGCAGATGCCCAAGAGGATTAGGGTTGGGGAGGTGTAAAGAATAATGCCAAGGGGAGGGTTCGACGTAATCGAATAATAAGCCTTTATCTACTAAGAACCCATATACGTCTCGCTCATTTTAACCCTGATTCTATTTGGACTTAATTACATTTGAGATAATGGGCTACCTTTTGTGTCGAAGTAGCGTGTATTAGACTTTCGTAAAGGTCTTTTCTAACCCATTTACAATTGAATCTCCTAACATACTGACACAGATTATCTAAATAAGGGATTCTACTAATTTTGGCTGTAACGGAGGAAGCTCCTGAAAGAACCTAAAGACAATTTGCCTTGAAATCCTACGTTACTTAATTTCTTCTTCGCTGCTTTTTTTTTTGTCGTGAAAACTCTAAAGGAAGTATCCACAAATTAAAGCATTGAAATACAAGAAGACTAATTCATTATTTTTATTCATGCTTGGAAATCAGCAACCCCACATCTACTGATTTTTACGCTTTCCTTATAAAAGTAGGATAAATTAAAGTTATACTTTTAATTTTAATAGTGAGTCTATTTTATTTTATTTTTTGTTAATTCAATAATCGTCTTTTTCTTTTTACTAGTGAAACATCTTTGATAAACGTGTCATTCTTTGAAAAATTTTACAATCTTAACTTTGCAGATTCTAATTTCACATTTTTTTGCTTCTGAATTCTTTATTTCCCTTCTAAAAAATTAATCTATTTTGTTAATCTTTATATAATGTAACATCAAAGTAATTCTCTATCAAGAGCTAAAACAGCTTTTTTTTTTCAACGAAGAGGATATAATTTCCGGTTCAGATTTCCGGTTAAAGTACGTGGAATACTTCCAGCGGCTTATCATGATTAATGCTCGTACATTAACTTATTTATAAGCATTGATCTTGATAATTCCATTTAATGATTTAATATAATCTCGCGGTCACAGCACACACATTTCTAATTTTTAGAGCTTTGACAACTTCAGGTTTTTCTACTTAAACTAAAAGATTTAAATCAGAGGACCAGAGTTATTTCCTGTTTCCGTTTTTTAATTACTAAAAGTTTATTTTCTTTAAGATACTACTATTTTTATTTTTCCTTTTTACCCAAGGAAACTTTTCCTTTAAAATAAGTTTTAATTTCTACATTACAATTCCTGCGAATATAACCCACATTCTTTCAAAAATCAACTAAAATTGGGAAATTCTGAAGTTTTTACGATTACAATTCATTGTTAGTTTTCCCATTTACGAATTAACTGTTTGGCTTCTTCATCACCAGTTTGCATTTGCACGTGTTTGCGTAAGGATTAAATGTACTGGAGCAAAACATTGTTGCAAAAAGTAAAGTTTTTTCGCCCTCGATTAAATGTGAGTTTATTTTCAACTCGCACACAAGGATTGTACATTCGTAGGAATCCCCCTGATAAGATGAGTACAATGGTGATGAAATTTCGTTGTATGGTAGCGTACAGTTTGTTGAAATGTAGACACTCGTGCACCTCGGGCCACAACTACGTCTTGTATCTTGAAGCCGTGGTTCATTGCACAAGAGATTACAATATAGTTTTTCTTTGTGTTTCAGTGATTGACACCAAGGATAACGATGCCTCGTAGGACCGGGAAGAAAAGAGACCCTGTATACTCTTAGTGCTTTTGAATCTACAGGGTCCCTTTTCTTCCCGGTTTCAAATGCCCTTGAGGCGATTCATTCCGATGACCCTGACAAAAAAATTTCGGACAGAAAAGGCTTGGAAACAAACATCTTCTGATTTTATGACGTTCGACTCACATCCGACATTTACGAAAATTTAAAGACTGTGTTGAAAAGGAATACAATTAGGAAGAAAAGCAAGAAAGACAGTGTTAGCTACTGATACACCAGAAAACAGGCCATGAAGGAACAAAAAGAGAAGAAACGTGGAAAAAAAAAACATTTGTCGAAGAAAAACCCACAAACCCTACAAAATGATAATTGCTATAAAGGGACTTAGGAGAATCCAGGGACTTAGGAGAAATCTTTACAGTAAAGCCAAGAATTAAGAGACAAACCTGTCACTAAGACACAAAAAAACAGCCAAACCGGTGAAAAAAATAATAATGGAGGTATCATCATCCTCATCCTCTGAAAGCGAAAGTGTTATGTTTCTTGTGTAGACAGTGCAGAAGAAGAATACCTGTACTGTTGCAATGCAAAGAAAGCTGATTGTAATGGGGAATGTAAGGGGTGATGCTGACCCATTACTTATTTGCTGGAGTAGAAGATAATCAATGGAAAACTTGACCTTTGTCACATTAAACAGAATTATTTTATATTGTTCAGTAGGCTACTGCATAAAAATATAGTACTTTTAATATACCGATGCAATTACTGTCATTTCTTTTAATTCTGTTTTTTTTTTTTTTAATTTTCAATTCAGTCATCCCTCGAGTTTCGTCCGTGATCCCACAAGGGAATAAATAACATTTTCGACTGTATTTTCGAACAAGATACAAGCGAGAGTAAAATAAAACGGTTTCTATTTATCAATAAGTATCATGTGCAGTAGCAACAGCGCATTCAGCGGCAACTTCCCTCGGCAGTTTGCAATGGACACGTGTCTTCAACAGTTCAATCTGTTGATTTTATATTTGAGAAATAGATTAAGTTTGAGATTTTTGAGAAATATTTATCGTTAAGTATTTCGTAATTTTTTGTGTAACATGGCCTCTACACGCCCAATCAAGAAACCTAGTGAACAATCACAGAAAAAGAGGCGAGCAATTGATCTTGAACGAAGTTGGAATTGACCAATCAATGCTTCAATGAGATGGAACAGTAGTCATCGGTGAGGTCATGAAGGCGTGTAGACAAGCGTCAAGAAAATTTGGGGCGTAATCTGAAATACCTAATTAAAAACAAATATGCGTATATACTGTATATTAGTGATATTCACATCCCAATCGTTGAAATTTGCTTGTTTTTCTTTTTCTCGAGGTGATATTGCATAATGCTTTTTATAGAAACTAACAGTGTTGATGCTCCAAAATAAAGATTATCTCTCTATCATTTTCTAAGGAATTCATTTTTATTTTAAAATTAGTCTTCGGCGGAAACTAAGGTCATTTCAGACGTCCCGCGAGGCGTGTAGGGCGGAAGAATAGGCCTACTTACCATCAATACCGGTAAGCTCGGTCTTAGAGAGAGAGCGTAGCGCTCGTTTCAGTGTCCAAACAGCATTAGAAGATGCTTTGAAAATATCGCTGACAGGAAATGGAAGGAAAGGCCTAAAAAGCCTTTCGGAAATGCCAGTAGTCCTTTCGGACAAATAACGGACAGAAGAAGAAAGACTTCCGCCCTCTAAAGCGCCTAACCCATTAACATTTACAATAATAATAGCAGTAGCAACAACAACATGAAGGATACTAAAAAGATACTAAAAGTATCGCCTGGGCAGTTGGTGAATACTATTTAGGCTTCTCACGGAGCCCAAACATACAGAGTTAAAAATACATATCAAAAATATTTTTTAAAAATTTAGAAGAAATAAATTAGAAGATGAGTGAGAATGACCAGAAGCAATTGAGTGTGGATTTATTAGCTCTGAAACAGAGGATTCTTAATAATATCCAACAATGAATCGGGTGTCTCGTGCCTAATCCTAATCAGCGCTTACTTTGATTTCGTTAAGTTAAACGGATTTTATTTAGCGTAAGAATTTGCCGATTTAATCTACAGTTAGCAAATGGAAGATTTATCTTCAGCGGTTTACCAACGAACCTCTTTTTTCCTTATTTAACTTTCACAAATTTTTGAAAAAAACAAAACAACAACATTATAAAGAAAGTAGATTCCAAATTCTTTCAGAACTTCTTTTTTCTTAGTTTCCACACAGTGATAAAAATAACTATACATCTACAGTATATATATTGCATATGTAATACATTATCTATATACATTTGTGTAATGCATATGTAATATATATCTATATACCTATGTGTAATGCATAAGTAATACATATCTATGTACATATGTGTAATGCACATGTAATTTATATAAATCTATACATAATATGTGTAATGCATATGTAATACTTATCTACATAAATACGTGTAATGCATATGTATTTTATTGCCAATAAAATTTTAAAAGACTTTGTTTGTATGTATGACATTTTGAGAACCCAGTCGTCTTAAGGGAGATCCCGTCGAGAAGACAAGAGCGCGTCATGAGTTGGGCAATTAACAAATAGAATATATAACAGAACAATACAGGAAAAATATTTACAAAAGAAATAGTTGCGGAAGTATTAGCAAATGTTTACAAGGTTATTTTGGATATGGAAAACATATTTTATGTCATAAGAACACAGGGAATAAAAGGAGCAGGAATAAAGTAGGAATAAAATGAGGAACTAGTCGGATACAGACAGGAGATAGAATAGATGAGAAAGGTGATAGATGGAAAGGGATTCGGATCGCAATTTCAGTCTGACTTCAATAGGATATGGAATGTTAGCATTTTATTAAAGTTGAAATGTTTCTTTTTGGATTGGGAAAGAAGAGGACATTCACGGATCTCTTTAGGAATTTCATTCCAAAGCTGAGGCGAAGCTTAGCTGACAACTTTTCTTTGATAGTTGGACTTAGTTTTCGGAATGGATAGTAACAGGTGGGTAGCAGATCTGGTATCATAGAATGGGTGTGTGGGTTGTTAATGGTTTGGATACAGGGATTGAGTTTTATATTAATTATTTTATAAGTGAAGACCGCTAATTGTAGTTTATTGATGTGGGGGAAAGAGATGATTGTATATTTAGGCCAGAAGGATCGAGTAGAATAGCGTCTGGGTTTTTTATCTATAAATCTTAGAAAGTATTACTTTTAGAAGCATGTTTTCATAAAATTTAGAAGGATTGCCCCTTACTACAACTTCGTAGCAAAGATTTTAAGTGACCAATATAGATTTAGTAGTATTTGAGCCGAAGAAAGTTTAATTTTCTGATACCTTTCTGGAGACTTTATAAGCAATTTTTTGGGCGTGTAAATTCCAAGAAAGATCATGAGAAAGATAGATTCCTAAGTATTAGGGAGTTGTTGTAAATGATACAGAAGTTTTTACTAGAAAGTGTTTTATTCCATTGATAGAAGAACATGTATACTGTTTTAGATGTATTTAGTGTAAGATCGTTTGCAGAAAGCCAAGATTTAAGATGGTACAGTGAAAGTTGCCGTCTTGTTTGAGCTTTTCTATATTTTTGTTGGTAAAAAGAAGAGTTCCGTCGTCTGCATAGAAGATGCATTTGGAGGCAGATTGCATCAGAATAAGATCATTTATAAATAGGTTGAAAAGAAGGGGTGAAAGGATGGACCCCTGTGATAAGCCTAATACATATCTAATATACATATCTGTAGCGCATATATAATACATATCTATATAGATATGTGATAATTCAATTTAGGATCACCTGTATAATATGACCCTGAATTTGAGTAGTTTATTCTATTTGCTGCATTCCTCTACAGTAATTTCATTTGACTAATCAACACCTACTGTATAAGTAATTATGGACAAAAAAACTACAATATTTATTTTTCTGCAAAAAAAAAAAAAGATCAAAAATTAAACCAAGAAAAACATCAAGAAAAAAACAAAGAAAAAAAGTAAATTATTTTAATGAAACTTCTTCAGAAGCAATTAAAAAAAAAATCACCGTATTTAATTTTATATCCAATCTAGAGTATCTGGTCTGTAACGTGTTCTTTGGAAGAAGAATTATTAAGAATCTTAAATTCTAAAACGAATGATAGAACCACTGGTAGTTGACAGTGAATCTCAAACTAGGTCAAGTTTCGAATTTCAGTCTAAGTCTTTACTACATTTTTTTTTTTTTTTTTTTTTTTTTTTTTTATGACGAACAGTTTTGAATTATAACAAGAATAAGATATTGATTTCCGCTCTTCAGTCTAATCCTATTTGGGGAAAAAAAAATCCGATTGACTGACAGAATGGAACAAGTGGATTTGCGGAGGGGAAAGGTTAGTAAATAGAAAATCAATCCCAGTAGAGCACAACTGGCTGTGCTGATTGTTGGAAGTTTGCCACAATCGAGTATTGAGCACTGGCATAAAAGTTCGCACCCCCATTGACAAATCCTGTTCATTCAAAATAACTTTGTTGGAGATAAACTTTGAGAACGTCGATATTTTGTGGACTCCTTTTAGCTAAATACAGGAAGTTCCTGATCGAACGGAAAGTCTACTTAGTGTAAATGTTGAGTGCTTGCTTCTTCTTTTTTTTATAAACCATGAAATCAATACAAATCAAAAAAGTAAAGATAAGTAACATTTTCAAATTTCCCATTTTTCAGAAAATAATTATTTCCCCAAATATTTATAAACCAGATTCAGTTATTTTTAAGCCTATTAAGACATAACCACATTCATAGACTGATAGGTCACAGATCTCCAGAAATTCATTGGAATATGACAGGGTCCCACACAGAAAACACTTCAACATTGGCCGTTTTTTCCAGAAAATTGCTAGGTTTCCATAAAAAAAAAAAGGTTCAAAAATTATAGCGGAGGAAAAATTCTGCCCATACATGCTGATTTTATTAGACTCACTTTTCTAGTTGGAAAAGAGATTTTATTGTAGACTGTACCTTTTGACTTTAAAAAAAATATTTGTAGAGTTCCTTAGAAATCACTAAATAAAAAAAAAGAGAAGAGTCGTACAATCCTAAATAAAAAAATCTGTACCGCAATAGATCCTTCAGGCCGTTGGGTGCTCGGGAGATTTAGGCGCCAAGCCATTGTTGAAGAATGGGACAAGCTGAGGTCGGATGGTCAGCCCGACGCCCGACTTTAAACTCAAAGAAAGAAACCATTTGACAGAGGGCTGGATAAACCTTAGGGTCCTCTGGAGGAGAAATAACCGTGGAAACATCCTCGATCCCGGGTGTCTCCAATCCGCAATTCATCTAAACCACTGCACCACCGACCTCGTTCTTGACGTCATTCCATTGATGTGAATTAAGTTACAAGATTTTTTTTGTCCTTTTTATGAAACAGTTAATTAAATTCGCATTATTTAAATTATCTAAATCCAATTCCTTTCAATCATATCAAGGCAAATTAATGGATTACTAAAATGGCTTCAATTGTCACGTTATTAGCAATCGTTATTTCGGTTCTAACGCTTTTTCTAAGAGAATTTAATCATGTCAATAAATTTCTGCGTTAATTTCTCGTAAATATCCACACTAAGATTCAAGAAGATCTATCCAGCGCTTCATATAAAAATGTGTACATAAAAGTGAATATTAGGAACCACAATTTCGTAAGCAACCTAACACTACTTCCTTGTAAAGCAATCTCAAAATTGCGACCATCTAATTTGTAAATATCTGGCTTTTTTTCAGTCTCCAATTTCGAGTCGTTGAGTTTAAAAACGCTATTTTCGATTTGATAATTCACAGAAATGTTGATTTGCGGAGAAAGAAGATGATCCAAACATCAGGAATAATTTGCCATCGCCGTCTTCCATTGTTGGAAATTCATCATCGATCAACGGAGCTTTCCACGAACGGTTGACTTTTCAGGGAACGATTTGCTTCGAAAGCGTGTGTCTCCTTATAATCCACACTCATCCAAAGAAAGTAAATAATACGTTCTACAGACGGATCTTGATAGGTTCAATTGAATGTAATTCTTCAGCTTCCTTGAAGCTGGGCTGGAATCGGTTTTCAACATTTTAAAGGATGATACGGGCAGTTCAAACTTCTTCGTGAAACTTATTGGATTCTGTAAGATAATGGGATCGTTAATAAATCAAACATAAAAAAATAAATAATTAGTCATGCTTTTTTGGGGGGGGGGGGGGGGGGCTAATGTTATTAATGTGCATCTGTGATCGTCTCAGATTTCTATAAATAATGACTTGGTGGATAAAGAATGAAGTTGACGCATGCTTTCTTTCTATTAGGTCAAAATGAATTAATTCACTGTTGTAGTGTGTAACAGATAGAAGGAACTGTAACCTTTTTAGCCCACTTAATAATGGTCCACAGAAATTCTGGACCGTAGTCGACAATCAAACAACCCAATGAAGCTATCGGATATTTCGTAGAACTGCATTAAGGTTCCGCTGACCTCAGCCCAGAATAACTAGTTCTTAGTGGTGCCAATGTTAATGGTGGGATTCTAAGATGAATCTCAATTTCTTGCCTATATCAAGCTCATAACGTCTCATTTGACTGAGAAAATTTTAGTTTTCATTTTTTTTAAGCCACATTTACAGAAGATGGCTCTGTAAAAGTAAATAAGATTTCTCATTTGCTTGATTTTCCATGATCCTAGGAAATGTTTATTTATTAATTTTGTTATCTTCACGCGGTATTTTCTCGGCAAGGAACCATCAGAAAAATTTTCCAAATACAAAAATTGTATTTTCTCTTGTCTGCCAAAGTCCATTTCAAGAAGATCCATACAAACGTTATTAGAACGGAGATAAATTTAGCCTGTGAATATCTGCCAGAAGACAACATAACGGTTTTGTATTTCCTAAAAAAAAAAAATCACTAAATCCGCGTTATTTATTTAAATTTTATAATTCCTATTAATTTTAAACGTTTTACATTATAAATTTTGTTTATTTAAAATAGGCTTCACGCTTTTCTCTTTATTCTAATGCATATCGAATCCTTTTTTTTTTATTAAAAGCATTCAAGTTTAGCTCTAAACGTTGGCTTTATATTTTGCTCTTTTACTTATGAGAATTTAGTTCCTTCGTAAATTCTCCTTACGAATCTCCAATGTTCGGATGAAAGAATTGCTATGTAAAGTCAACAATTGCTAAGAACTCGCCTGTGTCATCAACGTTGATGAGATCAGGATTTCATGAACGAAACTAACATTTATTTTTCAAAAAAAAAAAAAAAAAAGAATGATAATATAGATATACCGGTATATTTATTTACGCATTTTTTTATACAAATTATATAAACGTAAATATGTATATGCTATATACATTTATGTAATTGTTTGTAATTGAAAAATACTCTAAGTAGAAATTTATTGTTGTATTTTAGTAAAAGAAATAGACCTAGGTTTCTATAAAATCCTCCTGTGAATGTAGATGGTCTTAGCTATCGATTTTTCTTTGCAGAATGGACTTGGTAGAAGAGACCTAAGGGAAAAAGATTAATCTGCAGTCTTATTTAAAATTCATTCAGAAGTTACTTTATTTTGAAAAACATTCATTATTCATAGTCCAGTTTCCTTCCTTACTTTTTTTTATATGAGTGAAAGTTAAACATTGGTTTAAAATAACATTTTTAGCATCCTTAATTTGTATCGGAATGAAAAACAAAATTTAATAAAAAAAAAAAAAAAAAGGTTTCAATTTTTTTTTATTTGAAGAAGTTGTCGTCCGTTCAGTCACAATCAAGCAATCAACAACTGCTTTATCTTATGAAGCTCAATCTTGTTGGGATACAAGAATGATCTTTTATTTAAGGTTTTTAAAGGGCTTTTGATGTAAATACGACTCATTAGGACCAAAGTACAAAAAAAAAAAAATGCCATTACATCATTATAACAAAATATCATTATATCATCGTCATATTTCAAAAGTTACAAGTCGCGAAGTTCTTTCATTTTTTTCCCTTTTTTTTTTTTTTTAAGCAAAATTACTTAAATCTTGTCTTCAATAGAATCTAATTTCCTTATTATGAAATTTTTACCAGAAAGCTTCTGTAATCTCGAAGTTATTTTTGTCGATTTTCCATGCTCTCAATTTTCCCTTGTTCATTGAACAATTTATACATCAGCTGGTAGCATTTACCACATTCACAGATGGTGTATCATTTGTTGAGTGAGCAAAACTAAATGGAGAGGTTGCTTGTTTCGCCTGTAAAGTCCCTTGCGACACATTGGAAAGACGAACTAAAAGAAAAGAATTAAAATAAAGTTTAAGTTCATAATTCTATCTATCTGTGCTAGAGATATCTCATAAACCTACTTTTGCAGAATGTTAAAACTTTAATAAAGATTTAAATTCTTAGCAAAATTCTGTTGACTTTAATATATATTGGACAAGACGCCACGAGCTACAAACCGCCAAACATTTACACATTCAATTTTATTCCACATTTTTTTTAAAAAACAATTCTCCCTCAGTCGATCTTTTAATTGTTTATTTTTCCTTCAGCTCCTTTAGTAACTAAAGTTTCTTCTCAGTGTCGTTTTTTGTCGTTGAATAACAAGATTTTTTTTTTAAATCACTTTTGTTTTTATCTTACAAGCAGGTGTTCAGAAAGTGTCGTAAATTACTGATATCTTGCTTCTACATTTAATTGACTTGTGCTTCTGTTAATGTTGAAGATTTTTGTATATGCAACTAATCTCAAGTGCCAAAATTTAATTTCGGACATTGGATATCGAAAAGGATATAAAATTAAACTGTTTGAGCTCTTTTTTGAATGTAGATTACGTCCATGAAATTTAAATTCGTCGTCTCTCGTATTCCTTTCCCTTCTTGCTCTGCTGTTTCTGTTGCAGACGTCTGCGATTGTCAGTGATTCTTTTTTTAAGTAAGTTTTGTCAATACAGTCGGCAAACAACAAAGTTAATCGAAAACTCGCAGCAAGAGAATCTCCAAAAGAGAATTTCTCTCTCTTATTAAAGAGGGACTTAAAGCTAGTCTCCACGTTTGGTAATAGCTAGTTTTGCATAGTAAGAAAACACGCCCACAATCTTGGTAATTCAAAGCTTTACATTGTAATTCTGCAGCATTTTAAGCTGTGTTTTGTTTTGGCACATTTGTTACAACTACTTACCAAATAACGTAATTGAACTGTCCAGGGAAATCCACGCGATTCAATTATGTGTTGGAGCAGATTATCCATCGTTCATTGTTACTAATCTATAGGCGTCCATTAGTCCGGGTGGTTTAGGCGCTAGACTGGAGGAGCTCAGGTTTTATTCTCAGCGGAGGTCGGGGATTTTATTCCACGGTTATTTTTCTTCCAGACGGACCCTAGAGATCACCCAGCCCTCTGTCACTGGGTACTGGATTTCTTACTCAGGAGGTTAAATGCGGGCGGGCGTCGGACTGACCATCCGACCTCAACTAGTCCCGCTTATCGAGGATCGCTGAATGCCTAAAAACTCCCGCGTTTCCTCAAGACCTGTACGGCCTGTTGCGATACAGATTTATTTAGTTTTTGCCATTCTTACTAGATATTACGACTTATTATTGGTTGTTGTTAAATTATAGAAAGGAAAAATTAAAGCAAAACCACACCTTTATTTAATAGGCAATACAGGAGATAAAATTCCTGTTTTCATTAGTCATCTAGATTTATTAAATTATATTATTAAAGACCTCTCTTAAAGCCCCGAGAAAGAAATCAATGCGTTTGGCTAGGATAAGAATTTATGCGAATTTAAATTAATAAGCAAATCCTAATTAAAATGTTCAAATTTGTGAAGTATTCCTATTCAAACCAAAGGAGGCGGGTTATGGCTTTATTTTGATTATAAATCGCAATAGTTAACGCTCCGACGATCACTTGCCGAACGGGAGGAAACGGTTAATCTGATTTGTACATCTGGAAGACAGCGATCATATGTAATCTAGAAAACCGGAAAGAAGAGACTGAAGAAGCGTATCTTTTATAAAAGACATTCCAGATTTCAGCACAGAAATTATAAATAAGCAATGATGGGTGAGACCAAGTGTTAGCTGTTCTAAGTGACTTCCTAAACAGCTGTTTCACGCTCTTTGGTAATTTTTTATTGTTTCTTTACGCTTTTGAGGCGCTCTACTGACTCCAAAGAAACTATGAATGTTTACTCAAAAATAGTGACGAAAAATTCTGGCATATTAAAAAAATGAATCATGCATAATAAAGTTATGGTGAAATGTGGATAAGATGATGAACCAAAGGTATTTCGTTCATTTTACGGTAGATGTGTGTGATTTTAATACAGAGGCTCTCAGTCAGGGGATAAGCTGTAACCCATACCACATCAATACCGCTATATGCGCCGAGAAGAGAGATCTATTCCCCTTTGGATGTCCAGTCATCACTCTGGGCGCAACTAGCAGGGTGCATTTTTCATTATTACTTAAGATTCATTTTTTAGTCAAGTGCGGAGGCTTTACACTATAATCTCAGACTATCGCCCGCACATTAATCTTTTTATTATAAGAGAGGTCTATTGTTTTGTTTTTTCCTAACGTTTTTGTTATATGTTAAGATGTTATTTGTGACTAACATCTTAAGTTCTTGAATAATCCTTAAGTTCTTAAGGTCGAATTTCCTTTCTTAAGATTAATATTTTGCTGAGTAATTAGTGATAGCATTTCTTAACAGTTTAACTATTTAAATTTAACTATTTTTATTTCAATTTTTATAATCCACAAACACGGAAAAATAATGTAATGATGAGGATTAACTGCAATGAGCTGTACTAGAGAAGAGGGGATTAAATGCCAAAAATGCCAACACTGGCGCCACGTGCACTCTGTGCAGGGGTTTCAAAGAGAAGAAGCGTTTTATGTGCGAATTATGTAAATAGGATCTGAGAATTAAAAGGGTTCAATCAATTTGTTCATTTTGTTTTTATTCGTCATCTT
>JAFIDM010000004.1:58967479-58987135 GCA_023159025.1 Thereuonema tuberculata
GTCAATTTTTTATTCATAAACTATGTACACACGTTAAATTACTTTTATATAATGTTTAGTGTATTGATCTTATATATTTTCATCTTTCACTTATTACCAGTTTCTTTTTTCTTACCATTTAAAAAAATGTATATATTAATAACTATTATTATTAATTACTATTTATTAATAACTTTCTTTTTTCTTTAATAGGTAAGTGGGGTTTTTTTCTTGTACCTTGAAGAATATTTTGGTAAGTAAATGTGTTTTTACTTAATTTCAGATATTTTTACCATATGGCGTCGACTGCAACATTGTTTTCTTCTCTTTCTACTTTCACTCGTGACATTGCAATCGACTTTTTGGTAAATGCCTTGTGGGCCAAACACACGAGGAGGGTGGAAGTTGGATCTGCCTCGGTCAGTTCTACCAGATTGCGATTATCACTGTAAACATCCTCCAGGCTGACCAATCTCTCTTTCGATCTGTTACTTTTCGTTGATATATGATAAAATATTTCGACAAGCAAATATACAAATATACGATACATTCGTTTTCCATTTTCCAAAAGTTGTATTTTTTTTTACATAATATGAGATCTGCCACAAGGTTATAAATTCGATCTAACGGTTGGAAACTTGTTAAATTTGCATCTCAGAGGAAAATTAAAAAAGCTTTAGAACATTAAGTCAAAGTAGATATTGTCCGTCCATCTTTGTCAAGATAATTCACAAACTATGCACCCTAGGGAGATGAAATGTTTTAGATTAATTTTAGGTTATTACAGGATCCACACAAAAAGAAGCAACAGATGAAGAATAAAAACAAACAAACAAACAAGAACGGTATAATGCTTTATTGTTAAAACGCATTAATCACGGTAATGAAAAAAAAAACAAAAAAAAAACAAAAGCGAGCTTATCTTGTAAAGTTTATTTATATTTCTTCTGTAGTAGATAAACGTTAATAAAGTGATCTCCTGCTGATTTTGATAGAAACTAGACCCATGGAATCTACCAGACGTATCGTGTCTCCAAAAAGCTCCAAAAACGTTACATTAATATAACAACATAGAAATACATAAACCTCAGTTTCATTATCTTTGATTCAACCGTTTTTCGATCTTACTATATAGATACTTGAAAGTTAGCACGCCAACTAGACTACATTGTACTTAATGCTGTGTTTTATCAATTCGATTGTTTTATCAAGAAAAATGCCTCCAAAGAAGTTTTATTCTTTTCTCACTGTTTTCCGATAAAAGCAATATGATTAATTTATTTATTTGTAGGCGGATGTTTTAGAAACTGCTGTCAATTACTTTACTTTTAAGAGAAACTCATTGACATGAAAGCTACTTTGTTTGAATGGTTACGGAGGATTAGTAGGTAATCCAGAATAAATTAATAGTGAATGTCCTGATGAATGGGGGATTAACGGATTTCCACTACATGGAGGGAATTAGTCAAATAGCTTGTCTTGTTGGTGTCACTTTGTTAATTACCAATAATAAATGTTTCTGAATCACTCAGAACATCTTTTATTAATTTTAAGCTTCTTTCTGTTGCTGCCGATTAATCTGATAAATAATTCTTTATGTTTAATATTTTATTTTTCTCTTTGCTTTTGATTCAGTTTAAAACCGTAACCATTTAAGGATAAATAGAGTTCTGTTGATTGAAAAACATCAGTAACAATACATACATTTCAATGGAAGAACCACTCTTGTCGCTAAAAACGAGACTAATTAGCGTGCGAATTTCGAATGCTGTGGTTTCACGGAACCAGTAGAATCTACATTTTGCGGTTATTTGTATTTTGGTCTTCTATGTGACTAGCAATGGTTACATAAATCTTGGTCTTATGGTCTTTCCAAGCAATGGAAAGTCGTTCTAAAAAATATTTTTGTACCAGAACTGGCTATCTGATTAAAGTATTGTCCATTGTCTTCGCTTCGGACTTTTATTTGAAGACATGTTACTTTAAAAGCTTTACCTACACCTTTAATTATTAATTTCACAGTTAATCCTCTGAAAGTAAAATATTTTTGTTGTTGTTGAAGTGTGTTTTCTGATACGGAGATACTTGTGGAATTTTCTGATACGTAAGGATATCTGGAAATGCTCTGGGGCAAATATCAAGCAAGGATCTCAAGCGTACGGTTGGAAGTTTTCCTTCTCAAATCGGAATAGATGCCAAAGGCGTTTTTCCTTACCTTCTTCGGGAAACCATTATGGAAAGGCTTCAAATTTAAGAGAGAATGAAACAGAAGCATACAAACACAAGAAAGGAAGTAAACATCTATTCTGGTGCAGGGATTCGCACCCAGGTTCAGACATATCAGCCTAGTGGCAGCTGCTGCCTTGATCACGAGGTTGTGCATGAACGGCATGTTTTTTTTTTTGTTACTGAAATTATTACAGTTCTTTCTTTTAGTGAATTGTTAGTGAGGCATCATAACTTGGTCAACGCGAATTCAATTGACAAGAAAACTCTTTAACTAGTAAATCGAATTGTCTGTTTATAAATGAGGATGGAAGAAAATACGTTTCTAAGGAGATTTGTAGCTTCAGAAACTAGAAAACCCACCGATTCCAAGACTGTATAAGAGGATTTGGATCCTCTTAATTGCAACCAGATAAATCTCAATTGCAAAAGGGGTGGCGTGGTTCAGCGGAAACGCAATGATCTCTATTTTTGGCTTCCCAGGACTAAGAGTGATATTTTTTTATCTTTTTTTGTGTATTTGATATTTGTATATTTGATATCATAAAAGGATGATGATTCACTATCTCCGTGCTAAGGGATCTCACAATGCCTTGCTTAAGATCTTGTTTTCGAGATCTAAAACTATAAGATCAAATAACAAGATAACGCCTACTCTTTATCTGTTGATCGATAAAGATCTGCATTCTTCCTATTCATCCGATCGTCACAGATCTTCCTTGTAATAACTTAAAAGTTCTAGAATTTCAGCTTTTCAGATATACAATTTTGTTTTTCAGTTATCGTTGTTCCAAGTGAATGGATGAGCAGACATATGAAATTGCATTCTACATTATATTTTTTTTCAAATCCTCCTCTCCAATGCATAAGAAGAGTCTTTACAAAGAGTAGGCAAAGCCTACAGGTCAAATACGTGTTGGTAACATATCACATCATACAGGTAGAAAGTAGTGAGAAATATACAAAACTATGTGTTCCAAACGTCTTTCAAAAGGAATAAAAGCGTTCGAAGACTCGAATAACATTCAAAGTAGCTCGGTAGGATTAGGAAATTTACCTTAAGTAAACTTACCTTTACAATAAAAAAAAAAATATTATTATTTTAATTTAATTAAATCAATCAACGGATTTATAAGCTACTAATATCGTATTTGCAAGTATATACTGTCAATATAGAAAGATAAAGCATTACCCTACAGATCACTGTGGACCTGGTGGTAGTGGGAGATAAGGTTCCTGGCGTAATCTGATCAATGGGAGTAAGTTAATATCACACTTGTAATTTTATTTATTTATTTATTTACTTGGGAATAAGTTAAGATCAGCATTTAACTGACCCGCCTTTAGCCTGGGGAAAGAAAGCCGTTATCTATTCTACAGAAAGCTGGGAAACCCGTAGAGCAGAATTCAGCGTGGAAAACTAACTACAGCCGGAAGTACACGCTTCCTCAAACACATTAAAAAAAAAGGCACGATCAATAAATACAAAATCCAGTCACGCCATAATTTCGATTTTACATGTTCAGTTTTATCTTTAGTGAATTTTAACGTATTATATTTATATATTGTATATTGGTAGAACCACCAATTTTGCCGCTTAAATAATTAAAAATTCGATATTCCACTCTTTAATTTTGCATAATTATGTTTATGATTAATTAAAAATCTTGCAAAGCAAACATCTTAGCACAACATCTTTGCTTTTACGTAATCAAAACAGAAAAAGTTTAATATTTTAACACTAAGTGTTACTAGAACCTTCTCAATGAAAAATATTTTGTTGTATTTTTAGTATTCAAACACCTAAAGCCGGGTCCAGATCAAAAATAAAAACAAACAAACCATGAGACTTGATAAAAAAGCGACGATTCTACAAAGTTTCAAGATTGAGACAGAAGCAAACCTTGTATCTGTACTGAACTGCAGATTCTCTACGACAAACTGCAGTATGCGTGTGTCCAAAGTAAACATTGTTGCGGCTGTGGCAGTATGTGTGATCGCTTTAAACATTTGAAAAGGAACATTAATTTTCTCGCAAGTGAGATTTAATAAAAGTAAAAAGTCCAACACACACATTAACGTTAGTAAACAAATTTACACATTAAAATGTAAGTTTCGTCAACGGCTCACAGGCGAGCTGAAACCGTTGTAATTTACATTTTAATGTGTTAAAATTTTTTAATAATTTTAATATGTGTGTTGGCCCTCTTTACTTCTACAATTGTAATATATTTACGTACGTTAAATTGTTTACTTCAAGTTAGATTTCGTTTATATCAACTAAAAAACAATAAGTTACTGCAAGAACTTGAAGCCAACATTCATTAAAATTCTTTGGGCCATTATTTTTTGTTTTGCTTTGTTTTTTGAGTGAAAATAAAAATTTACCAGTAGGACATTTTCTTATCTCAATAAAATGATACAAAAGCACAACTCTGATGTCTATTGATAAAGACGAAGTTTTGAAAGTTTCGTCGACACCGACGTTATTCTACGAAAGAGACACATATTTTTTTGCCGATTTTTATCTAAAATCTTCAAGTTAGGTTTGTGTTCCATGTTTGTTTGTTTGTTTTTCACTCCTAATAATCTGATCTATGAATTGTAAGGCATAGAAAACCTTAACTAGCAAAAAGACTTCTGTCTTCTCGCATTTTCTTAAACTACTTAAAATTAATTAGTCAATAGTGAAATCTATGTAATTAACAATTTTGCCAGTAGAAACTATTAATTTAGAAAAAACTTAAGTATTTGTGAAGCAGAATATACAAAGTGGTCCAGGAAAGTGCTATCCCCTAGATTTTTCATTATTTAGGAATGATGATGACTTTGATGACAATTCTAAACGAAACTGTGTGGCTAATGACTTTTTTTTTATTGTTATCAAATAAATGGACCTTCTTTGGAAAAAAAATCACAGAAATGAATTTTTTCCAAACACCCCAGGAATGTTTTTCATTCTTTCACAAAATGTGTTCAAAACAGTAATCATTCATGCGAATTGCACAACTGTGCACTTGTGATAATGGATCTATGAACTGATGTCAAGACAGTTTCGCTGATTCCGTTAGAGCACAGCATTTTGCTGTTCCTGTTATGTGGTTTTGTGTTCTGGTGATGTTGCTGGCCACTGTGCAGACCCTTGGCGACTATCCAGCGATTGTGAAAGCCATCATCTAGAGATCTTCGACTACGTAAGGCACAACGAGCTGACGCTTCATCGTATTGGAATCAGATTTAGGTCCTCATATCTCTGTCCATTCAACTTACTATAGTAGAACAATGGTCCTACTATCTCGGTTCTAATAATCTCACACCACACATTAAGCTCCACTGCCTCAATTCATCATCAATTTATCTCTCTAAGTCATCGTGGATTTCCTCACTCCAAATTATAGAGATCTCTTGTGAATTGGGCTTCATTAGTCCACAGAATATGCAGTGTATTTCATGCATCGCTAACATCCAATTGTAAAAGCCTACATAGCCAAGATAATCCTGCCTTCCAACCATTGATGAGAACGCCTGTGATAAGGGTGAAACTGATGAGCTCTGGGGAACTGATTGGTGAGATATTGCTAATTGATGCCCGATTGCCCTAATATTTGTATATGGATTTGCAGCACATGATGCCAGGATCGAAATAATAGTCTCCTCATGTGAAGGTATCGTTGCTCGTGATCCTGGGATAACACTTCTAATCTCCCGTATTCTTTGGGTAATTCGCATGATTGCTTGACTTGATGGATGTCTTCTGTCAAGATATGTCTGGGCTTGTTTTGCTGGACTGCACTCTAATGTAGAACCATATTGCACAACTTCATTTACTGAATAAGAAGCCATTCTGGCATTCCAAGTAGTCTGTGTTGGTCAATTTGGGAGCTACTTTTTTCTTATCCATTAACACGAAGTACGTAGAATAATCTGCAAGTCTGATGAATTTCCTACTATGAAGTGGGTTAGCCTGATTTGCATACTTCAACATTTCATAATTTAGGCCAAACAAACAAAAATTGTAGGGAGAAAAACAGATGATTTCTTTAGAATCTATCATCACGGTCTTCATTATTTACGTGGGCCATCTTATATTTACATACACGACGAAAATTTCGGAGCGAAGATTTAAAAATAAAAAAAGAAAAAAAAAACTGCTTGAAAAAGAACTTTTTTCGGATAGTCCATTGAAGAGCTTGATATTAAAGAAAAAGGAAATTATCCAACATGCATCAATGAAAAAAAAAATACAAATTCATGTCAAGAGCTTCCTAACGATGTGGAGTCTGAGATGGCCGTTTCATTATTGTTATGAATTCTCAGCCATACTTACCACTTCGATGACAAGCTGCGAAGGCATGAAGAATATGTGGAACACATACTCTTCCCCGACTGTGGACAAACTCTTGGCATGAATGTGTTTTGTTTTTATTTTCATTGGTGCATGATGGATGATTTCCCTTTTCTTTAACATTCTCATCTGCACGTTAAACTTTGTTTCTTTATAAGATAGATACTAACTTTAACTGTTTAAAATGTTCAGAACTCGCCGTTCGCTTTAGCAGGAAGCGGTAAGTTTTGATTTGTTTGCCAAATAAATCTTTGTCCCATAGAAGACAAAATGCACAGAAGAACAGAAACACTGAACCATAAGCCAAGAATTGAGCCATTAGTAGCCTAGAATAGCAGTCATTCACCTTCGGCTACGCTCAGTCTGACTTTGAGTTCTAGTTTCCTTGCAAATGTTATGATAGACACAAGCAACTGCGTAATTAAAAAGCCTTAGAAAAATTTATCGCCAGTGATATAGAATTCATACAGAACTTTAGATATTCTGATAGACTTTCGGATTTAGATTTTCTTATCTTTTTTCCATTTGCCTAAATTAAACTATTCCACATGAGATCATTCGTTAATCTATCGAATCAGAACCGGACCAAATATCTTTTGCTTTTGCGCCATCTCGGGAATTGAGTGGAGATAATAATTGGTCACCAGTCAGTGATTGCGTGCCGTATCAGGACATCGAAGTCCCGTTTGCCAACGTTTTCATTTACAAACTTCCACCGAAATGAACCAATAAATATTTGTCGTTTGCCATCCGAGGTTTCTGCTAGAAGTTAAACTGGTCAATTCAGAGAAATTTATATTCCCTTGGAAAGTTGATTAGAAATACGAAATGTATCAGACAAATATTTGCGGATTTAGTTTGGGAATCACAGCTACGATCTATTATTAAATATCTCGAATGGACGAATCGACTGGGTGAAATCATTATTTTTGTTAAATGGATGAAAATGAAGGAGATGTCGAGTGAAAAAAAGTTAGTAGTCCTAACATTTGATCTTTTGATTACTTTTAGTTGGAAACCTCCCCTCAGGAAGAAACTGAATGGCATTCTAATGTCTAATCTTCGAACTACTTTATCTCAGAATATTATTCAGAATCGTATAGTTCTTAACTTTAGGCTCTGAGGAGTCACTTGTGCCTTTAAGAATATATTACGTTTCTCTTCGTACACGTCTTTTGAGTCTTTGATTGCTGAATAGTCCTGGCTGAAGAGAGCCTAATAAACTCGAAACAGCTGTCCCAGCGTCTCAGCTTGACTCAGAAGGAAGTCTTCTCATCTTCATCACGAATTGAGTTCTTTTCGTTTTACCTATTAAAGGATAACTTTTATTTATTTATTTATTTATTTATTTATTTTTGCAGTCAAATGCCTTTTGTGGTGAAGTTTTAGTTGCCCAAGGATTTAAATTCACATTTTAATATTGTTTTTATTTTCAAAACTAGTTTCGAAAGGGGGCGACTTTCCCTTTGAGAAATCCTGAACAGGCACAGAAATTTTGGGAAACCTGAGGGAAATTTTGGAATTAATTCTTCCCTGAAATTTGTTGACCAGGGATGGAAGGAGTGTGATTCTCGTAAAAAGCTTTTAGTTGTTTTTCTCATAACGATTTCGTGTTGTACGTCGTCATATGACAACAACTGTATTTGAAGATTGACTTCATTGATTTTTACTCAATTTCTTCCTCACTTCCATTCCTTTACCAAGGTATCTATCAATAAATAAGGAAGGATTTGTTGATCAATGTTTAATCTAGAAGCATCATTCGTTGTTTCAGATGTTTCAAAGCATTCTGGGATTGCACACCAAAGCTGTGACGTCATTCATGACTTTCAGGAATTTCCAAATCTAGTCAAGAGATACTGTTTGAAATATTTAAAATATCAGAAATTTTGACTCTTCTCAGTTAAGAAGCGAAAAATAAAATTCTTTACTGTACGTATTACAGCTGCATTTGGGGAGGGATTATTCTCCCTATTCCGGGGTTAATCACAAGATTGGTAATTAATTATTTATAGAGAACAGTATTTAGCCCTTCAACATTTAGGGCTCTCGTAGAGACGTATTCTATCCATTCTTTTTTTTGTTTTTTAAATGCTTGCAAATGGACGAAAATAAATGAGTGTGAGTTCGGGATTATAAATAAAGTTTTACGTCTTTTTCATTCCAATTCCAAATCAATAGGAAGCGCAGAAACCCGTATTAGAAAATCAGGAAGACATTTTTTTTTCTTAAAATATGCAGTATTCTCTTTCTCTAATCTTAATAAAACCTTGAGGCTTGAAACGCTCAAATGAATCTACAACTTCCTAAGCACTGCCTTGAAGCAACCACTAACTGTATATTTTTTTTTCGGTGACTTGATTCTGGAGGACAATCAAAGTTGTCGAATTGAGTCTGTTATTGAAAGACTAAATGATATAGTTGTCGGCTTCTTTCAACTCTTCTCTACCACAACAACTCAGCTTGCTTTGCTTCTTTTTTTCTGTGACTGTGGCACAGGAGTAGAAGAGGGTGAATTAAAAAAGGACGATATTGTCGCTTCGGCGTCTGTCCTTGACAGTTTCGTAATTTCTTTTTTTTTTCTTTCTCCTGCACCTGTCAAGGGCCTTCGTAGGAGGCTGTGCGACTTCATTGAAGGCAGATCCAATAACTTTTTTCTCGTGGAATCAGTGGGGGCACCAACATGAAAACGAGGAGACATATTTTTTTTTCTTCTTTTCTTATGAGCATCGGTGACATTTAAATACCCAAAGGTCATTTCTAAAATGCAAAGCTATTCCTATAAAGTTATTTATTCCCATAAATAAAATGGAATTTGCAAGTTAGATGCTGTAGAGACATAAGAGGTTTTATTAAGATATTAGTTTTATCTAAATAAAGGTATCTGCTTTCTCAAAGTCTATACATATGTTTCAGTTTTATACCAGAACATCATTACCTTGAAAAACATTATCTTTATTATTCTTAACAATATTTCATTTCTTTTAACAACAAACTTCTTCAGGTTATATATGAGGAAAAGAAAAGCTTTCTCCTTCGAATTATGAAGTCTTATAGGAAGGAGAAAGTTTTTCTTTTCCTCATATATAACCTGAAGAAGTTTGTTGTTAAAAGAAATGAAATATTGTTAAGAATAATAAAGATAATGTTTTTAAAGGTATAATGAGATAATGTTCTGGTATTATAAAGATATCTGCTATTTTGTTTTGTGATTTATTAATAAAGAACATTATTCTAGAATTGGAGTAAACTAAACTGGATTCAGAAGCAGTTAGGAAGTTATATAAGAAATTAAATGTATATAATTGCTTGAGTCAAGACCTTAAGAGTGAACCTATATTCACTTAATAAAGAAATTATTAACAGGCATCATACTATATTATTTATTTATTTATTTATTTATTTAGAAGAAAAGTGCTAAAAAATATTTGGAAATTTATCATTTTGTGAAATCCAGTAACATTTGTTAGAATAGCTCTTATTTAAACATAACAAGCGAAAAATTCCAACATTTGAAGTATAACACGGAGCACGTTACTCCGTGTTTATTCTATTGAAAATTAGAACATCTGCAGAACTTTCTAGAAGCTTAGTTCGACTACCCTAATTCTGATAGAGGAACGACCGTAAAACTCAAGAACAGTTTTCCCTAATTGATTTTAGATGATTCTCGATAGGTTGACTGCTAGAAATGTATCCTTTATTCTTTAAATAAGTTTATTTCATTCCATTCCGATCGTAATGTGCTTGAATCGGACTTTGTAGCTTCTCTTTGTAAGTTATTCTTTTCGTAGTAATATCGGTTAAGCAGAAAACAACAGAATGGCGATGCTGAGTTTCATCTGTTCCTCGGATGCTGATCTTGTCTACAACTCAATCATTTTCATCTCTCAATGGGATATTATAGAAACTTGTCCCACAAATATTTGCTAGCTCTACCTTTACTCTTTATGAATGAGACTCGCTCTTCGAAAGCCCCACCTACCTCTTAATCTTGTGATTAAACTGAAATAGATAACAATGAGTTTATTGAATACGCTGCCTAGATTTATCGTTGCAAACTGTCTTAACGCTTCCCTTCCTTCTGTGCATTGGGAAGACTTCATTTCTTAAAATAGATTCTTTTTCGTAAAGGCAGTCTGATTGATTTCTGTCTCCAATTGAGATTCTTCTTTTTCGTTTCTCTGTGTAGCTTGAAGGGAAATTTTCATCTTCCTTTAAAACGACTTGTTTTCTTGAAAATGGGTTTCTGATTTTGCCAGCAGCGAAGAAGATGTAGAGAGAGTACTTGCTCTTAACCTTACAATCGCTGTTCTTTTTGCAATGCTAAGTGTGTCTTCTATCATGGGGCATTGATGGTTTGATAGAATAGTTGAATTGTCCTATGTAATGCAACAGGGTCTGGTGTGCTTCTTTTTTTTTATTTGTTTTTGAAGATTTTATAGCTCAAGAAATGTCTTCGCTCCGCGGCTTTATATCGGCAGCACTTTTCATTTCTTCCAAATCCAATCTTTGATACCCTGCAGTTCGAGGGATGTTAAAGAGAAGATAGAGCTTTCAAATCCTCTTTACTTGGCTCCAATTGTGTAGAATTGCAATGTCTGAAAATTCATCGACGGCAGGATTTGGTCAAATGGATAGTAAATAATATTGAAAAAAAAAATAGAGTTTCTACGAATATCCTTTAGATGACGTCATAATTTCTTTCAGAAATGATATCTGCAAGTTCAGTGTTACTGTGACCTTACACTAAATTATTAATGAAAAACAAAATTATATTAAACAAAAGAAGATTTAAACTTAATTAGCTTAACATAAAAAGTGGCAACTAAGGGAGACACTTAAGAAAAAGAAAAAGGCACCCTGAGCCGCCATCAACGGGAATCTGGGATGATCGTTTCGTCCTTGTTAAGACTGTCAGCCAGATTTACCCTCGTTGATAGATCAGGAAAGTGCGAAAGGTTAAGGATCGGTACCGGAAGTGGGACCTCACAAAACAAACAGCATTAAAAAGTACACAATAAACCAAAGAACTTTAAGTCCTTGGCTTGCTACGCACAGAAGGAATTTAAAGCAAACCATCCTGAGTCTATAATAGAGGGTGAATCTGGCTGACGAGTCCTAGCAAGAACGAAATGTCCGTCCCAGATTCCGTTGATGGATGCTCAGGGTGCGAATCCTTTTCTTTTTCTTACGCGCCTCCCTCAGTTGTCATTTTTTTTCTAAATTTTGTTAAATTAAAAGTTAATCTTTAAAAAATTTCTACTTTTTTTTCCTCATGATATTAGAATTTGAAGCAATATCTGTGATCTTATCATTCTTCCTCATAAGTTTGCAACTGGTGATTTGAACTTCTTTAGACGTGACATGCATATTAATGACAAGAAGAAAAGTTATTTGGGAATTTTTCCGAGTGTGTTCCGACGAAGATTCCTGATTTTAAAGTTGACAGAAACTCTTTAAAAATCATTGTAAATGTTTACGTTGAAGAATGAAAATTACTTCGTTTCTTAATCACGTGTCATCTACACCGTTCAATTGAAATACATTGATTCAGACAGTTTCGTTAATTAATGCGATTTAATTTTTAGGAAAAAAAAATCTGAATATATTCTTTGTATTTGTCAGATATTACAGTTTTAAAATAAAGGGAAACTTTTTCGTCTAAGATTTAGTTTTGCAAATTCTAACAGAATATTAATAGCATTCGTATCGCCTGCAAACTTATCGGAATTACTGTTTAACTCAATGCTTTTTATATATGGAATTGAATTGCAAGAAGACTAGCAAAACTCTGAAAGATCTTGATATAGAAATAGGAAAATTCGAATTTTTATAATTTTTTCGGGACTTAAAAAAATACTTTGTATCCGGATCCTATGAACAAGAAAAATCAGACGAAAATAATATTTCGGTATTAGTGATGAGGACATTATATTATTTGTCATTTTTCAAAAAAAAAAAACTAATATAGAGGTTTTGGAAACTTATGGGCAGTCAGGGATTATTAGAAAGAACACAATTTAACTAACCCAAAATGTAAAAATAGTCTGTGAAACATTTAAATCAAATGTAAACCAATGAAGAAATAAAGTTATTTTGGGTTATTTTGAAACTTTCCAAGAATTTTGTGTCCAAAAGAAGGGGGATGGTAGTTAGTAAAAAGCTAAATTATTTCGTAGTAAGTAAAATTTCAAATTATCATCAAACATATCTTCCCATGTGAATTAATTGAAAACTAATATAATACTTGAGTACAATACTTAAGTTGAATTCGAATTTAGACGACTTCATCTGTTGTCAGAATCTCTTTGAAAATCCTAATGGCCGTACACTTTATTATTACGCTTCGGTTACTTGTTTGCTTAGAATATTATGTTCGCCTTGTTATTTTGCCTCAGTTGTAAATTATCTTCTTTTATTTTTTTTTTTCCTTTGTCACATTAATGTTGCAAACGGTTTGTTTCGGCAAAAAACTGCCTACTGCGCCATCAAGCGGAAATTACAGGAAACTTTTATTCATTCTTTTTATTTTTCGACTTTCTCCTTAGTTTTGATACAGGAAACTATTTGGCAGCCTGTTTGCTTTTTAACTCGATCATGCATAAAACACAAAAAATCCCCTTTTTCTTTTTGTGTAACATATATACTGGATTCAAAATAGCGCAATTAAAGTAAATAGAAAGTATCTTTCCACTGGTCATTAAAAACGATCATTAAAATATTAATTAGGGTTTTTGTTTAGGAGCCCGGTAATCCTTAATTACGTTTCAAACTGAAATTAGTTTTTATTGTTTAGCTGTACACGTGACTTTGGGAAATTAATTAGGGCTGCAGTTTCTTCTTTATTCATTTTTAAAGAATGTTCAGTTCACAGAATAATATACATTAACTTAAAAATTTAGTTAGCCTAATCTTTTTTACATTTCTTATTCAAATCTCTTTTCGAATGTCGGCAAAGGCAAATGGAAATATACTTTTTTAGGCTATTTTCCTCCGAAAGTGAGTCTGTGAGTGTGTTCGGCCCTTAATAACTTTTGAACTGCTTAGTGAATCTGCTTGAAATTTGACATGCAGAATTACTAGGGCAAGACATTTGATGATTTTGCATCTTTTTTCTATGAAGGTTGAAACATGGCTGGCGTATAAGAAAATGGGTAACATTACATAATTGGTTAAAGGGCATTTTTTTGCATTTTTCGGCATTTTTTAGGGATAGGTCATTTTTTTGGCAATTTTTAGGTCATTTTGAGCATTTTTAGTAGTTTTTTGGGAAGGCAGTGTCATTTTTTTTTATACTTACAGATTTATGTATTATTCAGTATCTTTGCTTGCCTCATTCAAGCCAACAAATTTTTCCAGAAAACAAGTATACCTTTTTTTTTTTTTTTTTGATTGTCAAAATTAAAAAAAGGTTTAATGTAATAAATTCAAATGTTTTATTGGTACTCCAGTAATTTTTTTTATTTTTCTGTCATTTTTTTACTATTTTTAGGTCATAAATGCATTTTTTATTTGTCATTTATTAGCAAATTATAGGTCATTTAATGCCTTGCCCTAATAATTACACACAAGAGACGATGTAACATTTATATTTTGAAATTTTTTTTCCTATGTTTTCTTGTCATGAAATTAGCGCTAGACGGTGACAAAAATTCCCAAAGGAAGTATTAAAATGCAACAATGATGTCTAACAGAACATATTAATCCTTTTAGTAGTCAATACTGATTAAAATTTAATTGGATTTAAGCAACTTAAATAAATTAAAGGATTAAATTAATTTTTTTCGGGAAACGGTAAAGTTCTACTGTTGTAGATAAATTAGAATTCAAAATTTCTAATAAATTAGATTAAACATATTTTTAAATTATTTTAAAAATAAATACAGACTTTTTTTATTTTGCGACTTCAAAAATAATAAATAAATTAATGACATTTTAAGGAAAATAGTCTGTAAGTTCATTCCAGAACTTGTTAATCTACAAACAGTGGACGGAGAGAAAATAAGTTTATAGTTTTCGTATTAAGTACGAAAAGAAGATTTCCAATTTGTTTCCCTAATCAAGATAGAAAGCTGTCAGTGGACGGATTCTTGGCTGTGACATTTCCTTTAACAGTTTGCTGGTATACGTTTTCGTTCATTCGTTTCGTAGCTGATTAGAACAGCTTGCAAGTGGCTTCTTTTAAAAGGAAATGAATACTTTTGGCAGAAGCCAAGTGGATCATCATCATCATCTGTGTAAATCCATTGTTGTAAGTCGTTGTGATAAGCATCGGTCCGTGGTTTTTGAAATGCGCTTCGCAGATAAGACCGGGCGTCTGTTCACTGTCGACTTTGCATCTTACGCTCCAGGGCTCCAATTTCCCAAAGTTTGATTGCGAGAATTACATTTCTATCGGAAGATGTGCTCTGGTGGTTACCGCGGGCGAAAAGGGAGCGAACGCTGATGATTTCGTTTTCATTAATCTTCAGTTTTTGATTGCGCATCAGAGCATCAAATGCAGAATTAATACTTTTTCTTCATCTTACTCGTTTGATCGAAATAGATGAATTTTCATTGAATTTTCGGGCGCTTGCGTTTATTTCAAAACATAACTTTTCGACTTAATTTCATTATTTATTCCATTAGCTTTAGACACAATTATTAAATCAGTTTTTGTCAATAAGTCAATAAACTTCACATGCGATGTCTCGCCGTTTAACTTAAGATTTCATATTTGTTTGTCTGTTAACTATTTGTAAATAGTGACAAACCGTGACAAACGTTCACAAGCGCTTACAGAATGTCTACGGAGACCAGGCAGTTGATAAAAGCACTGTGAGTCGCCCAGCGGCTCTCGCTTTATGGCCGACCGCACACAGCAATGTTGCAACGTGCAACGATCAACTAAGAAGCCTGTGTGAAGACTCTTAAGAAACTGAAGAAACGATTCCATCGTGTTCGTGGCCACAAAGACATGAACAAACTTCTCCTGTTCCACGACAACGCCAGACAACACTCGAGTCTATATACCCGCGAGTTCTCCCTCCTCCATCTTAGAGCCCTGATGTCGCACCTTCGGACTTCTACCTATTCGGACCTCTAAAGGATGCAATCCGCGGGAAGCGATATGGCAACGATCAGGAAGTTTTAAACGCAGTAAGAAGTTGACTGAGGCACAGACCAATAGAGATGGTACCGTCAAGGCATACAACCCCTGACATCTCGATGGCGTAAGGCCATAGACTTGAACAAAGATTATTTTGAAGAATAGTTTTTTGTAGCTAAAGAATTGAGGAATTAAGGTGATGTATTTAAAACTGTAACAAAGCAAACCTACTTTGAGAAAGAAAAAAAATGTATTGCATTACTTATTGAATGACCTTCGTAAATTGATTGAAGGTATTTAAAAGTGACTAATGTTATGACGCTTTGGGATTATTAGAAATTATTATTTTTTTTAGAACTAATGTTTTTTTTTTTTGTTACAGCATTTCTTGTAGGTTTTTCCAAGTTTTTAAAAACCTATCATTCTTATAAAATGCACAGTTTTAAGTGTTGAAAATATGATTGTGCATTTCTACATGGATTTCTACGTGGGCATGCAAAATTTTCTATTTCTAGCTACTGTAGATTTTGAATACAACGGTTCACAAAATGTGATCCAATTGGAAATGGAAAAACTCGCTTCGCTCTTACAAATTTTAGGCTTTTTTTAACTATATATAATTTAATTTTAATATTAAAATAATTATTACAATAGCGCATATTGTAACTATATATGTATAGTATTAGCATTATTAATTTTAGAAATATATAATTCTATAATTCTAGAATTACTACACTAGAATTACTACACTACACTACTGCACATACTATTCTGTATATACTAATATTGTTCTTTTAGTATTCATTAATAATTTAGTACAAATTATATTCAGTATAAATGATGTTCGTCTAGGAAGATAAAATATTAAAAGAATGTAAATTATCTTGTATAATTCCAATATTGTGCTTTTCCACATTTTAAATATTTCTTGATTTGCAGATTCTATCGGATTGCCAACAAAAGTTAAATTGTTGAAAATGATTTTTAATGAAACTTTTTTTTGATATTTACACTAAATGAGAAATTCTGATTTCACAAATAGTTTTCCAAATAAACTATTAGCAAACATTGCTTAACCTAATAGTTTTGGGTCGATAAATGATTAGCCTTCAGGGAAATTGATATTTAATATCGAATTCTGTTTCAGTGAATTTTAAAAGATAATAGAATCACTGTATTTAATCAGAATTAAATAAATCTAAAAAAAAAAATATTAATTATCATCTGATACTGTTAATGCGTAAGCCATTACACAGGGTGTATCAAATCTCTCTCTGTACAAATTTTAATGGAAGCACCAACCTATTTCGTCTACTAATGTATGTCCGCTAACGGCAACCTTCGGTGCTATAGGGCGCTATTGGGCGGTGCTGCAGTCGGCTAGAGAGGCGAAGTAGGGGAAGGAGAACGCCTTATGTTCTCGGCATTCGTCATTCGGACACATTACTTGTAACATGGAGCGTTCATTGAGTGGTGAGATGGCTGACGTGCACCAATGACGGAAGAGCTGTTGTGAGGTTGTACCTGTCATTCATTCACTGTTGTTGCCGCAACTTCTCTGAATAAACATGCTTTTCACACTTCTTTCCATTTATTATTGTTTGTTTTGGTGTTCATATCTCCTCTCTAGCAGATTTCAGCGCCACTAAATAACGCTCTCAAGCCGTCAGCGGACGTATATTCATAGGCGAAAAAGATTTGTCTTGTTGCTGTCTACCTCCCGCTTAAATTTTACGGAGGTTTAATTTTTGTATTATTTTTTATTTAGTTTGCTTTGTTAATAGTAATCAGTTTCAACAATAACAAGTCTTAGAATGTTGTTATGTAAAAAGAAAGACTATTGCTTAATATTGGAATTTTTGTTGTAGTTCGGTTCAAACGATGTGTATTGTAGTTTCTAGTGTGTTGTTAGGAATGTTTATTTAGCATAAGACGCTTGTGATAATATATACGCCCCCGTCAACAATGACGGGATAACATTGTGACGGCTTTTAGTTGAGATAGAGTATTTACGCTCGAATTTTAATCTACTAGGCTAAAAATGCGTTATTTTCTTTTTTTTCTCTGGCTCTTCTCTCATTGCGCCACACACTCACAAAGGGAGTGATAAGAAACAAAAATCTGAATGTAGTCCTCATGGCCTAATGGATAACTGTAGTAATTTTGTTTACAGGAAATTAACAATTGCGCCGGACAGACAGACAGAGAAATAAAAGATTTTAGTAATGTAGATTCCCATGCTTTCAGAAACCTCTACTCACCTAAGTAGACCTTTCCACAATTCCTTATGTAAATCAAATTTGTCAAAATATATCAAACGCATCTATCTCACAGCACGAGACTCGCTGTTACTGGATCGACTGCTCCGATTTATTATAGCGCACTTCAGATATTATAATTATATCTAAGCGCTATAAGTGTTGCCTATTCCTTACGTAAGAAGGGATTCACGTAAGCCAAGGTCTATCTGTATAGAAACGAAATGTTTATTTTGGAAAGAGAGATACAGTTTGTAATATAGGACTAAATGTTAATAGATGTTTGCAACTTAATATTAACGTTGTTTCAATTATATTGAAAAAAGGGGGGGGGGGGGAATCCCCAAAAAAAAAAAAAAAGGAACTTTCCTGTCCCCCCCCCCCCCCTTTTTCCAAAAAGTAATAGGAAAAAAAAGAGATTGGCATCGAGTTCTTCAGTAACGTCTCGTTTTCAGATTGAATCAAATTTTAAATTCGAAGTGAAAAAAATACTTGAAGTAAATTCTTGGTTGTAGTGACATTCATGATTTAGGTTCAGTGCAATGTTAATGGTATTGATGGAAATTTGAGAAAGGTTAGGATTACTTACATGATGGAAGGTTAGATTACTTATTTACTTTCTCTTTGTAAAATCCCTCCTTGTTTGAAGTTTTCTAATGAAACAACGCTTCTGCCATTATCCATGTTTGCTGCCTTTTACCATTTGACCTTTAATCCAGCCAGATTATTAATGGCAGTAATGGTTGGGAAAATGCAGATTCAATGAAACAGCTTTGCAACATTAACTAGTTGTCTGATTCCTTGGCATTGCGTGGGTGTCGGAGGAACGCCTTCGTTACACATTATTGAAGCCAAGTGTGAACACCAGTTTGAAAATGTCAGAACACCTACACCCAACACCATTTAGTAAAATAGCTATCAGTGTAAATTCGCTACATTGCGAATCGAACCTTTGATTACATATCAGTAGTGATCTTTGAATTAAAATTTATTTCTCCATTTCTCATTTCATTTCATGTTTTCAATGTTATATGCTGAAAAACACTGTCTGCACTTTCTTCTCAATGAAATGAGTTAATTATGCTGTTATAAAGCTTGTTTTTATAGAGTAAAAGCGGACTATATTTGATTGACACATTTAATTTCATATGAAGATTGAAATTAAAATGACGTCATTGCATTTGTGAGCGAGTATTTCATTGGTTTTTTTCAGCTCTGAAGCTAAGATCTCTACGTGGGTAGATTAGATGAAACCAACTCACTGTTATGAACTGGACGCACTGCATTCAGGAAGAGGTTTGAACCTGCTATTTGTTGTTGATGGAGGCGGGGTTATTGGAGCGGGGTTATTTTTAGATTCCTAGTTGAAATTTTTGACCACACAGTATCATTTGTATCCCCTGTACAAATTAAGCCAAGAAATATCTAGTGCTGTGCGCAACAACATTCCTCGCGTTGATGCATGGTGCTTTATTTTTACGCTTGTATTTTCCACTTTTATTCACTTTCAGGTTATGAATGCTATTTCTATTTGATTTGATATTCAAAGTAAATTTGGTTTTTACATGAGTTAGGCCTTCTTAATTACTCATATAACCTGCGGCCACTTCCAAAATAATTGCTGTCTTGCTAAACTGTCTTTTAAATGGTACATCAACTGACATAAAATATCGCCAGAGAAGCAGAGGATTTATAAGTTGTGAGCCTTGTCTGTGCAATTGTTAAAAGACGCAGCCCAAACATGTAATTCTTTTAAT
>JAFIDM010000004.1:59001594-59154676 GCA_023159025.1 Thereuonema tuberculata
TAAGGAATTTAGAAGATTGGCCTGGATATAAATAGAAAGAAAATGGAATAGACGAGAGAAGAATGGAGATCAGTGAAGTCCACTTCGTGAATGGAAAAGATTCTAAATAAAGGAGTTTCCGAAGTTTTCTTTTTACTGCAAACGAGTGGAGTTAAGGTTTAACTGTAAATTAATCAGTTTGTCTCCACCAAATTAAAACAGAAGTTAAATTATTTTCAAATTTCTGTAACGAATTAATTATGGCCAGTTAGGAAACTTTTTTCCTTCTCTTTTTCTCAGAAATAAAAAGACTTTTGTTGTCATCAAATGAAATAACTAAAAAATAAGACTGAATTGTACCAGCGAAAGATAGGTTTTCAACTTAATTGCAAACACAACAAGAGAGGGCGCTATATCATAAGATACTTCCAAACAAATGGGTCCTAGGAAGCTTAGGATATCTGGCATTCTTTCCTCTTTTTTTTTTTTTTTGAGCGGTGGGAGGGGGGAAAGGGAGGCAAAAAAAGTGACAAAACTTTTTCGTAATCTAACATTGTTAGGGAAATGAATTTTCTAAAATTGATACTTTTTCCTGTAATGTTTCATTAATTCTGTGTGTTTGCAGCGCCGAATGTTGACCTAGGACTTGTGAGAACGTGACAAATCTTCTGCTAAAAAGAATGAAGTTAATTTGCGAAGCTTCAAAATCAAAATAGACCCTCTACTTTAAAATTGCAAAATGAATTTTCTGAAATTGTCAAATAAATTCAGCTGCTTTTGAAATTATCATAAAATAACCTCATTTGCTTTTAGCAAAACGTTTGTCACGTTCCTCTAAGATCCTCATATGTCCATATAAATTCCCCTGCAAATATTCGGAATTTAAAGGAAAGAAAAATTTACTTTTTTCTTCTATCAAGCTGAAGAGAGAAGAAAATAAGAAGCTATGACTGTCGCTTCAGATTAGAATTTCTTATTTAAGTTAGGATTAAGGATTATATCTTTGGGTAACGTCTTAAGATAAATTGATTTTTTTTTTGCTTAAAGTATTTCAACTTTGAAATTCACGGAAATAGTACTAAATATATTAGATTTTACCTTAAAAGCTAAATAATGAAATTCATCGGAGTTGAAATGGATTCCGAAAAATGCTGTGAATTTACAACGAATCGCTTATTTTATAACCATTATTGTTTTTAATATTTCGTGTAAGTGATCAGAACTGATTATTAAAATATAGTATTGTAAGACATTTCATTTGCAAGGAATTGAACAACATTTTAGTGTCACTGTTGGCATTGTACAGGTCTTTATTGTTTCCGGTTTCCGCGGGACAGCAGGGAGTCACTGATAACAAGTTTCTTTAGCCGATTACCTGTTTGTCTTCATATCTGGTTTAGAGCTACTAAGGGTTTTCTCTATAAAGACGTTGCCCTGGAAACAGAACACTAAGCTCTTTTCTTACCAAAAAATAATTCATTGAGAAAACCTTTAATGATATAAATTGGAATATATTTAAAGATTATAAAAGAATTTCAATTGTAAAAAATAAGGTAAAAAATTGGGTATTGGATAATATTGATTAGTAATTTGTTAATTGTATGTTTATATTAATATGTTTTTGCTAATATATTTGTTTTCAGTATGTTTGAGGATGATAAGTTGATTTTGTAAAATTTGTAAAATTTATATAAATGTAATTTTCAATATAATTATTATGTATTATAATAAAATAACAGCACCTGTTGATAGGAATTTGAATTCCTAACGGGATTGAATTATATAAATTTAATAAATGAATAAATAGACAAATAAATTGAAGTTCTTTCTCAGAGAATGAGGAGAAAACTTTTCAAACGCAATTTTGTGAAATTCTCCATTTTATTCTTATTTGCAAAATTGTCTTCGTAATGAAGTCATTAAAAATAATACGTCAGGTGATCTGTTTGGATGGTTAAAAGTTAAAAAGCAGAATCGTTACAATTAAAAGAATTGTAATTGGAAAGGATGTGGATCGCGGGAGCATGAATGTCTCCGTTCGTGAAATGGGTAAATCTGAATGCTGAATCCTAACCAGCATGAAACAGCTGTCCTAAATTGCCACTGATGACAGTTCAATGCATGGTTGAAAAAAGAGCATTCTCCGTATTTATGTTTTTTTCGTAAATCTTGATTTCTTTTCTTGTGTGAGATACCACTGGAAGATTCATGGTTGCAATTGCGCTCTAAAGAAAAAAAGAATTAAAAATGAACATAAAGTTTGTGCAATAATAGAGGAATGTATAAGCATTTCATGATTCATTAGTTTTACGAATTATGAAATAATTCGGTTCAATCGTCTACACATGTAGGAGGTATTTGATAGAACTTTTCAAAAACTTCAGTAGTGATGATTGGATTTTTATTTCGACTGAAGCTGCTTCGTAAGATCACGAGAGATCATTAATTAATCTGAATGGTTTATAACCAAAAATAATCAAACTATTGACATTTCCAGTGAATCTTTTACAGAGAAACTGTGGAATTTTATCCATCATTAACCAAAATGCAATGAAAAGACACTGTTTTGCATTTCTTAACTTTTATTTATTTATTTATTTTTTTCAATTTGAAAATTGTTAACTTGACTATTAATCTTTGATACTTCTTTTATTTTAATTTTTCTAATTGAACTTTTATATCTTGTATTCGTATCGTTTTGTAAGTAAGTTAAAAAGACAATTTCATGGAAGATTGGTAGTGACTGAATTTACTCTGCTCGCTTTTATTGTGGTGAAAACATGGTTTAAAAACAATCATCTTCCATTAAAAGTAAAACAATTTTGCCAGAACTAAAAAATATTGTTTTAAAAATACTCGAAAGTTTAAATGTAGAATAACGACGTAAAGCAACTGATTGGAACAAATTCTCACATGAAACAAAGGCGTTGTAACCATGAGCACTTCTAAAGCACTATATAATATTATTAACTTACCTTTCCCATGCTTTCCGCATATATAATGATGAGATTTTATATTCTTTAATGAAAACAAGTCGCACACTAAGTAATTCTAGCTTTGAGGTTTTGGAGTTATATTTATTTATACGGCGTGGCCAAGCGGTCTAAACGACGGTCTGACGTGAGGCCGATGTGTCGGCATTTGGGTTCGAATCCCAGCTTCGGCATGGATGTAACTGCATACCCTGGGCAACGTTTCGTCAGCTAAATGCTCACATTTCTCGCCCCTTGTTGAGGCTAGTCTTGTAAATACTAAGAGACGGGGCATTGGCAAAAAAACCAACAACATTTATTTATTCGGTGGCTCTTCACAAGATCGTAAGGAATTAGTGTAGCTAAATAAATTTTGTATATAAAAGAAATTAGAAAGTTAATAGTGCATTGAGAGGAATGAATTTTGGCATCATCTAACTTATCTACGGAAGTTAAACTGAGTAATAAGTTGTGCTATCTTGTTTTTATTTTGCAAACAATAAATTTTAGCGCTTTCACAACTTCGGTATTAAATTCGTTCGCAATAAAATCGAAAATAATTAATTAACAAATCCCAAAGGATAAAATTACTCATTTTAGTAAATTCAGATGTCAAATCAGTTCCATGTGGAAAATGCCACCGATATTTATTTTCATTTAAAATGCATTTGAAGACAATCATTTAAATGCATTGCAATTGGCGAAATGACAAAAGGTCCACAATGGCCATATCATTTGGGTTCCGATCGAAACAACGCAGCCATTAATTGAAGCGCTTTGATGATGGAAGAGGAGTGTAATCGGTCTCCGTTTGTCTACATTAAGGACGCCGAGATCCACGGGAGTTCCATTAGAAGAGGGCCAATGGCTTCTTTTCTGGGAATCCTCTCGACTGGCAGTTGGATAAGCTCTCGAGCATTCTGTCATCCTCGTGCCACCCTCGTCTCTTGATCGCTCGGGTATTTCAACTGTCAGCCGATGCCGTCCCTTCAGCCACCAAATTACACTTCCTGAATGAATAGCGCGCCGCACCCATTCACTCGAACACAGATACAAATGCGTTGCCCCTAATGAGATCGAACGAGATTTCTATGCGATATGATTCGTTTTAATCGTATTTGACTGATGAGATTATATATGGCTCTTGTATCCTTTCGCAGGATCTGGTCGGTCTGTCTCCGCTCGACTACGTCATTGCAATCAAACGCAACATGGATTACAACGTAAAGCGCTTAACGGTTGCTTCAGCATCGATGATAATTAACGAAAATTCCCAAGGACAATAGTTTCATTAAAATACAATTAAAAACGTTCTTCAATCATAGAGGTTAATAGGATTTTATGTTTACGGATGTTTGATGAGGCAGTTGCTAAATGGCAAACAATCTGCTTGTTGTCAGAGCTTAGAAATATTAATTTGATTTTTATCAATTAGAACTGAAGTTGTTTTTGAAATTCTATTTCGTCAAAATCGAAAAACATGTTTTTTTTTTTTTTTTTTTTAATGTTATCACTGTTTTAAGAGAACTGCTTGGGTCTTGATGTTTCCTGTGTTTGTGAAGCACTCCTGTCCAGACGAAATTTCGTTTGAGTGAAGAGATGTCCTCGCAAGGCTCTTGGAAAAACTCAAAGGAAAATATTGAAAGACGATAGCAAAGAATAGATTTTAATGGCGTACGCCATCTGAAAAACAAAATGGAACTTAATAAAAAAAAAAAAAGAGAATTGAAGAAAAAAAAAATGTCTCCGAGTGCAAAGTAAACACCTTACAGAGTAAGTAGAGAAAAATGGTCTTTCTTCACTATTGGTTTTCAACTATTTCCGTCCCTCAAGAATTTACCTACTCGTCATAACAAGCTCTTACCGATACCATAGCAGTAGGTGACATTTGTATTAAACAATATTGGGAGGTTTAGAGCTCTTCCTATGCATTTGTTAGATAGAGCCTTTTGAATATTAAAGAATATTTATAGTTTAGTTGCATCCAAAACTATATAACTTACAAAAAGAAGCTCAAGAATCGCTATTATTTCTAAATTCGGTGAAAAGAACCGAATTTTTGAAAAAATTCGTAACATATAAATATATACTACAATAGTACAGGATCTGACATAACTATTAAGGTTCAAATAGTTCAGTAATAAAATATTCTGTTTTACATTGTTATAATTATTTCTCATATAAGTGGAGAACTATTTTTGTTTAGCAAAAAGTACAAAGAAACTACACTAAAACTCGTTTATCCAAATTTTATGGGACCGCGCCTGTTTCGGATAAACGAAATTTCGGATAATCCTGAATATGTTATATTAAACATGTGCTATACTTTAAAAAGTTTCAGTGAACATACAGTGGGCGCTAAAACTATTACCGAAATTAGAGTGTAGCAGGTTGTTAAGATATATCAATTTTTGAACTCTTATCAATATTGATACACTTACTATACCGAATAATGTTAGTAGTAGTTTTCATTGTGTACGCTATTAAATATTGATTATAGCGACGAAAATAATGTTTGTGTTTATTTTTCAATTACGCTATAAAGCGTTTCGGATAAACCAGATTTTCGGATAAAACGCGATTCGGAAAAACGAGTTTTTAGCGTAAATGGAGCTCTTATGGTTAAAATCTTTGTAGTTTTTGAATAAAAGATATCCAGATAGAATAAACGATTTTATCGTTGTTCTTGTTGGGTATTTAGAAGGGTAATGTAAATTTGCTAAGTTATTAACTATTAGAAATGCTTCACAAGTATCACTAACTAACTACCATGTAAACTGCAATCTAACCTAAAAATCAAGCAATACAGAAAAATACGGAAATTATTCTCGGAAAGCAAACATCAGAAATGATAGTTCACTGTTTTCTCACATTTTCATTGTTACCATTTTTGTATTTATTTTGTATTTTGTATTTTTTATTCATAAATTGAGAAGAAAATAAAAAAAAAAGAAAAATGGATCACAAGATGTTTTTATGTTTTGTTAATGTTCAAATCATTTCATGTTTTGTTTTTTCTTTGCTTGAGAAAATTTTTAATTTTAAAAAGAACATTTAAATGCTTATTTGTATAAATCAAAATTGTAATCCTGTGTTCATGTAAGAGGGCTTTTGATGTAGGTAAATGTTTGCCCGTTTATTCGTAAATACAAAGTTATTTATCTCTCACTTGAACCCAGACGGTAGAGTACATAGAAAGTTGTTTAAAATAAAAGCTGTTCATTCCAAAAAGAGTTGTTCATTCCATTCTGTTGTTTGCTTTGACTCCTAAGTCCGATATTTACCAAAATAATAGCATCTTCTTTGTAAACCTTTGCGAAAGATTCAATTTTGTTTTTGAATTATCGTGATCTTAGAAGGAAAGCAATGGATGGGCTATCTATCTTTGGCTCATATAGAGCTATCTATCTTTGGCTCATATAGAGCTATCTATCTTTGGCTCATATAGAGCTATCTATCTTTGGCTCATATAGAGCTATCTATCTCTGGCTCATATAGAGCTATCTATACAAGTATATCTACATCCAACAGAGAAAGGAACAAGACCTCTAAAATTTCAGCTTTCTAAGCTTTACAGTTTTTGAGTTACTAATCACAGACGGATATATATTTAAAATTCGACTTAAAATTGCCCTTTAAAACACACTTGTTTGGTTGTTTTTTTTCTATCCAACAACTTGTGGTTTTTATAATAATCCAAATTTACAATGTCCTGCAATATCTTTTAGATACATTAACATTTTTGAATAAATAAAATGCACTTCCTGGACCTTATTGAAAACATTTCTATATTTTAGTATATTTTTTTTATTTACTGTTACAAATGTAGTGAAGTCGTAAAATGTTGTAATGCGTAATATTTAGAATTATTTAATAAACTTGGTATTGACTTTCCTAACAGTGGGATTTATGATTGATAACGTAACTAAATCCAAGTTTATATTTCGTGCTTTGCTCTTAATGGTTCTTCATCGTTTTCTCTCACACGTGTGTGTGGGTGAGTGGCCTTTTTTATTTCTTTCGTTTGTTTTTTTCTTTCCGTTGTTTACTATTTCCTCTTTTAGGAAAACAACATCTGGACGTATCAGACTGAAATCAACCACGCTTCTGTTTTCTCCATTCTCTCTACTCGTTTCTTGATTCGTTCAAATGAAAAAGAATAAAAAAAAAAAAAAAATGCGGAATGGAGTTACATTGCTTTCCTTGTATATATCGTTTTTCGTATTAGCTTTCTTTGTATAGGATAATCATAAATGAGAGTATTTTAAATCTTATGCATTGAATTCGACAGTTCTATGCCGAGAGCGGTAGGCGATAAATTAGATATTTGTTTTAACAGTTTTACTATTTCAGGTAAAAAAAAAAAGATATAACGCAAATACGGATATCCGTCCGTCCCTTCGTCTTTCATCAAGGTAATTCAAAAGCTATTCTCCCTATAAAGCTGAAAGTTTATTAGAATATTTAGATTCCCATAAGGAAGATGACAAACATTGATAAACTTCTATTACAATCTATATTTAATCACTATACACTACATCCTCGTTTATCCGGCCCTCGTTGATCCGGATCAGATTTGTAGACATTTTTTTTTATTTAATGTTCACATAGATACTAATTTTTAACTATGACAGCAAGAACGTAACTATAAGTACATTCGCTTTTTATTGTGATTAAATCTACAGTTCCTGCATTGATTGTACAATAAATTATGGTAATAAAATGCTTTTTGTCGAGTTTAAGAAAGCTTTACTAGAGTGTCACACGGCTTTGAAACTACAAAACAAAGTGTAATACTAGAGACTCAAATATTAAGAGTGTCTTCTTATTTAAGGCTTTGTTTTTACCCATATTAACCGGATCATCCGGATTTTCGATTTTCCGGATGGCCTTTAGTCCCAGTTAGTCAGGATAAACGAGGTTGTAGTGTATCTCGTTTTCTTTAAGCAAAAAACTTCTTCAGGGATGGAGGACAGGAAAATGTTATCCCTCTTCCTCAGAAAATTCATTATACATTTAGAATTTCATCTGCAAAAATCTGTAGACATACAGTAATAATCTGTAATAATTTGTAGACATATTATCCGCGAATACAACGATTACAATAACTAGTTCCATAAAATATTAACTGTAACAATCTGTATACATACTGTCTGTGATTACAACAAGTTCAATCTTAACAATCTTTAAACAATTTTTAGACACATACAAAAAAATTCTCTGTATTTTATATATTACTGTATGTCTAAAGATTATTATAGATGAAATTCTAAATGTATAACGAATTTTTGAGGAAGAGGAATAACATTTTCCTATCCTCCATCACTTGAAGAAGTTTTATTGCTTAAAGAAAACGAAATATAGTAATTAAATATAGATTGTAATAGAAGTTTATCGATGTTTGTTATTGATGTGAAATGAAGAGGTTTGAGTTTTCGGAAGATGCTTATTAATTTTGATGTATTAATACATTATTGTTGAACATAATTTTCATACTTTAATTTGACAAATAGGTAACAGCTACAGACCAAAAACTCCAAAAATACATTAATTATCGAATCCAGTACATCTCTAAAAACAAAGGTTCGCTTCCCTGGCGTGTAGCCTATTCTTCTTGTCAAGAACTACTTAATCTTTCTTTCTTCTCAATTTTAAGTAGATTTCTTATAAGCTATGTTCTGGATTTCTTTCTATTATTAATGTTAGTAATATGCAGGCTTGTTTGAATTACGTCAGGATACTTCCTCGAAGAAAGACGTTACTGGGCTTCTCTTTAGGTGTGAGCTTTTAGTAATAAAAATTAAAGTTATAAGACCTAATGAAACAGTGTTTGAATGAAGTCATTTTCCTCTCGGCCAAATCCGAGTTACATTTCCAAGCAAATATACACAGGTATATAAAAACTTATTGTAAAATCACTGCAGATTTTGAAATGAAACGGGATTCTGAAATCTTACACAACCTCTGCTTTGGTCTGCAACTGACAAGTAGCGAAGAGAAAGCCAATTCTTTTCTTTAACATCTTACTCTCAAAAGACTGAAATTCAAGCATTGACAATTTGATGTTAGGAGCAGAAACTTATTAAATTTATTAAAATGAGTTGTTTTTTTAATTAAAATTAAAAATATAGTAGGAATTTTTTTCATAAACCTTTTTTAAAAAGTATTAAAATTTCTTTCTTTTTTTTTCATCTTTGTTGTTTATCGTTCTCCAATTAAAAAAAAATCTATTTCACTCATTTTTCTTTTTGCATTTTTTTTGCTTTATTGATTCATTTATCTCTTCGTGATTCTGTTCCCTCGTATCACTATTATTATCCTTTTTCCGAACTACTTCCTTTTCTTTTTTAATTTTATTTAATCCTTCTTTATCGTAAAATCTCTGTGAAGCTTTTTCTTCCACTTGGATTTTCTTCGTTTGAATGGAAGACTCCATGGATTATGTCATTGTTAATGAATGAAAGAGAAAGATTCCTTTGATCTGGCGTCTGCTATCTTTCCACCAACATCTAAAATTTATCGCAAAGCCCAGTCTAAAAAAACACACACATACCAGTCTATAACTTGGAAGAAGCAATTGAGTTTACTCTTTATTGGCATATTGTTAAGGTGACCATTTTTTCTAAAATGAAAAGGAGGACGCAAATAATTTGAAGAAAAAAAAATGTTATCAGGGGTTTCAGGGGTATAAACCTATCTGTTCAACCAAAAAAAAAACTTCTAAACCGATCTGTTCAACCAAAAAAAATTAAAAAAAAAAAAGGTTTTAAACTACACATATCAAGAAGGAGGACGTATTACTCTTCAAATATCAAAAAGGAGGACAGAATTTACAAAAGAAAGACATTTAGGAGGACACTTCTCAAGGGAGGACAGAGCTTCAAAAAGGAGGACGGTTGGTCACCTTAATATTGTACAAGTTTTTAGCCTATGTTCGAGTAGGAATGTGAAACTCATCAAATGGGATTGTGTCGGGGATATCCCCTATAGTAACTTTTGAGCCGCTGGATGATCTTCTTTAAACTTGGTATGCATATTCGAGGATTAGCAACGATGTAACCGTTGAACAGAATTGGAATCTAAACAATGGATTTCTATTCTATTTCTCTGCTAAACAGTTATGTTAACAATGAATATTAAATCCTTAATCCGTTGCATGTGGTTTGAAACGAATAAAAGTAATTAAATTTAGATAATTTAATAAATAAACAATGCTGTTAATTCTGGTTTTTTTTTTTTTTTTTCATTTCGGGAAATGGGAAATTTTTGTTTTTGTATTAATAAGATATTAAAACTTGAAAATAAAAGTATTTTTTGTTTTTGTCGTTTTCTTATTTTAATTGAGCTGATTTCCATGAAATTTGATAGGGTCCAACTTGAAATATGAGCACGTTTATTTTGAGCACCCTTTCTCTTCGCCCCTTCAGTCCTCGAAATGATACCCTAGTCCCCGGTAAGCGACTGGGGAGCTCAGCGTAGACCTAGTTTTAAATACAGTTTAGTTTTTTAACTAAAATTTTGTTAGTTTTATTTATTTGAAAGGAGTTTATACAATTAAACTTATTTCATATAAATTCCAGATTTATTCGCGAATTGTTGCAGCCGCGGTGCTTTCTATCATTGGGGAAAGGGATCCCTCCGTCGTTAAAAGTAGCAAATTACAGAAATATTATTTTTTGTAATTTTTTGTCTTATGGAATGCTATCAAATGGTTCGTGAAGTGAAACGAAGAAAGGCCTCATTGCCCTTTGTGACAATTGGTCGATTCTTACAGAGATGTTCATTACAGCAGAGGACCCTCGACGCCCTTATGACGTCACACGGGATTTCGTTTCCATGACAACAGTAGCTTTGCACGCTTAGCAATGTGTTGAGGTGTATCTTAGCTTTTATGGTAAGAAAGCAAGAAATAAATCAAGATATTTTCCTTTTTATGTGTAATTCTCCATTGCAGACAGAAACTGAGTAAAAATATTGATCATGTTGATTATCATGTTGATTTTTTTTTCAGTGTTACTAACATTAAAAGGACCCTTTTTTTTTTTCCAAAGAATATCGTCAAATCTTAAAAATATATAAATCTTTAAATAATGTCAAAGTGAGTCCTTTTCACTTCATAAAATTTACCACATTTTGATTAGCTGAAAATACTTTAGTCATAATAATCTTCATGATGGGATAAAAATACAAAAAAACAAAACAAAACAAAACCGATTGGTTAGCATTGGTTTTCTTGATATAAATGCAAGGATTAGCTATGATTCCACGATAATAGCAGCAACGCTCTTGTTGTTTTAGGCTGGAATTAGTTAGTTACCGATAACACACGGCAGGTGAAATTTAAGTAGTATTGTTCATATTTTCTAATTAACGATGAAATAAAGAATAGTGAGAGCGAATAGAAAATATCGTTTAAATTGATAATAAATAATTATTTCAATTAATTTGAAGTAGTTACATTGTATATTACTTCAGTAAACTAAATGCAGAGACTCAGCGACTGGAATTTAGTTAAGTAAAACCCAAGTACCGTCATAAGAATATTTGAGATTCCTAATCAAAATAATTAGTAAAAATCTTAGTAGACAGATGAACTTAAAATAAAAATACAAAAACTAAATTTGCTACTTACTTGAAAAAGTTCTAAGAACAGGTCACCCGACAAAAACACATATATTATTCGTTTTATTTTGCTACATACACATATGAGAAAGGAAAAATTAATCTCTTAAAACAATTCGAGTAAACCTTAAAAAAAAAGTAACGGAAGCTTAAAAACAATAATATCTTTAGTAGAAATATTATTATTTGACACTATAATTCAGAAATATTGCTTCATGGTAATGTGGAGAAGGAAAATATATTTGTAATGTAAAGGATAGACCACAGCTGCTACAGTAGTATTTGGGTAAATCCACGACCTTTGTAATAACATAGAAGAAGTTCTTGTAATTGCTAAACACTTAAATGCCTTTTACTCTTCGCAAATAAGAGATAATTTATTAATTACCCCCCCCCTCTTATTTTTAAACGTTTTTATATAATGTATATCTGATGTATCTTAAGGTTTTTTTTACAATACCAGTGCCCTACGAGTACTGTATGACTTGAAATAAACTAGGCATACATTTGATACATTTGATTACAATTGAAAATCACTAAAAATATACGTTTCAAAACTCGAAATGCATGAAGTTGTAACAGCTTCCTATCTGAGATCTCTGTATATTTCTAAGGATTTATTAAATTATTTAAGACTCATCCCCTTCGACTCAAAGTTACGTGTCTCTCACGTGTCTACAAATAATCAGAATTAGTTGAGAGTGAGTGATCAGCTCCAAGTTCGCTCCCCTTTCACCTCCGAGAAAACCACTCCTTATTTTACGGCCGTGAAACAATCTCCGTGGTTCCATCTGTTTTAAAGCATCAAGTTATGTTTAGTTAAAGTTGCGATCAGGCCCAGAGGACCGCGCAATGCTGCTGGAAGGTAGGCTCCAGAGATCAGAACCTACGGGACAAAGTTGAGGACGGGGGGTCGGCCCGTCGCTCGCCCGCCTTTAACTCCCGGGAAAGAAACCCGGTACCCATTCTATAGAGGGCTGGGTAGACCCTAGGGCCCGTTTGGAGTAGAAAGAAGCGTGGAAAAATTCCCGTCCTCCGCCGAGGCCGGGAATCGAACCCGCTACCTCCAACCCACAGCCAAGTGCCCTTACCCACTCGGCTACCTGACCCACATCAAGTTATGTAGACTTTCTTAATCTTAATCTTTAACCCTTTCACTGCGGAATTCAATTTTACCGTCATTTCATAATGATGCAAATTATCCACCAAAAAATAGATTTGATATTTTCTGCTTCTGCAATGCTTTTTCAGTATCTCCTGTAGGTAAGGTTTTCGTATCCAGCACTAAAATGCTTTTGATTCTTGCATTATGAAGAGATATTTGGTCCCCATCACTAGGGATGTGTTCACTTCTTACAAAGGTAATAAGATTTCGGGCGGATATATTCGCTTTGCAGTGAAAGGGTAAAACACGTCTCCTATTCTACAGTTGCTTATCAGTTAACTAAAAAAGAGCAGTAATATCCTTCTGTCAACAGTCTCTTCAAATTCGTGAATTTATCCTTCAAAACACTTCAGGAGCACCGTCATCCCCTAGAAGCACTACAGTCGTAAATACAACCCGAATGAACTTTCCCTCAATGAACGAACGTAGCTTCGGGGACTTCTGTTGAAGCATCACTTGTAGGTTTTGGTCTTTTAACTATTACCCCGAACGCTTTGTAAAAAATTGTAAATTTAAAAAGACAGATTGTTTGCAAATGTAACAGAACTGCTTTCTAGTACAATTACCTTTTTCTTCTTCAAGTCGGAAAAACCTGAAGTCTCTGTGTGAGTTAGGGTGAGATTACAATTCATGGCTATTAACTCATATTTAAAATCATAGATAATACACCCCCCCTCCCCCAAAAATCTTGCGTTCTGTTTCTCAAGAATGTAGGTTTTTCTCCGCGTTATTGATATGCATTTTACAGTACAACAGCAAATATTTAACGATTTTGACATCCACAATTTAGACTGTTTTTTCGCAAAGGAACAAGAATAATTAAATGGGAACTGAGCTGATGAGCCACTGTGATGAGTCTTACTTCTTCTTTCCTCACCATTTTCTTTCGAAGTTTGTCTAAATTTAAATACGTTCCCTAATCCCTTCATTTGTTTCCCTAATGCAGCGTTTGATCCACTGACACTCCAATGCCATCAGTCGAGGGATTTACCAAATCAAAATGCGACTGCTTTGGATTGGATCCAAATCAAATGTTTTCCTTTGGGTTTCAGCCAAACGTGATGACATTGCAATTCCCTAACGTTGTGAATCCAAGAAGCTGAATTACAGATTGGATTAATCTACCGCCATTGAACTAATCGTTCGCTCCAACTGTCAGCTTTGGACTATTTCAGGTTGGTTCTTAACGTAGGTGAATTGCTTGTTCAGTGTGTGGGTGGCGGTTGTCTTTTTTTTCCCGAAATAAATTATGTTGTGAATTAATTTATTATTTAATTTGAAATTAGAGGTACTAGTAGTGAACCGTCCTTAATTTCCTTTTAGCATTTTTTAAGCCAGGGTACGAATGTCCATTGGCCTCTGCCTTCATATAATCAAAATAACTAAAAAAACAAAGTTTAACCTATGAAGCCCCAATTTCAATCCTCAAAAGAAAAGATCCTGTTGATTTTATTCAAATCAGACCCATACCTAAGGGATGTAGTGACCACACCGAAATATATTCACTATTAATTCAGTCTTTCGCAGTATCTTCTTTAGTTTTCTCTGATTCTTTTCTTTTTTTTTTATTTATTTTGTTATTTTGTTTTGGTAATTCAATTTTATTTTAGTAGCTTTTTGCTTCAGAATTTTAGTCTCGCGCTAAGTCTTGCTGGTCGGTAATCGCTAAACTAAACTTCCCGCGCACCCAAAGACCTGCAGGGCCTGAAGTGGTACAGTTTTAACCTTTTTTTCCCATTTAATTTCTACATCCTGAAATTAGCGATATTTTATGGGTTTTTTTTTTTTTTTATTATGATTTTTACGGTAATTTGCCCAACATTGCTTGACGAGATTTAACTTTTTTTATAAATCTCAATATCTCATTATATTTCTTTTTCTTCTTTTTCGTTGATTTAAAAGAGATTATGAAACAACATCGATTATTAATGAGCAGTTTCTTTCAAATTTTCTTTCTTTCTTTTTTTTTTTTGTCTATATTTGCCTGGAGCGTTTTTACGGGATTGCGAAATGTTTCTTCCCTAGTTTTGAAGATGTAATACGAAGCTTCCATTAATGTTTTATAGTCTTTATTCTTAAAAATCTTCCGTTTGTTGACTTTTTTCATGTATTTTTTTTTTTTGAAAGACTGAAAAACAAAGATGAGATTCTGCAGCAGTGCCTTTCTAATATTAACGATCTTTGATACAGGGTAAGCAAGAAAGCGTCGTGTTTCCATGAGAACTCCGTAATATTCATTGCGAAACTGGCTAAAATTGGTTACTTTTCACAAGAAAAAATGACTTACGAAAATTTTTATAAATGTTTAACGTTCGCAATAAAATTTTTCGTGGAGGAATTCCATTGTTTGTTTGTCCGATGGCTTCAAATCGGGATTGCAAGGAGGCCTTATCTCTGATGATGGAGATGCTGAACGTAACCCAGAAAAACCTTATCTTTGCATCAGCAAACGTATTAAACCCATCCACAACAATTGCACGTTCTTCCTTTACACGTTCTTGGTTCAGTAATGCTTCACTATGAAATAATTACATTTATATTTTTCTGCAGCATTATATCAGGGTGGCTGGGAAGTTCACATACCTACTATTATGTTATTATTGTATTAAGATACACATTTAGATTATGATACTTTTCTTCGTGTAGTAAATGATCTTATATCACTTGAATACATCTATACGGAAGAGTTTGACTCTTGGTAGATGCATCCAATACATAAACGAACCACTTTTTCTTTCAAGAATTCGCTTCCCGTAGTTTCTTACTTTAAGTCTTAAAAGTTTTTAATTCCTTAAAGATAGCAAGTTATCAACAATGAACAAGTTATCATCTTAAAACATTCTTAAAACTTTTGTAACATAGGCTGTCATCATCAGAAAGTGCGTCTCGACTCAACAACAGATAAGTTCATCTGTCTATATCTGAATTTTGTTTTAGTCTCAATCTAAATGTCGTTCCTGATAAGAATAAAGGAGTTTTAAGAGATTCACTACCAACAGTTTCTTACTGTTAGTATTTGTAATAACAGGGTGACCGGGAAGTTCCTGTATCCCTTAATATAATAATAACAGAATAAGGGAACTTCCCGGCAACCCTATTGAAGAGTTAGATGTTTTCTTTTTCAAGACCTCTAATGCCTTGTATTATATTGTCAAGAATATAACTGTCTGAAAGGCAGAAAATTTGTGAAAAATATCATACATAAAATACCCCAAGGCTTTGGATTTGCATCCCCACTTTCGAGTTTTTATTGGGGGGAAAAATTCAAAATGACTTCAATGGCAAATCGTTGAGTCTGATATCTTTGAAAGTGTTATTTTTTATTTTAAGTTTTAAAATCTAAATACAAACAAACCATACTTCTTCCTTAAATCTTCTCCTTTATAACATTTTATGTAATGAAACAAATACAAAAATTAGAAGGACAATAGAAAGCCTATGTATCCGAAATTCGAAAGAAAAAAATCTCAATAGATGTGATGGAGTTAAAGTAAGTGAAAATTTAGTAAAATTGGCTAGAGAAATGATTAACAAAAAATTTTGTAACCTCTAACAAAAAGGTAATAATCGAAAAATTAAAGTGTTAATAGGCTTTCTATTGTCCATCTAATTTTTGTATTCGTTTGATAAGAATTTGTGATTATTAATAATGTTTGATTATTATATTGTAGATTATGATCTTTTATTATTATTGTATTAACGTTTTTTAATTGTTAATATCAATATTTTAAGGTCATTGTTGTAAAAGAATCTCGTCTATTTATTATTATAATATAAAAGGCTTGAAAAAGAGGAGACGGTGAATTTTATCTCCTTGAAAATTTGTTTTTTTCAGTTAATAAATGTAGTTTATGACATTTATTTTCTGGTGGATGATGTTTAAAATCTAAACTTGAAATTAGAAATGAATGGAAAATTCATTATTATTTTTTATTCTTTTAGCTTTAATTTGAATTTTGTTTACTTGTAGTGAAATCAGTTTTTACTTTTTAATAAATTTAAAAAGGTAATTAGATGATAATTGAAAATTCGAGATTGAAGCCTAATGAAAACCATTTTGAATGCCGAGTGATTTATCATTATAGTGCCTGGAATTGCCGCAAGATATTGTAATCTATAGTTTTATTTCTTTTTTTCAAGATTCTCAAACAACTTTTAGCTTAAAGTATGAGAAAAACGAAAACATAAAATTTTTGCTTGTTTGATTTTCTTAGATGAGGTTGAGTTTGTTGTTACAATAATGATTATTTGCACAGAATTTGTTTGGATTGGATAAAGAAAACTTTAGAGGCACAGAAACAAGATTGTTTTAGCATCTGAAAAAAAAATATTATAATCAGTCCTAGAAAGAAATTCTAAGACTAATGAAATAAAAAAAGATTGAAGTTTTTTAAAATTGGAATAGGACATAAAAGTAAATAAGGTAAATGTTTATTACAAAAAGCAATCCAGATAATACACGTCACGACTGAAAACAGGTATATCGTAATGAAAGAAAATGCTGAAGATGGCCAAAACTGACCTTTCTTTGATTAGGGACCATTCCCAAAACATTCATTTCCTAACTCTAAAACTACGGCCCGTACAAAGGGCATCCATGAGCTAACAAAATATAAATGTCATAGAACATTTTCGACTTAAAATGACCTTTGGAACCCGTATCTCTTCGGTTGGTCTACCAGTTCCGAAACACCCATATAGATATATAAGAACTCATCTACATATTAGCTTCAAAGCATTCGTAAACGATACGTCAACTGCAAATTATCTATAATGATTTGTCCAGATTATCCACTGTCTGCGCCGAAATAATTTTGACACAAATTAGGCCCCGAAGTGATGGGCCTTGGGATTAGAGAAGGACAGTGTTTGCATGAATTCTGTTTGTCCATGTATTCGAAAGCTTTGCACACTAATTATAATTCCATTGTTAAAATTATCCTTTTAGATTCTCTTGGGAATCGTAGGAAGCAATCTTTTGATTAGGTGTAATTATATGCTGTTATTGAATTGCAGTATTTGGAACAGCAATTTTGTAGAGGTCTCTCTCTCTCTCTCTATAGAATCTCTGAATTGGTGGGAAATGTATTTGTATGGATAGTTTGGAACACTACAATCTCTATTGGTTGTATTGACTGTAGTTGTATTGGCCTTGATTCCCGTGTATTTCAGCCCATTTCCGTTACGTTCCGAATAATTATTGTTTCTAAAACAACACGCTGTTAGATGTAGGTTTCTAAAATCGATATAATAATGAATAGCAGTCAGTGACTATTAACCCATTAAAGCCACAGGCGAAATTTTCCTTGTTAAAGAATTAATAATAGTAGTAATAGAGGTTGTAACAGCAACAGCTGTTACAAAATGTATTATTATTATTATAAGTTCTGAATCTTTCTTAGTGTCAGGATTAACCTCTTTCTTTTAAGACATTGCGATTTTTTTTTATATTTTTTTTTTAGTTTTCTTTACTTTAAAATCATGAACGAAAAATCTTCTTATAATATTTTTTTAAATTATAATGCATGTGCCCCAAAGAAATAGTACAAATTTTCTATTTTCGGAAAAGAAAAAAAAATTAAAAAAGCCTACTCAGTTTCGAAAAGATATGTTTAGCGGTTCAAAAGTTGGTAAGGGAACGACACATACACACAGACAGACTGGCTGATTTTAAGAGCCTCCATTTCGTAGGAAAGTAGGCTAAAACTATATTTGGTAGTCTGTACATTTCATTGGATACAAACAGCAATTTAAATATTAAAAACAAAAAAAAAACCTACAAACCAGCGAATATTTGTTTAAAGCAACAAAGTTAAGGATAAGAGAACATCTTTTTACTTCGCTTCTTTCATGAATAAATAAACAAGAAAATTTAAATTTATTTATTAAACAGTGATTAAGAAATTTTTATTCCTGGAATAATTGTAAGTTCCAAGAGTTGCCTCTTTAAAGATCTAGTTTTAACGAATTATCACATCTGTATTGAATTGCATTGTTAGTATAGAGCCCTATTTCCCAAAGTGGGGCACACGCCCCACAGGGGGGGCAATTTGATTGTTGAGGGGGGGGCAATTCGAAAATGGAGCAATGTTGTTTTGTTTTGTTTTTTTGGTTGTGAAAGTTAAAAAAGTTGTTTTTTTTTTTTTTTTTAATTTTTTCTTTTTGAAAGTTATACCTAATTTGGTGGGGCATAGCATACTTTAGATACTTTAGGTGGGGCACAGCCCAAAAAAGGTTGGGAAACACTGGTATAGAGCATTGTTTCTGAATTTATTTTTTTTTTGCTTCACTGCTAACTTTTTTTTTTTTATTTGCAGAAATCGCGCGAAACGCCAAACTTTTTCATTTCTTTTATTTGAATCCTTTGAAAAATATCTAAAATTTACAAATGAATATCAAAGTGTATTTGAAGATATTCTGAAATATAATTGTTAAACCTGTTGCCTTGTGATTTATTACTTTATTAAAAACGAAACAGAAATTTAGTTCATTCTTCTGTTTGCTATTTGACTTTTAGATTTTATATTCTAGATGCAAGCATTTAACTAATTGAAGCTAAAACGTTGATTGCAGATCCACTCCCAGAATTTCTTCGCGACACTACTGTTGCTGCGTTTGAGAACCTCCGGTACAGCGCGAACGAACCTATATTTATATCGCAAAATCATTCGGAAATTTAAAACTAAAATTACGAAAGGAAATTTAGGAGAGGCCAAGGCCCCTTCGGACCTTACAGATCGACAGAACTCTTTTAGAAATAAACTTACTGCAGGTTTGATCGGAGTCCGCCATTTACTCAAGTTTTTGAAAGTAAAAACGAAGAACTGACTCAAATAACAGTAAAAAGATAGTGGAAAATAAAATTTAAAAATCAAATAACTTACTGCTAATAGACCAGTCTTTCTGAAAACTAGTCTTAATATTAAGTAGTGACAGATGCTTAAACAATTTTTTTTTTTTTTTTTATAACTGCTTCTGTACGAAGTATTTTTCCTCTACTGTCATCTCTGACTCCCCAAGACTATCACATCAGTGTGCATTTAAACAACACAGTAGACTTTACGAAATAGATACAGGTAATTCTTTTAAAAAAGTAATTGTTTGTGAAATCGATAATACTTTCGTCAGTTTCTTTGCCAGGTGGGCGTCTGTTACGAGCTTGAACATCATCGTCTTTAACATCATTGTCTGTTATTTGCCGCCATATTTACCAGCACATCTCGATGATCTCGTGGCCTGCGTGATTTCCTGTTTCTCGAGTGGCAATCGTGGTAATGGAAATGTGGAAAGCCAAGCTAGAGCGAGTTAGTGTTTCTGTGTTAGGTGCGCCCACCGAGCACCCATAGCCCTGATACATCGCTTCCGCTGATATGGAACGAAATTGATTATTATTGACAATTTACGATATTTGACTACATCAACCAAGAGTTCCAGAAAGTTTATCTGCCTTATTTGCAGACACCAGCGGTTTCAGTGTCAATTTCAATTTACATTTTATCAGCGTCAATTTCAATCTAAATTGTTTTCTTTTCTAAGTAGATTTTACAAAACTTTTTAAAGCTGATCAATTTAATCCTCCCCCTCCTTTTTGATTCTCTTGCCGTTTGATAGGTCTTCCAAATCCATCATCTTTGCTTAGCAATGATGGTCAGCACGCGGCTGATTTATGAAAGAATGCCGCGAAAAGCAGACTAATGTTTTTCTATACTTTCCGTACTTCCAGCACCAAAATACTTGAAAGTACATTCAAGTGAGTAACTTTTGAAGTAACTTCGTAATGTTTTCTCAAAGTAAGAAACAGATAGTTAAAAACACGGATGTAGAAAAGACTTCTGCAATCTACACAGTCTGTTCAGAAATATAGAAATATATGCAGATTATAACATTAACAATTATCGTTTCAGCAATTTAAAACATTATTTATTATAATAAAAATAATTCAGCTAATCTTTGAATGAGACTAGCAAGTAACAAAGTGATGGTTGGCAAATTTAAATGAAGAAATTTAGACTTACTGATAACAAAGTAAGTGGTATTTCAATTAAAAAGAAATGTTTTTTTAGTTAACATGGACTTTATAGTAAGTTTGAAGTGAATGCTTAACAAAACAATATTGGATGAAAAGTAATCTTTGATCTGCTTCGGTATCAATATACAATGTGATGCGAATGTCCTTTCCCTTCATTACTGTGTGTGAACGGTGGGTCCTGTAGTCCAGTGGTTTAGGCGCTGCAGTGCGGACTTGAGGAACCCGGTAGTGGTCGGGGATTTTCCCACTGTTATTTCTCTTCCAGACGGACCCTAGGGTTCTCCCAGCCTTCTCTCAAATGGGATTTCTTACTCGAAGGTTAAACACGGGCGAGCGTCGGACTAACCATCCTACCTCAAGTAGTCCTGTTGGTCGAGAATCGCTGTGAGCCTAAACCTCTGGCGTACCTCTGAGCCTGCAAGGCCTGTTGCGGTACAGTTTAACTGAACATAAAACGCCCACATATTTTTTTCCCCTTTACATTAACATTTCCTTGAAATTCTTTAAAAAAAAAATACCTTTTCCTTTAATGCAAACAACGACTTAATCCTAAAACAAATAACCGAAAGCAAAAGAAAAACATATTAGTACAGTGTTTATTTACTGAAGAGGAAGGAGTCTCTTGACTATTGGGTCATAGGTAAAGAGTTCTATTGCTTTTGATCTGGGTTTATTGAAATGCCGAGTTCAGTCGAATTCGTTGAAGAAGGAAAATTTGTTTTCTATTTCATTTGAAACATTACTGTACATGAAACATTTATGAGCAGCAAATATTATAATGCAGTCACTTATACTAAAAGATTTTCTTTTTCTTTGAAGCTTTGAAATGAAAGCAGGTTTTCGGGATCAAAAAATTCAAAAATCTACGTGGCACAAAAATTAAGATCATAAAAATTTTTAAGAATCGATATTTTAAGAGTATTTTAAAACATTTACTTAAAATTATGATAAATCTTTTATTTAGCTTTCAATTCATTTCGAAATACACCATTCTAAACAAATTACTTGGATTCATTTTGAAATTAACTGAAAACAAAATCCCTGAAAATGCTCCAACATTTTTCGAAGAACTTGCTTTAAAAAGTTTATCATACAAGGCTTGTTTGCTTTAACAAATTAACATTTTATTAAATTTCAAATGTACATTTTTATGTTTTTAATAAGTTAACAGGTCGTTATATTTTATTTAAATTCTTCTGCAAATATTTTGTAGACGACTGCTGTGAAAATAATGTAGATATTTTCATCTAAATATTGAATAAAATTTCACCATTCAGCAATGAATTCAATTAAATTAAAATCAATGTGTTGCATCTGCATAAATCCTAAATAAATATTCATTGATTAAATCTTTTGAAATGACATGTGATTTCTATAGGAAAGAGAAGTATTTATGAAGGGTTTTTTTACCATTCGCTGTCCCGTGGATATTCTTGAGGCCATTTTACATTTGCCATTAAAGTAAGCAGTAATTAGGGTTGGTTTTTAATAAATAGAAAGCTTTTAAACTCCGTCTTATTCGTTTCCATCAGCATGGAAATCTTACCATCTGATGATGGTTAAAGAAGAATTCAATTAATGCTGCCGTAACGATGTTCCTTAAGAAAATAAGCAGAAAATAATTAATTAAAACAGGAAAATTAATTTTTTTTTTTTTTTCATCTTTTGTGTTTTTTCGTATTCAGTTATATAACACCACATTCACATCTAGATCCTTCGATGAAATGCAGATTCGAAAATAAGTATCGGTTTTATCGTTAATAGTTTTCATTTTCAGCACAACAATAATAGAATGTAATCATTGTATGCTTGTATGCAACTGCAATGTAGGCTGGTTGAGAATAGAGTGTCAAACACAAAAAATCATTGCACAGAATGTCGATAAGTTAGGAATGTAGATGCTTCATCTGAAGACTTTTGTGACAACGCTAGTGAAGGCATTTAGATGAGTGGTTTTGTTTTGAAACGTGAATATCTTTTAAAACTAACGATTATATTCTATTGTTAGTTCCGAAAGATATTCACGTTAGATGCAGCTTCTAGATTCCTAACTTATCGACATTGTGTGAAATGATTTTTTGCTGTCTATTCTCAACCAGCCTGTATTGCAGTTGCGTATAAGTCTACGTAACCCATTTGTCAGCATCATCTGTCAGCGTTGGCTGCTGCATTTATTATAGAGCGTTTTCATAATATGTTAATACACGTCACTGTCTTCTGTAGTTTAAAAGGAAAATGACATTACAGTAGTATCTGAGCTTCTATATCTTGATTCACTCATTCTAGACGCAATGATTTCATTATCACGAAGTAAATTTCAGAATTCAATGTTAGCGCTGTCTTATACGTAGTTCTGTTTTTTTTAGCTTCGTCTTGACTACTGTCTTATTTTTTTTTTTTGCTCTCTATAATCTCTGTTCCAACATCTTTTTTAAGTGATCTCTAGAAATAAACTATTCATTTTGAACCTTTAAGTTACGCTCAGTTAAAAGTACGGCAAAGGAAAGCTACCTCAGTACCTGTTCCAAGAAATATGGCAAAAGCACAGCAAAAGTTGCTGACTTGTCATTAGACCTATCATGTGACAGAACATATACACACACACTCACATACAAATAAACAAATTAGTAGAGTGTTTCAAGCATTACAGTGTTAATAACGTGTACAGTACTTTAACGTGCGTTATTAACATTACAAGGGTCCTTTAAAGCCATCATACATTTAAAACGTTAATATTAAAGTTATTTACAACAAAAATCACGACTGGTTTCTTGGGCAAAATTAATGAGCCCGAGAAACCGGTAAGGATTTTTATTTTTAACCTTTTATATGGGTAGTGGCTTTAAAGGACCCTTGTAATGTTAATAACGTATTTATTTATTCACTAAGTATTTCAGATAGCTAGTATTATTAAAAAAAAAAGTGTTTTTATTCATTTTGACCCATTTCAGTATTAGGAAATAGACCGACACGGAAGCACTATTTTTTTCCAATGGACGAGAGTTTTTCAATTCAGTTCAATATTTTGATCATTTTACAATAAAATATAATAAAAAGGAGATATTTTCTTCCTGCATGGCAATAACAATAACAGAAATTTTTATTTCAGCGAGATATTACCATGGCCTACATTGTTACCAAGGAGAAAAATGCATCCTATTAAAGAGATTTATTATTTTGTTGTTATTTTGGTTTTTGAACTTGTCAGTGTGGGTTTGGATTACTCTGTATTCGAAAAGAATTTCAAAATAACAATGATATTCTTTTTCCGGTGTTGTTGGAGTAAAAAGTAAGTAGATATTGTTATCTGGTGATTTTGCCCCGTTTGTTTTCCTCCCGTAGGTGGACTCTTCCTTGCCCGGTGCTCGGTTTCCCCGTCCCCTCTGAGGTGAGTAGACCGTTCCTGAGCTGATGGCGAGGCCGAACGCCGGGATATAATGGAGCGTTCCACCTTGGAAAGACAGTTAGTGTGGCGGCAAGCCAACCGCAGGGAGAAGCTCTCCGTATTCGTTTGGAGCTAGGGAAGGAGTGTGAGTGTTTCGGCCACGACTGGCCAAGGGGGAAAGGATACTCCCCAGTTAAGGACGCCTACAGTACGTTTCCGCGGCACGAAGCCGCAAGGTCGTCTCCAGTCTGGAGAAGAGTACGAGAACGCAGTAAGACGAGGCCATCACCAACGCGGACGGCAAAATCGCCCTTCCCCGCCTGGAAGCCTGAAGACCGGCCGAGCGAAGGACACGCCGCCGGTAAGAGAAGGAAGACACAGCGAAGCTGAGTTTAGCGGTGAAAGTCAATTCGCTCTCCCCGCTAAAACATCACCCGAAGCCGGCCAACGGAAGGACCGTGACCGGCAAACGAAGACCGAAGTCCGAAGACCGAGACAGGCCTTCCCCGAGGTGAAGACGACTTGCCAGGCCGGCAAGTCAGACCCTTCCCGTCGCCAAGTGAACTGAAGTCCGTCAGACGCATGCCGTGAAGTCGACATCGACCCTCACCTGATCCCCACCCACCCCGTTGCTGACGATTTTGGCCAGCGGTGAAAATCGACAGGCAGCAATATTATTTGAAATTTTTCATATTCCCCTCCCCCCACCTTCTTTTTTTTTTTTTTTTTTTTATTCATTATTTGAATCATCTATAACTTATTTTACCTTAACACTAGCTTCTGTTAAAAAGTTTTTATTTGATTTTCAATTGATTGTTTTGTTATAATAATTCCAAAACTTGAATAAAAACAGTTCTTTTTTTTTTATGATTTTAGTAAAATTTAAATCCAGATTTTTAGCAATAATCTTTAAAGGGTTGAAAAGGGCCAGTTTTTACATCTGATTTTTATTACTTTTAATATAATTAAGAGGAGAGTCTAAAAAAATTCTCAATTTGAATAACCTTTGACATCAAATCACACTTTAAAAAAATAAAAATAAAATAAAATCTGAACAAAAAGAACTAAAACTTCTCACTTTGGTAAGTTTAAAATAAATTCTCTTTGTAATTTGAACTATTTTACAATTAGTAAAATATTTGGTAGCTTGTTCTATAAAATCTGAGGACAATTTTTTATCGTAAATTCCGAATTGTTATTGTTAAAGCTGTTAATTATAAATCAAAAGTAAATTTTTAAAAAATTCAATTTCACTTGAATAATAGCTTAAAAGTTCAATTTTTTTTGCGACCCATTCGGGAGCTGTTGTGATGGCGACCAGAATTGATAGATGTTGCGTTTGTCCTGTTCCTCCATGTCTGTCTTCCCCTAACAACTCCTGAACGGATCGACAAACGGATTTCACCATCGTATTCATGATTGCGATAGTTGGCATTATTATCATTGTATCTCCCTAACAACTCCCGAACGGAAGGGCGAATCGACAAAGGGATTTCGCCATCGTATTCAGAGGCCCAAACACTGTAGGAAAATGGCGTTTTTTCAGGGGCCAATGCCCCTCCCCCTCATGTTGAGGATATTTGGCATTGTTATCATTGTACCTCCCGAACGGAAGGTTGGATCGACAAACATACTTCATCATCGTGTTAAGATGCTCTAACAACCTAGGAATAGGGCACTTTAAGGAGTCAACTCCACCTCCCGCCAATTTCTAGATATTTGACATCGTTTTCATTATCTTAAATGTCAGAAATGCAACCATTTCAAGTCAGTTGGCAGATATAGCTTGATCGGTATGTTGTTGGACTCAGAAGCTGAATGTTGTCGGTTCGAGTCCGTATATTTTTTTTTTTCTCTTAATCTTTTTTTCTCAATGTCCGCGTGTTTTGTTTGTTTGTTTTTTCTTTTTTTCTTATTTCTTAACTTTTTTTTATTTTTTCCTATCTGTTTTTTACTTTTCCTTACATTAATGTACTTCCTTTTTTAATTATTATTATTATTATTATTATTATGGGTCGCCTTTAAATTTATGCTTTAGCACAAAATTATATTCACTTGTTTCACTGCATTTCTTTATTTTTTAAGATTTTGCAAATTGCAAGGAATCGAATTTCGAAAGAAAAATAAAACACTATCTACAAAGAGGTGGTAAAGAGCGCCATCTTAAAAAGTAATACAGTCGAACATCTATTTGGGAACTTTTCTTTGGAACCGAGAATATTTTGCTAATTTCTTCGTAAAATAACCTCCAAATAGCGAAGTGCATTTTCTATATAACGAACTTTTTCGTGGTATCTATTTTTTTTTTTCTCCTTGAAATATTTTTATTATTAATATTCCCTTAGAGGAAATGAAAGAAATGTGGATACAGCTGAGGGAAAAAGAAGAAATTAACGATGATGTGCTGATTGATGATTATCTTTCACTTGATTTTGAAGTTGAGACCTCGGAAACACTTACTGAGTCGGATATTTTGGACAGTGTGAAAAATAAAACAATACAGCAATGAATTGCGATGAAGATGATGATGATGAAAATGGAAAAGATCATGATGCAGGAAGAAATCAAAAAACCTTCGTATGATGAAATGCTAAAATTATTTGAAACAATCGACGCGGATTACAATTTGAAGAAAATAATGCAGGGGTTTTTGGTGCATTGCAAAGATGCGAGACATACTAAGAGCGAAAACACTTTTTCAAAAAAAAAAAAAAAAACTCGGAGAAAATTAACAGACTTTATTAGTAAAATTTAAATACGCATGTGGTAATGTATGCTTTATGTCATTAAAATTATTACTTTTTAAATAATATTTAATGTATTTTAAATCTGTTTTAAATGGTTTAAAGTAATTTTAAAAGGTGAATCTCTATTTAACGAATTTTCCATATAACGAACTTTTTTTCGGGATTTAGCGACTTCGTTAAATAGAGGTCCGACTGTATTATTACATAGCTCATACTTTATTTCTCTTGTTATTTGCGAACGTAATTCTCTCACCTTATGTAAAATGAGTCTTTCCCGGAAGGGTTAAAGGTCAGTGAGCTTTGGACTGATCACCCATTCGCAACTGTGGCCAGAAGCGACTGCGCACCTAAATTTCGCTTTTAAATTCGAAATATGCAGAATTTTCAGTTCGGTTTTAAGAAATGACTGCGGTGAGGCTTATAATTTTGATCTGCTCTTTCAGAATTATTTTGTCTTAAATAGTAATAATGACAAAAATCATTTGTAAATTATCATTTTTGTAATAATGATAATTTTACTTTCATGAAATTTCTGAATATTTGTTTGAATGGCAGAATAACAACAGGATTTGTCAAATGGATCTTGTTGTAATGGATCCCTGTAATTTTATGTCGCTGATGAACGTGAACAGGTTTTAGATCATTGAATATTTTATTACTTTACAGTAGCCCAAGAAGATTTGAGTCCATGTCAAGAGCTGTTATTTTGAATATTGGTTATTTAAGATATGAAAAGTCGCACATCTGAATTCAGAATGGAACAATTCAAATAATATATATTCTTGAATATTATTTATACATAAACTTTAAGTAACCAATTCATTGCTGGTTACTTTGATACTTCTTTACTATCGTTCAGTTAAGTTAATGCAAGTTTTATACACTGTATGCTTTCTTTGACCAAACATTTTTGAGATTTGCGTTTGGTTTTCATTATTTTCTGAGAAAGGAGCAGTTCTTCGCCGTGATAGTCTTTGTCAGTTTGATTATTTTCATTGTTTGGATTCTCACGATCTTCAGATTTGCTTTGTAAATTAAATGTCATTCATTCATTTACAGTTGTGGCATCTACATTTTTTCATCCAATAATCAATATATTCTTAGCATTCATAATTAGCTTTCTCTTGCTGACGTCTCTCTGACTTGCATGGATAGCAGCCACACACGTAGTATTTTGTTGAGCTTCATACAACGAGGGAAGTCAATGACAGTATATAAGAAAATTTGACGCTTCTTTTGTGACTTCAAAACAGTGTAAAAACCTGTAGTTTTCGGTTTAGGAAGCAGATAGCATCTCAGGCATTCCAAAATTCCTGTACAAATTCCGACAGTGTTAAGCTGAAAGGATGAACAACACCTGAGCTCCATTGGAATTATTTGATTAAAACTTGATTACTGCTTATTGAATATATTAGTTACAAACGTAATTTGGTTCTGACGTATTAACGCCACCGCAGCAGAAGTCGTTTCGGAGGAATGCACGGCAGTGTTAATTTTCAACCAAAAACAATTTCCATCCTAATGAGTTGCGAAGCAACGATTCGTTTACTACAGTTAACTATAGGTTAGGTTAGATTAGGTTGGCTTAGCTGCAGGATATATGAATTGAAAAATAACCCTTAATTTTTCAACCCTTAAACTGCCGTGCGCAACTTCTGCTGCGGTGGCGTTAATACGTAAGTACCCGTAATTTTTGCCTAAATTTAGAAAATCCATAAATTTTTTTAATGATTTCTTTTTTAATGAATCAAAATCTTCTGGTTCTTTTCGTTACAAAACGCATTGGAGTTTTCAGAAAACAGTGAATAATATTGAGTTAATGAGAAGTTGTGTTTATAGAAAACAATTATAATGAGAAAATATCCCTTCATTAACACTAAAAAATCCTATGCTTCTTTTCTACCTGTATTTTTGCTTTCCCATAAATCGGTTGGAGGCAATTCTTCTTCAGAAGAAGAAGGACAGAGAACTATTTCTTTCTTTCTTTCCGGACGTAGGCACGAAATTGATGATAGAACATCTTTTGACTCACAATTTAATTACCCTTCGCCACGTGCGTCGCCCCAGCGCTGGGATGATGTGATTGCTCAGACACATCGATAATCCATGTCCTACATCAGACGATCCGCACTTAATTCAAAAGCGATGAATTTTCTCCTGCGAATTGCAACGGATAAATATTTTTTCTTAAAAAAAAGTATATTGATCAAGAGCTTCTTTTATATCGAATACAAGATAGTCATGGAAGGAAAGGAAAAACGAACAGTTAGATCTCACTGTAACACAGTAAGAGAACAGTGGTGAGGTGTTATGAAGCCAAAATGAAGTTGAAAAGCAAATTCTTGAGATTATTAGTATGGAATAGTTCTGAGTATGGAATATTCTATGTATGAAATGTTTATGGCAGTAATAGTTTCTTCAGAAAGAAGATGAGCATTGAAATAGACTTTTTTTGCGTCTTTCTGGAACTTTTCATGGTACCAGTTCATTTTCTTTCATCTTTTCATCATTTCTTTCATATATAGACATGAAAGATTCACAAACATATGTGATATTTGTAGGTACAGTAGACACTCGCTAATCCGGCACGTTCGGGACTTCGGCAGTGCCGGATTACCGAAAATGCCGGATTACTGAGCGCCGTCTAAAACTAGCCGTTATTGCGAGGATAGCGAAAATACCGCTAAAATAGAGAGTCAAAAGGGCTATTAATAGGTATCAGGCCATTTTTCCGTGTTCTATTGAGATTTCTCTGATTTCGGTAGTGATGGAAAATGCTAAAAACAAAACAACAAAATATATTTTTATGTAGTGTTATATTTTAATACAGTACATACAGTACAGTATAGTTACTTTATTAGATTTCTCATCACTGCCGAGTACGCCCGACCTCAGCCGATTGCCCGCGAACTCTGCCGAACGTGCCCGGAAGGCTTATTCAGTGTAAAAAAAAAAAAAACCTTAGATCGATGCCGGATTATTGAATGTGCCGGATTATCGGATGCAGGATTAGCGGGGTTTTACTGTAACTAAGATGTAGAAAAGATAACTCCTCTTCTTCTTTTTTTTACTTATTTTGTTGTGACGTCATTTGTGAATGGAATATTTTGTGAACGTTCTATGTCGGATGGTGAAGATTAATATGAGTTATATGTTTGTTTGGAGAAAAATGGCGCCCCTTAAAATGTTCAGTGTTTTAATCGAAAAACCCATGTTATTGGGGTTAGTAAGGGATTGATGCATTCGCAGATGATGTCACCGTAATAACAAGTAAATTTTAGAAAAATTTCCGAATTGAACAAACGCTTATGTGAGCTGCTACAATTCCAGTTTTAATTTTGTTCTTGATGTTATATTTTGACATTCTGCTTAGAAAGAAAAAAAAAGCTTGTTTAACACTTTAATTTACTTATCTAAGAAAAATGAAACTGTTTAATGTGTCTTTATGAATGGCTTGTTTGGCGCCCTCTCCTCAAGAAAAAAAATTAAAAAAAAGAAAAAGCTTTCTGAATAGATCTTTCAGAAAAATTCACATTGAACCATGTGACTACTTTAAGATTTTACTACTTTAAGATTTTTTCCCCTGTATTTCCCTATGGAGAATTTGTGCGTGAAGAGGAGAAAAACAGAATGATAGTGGATTCCTAACAGTGCTTTCCATTAGTTACTTCCATTTTTTTAATTCCTTTTATTGATCCACTGTAGTCTTTCCCTGTTTTGCTAAAATTAAAAATAAATGGATTTAGCAACTCAGGTAAATACTCACTGATAACAATAATTTTCAGAAAATAAAAAAATTAATGAGCTATTTCTTAGAATTTACTATTTCTCAATTTGAGGAGATTTTTCCCCCAATTTATGGTTTTCATGACCTTAAAAAAAAAAGAAAGGAAAAAAATACAAACAAACAAATAGAAATTTATGGAAGTTTCCAGTTCTTGTAGAAACGTCTTCTTTCTTCTAATAAATATATTCAAGCAAAACAATACTAAACTACGATCAAAAAGAGCAAAAAAAAAATTATTTAAAAATAAATAAAAAAAATGGAGAACATGCCAATAGAATTCCTTGTCAGTGTTTGAAAATGACACACGATGAGGGAAATAGGACTGATGTTGTGTCATCGTAGTGCAAACCAATGCTGTAGCTGCTGCGAAAACTGCTATTTTGTGGTCAGTTGCCCGTGCAGACTCCGCTGGTGGTAATCTTTTGGGACTGCGTGGCCGATCCTGTTAGTGCCACGAGAGAGAGACGGTTACAAAGGGAAACCGCTGTGCACAAAGGATCAGACCAACGATGTGGATGCTCTTAGAGCAGATGAACATCTTACAACACAGTCATAAAATCTCCTAGTTACGTAAACATTCTGTAGCGATGGGGTGACAAGTACGTCTTAGAAAGGTACACAAGAATAGATTAAAAACAAACAAACAATTCCAACAAGTTGCCATATTTTTCTACTTTTGCTTTACTGCTTTTTTTTTTTTTTGGTTGGTATATTTTTAACTATCAAAAAATGTTATTCAAAAAGGAATAAATACTAATTTATAATTTTTTAAGAGCGTATGCATCTCCTTTATTTTTAGTTCTTTATAAAAAGAAAATTATTTATTATTAAAAAAAATATTTACAAATTAGAAAAATATTGAATTGCTATTATTAAATGTGTTGTTTAATATTTGTAACAAAGAAGCTTGGAAATTTGAATTGTACTAGCCCATTTAACGTAAGAATTTGATCTTGAATTACAAATTCATAAATAAAAATTATAAATTACATAAATGAAAATTACATATTAAAAGTACAAATTATATATATATATATATATTACAGTTAGGGAAAAGATCACTTTATAAATTTAGCCTAAAGATATGTCAGAATAGGCCCTAAACAAATGACAACAGTGGAATATACGTAAGTCCATGAACATCCATTTGGCCACGTGATCAGTCTCAACCATTCCTGAGCTGGAAGGAAGGATTTCTTCATGAAATTTTTAGATTGACAAAATTACTAATTTTGATTATGAGCTTAGTGAATAACTATAGTTTATACATAAAAAATAAACCCATCAATATGATTTGCCCATTCTTGATAAACGGCATAAAAGGCTTAAAAGAATGCATTAAATTTTTTATTTATTGTTATTTTTTTCTCTACACTTCTGAAAGCGAGACTGAGAACATCTCAAATTCCATAAGTTGTTCCTTTACTGAATAAATCTTGCTGATGAGTCCTCAAAAAGGACGAAACAGCTTTCCTAGTTTCCCAATGGCAACAATTCATGACATAACCTGGAAATTTTATTTATTTATTTTTTCCATCCTCTTTCAGCATTAAAAAAAATAGTCATCAATCAAAAAAAAAATAGTAATATTAATAAAATAAATAAAATAAAATAAAAACGGTGAAAAAAAAATAGCTATTTTTTTTCTTGCCTCGAAATGCGAAGGATGTTCGGTAAGCATATTAATAAAAAGATTGGATAATTCAGGCATTTCAGTGACAGTCTTTTAATAAATACATGTTGACTATTCTTATTTTGCCAATTTTGAAATTCAATTCCAACGAGAACGACTTAGTTTTATTGCGATTGTGGCATTAGAGAGCCCGTACATAAAGTGTATTCCGTCCGTCCGTCCAAGCGCAAACTGAAATCCAGCTGAAATCCGACTATAAATCGGATAGACAAGAAAAAGAATGTAAAAATATTAAAAATATGCTTACACTGAATTTATTATTATTAAGTGTCAACTGTAATCTTGCTTTGTCTAGTTGCGGCTTCCCTTAACAATGAACGCTTCATTTTGGCCTTAGAACTGACTGAACTAACTGATGAAGTGAATTGTTAATCTTAGAGAATATTTAATTATCGTAAGAAGTAGCTAATTGAATAATTAGTTTGGTATATTCATTAAAAAACTTACACATTTCCTCCAATGTTTGCGAACTGCGAATTTAGCAATTCCCATCTGTGGAATTATATTCACCGAAGTGTCAGTTCGACGAATTAATCGTGGTAATGGATTGTGCGTGATTCAATTTAGATGGCGCTTTTCAGAAAATTTCAACATCAAATGGGAAAGACATATTGGCATTTGTTAACAAACACACTTCCCCTGGTTGATTATCCATTGCATTTTCACAACCAGAGACCATTTTAATCAGTTGAAATTTGCTAATTGAATTCTAATGGACAAGGGATCTTCAGCAGAATATATCTCAGCAGAATATTTTTCTGTGTATTCTATTTCTATTGTGCTTTCTTTCTTTTTTCTGGTTTTGTCTTTTAAAGTTGATATGTTACGAGAAACCTATCAATTCACAGGAATATTACAATGAATATCACCAACACACAAAGTTTAGTTAAAAAATATACTATTAAAATCTAAAAATACATACAAAAGCTTTCGGAGACCTTGTAATGTATTTTTAGATTTTAATAGTATATTTTTAAGCGAAATTTTGTGTTGTTAATATTCATTTCATCTAAGCATGTTATTTTAAGCACATGTTAAACTTATTTTAAGGAATAAGTCTTAGTAAGTCATAATTCTGCTGCCCATGACTCGCGAGTGGCTTCGCTTTTGAGTTTTTTTGTCTATTTCAACTTTCACTTTTTCTAATGAAAGGAACAAGGCAATTATGGTTTAGTATAACTTATAAATTCTATTATTTAATCTTTTCAATTAATTGTTGGTCAATTTTTATTATTTTTTAAAGCTTTAAGCATACTGAAAAAGAATAACCTAAAAATAACCAATGGATTCTCCAATTGACAAGGGATCCGCATAAGGTCTCCGAAAGCTTTTGTATGTATTTTTAGATTTTAATAGTATATTTTTAAGCGAAATTTTTTATTGTTAATATTCATTTAATCTAAGCATGTTATTTTAAGCACATGGTTAAACTTATTTTAAGGAATACAGTAAAACCTCGTTAAGTCGTCACTCAAGGGACCAAACATTTTTGACGACTTAAGCGGAGTGACGACTTAGGCGGAGTGGAAATTTTTGGAAAAAAAAAAAAAAAAATACTGAAATACAGTACGGTATTTTTATGAATTGCTGTAGGATTCGGTGAGAAAAACAAGATTTTCAGAAATCAATATATGCAAATGAATGAAAAAAAAACATTCTTCATAGTTACCACACTTTAATTGTTTTAAAAGAAAGGCAATGTCTGTCTTTGAAACGTTCCAGCCAACCATCGCTGCCGCCGAAATCTTCAATGTTCAACTCCTTAGCAATTTCCATGGCTTTTTCTTTAGAGAATTTTTTTTTAGACGGAAATCGGCACATTTTGCGATCTGGAATGTTTTAGCCATCGAACTAAAACCTCCTCGATCTTGTCAAACTTCGATTTCCTCATTCTCTTTTTTTTTGTCTTTGCAGTCAGCTTCTTCAATTACTTGTTTCGATGAAAGAATATCGTTTAATGTAGTCCTGGGAATATGGTGTTCTTTGCTGTTTCGAAACATTTAATTTTTCAAAAAGTGCAATTAAGTCTTTTTTTTTCTTTAAAAGATAACGAGGTTTCGTTTCCCTGGCATGTTAAAAACGTAATCGAACCACGAAATTGCAAGAGAAAAAAACAGCCCTTATGAAATGAAGTCAAACTTAGGAGCGGTCAAGAAAAACGTCTACACTCGACAGAGTCGCAGCGAGAAGTGTGCTTTGAATGATTAGCAGCGAGATTCCAAGAACCCAAATCCCCCGAAGTGACAGGCATGGTCGAAAATTCCCCGTAAAGACTTGCTTTTTAACGTGAAGGGGCAGGGCTGAAAAGACAACATGCAAAATGGAGAAGAAAGATGCTTTTGGCCATTTTTGAGGGTGACGAGTTATCCGGAGTAGAATTAAATTTGGTGACGGGTAAAAGAGGGTTATTTTACATTACTGTGTATGGGACCTTGTCGGGACCAAAGGAAAACGACGACTTAAACGGAGTGACGACTTATCCGGGTAACGACTTAACGAGGTTTTACTGTATTACAAAATCAAAGTAACTTCTTTACCATTATTCTGGAAATTCTGTAGATCTGTGTATGTATATTTGTGGAAGCTTGTCTTCATCCAGTATGTTTCCAACCTCGGCAGCTGTGGTTGCGCCCTTTTTTGCAATGTCAGTTCGAATTTTCCATTTTCTGAAGAAGAAAAAAAAGAATTAAATTCGCATTATTTGCTTAAATTGTCTTTGTTACGCGCAGCGGATTAAGGACTTTATATTTGATTAATATCTTATCTGTTTTAGACAATCAGATAATAACAAAAATGGAATAAAATCTATTGTTTAGAATCCAGTTGGTTTCAGTGGGAAATTTTTGTCTTCTTCTCGTGACAATTTCTCGATCCATTGGCAACCGGTTTTTTTATTACGAAAGTTAGATCATCCGTGGACACCTTGATATACATTCAAAGCGGTTCAAAAGGTATAGAAGAATATCTATATTTCTGGTCACCTAGATCAAACACGTATTGATTTCTTCCTCTGGGGATACATGAAGAACCTTGTGTCATTAACTCACATGAAGACCTTGTCGCAAGAATCGCTGTCGCCACTGCAACGAAATGCCTGGAACCTTTCAAAATGTATAACAACAATCAATGCTATTACGCTTGCATAGCTGTCGCCTGCCGCAACTCTGAGCACCTTCTTTGAGTAAACATTGTTGTTCGCACTTTGTTTCCATTCATTTAGATTTGTCTAACTGTTCCATATCGCCTTTCTAGCCAATTAAAGCGCCGCTAACAAACGCTCTCTAGCACCGAAGATTGCCGTCAGCGAACATACATTCATGGACGAAAAAGATTTTTCGTGGTTCTCCATTAAAATTTTACAAAGATATTTGCTGCACCCACACATCAAGAGGATCAGAATTTATTATAGGGGGACACATATACAGACAGATTGACTGATGAAAGGGGATCTATCTGATCATCTGTGTCTTAGGTTATTCTTTTTCAAAATGCTTAAGCTTTAAAAAAATAATAAAAATTGATCAATAATTAATTGAAAAGATTAAATAATAGAATTTATAAGTTGTACAAAACGATAATTGCCTTGTTCCTTTCATTAGAAAAAGTGAAAGTGGGAATAGACAGAAAAACTCGAAAGCGAAGCCACTCGCGAGTCATGGGAACCTGCGTTGAATTGATGCTGTGCTGAGAAGAGTAATGAGGCCAAATTGGGAGAGTAGGACTGAAGAAAAACGGAAGGAGAAGGATAAAGAAGAACAAAGAATAAATAAACAAGCAAAGGAAAAAAAAAGATTTAACGAACGACGGATCTCAAAACATCAAGAACTGGGAAAGGACCAAGAGAAGTCTTGTAAGGTCCAATTAGAGTCGTTTAGAGGTTTCGTGACTATTCATACACTTGTAGTCTAGGTTTTAGGGATCATTTAAATTATAAGTTTTAGGTATATTTAATTCATTTTCATCATTTAAAATAATATATTGTGAAATTTAATCATTCGTGGTGCCTTCAGTTAATAATAATAATATAGTGTATTTGATCACCGGTTTGTGGATAGTTTGAATGTACGGTATTAATGAGTTACAGTCGGATTATGCAAATTTAAAAGAATGACTTTTGTAAAATTCAAGAAATTGAATTTAATTATTCCTTATTCTTCTGTGTTTTGTATTATTATTATTAAAAAAAAAAACTTCCTGTACTTGGGTTTCCAGCACATGTTATTATTATTGTTATTATATTTCATATTTTTTTATATTTTTTTTTATACCTATTACTTATTTGCTTTTGTAAAGCTGTGCGAACAATAAAATGAAATTTAACTTGTAAGTTGCAGTATGTATGAACTATGAATTTCTGATTACTAAGTATGCATTTTTTTTTACTTGAGTTGTTTAAATCCATTGAATTTTAATCATATGAAATGCAGGCTTAGATTAGTGGATTACTAAGTTTATTAATCTGCGTTGTTAGAACTCGATAGAATGTTTCTTTTTTGATGGTTTTTATAGACGGGAACTTTTATTACTTCACGCGCATATTTCTCGGGATCGTCTCATGTCCCGTAACTACGTATTCCACGTTTCTCCATAAAACGGTACACGTATTATTAAGGACAAACACATACACACAGACTGGCTGATTTTCTGAGTCTCGCTTTCCTAGGAAGACGGAAAATTAAAAAAGGAGGGAAAAAAATCGAATTTCAGAATTATTGGAAATGTTGGTGCAGTCGAGTAAACATTGCACTCATTATAATTCATTCCCTCGGTGCTCATTAATATTCCGAACGCATTTCAGGCATTATTTTTTTGCATTTGTTGAACATGTTTTTCTGAGTTTACTCAGACGGAAAACTTCAATCATTAATTACCATCAAAATTACTCTTGTACTGCTTAAAAAACATTTTAACCCGTTTCTATTATTTTTAATTTTGTAATTAAAAATTAACCTGTTCGAAAATAGTATGTCAGATTTTTTTTTTTTTTTTTTTTTTTTTTGAATTTTTTTTTTTTGATATCAACGAATAACAAATTCAGAAGTGAAAGAAAAGAAAACATTGTTTTAATTTTAACCAGTGGCTCTTAATCTTTATTATTAGCCGAATTCCCTTGATTCTGTCTTGAAATGCGTTCGTACATGGTTTATCAAATATTGTAAAAGTTGATCATATCCACAAAGCGCCTGGACTACACATATGGTTCATATCCGTACTGTAACAAAAAAGTTATAGATACCTTGAAAGATATAAACATATATATATATGTATATAAATATATATCCATAGTAATTCTGTCCGGAAACAGGTGAACATTCCTATGGAATTCAAGAATTCTCATAGAGCACCTGGAGAAGAAACTGAGGTGGATTCCCGTGGCCTTCCTCAGAAAGCTATTAAGGAATGGCTTCAGACCGAAGAGAAAGTGAAGAAGAGGCTAACAAGCACAGGAACAATCAAGCTACGCCCGGGATTCGAACCCAGATTCCGACACAACGTCCGCACGGCAGACCGCCGCTCGGCTATGCCGGAACGGCATACATACATATATAAATATTTCTTTGTTAAGTAATCAGTACATACAAAAATATAAATATACGTGTATATACAAAAGAATGAATCAATACAGAATACATAAATCTTTATCTTTAAAAATAATCATCCTTAAAAGATGTGCATAAAGTCATGAAATATTTAAACTTTAAAAGTAAAAGTAAAACAGCTTAAAGTAACTTAACTTTATAGTTGACCTTCGCTAAATTCGAAATCTGTAACTAGATCGTAATTGGGATATAATCTTTTGATTGGCTGGAAGAATTTTGGAGAGAAAGTTAAAAGAGATCCAAAGGTCTTCTGCAACTATTTCACCGATGGGAAATATTCCTCCCTTTGGTTCCTCGAAAATACAGTTTATTTTGTTGGTTTGATTTTAAGATTTACAGCTTTTAATGCTTTTTTTTTACTTCATAATCGATCACGTTCACTACTTCAAGAATTGTAAATCATTAACGGACATTAGGAATTGAATGTTACGAGGACGTCATGTCTGAGTTTCTGTCAAGGTAAAATATCGTCATTGCTTTATAGGAGAAATTGACGATGTCTTTAACTAACAGAAATCCACTGCTTCTCTATTAATGTTGTTTTTCTACGAAAATTTTGGGCATCTGCAACGTCCTAATTCGCGGCAATTTTTTTCTTAAATACCATAGATAGATCACTTCTTGTCCATAAATATACTTGCCAATTTTTAAGCCAATCCTTCCAGCTACTCAAAAATTTTACGAAAATACACACACAGACTGATTGGTTTTACGAGCCTCTATTCCTAGGAATAAAGCATGAAATGTTTCAACCTTTTGGAGCACTGATATATCTAATTAATTCCCAGTGCTCATTTTATTACGAATTAGTTGTATGTTTCCTTTCGTCTTTAAATTAAAAGCTTTTTTCGGTGTTTGTCAATTGTTCTAAGAGCAGAAGTTGTCAAATATTCTAAAACCACCAAGAATCTTTTAAATTTTCTCTTCGATTAATTTTTTTTTTTTTTGGCTGCGAGCATTCAAATATTCACATTGACTGGTTGGTTGTTTTTTTGTCAGTCGTATCCAGTTAAGGTTGGAAGTGAATTCTTCCATTTTCGTCGGGCGAAAAACGTGAACTTATCTTGATCTTTACTTTCTATAAATAAGTTAAAATTGAAAAGTTTTAGACGTAGTTTTCCCACATCGATTTTTTGACATTAAATTAGGCACCAGCTCGACTGGAAGTTACGTAATGGAAAAAAAGAAACTAGAAGTAAGTGACTTTAAAAAAATAACAAAAAAACTTAAGAAGCTTGAATACTGGAAATAAGAGTATTCTCACTAAATTGATTATTTTGCTAGAGACGCTATTACATGTACGGAATAATTATAAAATAGGGTGTAGATTATAAAGACATCACCCTTCCCCGTAACCCCTTTCCGAAGATTGCGATTTTTGCAACTGCTTATTATCGATATGGATATAATCTATTTTATCTTATTAAGCTAAAGTAGTTACCTGCCATCTTCCATACCCAAGTGCCAAAATTTACCCCAATCGGCCGATTAGTTTCGCCAGAGACACATTAAATACCAACTTCGATTTTAAGTGAAGAAAAATTGTTTTTTAGTTGTACTTTCTGAAGATGCAGAATTTTTATAGTAGTTTCTTTTGTTTACTGTAATTTCAGTTTAATGTTCTCTAATTAAACGGCAGATATCATCGAAATCAGTTTTATCGATCACTTGGGTTGGAGTAAAGAAGAACTCACTTAGCTACCCTTCAATAGAAAAAAATCACAGACGTTGTCTTCAAATCCCACGAGAAAAAAATCAGTTTAGTAATGACAAGATTTAAAATCTCAACATCTAGGAAATGTAATAATTTTTCTCCAAAGTATAGGCATAGTTATCACGCATAATATTTACATCTAATAGGAACGAGACTTCCTCGGTCAATATAGCCACTGGTACCAGAGAAACTGCATGGCTGGAGGCCTAGTTATATTCATCAACAACAAAAAATGGCTGCATGATTAAATTATTTGAGCTTTTGAAAAATGATCAGAAGTGTTTCGAACTTAGCGAATTGTGTGACTGTGTTGTTCTGAAACCCGTTCCATAAATTATTTTTGAAATTTGTCGTGTATGACAAAAGATGATCTAATATATATTTTAAAATTTGTACAGTTCTTGCCGAAATGTTAATAAGTGAAAAAAAAATCAAAAAACAAAACCTGGCACAGAAAACAGCAAACACAAAACACTGGATTTGATGTACTAACAATCTTTATTAATTCATTGTTAATACTTAGTTATTTGCGCATTCTGTGAAATTACACAACTAATAGACTCAAGAAACATTTAGGCTTTTTGTTGTTGTTGTTGTTGTTGTTTTTTTGAGAAAATGGTAAATTTGTATTTTTGTGTTTCAGAAGATATTAAAATTAAAAAATTCACAAGGAAAAATTAAAAATAGACATATTCTTTTCGTTTTAATTATTTTCATGGCTTTACACAAAGCAAAAAACTGGGCTTTTAGTGAACACGAAACGTAGCGATCCCATTCGTGTTTCATTTTCTACAAATAAGAATTTTAAAAAAATAGTTGATTAAAAAGTTAAAAAAAGATCCTCGTGTTTCCGTAACATTAACATCCAATCATTGCTGTGACAAGGGCATATTGCGAATCTGGGTTATTGAGACCTCAACGCAATGTACTAATACGATACACAAGGTGAATAACCACTCCGAATGCCTGTAAGTACATTTGCTTTAAAGTACTTTCACGAGACCGGAACAGAAAGTGATCGCAGATGGGAATTCGTACTCTGCAAATCAAAAGGATTTCAATAAAGTATGACTCATGGCTGTCCGACTTATAGTTTTGGATATCACCGTAAGAATAGACAGACTGAAGGAACGTAAGAGCCTACCCCTCCCTCCTGGGTCGCTCGAATGAAAGTAGGATTTAAATTCTTGAAATATTCTAGGAACAAGCGAAGTTTGTGAATCGAATTCAAAAGCCGCGATGTCATCCTTGTAATTCCATTCGAATAACATTTTCAGATTAAAATACAAAGAAAAAAAAATTGATTCAGTTGAAACGAGCTGTTAAAAGTTTATTTAAAAAAAAAAAAAAAAAAACCCAGCCCTTTGACTTTCTTTCTTTTGTAATGGGAATTTAATCCATTAAACATTTCTACTTAGATTTGGCGAATTGATAGGTTGCTATCGTTCTGGGAAGTGAGTCACCGATTAGAAAGCCTTTATGAGATGGAGAAAAACATTATTAGGATCGCTTCTGTTTTGCTCGCGACTGATGTCTCCTTATCTCGAGCGTTTGTCAACACCCACCAACAAACTTCTCCATTAAACTAATCTTTTGACGAATAACAACTAGTGCGCGTTTTTCTCTGCTTTGCGTCAATCAGCCGTGAGTTGTTCAGTTTAGTTTCACCTAAGAAAAAGTTGTACTGCTCAAAAAAAAAAAAAAACGAAACAGTTATTTTGTTCAAGTAATTCTTAAAAGTAGTAACCAAAAATCTCTAGTTTTTGTCGTGCTTTAATTAATTCTCTTTAGATTAGTTTACTTCACGTTTAATTCTTCAGGGACTAAATCTGTCAAGTTCTTAAAAAGTCAGAGCGCCGTAAGTATATCGTATTGGATGGCAAGTATTCCACTTTTAAAGCGCCCTAAAGTTGAAAAAAGGTGTCGCTCGCATCAGTAATCCATCTGTCTTTTTTTCTTCGATTTATTTTTGTTTTTAATCATTCCGAGTAATCTTTTTTTTTTCTCTTTAAGAACTACTATCATTATTATAAACTGTTAATTTAATTAATTTAATTTAATTAATTAAGCAATTTAACATGCATGAGGTGTAATTATCATATTAAAAAATATAATGAGATCAACAGACACATTTAAAGATTAAAATTTTTTTAACACTTTAAAAAGATTACAATACTACAGTTTCAGCTCTCCTTGCGAGCCATTGGCAAGTGAATCACAGCCAACGACTCGCAACTGAGCTGAAACTGTAGTATTTTAATCCTTTTAATGTGTTAAAAAATTTTAATCTTTAAATATCCGTGTTGGCCTCATTATATTTTTTTTAAATATGATAATTACATCTCACGCACGTTAAATTGCTTGATTAAATTATTGGCCAAATATTATATTAAAACATCAAACAGTTTCGTTTAATTAATTTCTTGTTGTTTCTGTTTGTCTGGGTTTTTTTTTTCTAACTTATATGAAAATTTCAATTTATGATCTTATTTATTGGTTATCGACTGAGAGAATCAACTATTTACTTTGTTATATTTACGGTAATTACTATATGTATATATAAATATCCTATTCATTCTGTGCATTATTTTGTATAATTAGACAGTAGGTACCTTAATCCCCATATGAGATTAAGGTGATAAAATCGAAATCACATTATTACCGAATTTACCATCATTGAAACAGCTGTGTTGTGTTTTGACACAGTTTTATTTGATTTAATTTCATTTATTTTATTAACTAAATTTAACATCTGTAATTCATAATATCGTACTGAAAACTATTTAGTCAACTGATATAGTTAAGACGGAAAAGAATATACCAATAAAAGGAGGCTGATGATGGGGATTATGTTATCCCCGAAACTGTACAGGAACTTTTTTTAATGGATTATTTAATTTTTGATTTTAATTTTAATTGTAACTAATTTTTTTAATGGAATTAGTGTGTAAATTGCACATATGAATTAAATATTCCAATAAAAGGAGGAGGAATTGATTAATAGACTTTGTCAGTGTGTCGTCACAAACCGCCGTCAATACGTCAATACGACGTCACAATTCAAACCGCCGATTGCAATTGACGTTGTAGAGTAACCGAGTACTACAGCAAGTGATTGTTTGTTGTAGCTTTTCTTTTGAGTAGAAGATTTAAAAAATATTATCTGAAGGAGTTTTAACACTTCAAGAATGCGCACCTCAGTGTCTTGTTTTAATTTTCCCTTATTTTTAAGAATATCGGGAAAACACCAAAATACGAAATAAGCCGCTTTTTTCTTGCAAATTTTTCAGGTTTATACTGCCATCTACTGTCGATCACCAGATCTGTTGATTTGCGCACTGAGGTGATTTAATTTTCAATAACAAAGTTATGATTTCACAAAACTTATTCTTAAGTAGAAGTATATTTTTTTTTATTCGCTAAATCGACAGATCTTTCTGAATACTTTAGCGAAAACAAAACAAAAATCCGAGTCTTACACAGCTTACTTTTTGACATAAATGAGAAAAGAATTGGTTAATTGGTTATCTGCCACGCTTCGTAATCAATAGATTACAGTAGTTACAGTAGATATCTTCAGGCTGTCTATAAAAGTTACGTAACTACGTTAAAAAGTCGACCAATGTGATCAAACTTTTTGCCAAAAGCAGCAAATTGAAACGAGACCTTTTGAAAAATTACAGCTGTGGAAGCTGTAATGGTTTTCATCTTTCCATTTCTATCTTAAATGTACAGAATTATTTAGAAAACTTTAAGTAATATACTGAAGACAATTTCATAAAACAAATGCAACTATTTGAATTGTCTAAGTTAAATACCATGTAAGGGTAATTATAAAGAATCTCTTAAATTAAAAGAAATTGATTATTATTTTAAGACGAACAATTACGATGTTTTAATTTGAATTAGTTCAGCAAATTCTATTTTCTAAGCATTGCGAATGTCTTTCGCTGTGTTGTTGTTAGTAGCTGAGTTTAACTAATTGGTAAAACTTCCTAAGAGAAATAGAATGAATATTAAAGGTTTCCCCCATTTCTTCATAAAAATTTAACTGAGATAAAAAAAAATTAAAACTTTTGTCTATTCTTTCTGTTATTGCAATTCTGACTTTATAATATTCATTTGGCAGACTTTTCGTAATTCCCTTTAAGTTTAGATATCAAGACGCTGTTTTAGGCGACATTGGAGAACTTAATTTCGAGGCAACAACGTCAATTAAGAGCTGCATCAAATTGTTGCTCTCTCTCTTTCTGTATTCAAGCTGATGCACAAACGGAGTTCGTCTACACGAAATTCACGAACATTCTTCTTCTAGGGATGTCATGAAGTCCGCTGGCAACCGAAAGCTCGAGGACTCACACCTTGATTATGTAAAAGAAAAAAAATACCCTGGTTTTACTTACGTAAGAAAACAAAAAACAAGCAGTTCCTAAGCCTCTATTATTCCTTAAATATCTTTATTATTTTATTTTATTTTTTGTTTTGATAGTCATGAAAAACGAAAGAAAAGAAAAAAAAAAACATGTTTACTTTTTTATGATAACTCGCTAATAATTAACAGTGGAAACTTTTCATTTTTCTTAAGAAAATTATAATTAAATCATTCGAGATGGAATGAGCTACTGGCTGAGTAGCTCTGGCTGAGAAGAGCTCAACAAGCTCGAAACGTCTGTCCCAGAGTCTCAGCTCAACTCAAAAAAAGGTATTATTTCAATTATAATTAAATCTGTCGTATTTATTTAAATCTAATTAGTCTAATTCACGACAAAGCTGCACGAGACTTACTAACGAATGCATTGATAGCCGTCGATAAAAATCTGTTGTTTCTGTTTACATTATTTCTTCACGTGTGCGGGTTGAAAGAATTTTTTTAAACATGAATAATACTAAAATAAACCTTAGCACACATAATAAAAATTCAAAATAGTGAGTCATCTAAGTCATGTGAGTCATACTTAAAAAAGTGTTTGTTTTTTTTTTTTTGTATTTTTTAATGGGTATTTTTTTGTATCCTTCATGCATTAGTTTCTCTTTAAGAACTTCCAATGAAAAATTTTTAGATATAAAAGTTAGATTTCTTTTACCCATAGAAATACTTGTCTTGTTTAAAAGAAAAAGACCTATTCACCAGTTATTAAAGAGGAGGGAAAGACAGACTGAGTGATATTACCAACCTCTTAGCAAAGTTTACTAAATATAGTCTTTAAATTCAACAATTAGAATCATAACATTTAACGTGCTGTTTGAACTTTCAAAACAATGAAAAAGTAAAAATAAAACCAGCACCTGCCTAAATTAAAATTGCCTCTCTGTTTCAATTATAGGGAAGGAATTGGGAACGGTCGTTTCGTCCTTCTACGGACTCATTAGCCCAATCCCGTCTTCCCCTATAGCTGAACCAGAGAGGCAAGATCAATAAGGTGCTGGTTTTATTTTTATTTTTTCATTGTTTTGAAAGTTCACACAGCACGTTAAATGTTATGATTCTAATTGTTGAATCTTTCCTTTGTAATATTCTTTTGCTGTTAAATGACTTTTCAGCCATCTCCTGTGAATTTTTTTAATTACGAACCTCAACCAATTTTAATCCAAGGCCAACAATAGGGAAAGTACAGTAGGCCCTACTGTGCAAAGGTCGAAAATTACTGACAGGTTTATTGTGCATCGTAATCCTATAGGCCTTCTCGGATGAGTGGCAAGCTCTTGCTCTTCAGAAAGGTTTCTGCTGTACTGTACATATTTTAAAAGTTTTGCATATTATGTTTTTGTATAATAAAAGGTAGCTTTTATGCTGAAATATTTCGTGTTTACACCTCATTTTTAGTCTTTTTTCGGGTTATCCGCGATTTTTACTATCCGCGGTACCCTTTCCACGCAATTCCGCGGATAATCGGGGCTCCGCTGTATAATAAACTTGTTAACCGACATTCAATATCACTGAAAAGAACTGAACAAAATGTCTTTAGTTCAGTATTGGTTCATCAGACTAATTAATTAAATTCGAATGAGAGAAAGACGATGCGGGCTTTACATGATTCTAAAGTGAATTTGAGTAATTAATTCGAAGAAAAATGAGAAAGTAAAAACCATCCGAATAACGTGTAATTTTATATTCTGTGCATCGACAAAGCTCTTAAGGATTTTTTTCCCTTTTTTTAAAAAATAATTTCTGGTTAAGAGAAAATCTTAACAATAAACTAGTAATTTTTTCAGTTAGTGCTTGAAATTCAAACTTAAAATATATCAAAAACTCACAGTAAAAAAATAAAGAAAGACAATAAAGAAAAGCGATGTATACAGAGTTGCCGCACGGATGGACATACGACACAATAATGAAACTTGTTCTCCACAGCTGAAGTAACAGATGATATTTTGTGTACTTCTTTATATAGATGATTAGCAAAATACCATTTTTTATACTGGTTACAATGATGTGGATGAGAAAGAAATATAAATTGTGAAATCACTTCGAAACTTTCCCTGTTCAAACAAAAATTACGTATAGGTACAAAGTAATGCTGTACTTGAATTTTGTAACTCGAGATCCCTAGATATGAAATTAATATCAAGATCGGAGAATATAAGAATTATCACCCCTTTCTCGTCTGATCCACACCCCTATAACTTGAAACCTTCCCCGGTTCATAAAAACTCATGTAATCATTACAAATATATCTATCCCGAAAACCTAGCAGTATTCTTCAGTATTGTTTGGCCATCCCCTCACCGCCCTAACCGTTTACACCGCGTAGTTCTAGTTTTTGCCTCCAGATTAATATGTGCCAATTGTTGAACAACAATATTTTTTAGTTCCAATTATCGTCACTACGTGCAAATGTGGCGCTTTCAGGAAAGTTGTACCCCGTCTACACCCTTTAGGACGCCGTTATCGAAAATTCGTCGAATACGGGTCTTTGTGACTTGGCAAAGAACACTCATGTCAAATTTCGTGTTTCTAGCTCAAACCATTTCCGAGATATGCGTAATCTTTATAAGATTACGAAGTTTCATAAGAAACTTAACCTCCCCATCCCGGATAACACCCTTAGGGGTGGTGTTTTTAAAAATTCTATCTACGTGCCTACGTCATAAGGTGAAACCATCCCGAAAATTTCAAGTTTCTAGGTTCAGAGGTTTTAGCTGTGAGTTGGTGAGTGAGTCAGTCAGTAAGTTTTACCTTTTATAGATATAGATAAGGTAGGCAATAAGGGAGAAGAATGAATAATTTTAATAACATAGATAAATAATAAATATATTCAAAGATACCCGGAAGAGTTCTTGTTGTCAGTGGTTCCCAAGTAAACGCATTCTTTCTCTGTTTACTGCTGTTTAAAACTATTCCAAATTGGTAACTATTTCCAAAATGGTTCCAAAAGCAACTCAGTGAACTTTGAAATTAGTTATAGATCAAGTCAATTTTTTTTAAGCGCTCCATTCCCTACCTCCACTTGTCCTATTAATCCAAAATTGCTGGAAACTTACCCCGCATCCCATAGGGCTTTCTATAGTCTGTTGGTGGGACCTTTAACCTTAACCAATTTGGATCATCCTCTTTCCATTTGACAGACCCGAATAATATCCTGATAATTTCCCTGTGGGATTTATCAATGAAGACTTTTCTAAATTCCCTTTAGCATCTCAGTCTAATTAGTGCACGAAACTGTCAGAAAATAAAACTTTACATCGTCATTAATACTTGGAAAACAGTATTTTTTTTTAAAATGGTTAAAATGGTTATTTAGTACATAAATATCAACTTAGAAAACTGCAGTTCTATTTTAATATACTGAAGTGATTGAGAGATTACGTGAGCCCAGTCAATTAGAAATTAATATTTCTTTGATATTCTTACAAAGTGTGAACTAATAGTAATACATAGAACAAAATTTTCTGTTAATACTGCCATAAGCCATCTCTGACAACCTCGATTTTAAGATAATAGATTAATTCAAATGTCATTAATTCCGATTAATCTCAATTGTTATACATTCTACAAATCGATATTTTGTAATTTCGATCTTAGTAAACAATTAAGCAGCAAGTTTCTTTACACTATCACAAATGAAGTATGCTAATTTATTACTATTAACATTTCAACTAATGCACTTCTTAATTTAAATTGAGTAACATTTCTAATGATTGTTTAATAACATATTTTAAGCAAATACAGCAAGTATGCGATAAGCAACTGCTGTACTGCAAAGCAACCCCTTGACAGCTTCACAACATGACATCTTCAATAAAATTTCTGTTACACAAAACGATGTTAGAAAGAATTTAACTGAATACTCCTGAGATTCGTAAGGTGTCTTTTGTTGTTGTAGTTAATATTGTTGGTGTTTCATTTTAGTTTTTTTTACTCATTTTTAAAATCGAATTTATACATGTTTTTGAATTATTGATACTTTGTATATGCTTACAATGTTTACAGATAAGATTTCATTTTCAGTTCCAATCACATTTCGGTGGATCAGATTTAGGTAGCTAACAAAGACTTTGACGGTGACTTCATTTCCATTTGGTCGTCACAGTAACGAATAATGCTAATTAAATTAATTGTTACGATAATCTAATAAAAGGAAATCATGCATCTGTTCCATTGTTATTAAAAGTATTTTTACGTGTAAGTAATTAAAAATAAGATTAAAAATAACATCTCCTGGAACTTTAAGTATTTTTTTATAATCTTTTTAAATGTGTCTTGTGTGTTGTTATTTTTAAGTTTCATTGTTAGACAAGCGGTCCAACTAAATCTGAACAGTATCTATTATTTTTCAATATTTTTTTTCTGTAATTGTTAGAATTATATTTAGTATAATAATGATATGATTTTCAGTTATCTATAATCCTGTAAATAATTTTAATATACATTTATTTTCCCTTATTTAGGTAAGTACCGAATTCTATTTTATCTGGGAACATCTAGAGTTGGTGAGTAAAATATAAGATATTTCTTTACTACATAGTACATATTTTTTTTTGTATAATACTAACCTCTTCACCTTAATATGGTATTATGTAGTATCTTATTGTACTAAGTGTTATACAAAGCGTCACATACTGGATATGTGAGCATTTGATAACATACGTCACGTAAGAGATTTGATGTTATGATCAATTGGAACAATATTTATGTTTGATGATTTCTTAATGATTGATTCAATAATAAATTAAACTTTTATTTAGATTTAGAGAAATGTCATTCATAATTTAGAATTCTGCGTTAAGAAATAGAAAAATCCTTTTTCGGAATGCATTGTTTTTTTTATCAACACAGCAGCTGCGCGACAAATTTACGGATCAACATTCTAATACTGCTTCGACCATAAATGAAGAGTTGGCAGTATTTCGAAGTGCAACGTATTAAACAAGATGAACGGTTTTCTTTTAACACCTCCTTCTTTTATTGATGTTTTTATGATTCATAAGAGTAATATGAAGGAATATATTATTAACTTATATAAATAATAAGGAATAGATTTATTTAGGGTAAAAGTAGACAGTAGGAAGACTTAATATCCAAGCCGTTTTGTTGATAAACAGATTCCTTTTATTTCTGAGGAAACTCCAAAGAAAATAATTTCCAAAGAAAATCTATTTGGAGCTTTATTTGTACTTTTACAGAAATTGGTATTTTTAAAAATATGTGATAGATGTATTTTGTGTTTCGTAAAAAAAAAAAAAAAAAAAAAAAAAAACTTGACAAAATATTTAGTTTATTCTTTGTAAAAAGTGTTGGGTTACGCATTCTTTTTCCTACTTTACTGGTACTATCTATATATAGAAAAAAATATTACACGAACTTACATTTCATGTCAGTTGAAAATAAAATTTTCTAGTCCTACTTCAAAATTTATTGCTAGTTTTTTTTTTTTTTTTATTTCAATGAAAATTATCAACTAAGAAAAGTAAACCAATTATAAATACTTAAATCTTAGTTGATTATAATACTTAGTTGACTACAAATGTTTTATTTTAATAATTTAAACCAAACTCGTTTGTGTCGTATATTAATCACTCTTTATTGTCTAACACATTTATTTTGACGATCACACTTGCGCGAGAACTACGAAATTCTCGAGATCTCGCCATTAGCCTCTTCAGCAGGTCTCAAGAAATTTAGTATTTTTAATGTCTGTCACGAGGAAAATGCTACATAATGAATTTATTGTTTGTTTATTGACTGATTTCAATTTATTAAAACTGTATTAAAATGTAGTAAAAGTCTCATGCATTTCCCCGTATTATAATTCATTTAAATATTTCAATATTTTGTGAGAGGACATGGATAGAGACTATTCTCGCGTAAATTGCGTGAAATCACGAAAATACGGGATCGTCAACTTCCATGAGTTTGAATTGCATTTGATAACCGAAGTTTATGTTCGTCATCTCATTCAAAGAAAAGAATTACGGAAAAGTAAAAACCTTTTCACTTGTATTCAGATGGAACTGGTACTTTGCAGTCTTTTGGAGCTATTTGCTGCACTAAAACTATTAATCATGGAGAGCTAATCAAAGGAAAACGAGATTGCCTTCAAAGTTAAATTACATCACGATTTTAACAATGAAAACTATTCAGCAGTATTTGGTGCTTCGATACTCTATAATAGTTAGATTAAAGATATGGAACCAGCAGCACCTGACTCTTCTGAGCGGTTGGGTTTTTTTTTTTTTTTTTTGGGGGGGGGGGTTGCTGGCGAGAAATCTATTTGGGGAAAATGACTATTCTAAGCAGAGATTTCCGACCATCTGTGAGCTATCAGTGACGCATTAGTAAACATAATGCTATCCAGTCTGCAACATCTGAAAATATTAGGAAATGACAAAAAAGTCGTCGTCGAAGATTAAATGGAAGGCCTGGACAGATCCACAAACAAATAATCAACAACCTTATCAACGTTAGACTTACCTGTTCAATGCTACCAAAGTTCTCTGAAGGAGAATATTGCCTTGACAGAAGTTACACAGGGTTTCACATGTAGGGCCTGTGTAGCTTCTGTCATTTAATGTAAGAATTACAAATAAAACAAAGGATTAAGCACAAGGAAGAAAAAACAAAACCTAGCAGAGACCATTCGGTGAAACAGGCCGTTAAGAACTGATTTAAATAACTGCCAATAAAGGGGAGCAAAAAAAAAAAATATATTCACTTATATAGAATACAGTAAACCCCCGATTATCTGAGGAATTGGGTGGCGCGGCAACTGCGGATAAGCGAATTCCGCGGATAATCCGAAATAGAACGAAAATCAACACAAAAATGCTTTTAACATGTTTTATTTAAATTAAAAGGGCAATACATATAGTCACAGTACATACATTATAAACAATTATTTTGTTTTAAATTATTATTTTTTTTTTTAAATTTATTATTACGGGAAGGCTCTTCTGTAATTTAGTGTAACCTGCCGGCCTAAGCGCCGCCCACAAGGTCGTTCTTTAAATTGTTTCACTTACTTTGTTAGTCTCTTTTATTGTTTACCTTATTCTAGATTTAAAAACTTTTTTTTCTTTACAGTAAAATAAAACAAAGAACGCACATAACTAAACAAAACACAAATTCACTGAGCTATTTTTGATATTTGTGCTGGTAATCGGGAACAGCGCTGTTTCAAGGCTTATTGGCCTATCATCAGCCCGACCCAACCAGCATACCTAAGCTCAGTGAAATGGGACGAATAGACAAAACGGACAAACACACAAATCAATGACCCCTGAATTACAAAAACATCAAAATAAAATCAAGAATAAAAAGGGGTGAATAATTAATCCCCGCTAGCGTTTAGCTTAGCTTCAAGGGATTAATTCTTAACAAGGTTAGTAATTAGACAAAAGTTTAACGTGCGTTAGTATATTTTTACAGTAAAATAAAACAAAGAACGCACATAACTAAACAAAACACAAATTCACTGAGCTATTTTTGATATTTGTGCTGGTAATCGGGAACAGCGCTGTTTCAAGGCTTATTGGCCTATCATCAGCCCGACCCAACTTAATTTCAACTTAATTTTTTTTCTTAATTCCGTAATTTATTGTACAGTAAAAAAAAATGGAAACAGGAAAGATCCGCGGATAATCGGGAGTTTACTGTTGTAAGGCATAAGTTCCCAATTAGTGGAGTTGAATGTTTTGAGAAATAAAGTATTTTGCTTAAAATTCCTTGTTTTCGTTAACTCGTGGAACATTTCTTCATTTTAAATTGTTTATTTTATTACTGATATTTCTAGAGAATTCTAGAATTTGTGATTTCCTATTTCTGCAGAATTACACTTTGGTATTTGTTTCATAAGTTAAATTTAATAAGTTAAATCCTTGAAACAACCTCTCTATTAAGTAAATTGTTGGTTCAGCAAAAGTTAGTAAACTATTTCTGATTTACTTACGAAAAAATAATCAGACTACTTTTGAAAACTATTGAAAAATGAATTTCACTTCAGAAATTGGAAAGAAAAATGTTTTGAAGATATCAGCGCTGCAGATAATCAAATAATATTGGAAATGGTCTGTCAACGTAATTAGATTCTTCATTTGTCAAACAGAGTAGGAAGCAAACAGCAAAAAAAAAGCTTCATAAATTATGTTAATAATGCTCATGACGTCAACTATGACGTAAATCTGTCATCTTTTTTTTTTTTTCACCGAAAGTCCTAGTGGTATTTGATTGCTTTCAATTTTATAATTCTATATTAAATTTTAGAATTTCAACATTTATTTGTTTACTAAAATTATTGTTATTATTATTGTTATTACTCATTTTTTTTTTAATTTTACATAACTTGAAGACATTCTTATATAGGATTATGAGAACATAGATAAGGACCGTTTGAAAATATTGGTTTAAAACCTTTGTTTTTTGTTTTTTTTTTCTCAAGTTTATTTGGAAACTCCTTTTTTGGATTAAAACTTTCTTTCTCCCCGCGAAACATACACAAAAAAAAAAAACAAAAAAAAAACGAACATTTGTAAGCCCATGATTCTTTGAATATTAATATATTGTGTTTTTCTTATTGTGGATCTCTTGTAACATTTTTTATTTGTGACCACAAGTCAAAAATGAAAACAGACCTCTTGAAAGCTTGAAGAATTAATGAAGCCCAAACCTTTAATTTTGCTTAAGAACTTCGTTGACGATAATACGTTCAGAAACTTTTTGTCGGCAGTTTGATTTCCCTTGAGTCAATTATGAAGATTAGCCAAAACTCTTTAATTCAATGTAAATAAATTACAGTCTCCCTTTTAATTGTAATTCGAAAGAGGCTGGTCATCTATTGATTTTGGAGATTAGTAATTCGATGTTAATAAGTCTCTGTCAGAACAAGTGAGGATCTGTAAAAATTCTGTATCTGGGGATTGTAAGATATAAAATTGTAGGAAGGCAATAGAAAATATCATTATATATACTTCTTTTACAGAATTTATTTATTTATTTATTTATTTATTTATTTATTTCGTAAACTAACATTTATTTTTAAAAAATGATCAAACTGCTATTAAACCGAATGTTAGGGTAATAAACCTTTTCAAACAGATAAAAAAAAAAAACCCAAGAAAACTAGAAAAACACAATAAACCGAATGCCGATTCATTTATCCCTTTGTAATCTAAATTCAACACTGTTTTCGGTTGTTTGTTTTTTCTTCAAAATTTTTATTAACTTACAAATTAAATTTCTTTGGCTGATCATATTTTTATACAAATCATTCCACAAAAGTACATAAAGCACAAAACCCAATTCAGGTCTTATAAAAGTTATAATATGTGGAATTGTATTTAGAATGAATCTATATTCTTCTTTTTATGAAATCGGTTGTCTTTTAATTTCTTTTAATTTCATTTTTACTTTCTTTACAACTTTGATAATGATTCTGTAATAGAAATATCTTTCGGAAAAATATAAAAAAATAAGTTAGGTTGTTTTTTGTTTTGTTTTTTTAATAATCATCCGGTTTCGGTAAACAACTGGTTTACTGCTGGAGTTATCCACTGCTGGAGGGTCGTAATTAATGACGTTTTAGTCTGGGAACAACATGAGCGCTGTTTCATTAGTGATGTCCATGATGAGTCCTCTCTTTCCCCCCCTTCTCTCGTGGGTGAAGGAAGGACTACCTGGAAATAACAAACACATAAACTTAGACCAGGGCTGGTAGAAGGAATTTTACAGTGGTGGTCAAACAGCATCAGCATTTCAGAAATAGATGCATACTTACCATTTTTATCTCAGGAATATGTCCTTAATTCTTTTCTAATGCCCTAACGTATTTCGATTCTGTCAAATCCCGAACGATACAAACAGCAGTGTATATTTTCGGCTGTTTTTAATTCAGTACCGAATGCCAAAATGTCGTGTTCTACCCGATCGCGAGCAGTAAATAACCTTTTAATAGAAATATTTAATGAGTGTAGAATGAAATCGATAGAAATTAATAAAAGAAAGCAGTTTATTCTTCATGTTCATAAAAAAATTCCTTTGAATGCCTTCTATATTGAAAAAAAAACGCAATATGTGAGAAGGCAAAAGTAATAGTATAAACTGTTCCTACAGGAATTATAAGGAATTTTCGTGCTCTGTTTAGTTACGATTAAATTTTTGGTAAATACAGTATTTTTCTAAATAATAATATTGCTATAGCAATTTTTGTCTTGTTGTTTTATCTTTGGAATATAATGGGTGGATCGAGAATTGAGTTGTGGATAACTGTGAATGATGAGTGTTAAGTTGTTCCAGCTGATGATGGCTTGCGAATATAGAGACTATCTTTTTATTCTCTATTTTCCAAAATTGTATATCTATTTTCTTCCGCGGACGCTTTTTCATCTTCAGTTATCAATTGCTGTTTTCTATCGTACATCTGGAAAATTTTTAATGGGAAATTATTTAGCGTCAGTAAAAACCATAAAGTGAATATCAATTTAATTTCACCATAAAGTGAAAATTAAGTGTTGCAGAGACTTAGGTCGCATTATTAACTTAATAGTTTGTTTGTTTTAAAGTTGAGTTCTTCGTAGGACAAATGAGTGATTAATAATTTTATTATAACAGAGAGATTATTCACTGAAATATTGACATAGATCAAAACTCATTCATTTTACTCGTTCAATTGACACTAATAAGACGCTACCATTAACTAAAAACTATTTCGATTAGTGAAATCAAGTTTTTTGGGAAACTATTCGGGAATGAAAACAATTTATATCCTAATAAAATATAAGCATGGCGTAGTTTCAGTCACGGATATTCTATCCTATGTTTAATATATATAGATAGATAGATATAGGCATTTAAATCCTAAGCTATAATCTTTGTCCTTGTACCGTGTGATTGTAGATTTATGAAGGGCCTTCAGTACAATGTCTATTGTATGACCCTATTAATTTTTAAAAGGAAGTATGTTTACACCGAAGAGAGAAATAATATCTAAGCCCATGCCGGGATTCAAACTTTGGTTCAAGCTTATCAGCTGCACGATAGGCCAAGCTCCATGACCACTCGCCTCTGCCTGAAGGCCGCTTTAGACGTACTATTTCAGGCAATGCTAATGGCAATGTTAAGGTAGATTGCCAGTGAATAAAAAGCTTTAATTTAAAACTCGATTTTACAGGTTCTAGCCTAAATCGATTTTCATCAGACGAAAAATTTTCGTTTCTCAATTGCCGTTGTATCTGAGAAAATAAACTTTCTTTTATATAAAAATCATTTATTCAGTAATTCGAATAGGCTAAAGAATGTTTTTAATTGATTAAAACAGAAAATAGGTATTTCATTTTTTTTCATTTTTTTGTATGTCTTTGTTTTCAGTTTTCGACTACATGTTTTCGAGATTTCAATCGCTGGCCGCTTCAGATTTTCAAGCAGGAATTCTGTTATGAGTTGGTTAATAAAGTAGCTTTTTCTGGAAGTATCCACGAAAGCATAGGGAAAAGATGAAGTCTGTTCGTGAAAATCAATTTTTGTAGTCAGTAATTTCGAATAAACAGATACAAATCGATTGGACTTCAATTTCTTCAAATCGTCACTAGGAGCGCTGATGTCAGACGGCTCTACGAAATGGAATGCCATCTCCTTTGAAATATAACCTGATCTATATTAAAGCAGCAGATGCCGTTTCTTGGCCATCATGCCCATAGCCCGCTGATGGCGTACAGATTGCCAACTGAAATAGCGCGTTAAAACTGTCTTTAGGGCGTCCTTATCTCATTGAGAACTTTTTTTTTGTTCTTCACTAATTTGGAATAAAATCCTTTTACACTTATTAGTTTTCATAGATATTTTTTTTCTTCTTTTTACTCATCACAAAGACAAACACTGTGTCTGAAAGGATAAAAATTAAAGCATTTCTTGATGAAAGACTTGAAAATCATAACTTTAGCGAATCATAAGTTCAAAATAAATAAATAAATGAAAGATAAATAGATATTTATGTTTTGCATTTTGTCGTTATATATTCTGCGTACGTATTTACGTTAAGATGAATATTAATTTTTAAGTAACTACATAAAAGTGGTTAAAATAATTAATTAAATAATGTAAAAACATGAAGAGGAAAATAATCAGTGCAGGAAAATAGGTCTAGTAGCATTACAATGATCAGTACGTGCCCATTTCTGCTCTTTCTTACACTTCATTTCAAAAGCCACGAACTTCTTTCCTTTACCCTTGAAAGAAACAAAAAAAAAACAAACCTGGATTGTAAGATCTCATGGCTTTAGAAACTAAACATCTTTTGAGAATAAGAAGAACTCATTAAAAAATAACAACTCTATCGATTCGTCGAATACATTCATCTCTTTAAAAAAAATTATTTCAGTACAGTTGTTGAAACTAAAAAAAAAATGCCTCCTTAAAATTAAAAAAAATTTTTTTTGATGTTTGACGACATGAAAACAATACAAAGAGAAATGTTTGAAAGATAAAATATACAAATATAATATCATTTGAAATTGTAACATCTGTCGAGTATAATATGCACTAAATTTTCTGATAAACAACTACATTCTTTAAGCTGGCAATCACCGAAGGCAGACAAGTTCTTACATGCCTTCTAAATCTACTTCTTATTTTAATGAAATGAAAACACGCGCAAATTTAAAACGCATTAGGATTCATTGTTGGACTTCATTATTTGCATTTATGAGTTAATTGTTTTACGTTTAAGGATTTTTTTTTTTTTGTCTTTTCACGCTCAAATTTCTTTGCATGGATCCATATGCTAAAAAGTATTTACTCCAAACAAACACAAGTTTTTATTATGAATATGCACTTTAAAGTTAAAAGAAGATCGTAATCACAAGGAAAGCACACAGACATCATTTTTCGTAAGAAAGAAGACTTTAAATTTTTTAATTTAAATTTTAATAGTAAATTTCTCAAAAAATTTAGAGAAATTTACTATTAGAATTTAAATCCTTATTAAAACACCAACACCTGTACAATCCACAGAATAAACCTCACTATTTTAATTGCAAAAAGGTTAAATTATTTGATTATTTTTCGTGACACATTAAACTGATCGAAGTATATTTTTACTGCTAAATTAAAAGAAGAAATGAAAAGGTAGTCTTTGAAAAATGCCGTTTGCTAGATTATAGGAAATGAGATTGCGCTCGTGCAATTACTGGGAAACATTTCAGGAAATGATGCAGGTAATGGGTGGCTTCATGGATAATCCAACAGACGCACTGCATGGAAACGTCCAAGTAAATAATTGATGATTTAGTGAACAAACTAATGTCCTCATCTAATTTTGTAGTTAATACATTAAAACCTAAAAGATTTATTATGTAGCCATAGCAAAGCTTCGCATTTGTCACTTAGAAGACGAAAAAAAAAATTAAGCTTAAAACATAGATTAGTTCCTCAAAAACTAGTCAATTCAAAACATTTATTTTCAAGAGTTTCCTTTTTTTTTTTACTAGAAAGCTTTTGTGTATTGTTCGATCTGAACAATTTGAAGTTTGATTAAAATCAAAGTACGCCATTTGAAAATACATTGGTGAAACTCTAATGAAATATATTTGAAATACACTAGTCCATTTAGAATAGAGGGAAAAGGATGTAAAGATTGAAATGATTCTGAACGAATCGAGCCTTCGAAATTCCTAAAGCGCTTCTGATCCTCTACAAGCCAATTTTAAAAGAAGAATTTTGATTGCTTACTTCGCTGTGAATTTTAGTAGTAATAATTATAATGCTGTTAAAAATGTAGAAATGATTACAGAAGGTTAAACAATAGACCTGTATCCTCTTTGGAAGAGTTTCAGCAACCTCAGAACATAAGGCTCCTGCGATCAGCAGCGGAAAGGAAGGAAGTCTTAAGATCATAAAGTCAACCCTCTTAACTGCCGATAAGAAACTGGTACCGAACATCAATCAGAAGAACTCCCCTCCAGGTTTTGAATCCGGCTTCTCTAATCCTTCGGCAAGCGTCTTTCTACTTGAGCTAAAGGGAAGCTAAAAAAAAAAAATTGTTCAGTTCTCGAATCACAGTGTTAATTCCAATACAGTAGTAGTCACCTGCAAAGCCTCCACAGTTATAAAATAATAACTGTGGGATTTTTAACAGACTGACAATTAGCATAGGTACTGGTAGATATGAATAATTGACTCGAAATTCAATAAAACGGAATGAAGTTAATATCTTGATGCATTAATAGTATGATTTAACAATAGGGAAAAATATTCCGATTACAATAAGGATTTGCAGTAATCTCTCAACTGTTAATCCATGATAATTTATAGTACCTTTTAAGAGGGCAATCATTAAAATATGACTGATAATAATAGGTTACATTTTAAAAGAGTACTTATACTACGTAAAACCTTATATATGTATGTAAGGCTACATATGGACTGCTCAGAAGCCAATCAGATTAAGTCAATAAACCAAAAAATGAAATAGGTTTTTTTAAATTATGTACCAAAAAATAACAACGCTTGTAAATTTGAAGAATGAATTTTTTATTGAAAGCTAACATAACTATAAACTTGGAGGAGTGATTTGGGCACTTTGTCAACCGAAAGTATAAACATTAGAGCATGACTTACAGAAAAAATTTCAATTTAAAACAAAATGACTTAATCTGATTGGCTTCTGAGCAGTCCATATGTTACTACGAAATGAAATATATAAAGAACAAACCAAAAACACGTAAATCCCGACTTTTGTAAATGAGATACATTATCACATCACAACGACGCAAGTTATTTTTTTGTCGTGCGTTGCTAAATTTGGTAGAAGGATTCATCTAAATAGTGGTAAAAAGTTGGTGGCCAATCTTAAAGTTAGCCTTGAGCTATGATGCATTAAAAGCTGTCTGATACTGTATATTCTCCCCCCCACACACACACACACACACACAGCTGTCTGATATATTCTGAGACATCGAATGTTATGTTTACAAATTCAGCAAAATTGGGAGAGGAATTTTACCATCCTTCTACAATTGTGGAATGTTACGTCCTTCGAGTTACAATATAAACTCTCTATATTTGCTAAATACATACATAGTAATTTCAATTTGTCATCAAACATTTACGATGTAATATCATGTAATGCTTCCCGGCAAAAGCTTGCAAATTGTCCTGGCATTTGAAGAACCCTTTGTCCCACTTTTCATGGCTTCAGTTTACATATCTTTTAATTTTCTGAAATTTATATAAATTATTGTAATAGCAAAGTTACGAGAAGAAAGAATTGAATTGAAATGACGACATAACACACTTGGAAAATTAAAAAAAAATATATATTAAAACATTAAAAATGGTAACCAGTTTCGCTAAGGCCCCTTTGCGATATGTGGGTTTTTTTTTTAATCTTCCGTTATGTCGTCATTTCAATTAAGTTACCGTTTACATGTTAAATGTTTTCTCAAAAAAAGAATTGAATTTATCATCAGTCTTCAAGTTTTAAGATGGCATTGCTTTGCTCTCTTTACAGGATGACTCCGAGAACATCGTAACCTCAGTGCCCATATTAAAGAACGTGGAATCATTGTTCATCATTTAAATTATAACTGAAATGTCTATAACAAAATATTAAATTTTTTAAGTTGTTTTACATATTACATTTAGCATCTCTCTCTCTATATCCAGTTGATAGGAAAAGTCGTTGATTTGATTCTGATGTTCTCTTGGTTTTGTGCATTCATTTGAAAGGAAACTTTAAACAATTTTGCCAAATTTTTGTGTTGGAAAGAAACGAACACTGAACATAGATCCCGGAGTCGAACCTCGATTCGGACGCATTAGCAAACCCCTGCCTTAAGTATTTTGACTAAGTCCGAATTTACATAACCCAAAAGCCCATGAGAATAGAAAAATTCCATTTGAAAGTTAAACCAACAAAAAAATCTGCCTAACTTCATATCCTAGGACCAAGTAAGCATCAGTTACTTCTTCCTTGGTGAATTTAGATTCTTCTTTGGTGGATTTTGTAAACACAAGAACGAGAAAATGCGACTTTTTCATTTTCTGACTTTATGATTAACATGTTCTAGTTAGTTTAGCAAAGTCGTTACTGGTTTTTTTTTTTTTCCGACTGAAATTAAAGGTTTCCTTTAGAAGATTCCAATAAAGTTTCTCGTTCCTTAACAAGAATCACTCAGACCAATTATAAAAACTCGCTATACCTTGCGTCTTACAGTTTTCAGATATTAAAGTAACAGCTTTTAAGAATCGTTGACGAAATGTAATAAGGAGACGGATTTGTCAGAGTTGGAAAATTTTCATCTGTTTCAGAACCAATTAAGTTTTCTTATTGCACAAGACAGAACTACTGAGAAATATTAGAAGCGAGCATTTGGTACAGATGGTAGATCCTTTGATGTCTGAATATCAGATTATTGCAGCAATTACTCCTCAATTAACGTTCGGAATGTGCTTTTAAACTCAGATAATAACTACATGATTGTAATACACTTGGCAAAAAAAACTTACTGGATGTTTTTTACCTTAGTTTGTAGAAGTTGTTGATTTCGGAAAAGAATGTGATTTTAAATGTTCTTGTTTAATTATTTCATTGTTTTATTTTATGTGTTTTTAACTTATTATCTATCAATTTTCCTTTCCTTTTTTCTTTCTTTCCTTTCCTTCAAGCGCAAATCAAATCGTTATCTTTTGTCTCTTAACTGTTCTTTCTGATTATTTGTGGAAAATGATGTAAAATCCTTAAGTTGCATTTAATTTTAATCAGTTTGCGAGAAGTTGAATAAAGATTTTTTTTTAATGTTAATGTTGTATTATAGATTATAAAATTTAATTACTAAAACAATACGTGTGTAAGTAATCATTACAAAATATTCACTCTTTTGATAAAGCTTTTTCACTCTTTTGATCTTGGAGTGAAAAAGCTTGGCGTTGGCCATAGCGAAACCGGTCTTATTAAATTTTAAAATATTTTTAAAGCTTTAATTTTGTGTGTTTACTGAAATATTTTGTTGTAAAATTTAATCAAATTTAAAAATTGAGACATTACTTTGAAAAAAAAAAATTTACCAAATAAAAACAAAGAACCCTAGAATAATCTATTTTTGAATGTTTTGAAGAAACCATTGGGATTTCAAAAGTGTCTACTGAAATATTCATCTACAAAAAAGACAAACCTATTAGAAAAGAGGTTGATAGTTCTCTAATAAAAGATTAAAAAAAAAAAAGCTTATTGTAAGATATTTGAGGTTAAAACTGATTAAATTCCTTTTTTAATTCCCTTATACTTTTCTCATTCTTAGCTGTGTCTCCAAAATATTAGGTAATCTAACATAAAATTGGTAATTGCTTAGAAATTGAACTAATAATTAACACTGTTTCTTTATATTTAATTGTATGATATTTGGATATTTATCGATAAGATGCATTACATGCAATGCTGTCCAAATGTACAACAAATGTTTTAAGCAAGATCATTTACAGCAAACTAACATTAAGCAGAGCACCAAAGTGCCAAGCAAGTGGCATGTTTCAAAAGGAATCGCTAGATGGAGACACATTCTACGCGGTCGTTTCACTAGCTAATAAAAGCTTTGTAGAAACATTACGCTTGCACGTCTTAATTTTCAGCCAATGTTGATGGGGAATTTTGGAATTTATCTCTGCATGTACCATGTATTTATTCTTACGACTTCTTACAAACGGTCGACATTACATGCTTTTGACATTTGTTGTTTAACCCTGAAAGCCTAAATTTACTTATCAGATAACATGAAGGAGATATTTTTATCCAAATCTCTTCTGATTTCCATTGTTAGTCCCAAAAAGACTCCATCGTCCGCTTTCATCCATAAAGAAATGTCAAAACCAATCCTGGCTTGATTTACGTCGCTGCTCAGAAGACAGTTTGAGATCAAGTTGAACGCATTAATGTCGGAATTAAGTCGATGGCTCCCTTTTCCCTGAAAAACAGCCCCTATCTGCCATCCATATTATTTTGTTTTGAGGACTCTAGGGATGGACATGTTGCTGGTGAGAGCGAGACAATTAACCATTAATGACTTTGAGGCACCCGATCGTCCGCCGTCATTAGTAATTAGCAACTGGGTTCGAATGGCAACGGCGCCGTCCGTTTACGATGTGAGGGTGGAAAAAGGATTGTACTGTGTCACTGATACAAAACAGGCTCTTTTATTAGCATCTCGCCTTCATTCGACCCCAGCAATAGACGATAAGCCTCTATAACCCTAAATAACTCATAAGAAGAGTCCATAATCAACACCACCTAATGACATTCTTAATAATGATATATGGATTATAAAATACTGAAAGAAATTTCGAATTTGGGGATTAACTTAGCAGATTAAATGATTGGCGCTCATGTGTCTGCTTTTGTCCACTGATATTCTACACGTTTTTTTCCTCTGTCTTCGTTCTAACTCTCTTTAAAATAGCTTTTTTTTGTGCATTTCTGAGTTAATAAAAGTATATCTTTTTCAGTTAGCTTGTAGGATTTCCGTGATTGTTAAAATTTAGATTAGAGCAGTACTTCCCAAGTTTCTCTGACTCATAATTCAATATCATAATTTTCATGAAAATCTCCCATACAGATGGACTAAAAGCTATCGAAAGTGCTATTGAATATATAGAACAACAAGAAGAAGCGACACCAGTAATTCTGTTATCCTTAAAAAAAGGGCGAAACATTGCTGTAGAAAAACGCCAAAGTGACGTAAAACAAAAAAAAAACAATTAGGACTTTTTTAAATAAAACAACTCTTTTAATTATCGTAACAATATTAATTGCATGAAGTGTATCTGTATAACTTTTGTATTCGTTAAAATATACATTTAAACCTAAGCGAATTATTTTATTTACAATTTTCGGTTTAACTGAGTTTTTCAGTTATCCGAGTTAGTCTTGGTCCACATTAACTCGGATAATCGGGATTCTACTGTATTGTGTTTATCGGTGTTTAGCACGCACCCTAATTTTAAGAAGGAATTTTGAATAAAAAAACTTAAAATTTAAAATAAAAGTAGTAAGCGCGAAATACAGAATTTCAGCCCTAAATTTTAGGGAAAAAAGGTATATTATACGCCAATAAATACAGGATTTAAATTTACCAATTACAGCTATCATAATTCAACAAGAAAAGTCAAATTTACAAATAGTTAATAGAAATATGTAAATTGGACAAAAATATTTAAAATTATTAAAATTTAGTAATTAGCAGTGATTATTAATTTAGTTATTGTTTGTTTAACTCATTTTGAAAGATTCCGCAGCAAATCTTGTCAAATTTGCTTAGACACAGAATAAAACAAAATGCTGGATTAAACTGATTAATTTACCTTGCAAACAATTTACCTTCCCTCATTTACAACTTACATAAGTTTTAAAAGTTGGTGTGTGCAGATATCCTATGTAGAGCAAATTTTTTTCCTATTACAAAAGTAGGTGATCACTGAATGATTCTGCAAATCTAAACCTGAAATTATTTTATGATAATTTTGACACAGTCTCATGAAGCCTGTGTTGCCATGTTTTACTATAATACAACTACAAATGCAATTTATGAAGTTAAGTCTTTGGTTAAGATTTTTTCTACTATACTTTGAAGTTTGAACTACTTTGTTCAGTTTGTTATTCCATAAATAAACATTAATTAGTATTTGCTATTTTAGTTTTATGTGATGCAATTTCAGAGTAAAGTAATAACAAAAACACCCATCAATTCAAAGGTTATATTTTTATTAAAGTTGCTGAAAATAGGATAGTAAATGATAGCAAATCATACCTAACTAACTAGTTAACAGAAACAGTTAGCTAAGATAAAAATCATCTTCAAATACCGTAGCATTTTAAATACTTTATTACTTAAATAACATCTTATAAACTACACAACCGGCTACACTACACTGCACAGTTAGCTAAGAGATTATTTCCAGTAAGTTTAATTATTATTAATCAGTATAATTATTATTTGATACATTTTTAATAATAATAAAATAAATGAAAAAATAATAAAATAAAAATAAGTTCAATTAATAATAAACAACCATTAAACCACAGTATTAAAAGTTATAAGATTAAAAGACTTACTAAAATGAAATTTTGAGGCTCAAGTATTAAACGATACCCTTTCTCAAATTAAAAGGTAAGTGGAGCTTAAGATGATCGTCCTTAACGGAGTTGTCAGAAAGGGGTCTCGGTTTTTGTAGTTGAACCTCGATTCGTCGTTTTATTAAGTCTTTTAATCTTATAACTTTTGATGTCGTGCTTTAATGATTGTTTATTATTAGTTTAATTATTAATTACTAATTATTTTAGATAACTAACTTTTGTGCGCTGGATGCAAAACCTATGTGGGCGCGCACACAAACACAGCTTAGAGGAAACATTGCGTGCAAAGTATATTCACCAATGAAAAAAAAAAGAAATAAGTTGCAAAGTGAATCTTATTACGGAAACAAACAATAGTACAACAGATAGAAATAGATGTCTCTTTTTTTTCAAGTTCTGATTCTTTCATTGCTTTCTCTCAACAAAAAGAATTGTAGAAACTTTTAACTGTTTACAGTTTGCTTGTTGTCTTATTTGTAAAATAGCCATGTACGTTTGTATTGTTTCTTTTCAGTATCTCATCGCGCAGGCGAACAACTTCCTTCTCTAGTTAAGTTAAAACGACGGCTTTTATTTTGGTCGTTTCGGGAGATTTGTTAAATGCGAAAAGCGAAAGAGACCTACGTAAAAGTGGAAAGGGTGAAGTCTTCCTTTACGGTTCGTCCTCTGATACGAATTGTACCCGTGCATTCGATCGTTTCACTGGGAAAGGGATATCCACTTTCTTTGGACGCGGGAAGCGACCTCTGGGGCCACTTTGAGACAATAAACGAACGCTGTCTACTGGGACATGAACCGATCCGGAACGATGACCTTTCTTCCAAAATCTACTTCAGTGAACGTTTCAACCTTGCTGCTCCTTCCCCCACTAAAGTTTCTGCTTCAATTTTTTTTTCTTTCAGAAGACTTCACACAGAGTAACGCATATTTAAACAGAAGACAATGCAGTAGTGCTACCCTCTTTGCAGTGGTGTTAAACTACTTCAAGTATTTTTCTTGAAGAACATTCGAAGTTAAAAAAAAGAAGAATCTACTTAACAACATTTGAAAAAAGTGTTCAGGAAATCTACAAATATTAAATAGACAAACTTAATGACTACGTCTATACTATTAAATTGCCAATTTCTTTCAACGGTAGTTTTAGTTATTTCAATATGCTTTTCAGACACTATTGTAATTTGAAATCAACGCTATAATACTATAAATAGTTCTTCTATAACAACTGGAATAAAGACATTTGAATGGTACGAGCACAATAATATGATAGTAGGTATTTGGATGAGTTAATGCAAAGTCCATTGTTCATGAAACCATTGTTCACTCAAACAGAGCCAAGCTAAAGAGCACTTTATGATCATTTTGACCACAAAGCTTCAAGTTAACATTTACAAGAAGCTAGTTTTCATTAGATATCCAATTATCTTTCCTTCGTACTTCGTAGATATTAGACAAGGATAATTAGAAGAAAGAATTAACATCTTAAAGAGCAGGTGATATTCGTCCTGTTAAAATATACCTGAAAAGTTTTACAAATAGCCCACTAATAAAAGCACTTATGTAATAAAAAATTTAAAAGATTAAAATACCGCAGCGTTTCGAATCTTCAACATATTCTAAGATTCGTTATCAACTTCATAACGAATCTTAGGATATGTTACAGATTCGAAACGTTGCGGTATTTTAATCTTTTAAATTTTTTTATTACATCAGTGCTTTAATTAGTGGGCTATTTGTGAATCTTTTAACAGCACGTTAAGTATTTCTCTTATACCTGAAAAGTGTTGTTTTGGCGTTCTTATAGTTGACGTTCATGGGAAATTTTCTTCAGTTAGATTCTAATTTTAAAAGTATGAAGTTTTATCAGAAACCTTCGTTTTTGACAAAAAGATACCTTTTTATTTTTGATAACTCTTCGTAGTTCTATTCTAATTCTATTTATTTGGAATTCATTCGGGATTCAAAAGAATAAACACTTTCTGAACCAATGTAGTAATCTTTCGCTTGTTTAGCAACTTAATCTTCCGAAGATTATCGTAGGATCTTAATAACATAAAAAAGCTAAATCCATCTCATGAATTTTTTATCTTTTCAATAAAAAATGAAAATAATCTGTTCTGGAAGAGATTTATTGCAAAGCCATTCACAGTCAAACGAAGACGAAATCATTCCCAAGAAATGCTTTTTTTTCAGACAACATCTATAGAATATTATGAATCCAGTCCCCAATTTCACCAATCAAACCTTTTCAATTATTAACAATAAACTAAAAATAATAAGAATTAATAGAAAGCATTGTAATTTGTAACGTGGTGAGCGTGGGCGGCTTGACAACCGAGCATCGCGACCTGAAAGATCTGCTGTGCTATCCCACGGAAAGAAGGACAGACGGAGAGAAAGACTGGTGTGAGAAATGCAGGGGAAACGGGAGAACCCCGGGAAAACCTGCCCAGCGCGGATCGCCACCATCAACGAAACCCACATCAGAACCGAATCTCGATACTCAGAAATGAGAGGCCAGTGTCTTAGCGACAACGCCAACCGCGCGGCCTAATAGAAAGCATCCTATAAATTAATTCCATTCTAAAGAAAAAAAGTATTACTGATTTCTGTCAAAATTCGAGCTTATTTATTGAAATTGACTGAAAGGTGACTCCCGTCTTTGATAAAATAGGTAACAAAGAAGAAAAGCAAGGTAGGGATAGCGACTAGTAAACCAATCACAATGCTTCGCAACGTCTTCTGATAAGGAAATATAATTGATATTGCTTTAATTTCCTTATTATAAATGTGATTGTTGCGAATGCAAAAGGCGCAATTGTTTTCTATTATTGTAATTGTTGTGATTGTTGCTGAGCTGTATTATAAATGTGGTTGTTGCAATTAATAATAATTTAATGATATTTTAATGATACTAGTTCACAGACAGACAGACAAAACAGGAATCTTCTGATACTTATTAGATCAGAAGACTAAAATAATTTTTTGGAGCGTAGAGTTACAGAGTGTACTGAAACATTATTTAAAAATTAACATCTGCTTTAACTAGCATTCATTAAAGGTATGAGATACACAGGCGTATCGTTAAAGGTATGAGGTACAGTGGAGGAGAAGGGTTACAACCCCACTCCCCCATTGCATCCCAAAATGGAAGAAATTTAGGATTTTGGATCTAGTTGTTTGATTGGAAGTTCATTGGTACGTCTGTAACCCTCCCCTGTCCATTTCTAAAACCCTGGGTACGCCTACGATGAAATACTCATTAAACTCAAATACAGTTTGACTGAAAACCTTGGGTAATTTACTGATTTTCTTAAATCTCTAGGCTTTTGTGTTTTCCTAATAGAACGTTGTTCACTCAGCCTTCTAGAGCTTCTGCTTTCATTTCCCTGACAGCTAATTAGCCGAAGCGACTCAACATTGCGTTTTATTTTAAACATCTGGTATTTGTCTCGAAGGAATTGGATTCGCATGTTTTGCTCCAATTCAAACTCTTTGCACCGTAAGAACAATTTAACAGAAGCTGACTATTATTCCACACAATTAGGTAATTGAGCGAGTTACGTAACCATCCTGAATAATTGTTTTGAAATCGCCATTAAGAGCATTGCTATTATATCAAATCGAATTCACTTAATTCTTCAGGCTGCTCTTAAATATCAAGAGTGACCGAATGTTTGCCTATAAATATTGGCCTTAGACTAAAGCACGGAATATTATAACATTTGAAGTTTGCTGTCCCTACATTTTAATTGGTCTGATTTGGTATCGGAGACGCAGGCGTGTTGGTTTTGGACCATTTGCTTAGGAAATTTAGAGGAAAAAAAATCATTCTCCATTGGGGAAGCAGTCTATATTATACATTACAGAAAGGAGCGAATACAGAACTGAGAAAGACAACCATCCAGCTTGGGGTTCGAACCAAGATTCGATCATAATATCGCTTTGATGGACCTCTTTGTAATATAGTTGAAGTCTCTGATTTTTTTTAAAAAAATCCAGTTTTTTTGTTTAAAAATAAAGATTTTTATAAAAATTTAAATTAATACAAAACGAAAAAAGTAGGGTTTTATTTTTTTTTAAAGGTTTTCAAGGTAGGAAGTTAACTGAAACGCCAAGAAGGAACCCGTGTCATTAATGACCTTTGAAGACAATAAGAGGTTTCCACAGCCTCAAGCCTTGTATGTTTGTATACAAGCACGGTTGATGCCTAATTACTGCCAAGACATCAGTCAGTCTCTGTGAGAGCCATTATGTATTGTTTGTTTTCTTTGTTTACGAACTGTTTAATTTAAGTCTGTCAACTGTTAAGAGAAATAGCCTAAAGAAAGACTTAGAAGAAAGATGCTCTATTATTGGATTGAAGAATGTCCTTAAGATACTTTAAGACGCTCGTCTTGAATACTAAAGGTAAAGCCGTTCTTTGCTTTCGTCTTGCTGACGTCAGCAGTGAATTTAGAACGTATATCATGAATTGTGAATTGTTGATCAATCTGTGCCATCAAGGCACTGGTGTGAATTCCCATTGAGATTCTCCAACTGAAGGGGAGCAGTCATTATTTGGCACGGGGTTGAAAGCCCCCCACCGCCTCCAAAAGAGTTGTCATCCCACCTTGTTGCCTGCAGATAAAAGATGTAACAAGTCGTGGTTGGGGCTGAGTGCTTTTTGGGCCGGCGGCTGTGAGTGCGTGGGTGTAATAGTGGCATTGTCACATCGTGATGCGACTATCTGTCCATCAGTCACTCTCCTCTTCTCCGCCAGCGCTCCTTCAAGTTATTATCGATTTGCCCAGACTGCGAAAGGTGTCCACGAAAAAACATACAAAAAACTCACCTAAATACTAAAACTCAAATAATAATAAAAACAAGTTCAGAGGAAAATTTAACCGTATTATATTTATTTTATTCAAATAGTTAAAGTAATTAAACGAGAAGGAATAATTACAAGAAAATATTTTTTTTCCTACAATTTAATTAAATTGTGACATATTTCTTAAACCTGAAAGCATTGCACATTGTTTAGTTCGGCATACTCGTCTCACGATACGTTGAAATGTTTACTGAAAAATATAATAGTAACTTGATAACTTGTGTTGTAAAGAAAACGATAATTGTGGCATTCCACATCGAATTTTCTAGATGAAAAGGAATGCAGTGTGAGGAACATAGAAATTAATCAGTAGTTTTATCAGTGACGGCAAAAAATTTGAGAGATAAAAGTCAAGGGACTACCAGTCTTCATTGAAGATTTCAGAAGAATGGAAAAATAATGAAATGTGGCAGTAGATGAAAATAAAACAACAACATAGTGACAATAATAATACAAGATAATAGGTTTTTGTAGATTAAGGAATATTTTTCCAAAGGAGAAGCTGTAGTTCGCGAAATTCACTTTCCACTGCTTTCTCCTTTTAAACATCTGAATGCTGTTTGACATATATATGATTCAAATTCACTTACAAACCGTGGAACATATGTCCGCAAACGCCACCTGACTGTGCTAAAGGGCGCTGTTTGGCAGTACATTGGTTGGGCAGTGTGAGCCTTCGTCATGTGAGACGTTGGCTTTGTACGAGTAGAATGCATCGCTTCACTAAGGTGTAGATACGCACCTAGCCTTTCGGGAAGCGAACGGTTTGTATGATTGTATCGTGAACGGGTCCGTAGCATGCGTGTGCCCAATTATCAAACGTTTGCGCCAGCGATTGTTGGTGGAAGAAATTTTGAGCACCTGTGAACATCAATGTACACCTTACTGCCATATTGTGAACATAGGGCTAATAAACATGTTATCTACCTTACTTGTTGTATTTTATTCTAAACCTTAGTATCTTCTACCATATTCGGGTGGCATTTATATTAATATATATATATACTTTGACAAAAACTAAAACTTAAAAAAATGAACTATACACTCACAGACCTTCTTTATAAAGTTTGAGGACTTTTTTTTTTTACTTTGAATTTAGCTCATTGCTTTTTTTTTACATCATTTTAACAAGTGATTTACATTATTTCTTATTGTTCTGGATTCGTTGTACTCTGTATTGATGTACAAAAAAATTCCCTTTTTAAAAATATCCTTTATACATAGGTAGGCCTATTTGATTCCTCACTGATTTGTAAGTTTTGAAAATGATGTAGTTCGGATGTAATTCAATCCAGAAGAGCAAACAATGCATTAAATAAAAAATTTCAGTTTGAAAGAATTAAAGAAAAATATCTTATTCGTCAAGAAACGCAAAAAAACTATGGATCATCTTTTACATTTTACATTTATTCCCAAATTTACTTTGACTATTTCATTTTGGTTGAATTGAGATACGAACTAACCACCCTAAGGGAGGAAAATTTTATTTGTTGATATAACATTGCTTGCATCGAATTGGAAGCCGTTTACTCGGATAAAGGTACTTTCCAGGGACGATAAAGTTTTATTGTTTGCTTTAAATCGGAAAGTGAATAAAGGAAATTCCCAATGCAAATGTGACTGCTGCTGTATTCTAACTTTTGTTAGTTCTGAATATTTGTGTATTATTGTATAATTTTTTTCCATGAATTTGTCGTGGAAAATTTTGAGCACAAACCAAGATATTGTAACCCTATTCCGTTCTGTCAAAATTGGGAAAGTCTTTCCATTTTTTTAAAGCAGTTGATACACGCAGTAATTTGTTCCCTGTTTCATCAAATCAGAGTTCACAATGTTCTCGAATCTTCTTCACCGCATATCTAGAAAATTCTTTCCAGTAAATTCCTGAAGCAATGTTTAGCAAATATTTCTTCTTTTTTTTTTGCATGTCTCCAATTTGGCGTCCCCCCACCCCGAGCGTTATTTAAAACATACATTACAAAGTAAAGTGGAAATGAATGTTACAAACGGTTAGTCAAAATTGCATTAGATCTATTTTTCAAACTGATTTTTGTAACTTATTTATTTTATTTATTTATCGTATGGCATTCATTACCCAGAAGTTTATAACTTAAATTTTATTTAATACATTTGGCCTTTTAAGTACATTATCTCTATTTTTTTTATTTCTTCTCTTAATTTTGAGAGCATTGAGAGAGTTGAATAAAATGTTTGTCGTTTGTATCAAAAACTTCTTTGTATTATTTTTGTATTGAAATACACATATTCTTAATAATAAAAGATGAAAATTTGATGCTATAATAATATATGAATCACCTTTAGAATGGTGGTTGGATAATTGTAACAACATACAATTGAAAAGATAGAAAATGGAAAAAACAAAACAAAAACAGGATATAATACTTTGTGCATTGGATCACATGACCACCATACTAAAATCCTGCCTTTCGTGGGAGGTTCAAAATTACGATAACTTTGTTTTGCCTTGAGTTTTAACTTTATTCTCAACTATTTACCGTTTCTTACATTGAAATGCCACCGTGTGATCATTGCATTTAAAAAAAATTATAGATTTAAGATGCTTCATAGAAAGACAGAAACATTATTTTTTTATTTGGAAATCTTTAACTCCTTCGAAGATTGTCATCATTGCTTTGTAATACAACTGCGAAAATAAGGCAACTCTCACTTAGATCCATGCTTTGCCATAATTTTCAACTTTCCTCTTTTGAATCTCTTATTTGTCTCAATCTTACTGTTTGAACTAATAATGGTCTGTATTTTATAATGGAACAGCTGCTGTTTCTAGAAGCCATGACACGTCCCGAGAAATCAACATCACTCGGTCACAGGGAAATATATTTCAAATTTATGATGTTGGGACATTTCCCTTATTTCAATAACTGGAAATCAAAGAAGATTAAAAAGAAAAATGCAATTCGAATACAATTTATCTCCCTCACATATTAATAGATCCGTCTACGATCAAATTAAGTCCTAGGAAGATCCTTAGATCCTAGGGACCTTAGATCCTAGGAAGCTCAGATACGTTTAGGTTACCCCTTACTTTGATTTGCTGTAGAATGGGACAAATTAAAGTAGCAAGGTAAAAAAAAAAAAAAAATATGTTGCCTTAGTATCGTAATAATCACGATAACTCAAAATTATTAATCTTAGAAAGCTGAGATTTTGATGGTGTGTAAATGTTATTGAAAGTGAATTCCATATTGAGTTTAGAACCAAAATTGGCTCAAATTACAAACACAGGACTATACAATTACTATTGTGTAGGAAAGCTGTTAGTTTAGACTATCTGTGTCGTTTGTATCAATATTTTTTGATCTTAAACAACAGGTAGTGGAAAGTCTATTTACGAAATGCAAAAAATATTTTTCTTTTATATTATAGATTAATGTGTAGTGTTGATACAATATATTAATATTTTTAATTAAAAAAACCAATTGATTCTTCAACTGAGTTTTTTTTATGTCACTGAACTATTGAAAATCTTATAAAACTAAAATATTTCAAAGACATGTCTGCCTATATCATTCATCTGTGTCTGTGTCCGGTCTTTTAAAATCAGTTGAATTAAAGTATTAAGTTAATTCAAAAATCCCATAAATTAATTTCATGAAGACATAGATGATTTTGTTCGAGTTTATTTACAAATCTTTTTAATTCATTCATTTCTATTTGATTCTGTGTCTTTAGGAAAAAATATTGTTAATGAATTTTCTAAAATTCTAAATTCGAAGTTTTACGTAATAATATTATTGACAACAGTTTTACTAAAACAACAATATTCATCATAATTTAATAGTTTAGATAATAACAAAGTTTACCATATTTTCATCATGATTTTTTTTTCTCTAATTGATTCTGTGGTGATTTCATTTCATTCATCCCATTTCACATTCTCTCTTTTTATTTTTTTCCAAACCAAAGGATCAAACGCTATTTCCTCTGTCCCTTCCTTCTTTTCTCCTTTACGTCTGCACTTAATCAAGTTGGATCATTTTTTTTCTTCTTTTTATCATTGCTTTTTAGTTTCTCTTTCGGTCATGTTTGTTTTGCTTTGTTCACGCATGCGTGGAAGCCATTTGGCTGAAGCCAACGTCATCTCTGCTTTGGCAAAAGAGGAAACCAATTCAGGTGTAAAACATCCCATTTGCTTAGAACATCATTGCACGCTCCGTCGGGTCCATAAACCTCGTCTCCACTTGGATCAAATGATACTGCCCCACTTCCGCAACGGAGATGATGAACGAGCTGCCGTGGAATTCCATCCATTTCCTAACCCCCACCCCCACGAAACGAACTTAATTAAATTTCAGCTGTTCGTCAGTGTGTACACGGCCTTCGACTGTCATTATCTCTTCTTTTCCTTTCTTCTTTCGTCATCTTAAAGTTTTTTTTCTTCTTCTTTTCTTTTGACATTTTTTATTACCTTCTCAGAGGGGATTCCTCAGTCTTCGGAATATGGAGCGCTTCAATATGGAGGGTTTCGCGGCCTTTGTTGGAAATTTCCATCCGCCTTTGTGACCCACTCATACGTGAAATAGACTTTATAGATATTAGCTTAGAATTATTCAAGGTTATTGGCAGTGATCGCTGTGAATCAACAAATACAATCATTGAATTACAGAAAAAAAAGAAATCTGCTTACGACATACAAAATATCGAACTTAGATTTTACTCCAGTCACGTGTAATGACGTGCATGGAATGAAATTAATTTTCAAAGTTTAAGTTGCATTATCTTATTTCCTTCAGGAGAGAAAGTGCTTCAAAGCGATACACTGAATGTAGAATGACAGCGCGAATTTAATATTTTTAATTCAATTGATTATTGAATTGTTAAATAACAAACATTATTGTTTTTAATAATGTTATTTAATTCCTTATGAGAGATTTTTCCACTTCGACTCCACTTTTGATAGGCTAAGATTATCGAACGTCGAACTCCTCTTCATCGCAATTTCTGCAACTTGTTGATGGTTGCACGTTATCTTCATTTGAAAATTTGGGAATGATAGATTTCGTTAACGATCTTTTCGATATTGGAATAATGGATGGAAATGTCAAGAAAATTTAATTTTCTTTTTCTGAGAATCCATCTTCCTAGAGCAGTGTTTTTCATACAGTTAGGGACGATTCTCCGAGGACCTCGAATGGTGTATTGGACATCGCTCATTCTTAAATAAAAACATGATTTTTCTTCATTACTTTATATATATATAGCCAAGCCTACAGCTATCTGAAACTTAAAATCCCAATACAAATTTCAGAAAACTGTTTCTGTGAATGTACGGCTTCTAATTACATTCACTTCATCAGCGGCATCTAGTGTTAAATTTTGAAACTAAACTAAAATTTGGAAATCATTAAAACGGATTATCGAGTTTGGCCATTCAATATATATAAGTAGAGTTGAGCATTCCTAATCCGGAATCCGGAACCCGGATTCCAGAAATCCGGAACTTTTCAAGGTGATATCCTGTCTTTGTTATGAACGCATATGTGCATATTCATTTTCCTTGCACTCAGAAATATATTGGTCACCTAAGAAACAAAGTCGAGGAATATCTCTGGGTTTTCTGTCAACGGGGAATCCAGGATATTCCTTTTTGTCATTAGCCAAACTTTTAATGTTTGTATTCCTGTGCAGATCATTAAGCACTTGATTAAATTTCTCTCTTAAATTGTTTTTGCGAAATGCAGCTAGAATACGGTGGGTTATAAACTCAGACCACAAACTGTAACTACACTGTTCTGTTTGGCTAAAGATGACTGTAGTTACCCCATTAAGGACATAACAAAGGGAGACTTAAAGCAATTCTCACTACCCGTCAACACAACCGCTTGCTGGTCGCCGTCAATTTTTCAGACAATGTGTATCACTCAGCGACCGTTGCCGACGCTTGCCGATGGCAAACCTTTCTGATTCTGGAGGATCCCAATTTCTGAACCTCTTCCGAAGATGATAAATATTTTAAATTTATAATCCTTAGTATTAGACACCGTTATCTAAACGAAGGCTTTTCGTTTGTTTCGTTTTCACGACTTCAAAAAAACTAAATTTGTAACAACCACGGAAAGTGAGCTTTAACTTCTTTTAGGAATTTCTTGTTTGTTTTGTTTTCTTACAACTGAGGAGCGGTGATTTTTACGGCTTTTTTTAAGTTGTGGGACTCTTTCGTAGTATTTATTTGTGTTAAAAGCGAAACGGTCTCATTGTAATGTTAAAACCCAGTAACATCTGCAATAGACAGACGTTACGTCAATTCCGCCATCACATCCACGCATTGATTCTTCCTCATGACGTCACTTGGGTTTCTTTATCTATAGTTGAGAATAATGGAATGTGATGGTTATCAACACTCACCCCAAACACAGAAATAAAAAAATACCGTCTTCCATAAAAGATTTCTTGCATTTTTTGTTGACGTTTTCATCCCAAGTCATTCCTATTATTTGTATTTTGAAAAAATTATGAACTCTGTAGTTGTCTGAGAGTTCATATCCTTTGACCTATCAAAATTATATTTTAAACAGCAATTACCTAAGATCCAGTTGCTTTCAAAGCGTGCATTTTGAATTTTTCTTTTAGGAGGTGTTTTTTTCATATTTTTTTCCTCCCTTAATCGAGAACATATGTCATTACAGAGAAGCCTACTACTAGGTTACATTGTCAACCCCTTAGAACAGAAGTTTAAATGTTGGATAGGCAATATTGGGAAAATACTAATTTTCTCGGGCAACGCCGGGTGCTATGGACCACTTATTACATAATAGCGATTCCAATCTACAATCTCTCAGCAGAGAAGTTTCAAGGATCTCTCATCAATAACATAATAACCAAGAAAAAAAAATAATTGAAATTTAAAGTATACAAATAATGACTAATAATGCACTCTTTAAACTTCACAAAAATATAAAAATTAAAAAAGTATTGACCTGTTTTAGATACCCTTTAAAACGGCATCGATCTTCAGAATGATCTTCATGTATCCTTATGTATTCTTACTTGCAGAATATGTGATCTTATGTATTCTTAGCCGCTCATTAACTTGTTTTAATATGAAATTTGAAATACTTAACATTAAGCGTATTTCTACAATGGTTGTAGTCGTAGTTGGGTTTTCATGTAAGCTTTTATGAGAATGAGATACCTCATGATATGAGCATAGAGTTCGTATAAAAAGGTGGGAAAAAAATAATACCTTTTAATAATACTTAAATATTTCTTTAAATTTCTATTTCTTAAAATTTCGAGAAATAGCTTTCCATAACATTTACATTAACTATGGTAGTTTTCAAAAAAAAGAAAGGTCTGCCAAGTATGGTCGTTACGTAGCACTCGATTTTGTCTGGAATAAACGTCAACAGTCATGACCTCATCAACTTGACCTCCGAGCAGTTAGTCCAAGATGGCGTCATTTTGTGATCGCAAAAGCGTGCATAAACATTTTCATTAAAATAATCTTACAAAATATAAATTTGTAATAATAATAACATAAAAATGTATTCGTAACCATAGGAAATACAAAAAACAGAATGTTTTCGTAATGTTTACAGTATACGATTCAGTTACGGATTTTAGCAGTAGATGGCGCTGTTATGTCCTGGAAACATCAGTCCATAAGGAAATTACGTCATCAAAAGCTCTTCTTTCATGAACTGAACTGTAATAACTTATAGTTCTTTAAAACAAAAAACATTTGAGTAATTGAAGACTACTGAAATGAAAGATTTTCATTTGTATATATATAATTACTTGTTTTCTTTGATTTAGATTCTGAGGAGCGGTTTTATGTTTTCCTTTTGACCCTTTCTATGTTTTCTCCCACAAAATGAAATCAGATTCTTGGTTTGGGGCAAATTTTGAACTCGGAATCCTTTCGATTCAAACCTATTAGACACAATATAGACTACTCCAAATCCGGAAGAACTATCTTATGATGCTGTAAGCAAATTAAACCCAATTCAAAGCTTTCTTTTAAGCTTATGCATGAATTTATAACATGTAATGATACAGTTGTATAAAGTGTTCTTTTTCAATGTAATGAAAACATGAATGTCAGCTTCTGTTCTTTGTCTTAAGTACAGTATAAAGTGAATTGTTAATTTGTTTTCCGCCATTCATAGATCACGAAATTTCTGTTAAAGTAGAAGGCGGAAGGATATCTAATGTCATTTAAATAAACCTTGAAAACAAAAAGTGAAACGGTCTGTAAGATATAAGCCTTTGAAGAGTTTGTTTCTAACATTCTTGATTTGTTGGTTGCCATTTGTAAAGCGTGACTTCACAAAGAGGCACTTTATTCCAAGGAAGATTGGTTCCGAATCGATGCTCCCTCACGCGACACGAGGGGGAAGGATGATGCTCTAAATGATCATTAAGGGCTTTTGCAGGCGATCATCCCACCGAATCGAAGCCGATGGCCCTCTAGTGGTCGGCGGCTGTGGTTTGCTCATTTCCGCTTCCTGCTTAAGGCAAACTGCGCGGTTTCTCGTCTCTGTGCTGCCAATTTCCTCCCTTCGGCCGAACAACTAACTTTTAATGCGTCCATTATTCAAACACAGATCCTCTCGAAATCATTTATTTTATTTTTATTTTTTTTAATCTTTGCGAAATTACAATTAGCAGAGAATGTTTGAATTGTAAATCATCCCCATTTCACTCTCGAAATCTTTGCCTTTTTACTAGGGGTCAACACTGTATCCTAACAGCTTCCCATTTGAATTAAACTGAAGTCTCTCCTAAGGAAATTGAGATCAGTATCTCTTTCTCTATATGCCTCGCAACTCTTCATAAAAAGAAATCAGACAAGAGTAAAAGGACCTTTGACCAAATATACCACAAACTGACAGTAACTGTCCTAGTATGCTGAAGGGTTCATTTTAGATTTATGCATCCATTTTCAAAACTTGTAAAAAAAACTGTACTAATGTGTATGAAATTAGGATACAAGAAAACAACCATTGTTTTTTTTTTCTTTCCCGCCATGTGAATATTCGAAAGTTGAGATGCAACTTAGTGATTTTCTTCAAGCTTTCTCGTTGCTATTTCTTTGTTTTTAACTTACTTTCATAAGCAAACTAAAGTACTAAAAATCCATATCTGCACGTACGCTTGCGGTCGTACACCTTCCCTTCCGCATCTCCCTTCTCTAGCAACTTTTGAACGAGTGAACGAATCTTCCAGAAACTTCCAGATGCAAAAGTATTGATGAGAGTTAAATGGAATGTTTATAATTGAGAAGGTTAAATAATAAACAACCATTAAAGCACCAATTAAAAGTTACAAGAATAAAAGATCTTACTAATATATGTTTCGAGGCTGAACTATTAAACGAGACCCCTTTCTCAAATTAAAAGGTAAGCGGAATTTACGATAATCGTCCTTCACCGAGTCGTCAGAAGACGATGTAAATATATCAAATTGCGTAGTTTTTTTGTTTGTTTTTTTCCGTATGGAGAAATATGCGCCTGAAGATCACAAATACTCCCTTAGAACAGCATTAGAAGCCAAACAATGAATTTCTGTTGATGTCTAAGAATGCGTCGAGGAGTTGTTTGGTATGATTCAAACTGATTGGATTTAGCAACTAAACTTACTGCTAAGTTTCAATGTTCAGGGAAACAGAAAACTTAAAGATGATGTTTATATTCGTCAAGTAATACATTTATAAAATTTCGGTTTATTAATACTTCCTTTATATCGTTTCCACAACTTAAAACTTGCTTTTTTTTTAGCAACATTTAAGGAAAATTTCCAGAAACTTCATGTTTTGTATTATTATTGGTATACGGAAGATACCAGTGTTCTAGAGAAGCAATTACAGATGATTGTTATTTGTATATTTACACAAGCGTTAATGTATTTGAGTTAGCCTAGTACTAAAATAAAGTATTGTATGCGTTCTTGTCGCTGGAGGATTGGGTAGCTCTGTGATTAGGTTTCTTTTGAGGGTTTAAAGGCAGGTAAGTATTTGAATGGCCATCGAAACGATAGAACATCTGCATGAGTGATGTGCGCTCTACAGAACTTTATATTATTCACAAAAACTGTTAGACATTTCTATTTAAATGCTTTACTTTACTCCAAACAAATATAAATACTCCAGAAATGACCAATATTTCGTCTATCCAATCGAAAGACTTTTTCTAGGTCTCGACCTAAAGAAATTAAAAATAAAATAAATAAGAGAGGAGAAAGAAAAGAATCGTTGTTTGGAGTAAAGTAAAGCATTTATATTATTCAGTTTAACTTGACGAGACTTCACTGTGTTTTCACTGTGTCTGAAGGCAATAGGTATTTTCAATGAGTTGTAAGTTAAACCGAATATCAATTTCCTGCAGTTCTTTTAGTCTGTCTAAGTTTCTTCCTAAACTGCAGCGAAGGTTGATTTTCAACAAAGCAATGTTCGTTTGCGATCATTCAATCAAGCTTATAAGTACTTAATACTACTTGCAAAAAAATAAAAATATAATCTTTTCATTCTTATAAATCCAAGCAGTGGTTGATAGACATTCTATGTAAACCAAATCCTAAAATTAGCAGGAAATCAAATAATCTCCTTTATGCTTGTAGCTCCTACCTAGCTATTAATTATCCTAACATTTACATTAGCTTAATCACCTGTTATTTCTTTAATACAAAAGAGGTCTTGTTCTTCCCCTTTACTCTCCTTTCTTCTCTTTCATTATCTCACCTTCACACTCTGTCTTGAGACTCGAGAGAATCCACCGGAAACTCAATACACGTTGTACATTTGACACCTGCTGCTGCATTACATTTGTTTTCATTGTATTCTGTATTTAATGAGGATTCAGTTAAAAATTTTACTCCTTGATAGAGTTCTTTTTGTTTCGTCAATACAGTCTGTAACCTTATTAATCGTAAAATTTCTTTTCTAATTACGTATTGTTCGAAATTACAAAATTCTATTTGTAGTAATTAAGCATTCCATTTATTAATAATAGAAAGTAATTGAGTAACTACTTGAATATCATTAAATTTGAAACCAGCAAATTGTCTGTATCTGTTCAAAAAATGTCTGCCAACAAGTTGTGATATCCACTCAGGAATGGTAATGATTAGGGTGGCCAGTTTTTTCCAACATCAATCCGGGATAGACAATTTTCACTATCAAAAAAACAAAGTAAACATAAAAACAACTTTAACAAGTAAACAAAATTTAAAAAAGGACTTTCTGGAGTATTCACAAAATACGGGACTATTTTCAGAATCCGGGACATTGCACTAAAATCCTATCAAGTTTTGTAACGATATATATATATATATATATATATATATACAGGGTGTTTCAAAAATACACGGCATAATTTCAGGTATGTATTTCCCACATGTAGACAATCAAAATAGTTCATTACAACATATGTCCGGAAATGCTTCATTTCCGAGTTATGGCCTTCACAACATTGAAAATCACCGGAACGTTTTTCGTTCCGCCGGTCGTTGCCATTACAGAAGATGTTCAAAATGACCACCTCCTGCTTGAATACAGACCTCACATCGATGTCTCAATGACCTGCGAACACGATCCCACACTCCAGGAATGTTGCGTATGTCCTCAGAACGTGCCACAATTCGATTCCGAAGGGATTCCAAATCAGGCACCGGAGACGAATAAACCAATGATTTTAAATGGCCCCACAAGTAGAAATCGAGAGGGTTCAGATCAGGTGAGCGTGGAGGCCAAGCAATTGGGCCACCTCTACCTATCCATCGATCAGGAAACGTTCGATCCAAGTACGGGCGAGCCGTACGACTGAAGTGTGCAGGAGCGCCGTCATGCAAGAAGTGAGCGTGCTGACGATCGATCAGTGGAGTGTCGTCATAAACATGAGGTATGGTGTTTTCCAGGAAGTTTGTGTACGCCTGCCCCGTAAGTCTGTTTACAAGTACATGGGGTCCAACTAATCGATCACCAATGATACCGGCCCACATGTTGAGGGAGAACCGCACCTGGTGATGAGATACAACAGTTGCATTTGGGTTTTCATACGCCCATACATGCTGATTGTGGAAATTTGTTATGCCATCTCGTGTGAACTGTGCTTCATCTGTAAATAATACTAAGGCAGGAAAGTTCGGATTTGCAGCACACTGCTGCAAGAACCACTGACAGAACCTAACTCGTGCAGGGTAATCTGCTGGTGACAGCGCCTGTACACGTTGCAAATGATAAGGATACAATTGATGCTCTTTCAGCAGTCTCCAGACAGTCGTATGGGGAACATTCACTTGCAACGCTAACCTTCGTGTGCTGACAGAAGGAGTTCTGTTCACAGTCTCCAGAATCTCCTCCTGTTCTTCTGGAGTTGTAGACCTTGGTCGTCCCCTTCCCAATCCAGGAGAGTGAAATTTTCCATACTCGCACAGACGGTGATGGAGACTTACAAATGTCTTCCGATCTGGACATTGTCGCTGTGGGTACCTCTCCTGGTACAAACGACGAGCCAGCGCAGCATTGCCGTCTGCCTTACCGTACATGAAGTGCATCTCTGCCAGCTCCTGATTTGTGTACATGACACACAGTCGAACGCCAAACACACCACTGAATTTAACCTTCGCCTCGGAATGATCTGTCAGAGTGCCCTCTTAATGTGTCCTTTGACGGCAACGACCTGCGGAAAGAAAAACGTTCAATGAGACATCGATGTGAGGTCTGTATTCAAGCAGGAGGTGGTCATTTTGAACATCTTCTGTAATGGCAACGACCGGCGGAACGAAAAACGTTCCGGTGATTTTCAATGTTGTGAAGGCCATAACTCGGAAATGAAGCATTTCCGGACATATGTTGTAATGAACTATTTTGATTGTCTACATGTGGGAAATACATACCTGAAATTATGCCGTGTATTTTTGAAACACCCTGTATATATATATATTTTACAAATGCCCGGGCTCCTAGCTTGATCAGCTTTCTTTAGGCCACAACTAGGGGCGAGATATGATACCTTTAACCGACGAATCGTTGCCCAGGATATGCCATAGGAGGCAGCATCAAGTGATACCCGCTGGAACGGACAGAAGGAGAAACAGAAGAAGAAAGAAACATCCATGCCACTCACCGGGATTCGAAAGTGGGTACCGGCATACTGGCCGCTGACCGCCGTCTAGACCGCACGGCCACGCCGGCACGGTAATGATATATAACCTGCGCTTGTTTTTTTCTTCTTCTTTCTGTCCTTAAGGGCTTCTTTTAATTTTTTTATTACTTTTGCGATTTACAATAAAAAGATTGAACAACCACAATAAGGTCCACTAGACTCAGATGCACAGTATATGGAATACTATAACACATGCTGTTACTCAACTGTGAGTGGCTTATCTTCGCTAAGGCTATCCGCTTCGGAGTATATCGATAAGAAGTTTCTGCAAGAACACTTACTTACGATGAAAGGAATTACGAAGCGGATTCGTATCCTTATATTTTCCCTCTCAAGCTTGTTTATGGTAATTCTTGTTACTTTCATTTCTAGACAGGATCCCACACGGAACAAAATGGCAATTATAAAAGCTAGACAGTTTTTTTTGTGTGTGTGTGTGTGTTCGCATGTTAAGTTTCAAGAAGCTCTGATGATCATTTCAAACGTTATTGGGACCTTTCAGCTATTATAAAAACCTAGACTGAAATACTCTCTTAACTTTTTTTCATTTACTCTTATTTGTCTGTTAAGTGAGTTTCTTATTCAGTTCAATAACGAATTTGGTTCACTGTTTTTCTTCTTGTAGCTGTTCTCTTCAAAAACAAAAGTGTCGCTTCAAAAACAAAATCCGCCTGTGAATTACAGCATCTGATATTGTAATTGTCTTTCGATTTTCTTTGTTAATTTCCTCTCTAAGAGATTAACCTAAGTTTAAAGCTTTTCAGAACAAATATTATTAACCTCCTCCAACAATTATGGGAAAGGTTGTAACACGTCGAGGATAAAAAAAACCTTAAAAAAAAAAAATCATTATATAAAGTTTCCTCAATTCTCAATCGATATTAATTTTTATAAGTTTTACTTGTCAACCATTATACTGATTTTTCAGGTTTAAAAAAAAAGATTGTAAATCGCTTTTATTAGAAAAACAACAACGTTAAAAGAAAAAAGTAATATCTGTCTACTTTACAAATGTAGAAACTTTTTTCCCTTTTACAGAGTGTCTACAGAACCGGGAAATCTGGGAAAACCTGGAATTGTCAGGGAATTTTGTTATTCTGGAAAAAAATCAGGGAATTATCAGGGAATTTTGTTATTCTGGGAAAAAATCAGGGAATTATCAGGGAATTTTGCAATTATTACTTAAAATCAGGGAATTTTTTTGATTGAACAGATCGGTTTGGAGGGGTTTTTCCTCTTATCATCAGGGAATTTTAAAAGAATTGTTCATGAAATCAGGGAAAATTCAGGGAATTTTTTTATTCAGATTTTGTAGACACCCTGTTTTAGTTTTCACAATTTATTTTATTATATTTCGGCCCGTATTTTTATGAAGAATTTGATAGAAATGGACTAGTGACTTGTTCTGTCAATTCCGACAGGTATGCCGATACGCTCGAGAACTTTGTAATACCAACTGCAGCAAAGACATTGTATCGATTCTACCATTTTCATGCAAGTTGGTGCGCCACCGCACATCGGACGTCGGGTGAAGGATGTCCTGCGTCAACATTTCAAAGATGCTAGAGTAATTAGTCGCGCATTTCCCATGAATTGGCCTCCGAGGTCCCCTGATCTGAATCCTTGCGATTTCTGGTTGTGGGGCTACCTGAAAAGCATTGTGTATCAAGGACATGTTCCTGACATTCCTACCTTAAAACATCAAATAACGTTACATGTCAGACGAATAAATGCCGAAATGCTGCGAGCCACCGTCGAAAACCTCGTGTACCGCATGCAATCAGTGGAACATCAGGCTGATGGTCACCTTGAGCCAAATTTGTAGGTTGCTATAATAAAAGTTTTTCATTGGTATTTGGTGTGTTGTTATTTACTGTTTCCATTGGCAGTTATGTATTCTTTTTTCACATATTATGCGCTTGCAGCGCCAGAATTTCCCCTATCGGCGTTGTTTGGTACTAATTTTTTTTTCTTGACAAATCGAACCGCATACCTTAATATGTATGGTGGCCAAATTTTGTTCTATTTCATCCAGTACATAACACGCTACTTGGCTCCGAACACCTCCTGTTATTTCTTGATCACCCGATATACATAATAATACATAATACATAATACATATATATAGCCGTGCTGGCGTGGTCGTGCGGTCTCGGCGGCGGCCAGCCGTGGCGTCCAATGCGCCAGTTCCTGGGTTCGAATCCCGGTAGTGGCATGGGTGTTTCACTTTCCTTTCTTCTGTGTTGTCCGTTTCTTCCCTTGGGGTTGGCGCCCCCTTGCGGTATCTAGCCTAAAACTCCTCTGGTAGGAGAGCGTCCATACCCAGTATTGGGTGTTACGGGCGATATAGATATAGATATATATATATATTTATGCCGTTGCCTAGCGTCTGGTCGCGATAGTAACGGCGCATGGATGGACGTGTTGCCTTGGCGGAATATGCTAATATAAAATATTTTAATATGTCAGTATATTATTGTATATTATTGTATTGTCATCAGACATAAGCAAATGTGCAAAGATGATTGACTAATGGGAAGTGACTTAAAAATTGATTACAAGATTTGACCCAGAAACCAGACAGTGACAGTTAATAAAGCGTAATAAAAAACAAGATCAACAACAATAATAATAGAATCTAATTACGAGGTGAGGGGGGGGGGGAGTTAATAAGGGAGGGTTTAATCTACGGCCTAACAAGAGTGTTTAGATACTTTAACTGAATTTTCGAATTTAGTAGAATCGAGGATAACGAAAAACATTTGGACACAGATGCCCTGCATTAATATTTAATAGTAATTCCGTTATAACTTTTCAAAGCATTTCATAATATTCCTCAAGAGATCTAATTGCTTTCCAACAGGAAATCGGTTCGGATAAGATTAATTAGAATTGAATTGCGAGGCATACATCTGAACTGTTAGGTTGAACGCATCGAATAAAGGCGACATCTGTGAGTCTAAAGGACGACAAACTTAGAAATGTGTTTGAATGGGAAGTTGACCGTCACTGATGACGTCGATCACGGCTGGAATGTTCTAATGACAAGCCAAGGGGACGCAGAGGTGAAAGATGGCCGTTGTGAGACGTCTATCACCTATTTATGTAGAGCAGCAGGCAGACCCTTGAATCGAGCGATAATAATGCTCTTGTGGGGAAGCAATTAACCAGTTGGGGGTGGATGACAGCCGTGACGGAGGGGCCTTTCAGGCCGGTGATGATCAAGCACTATTCCCAGTCCATTCTATTTTGAAATTACTTAAACCCTTCGGCGCCCTATTAACTAAATTAACGCACAAACGCCCTCTCAAAAGTAAATAAGGATTAAAAAATGATTGATGGAGTTTCTTACATAAAAAACTTAAACTGATAGACTTAAATGACCAGTAAGCCTTTAGGTGCCTTTGGCTTAAAGGAATATTATTTCCACTGTATGTCAATATTGTAAACGTGGTAGCAGAAAACAAATGGGTTTTTTTTGGGGGGGCGGGGGGGTTAAAATTAATGCCCCCTTTTTTTTCCCAGAAACACTCATAGTAGCATTCTCGAGATTTAATGCTCTTCTTTAAAATTTAGAAGATATCTGAAACGTGTTATGAATTTTTGACTATTTTTATGCAGTTTTCAAGGGTGTCTGTTCATATTATCGTTTAATCATCTTTGACAGTAGTTACTCTTTGTTTTATGGATGAAATCATAGCTATTTGAAAATACCTACCTATTCTACTATTCTAATAGAATACCTACCTACTCTAGTAGGAGGCAGAGGAAAGGGGAACTTCTCAGGTTAGTTGATGTTATGCGTAGTGGAATTTGCCTGGCTGAAGAGTTCCAAAGAGAACGAAACGACCGTCCCAGACTCTACCCGGTGTCGCTCGAGGTGCGGAATCTTATCTGTAGTTACCATTTTGTTTCATTATATTTATTTAACTTAAGAAGCTATTCAAGAATTGCCTAAACATTTATTTAAACTTCCAAGCACTAATTTCAGGTAATGAAGCTGTTCTGTTTGATTAGAAAAAATAGCTGTTCAGGAATTACTAAGATTTGTATTAAAACTTGGAATTATGTTTTGCAATTTATTCTGATATTAAGAATACTAGTGGGCCCGGTAGCCGAGTGGGTAAGGGCGCTTGGCTGCGGGTTGGAGGTGGCGGGATCGATTCCCGGCCTCGGCGGAGGACGGGAATTTTTCCACGCTTCTTTCTCCTCCAAACGGGCCCTAGGGTCTACCCAGCCCTCTCTAGAATGGGTACCGGGTTTCTTTCCCGGGAGTAAAAGGCGGGCGAGCGACGGGCCGACCCCCCGTCCTCAACTTTGTCCCATAGGTTCTGAACACTGGAGCCTACCCTCTGGGCCTGATCGCAACTTTAACTTATTAACAATACTAAAAGGTGAATGGTAGTTAACATTTATTAGTATTGTAGTAGGATTAGCAATAATAGTTATATTTGCAATAGTATTTTTTTTAACATCTTTATGTTATTACTTATTATTCAGTCTTGTAATTTTAATTCGTAAATTAAAAATAAAAAATATTTAGCATATAGATTTTTAATAGTATGTAGAACATGTGTATTACATTAAAAAGAAATAAGTCAGAATAAGTCAGAATTGGCTGAGCACTGCTTTGAGTTAGGTCATTGCATAAATAAAGTATTCTATATGGAAAAAGACTCAAGAACGAGGGAAATATTAGAATATAATTATAAGAATTAATAGGGATACTAATCTGAATCATAATGAGGGATTGGAAGTTGATAAAGTACTGGTAAATTTAGCAGGAGAGATGATAAAAATTATGTTGATAACAGAAGGTTGATAAAATTTGAAGAATTGAAGTTGTGAATTAAACTCCAGGAGAGTGTATGTGATAAGTAGACATCTGTAATTATTTAAATTTTTTAAAATGCCAGAAAAAGGAATCAAAGCATACTTTCCGAAAATTTGTTTAATAAATATATTTTGTGAATATATTTTTTGTGGAGGTGTTGTATATTTGTTAAGTAAATCAGTTGCTGAAGAATTTTTTTTTTGTAGTGTGTATTTGAACAGTAGAACGAGGGTGGAAAGTTTATCTGGTGGATGTTGATTTTTTTTTTTTTTAAATTAATGTTTTTGTTTTTTTAATTTATGAAGTTCATTCCTGTAATGTATAATGTACACATGTATATTTTGTATATAAAGACCTATATTTTTAGTTCAAAGACATCCAGGCTTCGGTTACAGCTGTTTTGTAACAGTGTTGGCTCTGGTAGCTCAAATTAGCTTTGTGTGATCTGGTTGGTAACATATTTCCTATGTTCTGTCCATTCGTACTGGGTTTCTTCTCTGGGGAGATTACAGGTGGGTGAGCGTCTGACTGACAGCCTTCGTTTAGTGATCACAGAAATCTTATCTCTTCCATTTCCTGCTGAGAAAGAAGGCTTGATGCTTTAACCTTTCGTCTAACTCTGATTGCTTCAGGCTGTCTGTTGGGGAATGAAATGTGATGATGTCCGAGAATATTTATTCCTTGATGTTATAAGTAAAAGCCTCTTGCACCTGCAGCTTTCACTGAGTGGGCGACATATAAAAAAAAAAAGCAAACTTTCTCATTTTCACTTGTAATGTTTTTTAATGTGTCAACATTTCATTGCGAGATCATCTTGTGATTTATTTAGACAGGAATTCAGATTGCCCTAATTTTTTTTCCTTTTTTTCCCCCAAATAATTCTCATTTGAATAACGTTTCCTTTCTCTCTCTCTGTGTCTTAGGCAAACGTAACTATGTTGCCTGATAATGATGTCTTGAGGCTCTTCCCTAATCACTACTTGGGAAGTCTTGTTTTAATTAAAGCTCGCATTTACATAATCACCTTGTAATCAGCAATCGAATGGGAAGAGCGGGGTTTTCTTTGTTGTTTTTATTTTGGTATTATTATTATTATTTCTTGAATTGAATCTATTTATTGAATCTATTTCTCCACGAAAAGTTTTGCATTTCTTTCTTGATTACCATTAGAAAATGGAGATGAAGTTTTAGAAAACTTGTATCAAAAATGTTTGATGAGATTAGGGTTCTTATTTTAGCAAAAGGAGGACAGTGTAAACTACTTTGACAAATAACCTGTGTTCTGAGGATGCCGTATGAGACAGTCCCAGTCATCCCTCCCCCCCCCCCCAAAAAAAAAAATCAGCCGCTGAGAAGCCGCAATTAAGTGAAGAATCAAGTATTAGCTTAAAAAGGTTTTTTAGGAAAATTTCATGGAGGAAAAAGAGTTTTAGATGAATTAAGCTTTAATGTAATAAATGACGAGCAACAAATTTGATACGATGTTAATATTAAGATACTACATTTGATATTTAACAGATTACATTCACAACAATTAAATATCTTTCCTCTGTAGGCAAGATAAGATGTTTGAAATTTCTATAAAAAAAATTCCAGAACTTGTGTTATCCTTTTTGTAATAATCCCGCTTATGTTGCAGGGGAAGCTGTTTCTAGCATATCTGTAGTTTCTGTCGCTTTTAATAAATAACGAGATGAATTTATAAAATTTATTAACCAATTCCACATTATTTGTTCTGGAATTTTCTACATCTCATTCTATCAGAATTGAATTGCAAAATAGAGCCATGTAAAGCTTACAGTGTATTTTAAATGATCGACTATTAGTCACTTCGTTTGATATTCTTTTACCACTCTTGGAAACAGACTTTCTGCACAAATGTCTGCCACGAAATAGAACTCCAAAAGATAGATTTTGTTTTCTTAGTTTTGCAAAAACTCTGAAAGTTTTTTTTCTCCAGTTAAATTTATTGTCTAACTCACTTGGAGCCTTCGTAGATTTCAAGACCATCACTGCAATGTTGATCAAGAAACAATACATTGTAAACTTAGTTTTGTTACTAAATTTTACAAAGAAAACTTGCTGAAGTGTTTCATTATTTTTGTACTTTTTTGTCAATTAATAATTTGATATTACTTAACATTTATCTTCATCTGATTACAACGACTAACATTCTGTAAACAGGCTGTTGGTGATTTAGCGAAAGGAAGTAGTTTTGGACATCCGAGGAATGTCCTGTTTTTAATTTTACATTGTCTGGTACATGATCTGCTCCCATCTTCTTCAATTCTTAGCAGTGTTATATCATTGTGTTGCTTACATATTGGAATGGAGAAATTGCATTTCTGTTTGGAGTGTGATACTCTATCAATGTTTCCGCTGACTGCGGAGGGCCTTAATTCAATTTTGGGGGAGTGGAACTAATTCACTTACGATTGATCACTGGTCTCTTCCTGAGCAAAGGGAAACATCCCTTAATCCATTGAAATTAACATCGTAAAATCATTGGTCTCGAGGCTTCGATCAAGTCCAGTGAAAAGAATTTTCATTGCTCTGAAAACGTTGGAAAGTGTTTGGTAAAGGTTTCCCCAATGTAATCAGTTGTAGCAGAATTCATGTAAACTGGGGATAAAAGGGATAGAGAAGACTTAATAACATTCCACATTGAGGACCCGTTACTTCATCTTGTGAATCTTATATTAACTTGTTACTATGAAATAAAAAATCACATTTCTCGTCATATTTGTGCTAATATTTCGAGAATTACATTATTACACATCGTGTTCAATTTCATCAATCATTTCTTTTATCTACGCAGTTCCTCCATAAGGAATTTTTATTTGATGTGTACCTGAAAATTCTTTATAGAGGAATTGAGTTTCTACTGAATTCTAATTTTGTGGTTTTATACGTGCGATTACATCTTACAAGCAGTATCTTACGCGAGTGGTAAAACTTCAAATAAATCAATGTTTATTGTAAATTAGTTAACAGCGGGAGTTAAAAGCGGGCGGGCGTTGGGCCACCTGACCTCAACTTAGTCCCGTTGGTCACGAAGCGCTGAGAGCGTTACTCCAGCTACCTCAAGGGCCTGCATAACATTAACTTTAGTCCATAACATAACATAATCGAACCTTTCTTAGGATTAAACCTTTTTTTAAATATTTAAAAACCATCTCTTTCCCATATTTTTTTTTCAATGTTAATTTCTCTCCCTTTCAAATTTCTCTTCTCCAATCATGTTTCTTTTTTGGTGTCAAGTCATATGATGAAAACTGTTCACTGTTTGTGTTAATCAAAATAGGAGTTCTCAATTGTAAATAAGAAGGTATATTTTCTTACCTCTGTTGTAGTTATCTCATGGACGCTTAAATATATTCCCGGAAATGTATTTCTAATTCAATTACAGATTATTGCTTAAGTGTAAAGTATTCTGAACCTAAACATTTTTTTTAATCCTAATAAAAAATTTAAAAAAAAATCGAAATTATTATGTTTAATTTATTAAATTGACTTATCTTAATTAGTCTTTATTTTAAAAATAAGCAACATTTATTAAAAAAATTAATTTAATTCTTTCTTTAACTAATTATTCTATTTTCTTACTTCGATAACTGTAGCTTTTTTTTAAATTGTTCACGATATCTCAGATTTGCTTTGAGAGGATGTAAAATTAATAGGGGGAGTAAAAAAAACTCCATTCTGTGTTAGCTCTCGAAGGGGAGGGGAACATAAAATGAAAGAAACACTATTAAAACTTAAGGATTAATAAACAGTTATAAATGTAAAGAAAGTGGATAAGAAAACTTCAGGTTATGGATTTATTTTCCGAGTTTAGTTATTTCTTTGACGTTTGTGACTTTCATTTTATGTTAAATTGAAGCGAGTCTTCGCGGGGCACTCAGTGACGAGATTCGGAATTTCGATGGCAATAGGACTTTTTGGTAACATTGTGAGGCGTACGAAGAGAAAAATCAAAAGAACATGACAGTAAATAAATAATAAAAAGTATAGAAAGCTTATAATAAGAAATAACAGAATAACAAGTGAATCTTGTGTAAGATGGAAAAGTTAGAAAACTTGGAAAATTTATTACCACACATTTTTTTTTTCATCTTCTGAAACCAGTAAAAAAAAATGGCAAAGATAATTGTTTTTGAGAAAATTCTGCATGGCTTCCAAAATTACCACACGCTGCCGACGAGAAGATTTATACGAGAAAATAACATAAAAGTGCAGTGTGAATGTCATTATCTTTTATTGATCGTAGTTCGGTAAATTTTCATGCCAAATGTCATTTCATTGTAATTCTATAATTACGGTAATACTTACAATCAGCCTTACTCTATTTTTTGTACTGCTTTAGACTTCTGCTCAAATTGCAACCGAATTTTGATCGCGAAAGAAAAAAAATCCTGGGGATTTAAGAGTTACAAATAGTACAAATGTATTGGACTGTTGTATTTAAATAAATTAATTGTTATTATATCAGTATTACTATTATTTCAAATGTAATATGACTGATTTATTTAACATGCTTTATTATTTCAGCTTTATTATCTCCTCCAACCCTTACTACATCTTACTAAGTAATGATTTGATATTGTCATTTATAATTACAATAAATAATAATACTTGTAATTTACATAAATTTCTTACTAATTAATGATTTGCTAATCTCTTTTATAATAATAATTACTAATAATATACATAATTTACATAAACTTCAGATTATCAAATAATGCGTTAGTTGTGTTTCATACCAACATTTCAATAGTAAAGTCTGAGACAGTTGCTGTTGCAAGTTATGACATTTTTCGTTGTATCTCTTGGCAGCAATGTAAATTTAAATTGTAAGTTTGACACTACCGGGCCGCAACAAATAGGCCGTGGGCTTTCCATCCCTGGTTTAAATCATTGACAGAAGATGAAACTGGGGCTTCGGCTTTAAATTCAATACCTAACTTCAGTAATTTGAACTACTGAACTAACTTTTTAAGTGTTCTAAAATCTTAGAAACAAAACATTTTCAATACATTAAATTTGAAGGATGAAATTTATAGCGGATTCAAATGAATGTAATTAATGACTTGCGCTCAATTTGTTTCTTTGTAGCTCAGATTCTTCCAAAATTGTAATCAAATGGATGTTTTCTCCGTTGGGCGATAGAGTATTTTGGTGCTATTTTTGTAATAATAAAAGAAAAAAAAAAGAAATGCCAGCAATAAACATGTCACTAATGATATTTTGCAACTGCTACTAACAAATGAACCACTATAGATATATAAACGATTTAGTCGGTTGGCCTGGAAACGATTGTTATAATTTTTATCGTCAACAATTGACATTTCGATCGCTCTGCCTCTTCCTATTTCATCTGTTCCCATGGCGACGAGTAATAATCGGTGATATGACGTCACTCTAATCTGGCGTTGGCTGGTGTGACAACCGTGCTCACAACATCCTTCCATTCACAATTTTTTTTTTTTTAAATTGAACGAACAGCCACTTTGATGAAAGCGCCCCAATAACAATCGCAACTAATATATTCTACAATGCACTACTTTACTCTCACAATTTCAACTGTAATAAGCAATTAGAAAGAAAAATATTAATAAGTGTAAAGTTTATTTTGCGATTTATTTTATCATCTATTTGAATTAAATTCTTAAATTCTATCATTTCTTTATTACTTTAAAATAACAAACCAATAAAACAATTAAAAAAATGAAAATTTGACAAATTTTATTTCATTTTTTATTTAATCTAAGACATCTGTTTTGAGCTATAGTAGTAGAAATTGTCCGACAATAACAAAAATCAGTATTTAATGGAAGTCAGTGTTAACAAACATCTGATAATATACAATATTAAATCCATTTAATATATAATGTTAAATACATCTGAACAAAAGTTAAATTCAGAAAATCATTGTACGATTTTTGAAAGTCAGTGACTTATAAAGACGAAGAGGATTTATGTAGCAGAATCAAATGGATTCAATATTGATTTAAGTTGTTCCCGTCTGAATTCGTGGAAAATCTTTCAAACGTAGTTTATGTATTGTGGCTTCAGTCTTTGAACCAAGATGCATATTCAAGTTACAAATATTTCAATTAAACATGAAGAAAAGGAAAAAAAATATATAAATAGAAAATCTTTTTTCTAGAAATTTCCAGGAATTTCGTGTAGTGTTGTTCAATCGTAAACCAAAACAGATGGAATTTTATCTTCTTCGCCTTCCCCTGAAAAGAAAGTAGAATAAGTTTAAATACACTTTGTTACATATGAAAAATTAAAAATTTACTACAAAGAACTTGAGTTAAAATTACTCTCTTATTATTTTTACAAACTTTATCATAAAAATTAATTAAGGAGTATGTGAAGTTTTATTATACCACTTGAAGATTTGTTTTCTTCATCTGTATGATTAGACACATTAGTTAAAAAGGTTGAATGATTTCCTTACAATTTGCTTCGGTGCTTACTTAAGGAGAGGCGGAAGTTAGATTGGACGATTTTGTCGGTCTAAGTTCAAATCGTTCTGTAAGTGTTAAAATTATAACTAAAAATCTGAAAATTTAAAATATGATAGTTTAAATAGGAATGAATCATATTCTCTTATTCTTGAGTTTTTATAAGTGTACTAATTACATTTAAGTTCAAAACCGGCTAATTTTTCGAAAGAATTTCAGTTCTACTAAATTATTTTAGCTTCGAAAAGCTCCCATTTCATATTCTATGAATAAATTAAGTAATAATCTAATCATTGAATTCAAGATTTCCTTTACTTTCCCAATAATTGAATTTAAAAAAAATTACAACCATAAATTTGACAGGCAGAAAGGTAAAAATTCGAATGAATGAGCATTCCAACGCCATAAAAAAGGGCAATGACCAATATTTCACAGCAGTTCATCACAAACAAACTGGCCATCTAATAATGGTGGACAATCCGATCATTTATAATATTATTACAGATCAATACTTAAGAAAATTTTATGAATCATTATTAATTAATTCCAAATTCAACAAATGTTACAATACTGAATTGTCTATAAAAAATGTATTGCATTATCAGCTCGATTAACTATTTCTTATTGTTTTATTAATAATTGGCTAGCAGTGATATTTGATACTTTGATATTATTGTAAAATGTAATCCAAAATTTATAAAGGCCTAATTTGCTTCTGTTATTTATTTCTAGTCTGATGAAAAGGCCTGTATACGATGCCTTGTAACATGTAACGAATATGAATTTTTTAAATGTTTTTTTATATCTAGTAGTGTGTTTGGTCTCATTTTTTCAATTATTCCCTCCACACACTGTATTAATGAATAAATTTCAATCTTTCATAAAAATTTGATAGTATTGATTTATGGTTTTTATTTTTTTTTTATTTTAACTATTGGAAAAATAAAGGATATTTTGAATTCAAGGAATAGATTATTATTTTATTTATTCACAAAATAAGAAATGGGAGCTTTTCGAAGCTAAAATAATTTATTAGAACTGAAATTCTTTCGAAAAATTAGCAAGTTTTGAACTTAAATGTAATTAATTCAGTTATCATATAAAAATGAGAATTTTTTTTTTGGTCTCTACCCCCTCCTGTACCTCTCCCCTCCCAGTCGCTATGAGATGGATATTTGAGTATATTCTTCGTATGTGTTAGTTTATATATATTAGAAAACTGCTGTACATTATCTTATGTTCTTTATTATGAAGTTTAATAAGTTTTACACTTTATATATTCCGTAATAATAATTATCATTCTTTGCTTTACATATATTACAATAAAAAGGATTGTATATTACTTGTATATCCTGTAAAGAAAATTGCCACACATTGCACATTACTTGTGTCCTCTATAGAGAAAATCGCTTTACATTACTTCACATACATACAGATCATTGTACAGTGCTCCTCTTTTGAACACCAATATACGCAGAAGTTTTTGGTAATGTAGATATGTTTAATGGTTGTTCGCGATTTATTTATTTATTTATTTATTTTAGCTTGAATCAATTCCTATAGAATCTAATATACATTGTTGTAATTAGCTGCAATCTGAAAGCAATGCTAAAAAGATTGGTTTGTTTGTTTGTTTGTTTTTATTGTTACTTTTTTGTAAATTTAAAGGAATACTTTAACATATTCCAAAGAAAACATTTTTGTTTTGCTTTGTTTTTGAAAACAATGCTTATTCCTTACACAGAAAATGTTTTTCTTCGCCTTAAGTTTCTTTATTTTGTTGAGTTGTATATTTCTTATTTTGTGAATTGCATAAAAGCAACCAACTCGGTTTGGCTTTTCTCTCAGTTGCCTTTGGAAACGATGTGTGCGTTGGTAAGGTGATTGTTGCTAGGCAACCCAGTCTCCCTGGAGACGGGACGTTTGCGTGAGCATCGCGCGCGCGATGTGCGTGTCTCTCTCTTTGCTTTTCTCCTGGAGTTGTCAGGAGCGATTCCTGCCAGAGGACCCTTCCTCACTCACAACCCTTCGTTACAGCTCGGACCTGGGTCTTTGTGCGACGCCGTCAGAAACACGAGCGAATTAATAGAAGACCTTGAGACAGTTCTGTGAATGAAGCATCCAGTCAAAAAGTGAAGGAGACCTAGTTCGCTTCTTTCTTTTTTTTTTTCTTCCTCTTCTTAGTTTCGGTTCTCAAATGCTTGGCCTCCTGTGAAGAACAGGTGCTGTAGATTGGCGGGTGGGAGGGAGAGATAAATAGTGTATTGACTCGCATCCCGCTGTTTTAGAGCGTTTCCGGATCTAAAAATACTATTTATTACAACTCCAGCATCATTACGGAGCACACTGTTTGTTTACTATATTTAATGGAGTCTTTGATCACGTTAGACGGATACTGGGCTGATTCGATTCAGAAAACAACTACTCTTGAGTCAATAACTTGTTTATTTTTCTTCGTTAAGGAGAAGGCTATTGTTTAAGTGCATAATTCGATTGTAAGTGAACAGTATTGAAGGAAAGAAAAAATGGGACAGGAACCAACTTTGTAAACATTTCTTTTTTGTCACCGTCGGGATTCCGTAGCTGCTTCCATTTCGTGTTTGTCGAGTGAGTGTCCATGGATGGCACGAGGAGACGATGAGGGACCTCTACCCTTTCCCCAAATACCGGAACTGTAACTTTGACGGATTGCGTCTTCGGTACATCGATTTACGAGAGCGTTCCGAGATCTCACGTGGCATCAGCATCCTCGAGACCCCACTGTCCCTGGCTGCGCAGTGCTCACGGAGACAGATCGGCCAGCGCACGAGCAGCCCCACATAACCGACGCACCCATTCGTGGCACGTGTTGGTGCCCGGCCTAGACGCTCGCACACGTCTCCGGCTTAAAAAACAAAAACAAAACATAAACCAGTCAGTCGCTTATCCTGAGCGTAGGATGATCATTTTACAGGTGAGTTGGCAACAGCATCTTCCTCTTATTTCCTCTCGTTTTGGTCGAGTTTCAGTCCAGAAATACACGACAAACGGAGCTCCAGCCTTCAAAAGGTTGTTTTATTGTCGTTGATAATTGGTCGACTGTGACAACATCGGTCACTGTTTGTAAAATGAATTATTCATCGTGTTGTCTCTGCAATTGAGTTTTTCAATTAGCATTCGAATGCAAATAACCCTCATTGTATTAGGTAAATTAATTGAATTAGATAAAAACTAATTGCTTTTCGCTGAGGCTAAAATTTCAAACAATTTGGAAGATTCTAATTAATAAAATAAATTGTTTTTCTCTGAGATTTTAATTAATATTTTACTGCTGTCCTTGATGATTGTGTTATAATTCTCTTTTTTTTATTGTTTTATTATATTTGATAAGATAATTGAAAAGATATTAGTTTAAAGTCGAAATTTTATGAAATAATTTCTTAAACTTAATTTCAGGATATTTTAATTGAAATTCCATATTCTGTTTATAACCAAATTAAAACAAATATTCGGCATTTTTCAACGCAGTAAAATTAAAAATCTCTTCAAAAACTAAAAAGAAAAATTTAAATTTTGAACATTAGCGAACGTCTAAATTTTTTTACCTGTAAAGAAAATAATTGAAACCATCTAGAATTGTAAGCTTCATTTAAAATAACTACGTTAAATTATAATTATATTGATAATCATTAATATTGAGTTTTAATTCATCTCAAAATTTCAGAAAGAGTTGATATTTTTGCCACTTTCCTTAGAAACTTTTAAAGGAAAAGAAGTATTATTTAAGAAAATTTTAAGAAATAGGTCAAGAAATATTCAAATTTCCGAAAAAAACCTACAAATGTCTGTTTTATATCAACTAAATTAGGCTGAAGTAATTCTGATATAACACGACTTTTCAGCAACAATAATTACAAATGAATAAAAGTGGTTAGAGGTTAAACCTATTGTAAAATAGCGATTTTCGAAATTTAAATTTTATTACACTAAGCCGTTTGTATAATAATACTGTTATAATAAGCTTTGCCAGTAATTAAGAAAATTCTGATAATAATTTTTGTAATTTTATAATAATTTATAAAGAACCTAATTTCTAAATAAATTTTCAAGATTTTAAAAGCATTATAAGTCAGTGGTTCCCAACTATTATTGAAGCTGTCTGTACTCTTATAATCTCATCGAATCTACTAAATAAAAAAGCTTTATGGTAATCAGTAATGGCTGGCAGTTATGTAAGTTGTAAAGATAATTTGGTGAAGAATTACGTAATTTTTAAGGTGAAGTCTTGGACGAACAACCAAGTGAGAAACTATACACTAAGTGAAATTAAATTAATAAGAGAGAAATTAAGCTTGTTAAGATATAAATAAAGAACGACTATTTCAGATTTGCCATACATAGATATATACATTGAAAAATACATAGATACATACATTGAAAAAGTCAGAAACGCACTGGCCGTTCTTCGACCTTTTATTTGATAATTCTACAAAAAAATGTCTTGTTCTTCTTTTCTTAATTTTTTTTCAATTTGGAAAAGGGTCTTTTTCTTATTAACATTTTTTTATAAGATTTTTAATGAATTCTATTCCAAATAATTAAGAACTTAGAGTTCCAGAGCAGAAAATCTGTTTTTTAAGATACCTGTTTACCTGTATTTTAATAACTAATTGCAATGCATCATCCCAGAATTATCTTTGAATTATGTCATCTTTGGCGAACTTTCGGCACCACTCAGATTCAGTAAGAAAATAGAATGTTTCTTTTAGATTTAGATTATTCAGTTAAATCTGAAGAAGATTGCAATATAGTCTGCTTTTTACGTATTGTCTTTGTCGATGCTCTTTCGGTTGTGTCGATATTATTCTGTTATTATCTAGACGTTTCTCTCAAGTTTCCAGCAGCTGTTGTAGTATAATTTAAGACAAGTCAGAAGTAATATAAAAGTATGACCAGGCTGACTGTCAATGCAAAATTAAATTTAGCAGAATAAATACACAGGCCATCTTTCAAGAAGGACTGAAATTTGTTTTATTTCGTATATTGTTTATGCTCACTTGCATGCAGCAGAAGGAACGATTCAAAAATTTAGCAACGACATATTGGCGGAAAGTTAAAAAAAAAAATTAAAGGATCAAATTCTGTCATCATACACAATGTTTAATATTTGTTATTATTCTTATCACAAGATTAGGATTCTGGAAAGATATTGTTTATTACTTTATCTCTTCCAAAATAACCTCCGTGTGAAAATACAGTGATGTTATAAAAAGAAAGATGCCATCAGAACTTAAGATTATTTGCCATTCAACAATGTTAGATGCCCCACGTAGGGGATAGTCAATGGCGTAGTCATTGATAGTTAGGAAACCCAGCGAGATTGGATATGTTTTTTTTAACTTGCATATATTAGAGAAGGAGTGGATAAAAAGTTCGTAGACTACTGTTACGGAAGTAGAGTCTATCACATAGCCTTGTACCAAGACCAGGAATAAGTATCTTAACAAGAATCTCAAGAATAATATTTCAACTGAAATATTATTATTACATTTAAGTAATTATTTAAATTCTGAACGTGATGCTGAACAATCTCTTAATTAAAGTTAAAGAAAAATACTGTAACAAGTAAAAATATAAGAAGAAGGTATCTGAAAATACCTCTATCTGAAAAAAAAAAAAACTTTAAAAAAAATTAATTTAAACTTTTAATTTTATTATTTAATAATATCTAAACCTCCTCTTCTAATAGACTCAGATTTTTTAATAAATTTGTAAGTTGCTATAGTGATTACAGTAAAAAGTTAGTAAATTCAAAATTCTTTCAAAAGATTTTAAATGTCTAAGGAAGAAACAAAATTGAAATATTTATTTTTATTTTATTCTTTTTCATTTGTAAAAGATTCATCGAAATTAATTTCCTGAATTACTTTGTTGTTTTCAAATTGAACTGAATAGTTCTATTGCAATAAGTCGTGTAGTCTATAAAGAAACAAAACGAAACGGAAATTAATTTATTTTAAGCGTTTTTTGTCTTCTTTACAATAAAGATATTTTTCATTTCTTTCTTTGACTTTGTGGATTAAAGGAAAAGAGAAAGAAATTCAAATCCTACAAAGGATAAGAGATAACAAATTGTTGTTTTAAAAGTTCAATCTAAATCTAACAATTGTATTCGAATCAGTGGCGTATATAGAATATATTTTCGGGGGGGGGGCCGACACCCCATGGAAACCTATCTGTTCAACCAAAAAGAAAAAAAAAACCGTTGGGAGGACATTTGGGGGGGGGGGGGGCCCGGGCCAAAAAATCTATAACTAAACAAAAAAAACAATGAAAATCTATCTGTTTCAACCAAAAAAAACGTTCGGAGGACATATCTTCATTATTTCGGGAGGGGCCCGGGCCCCCTCGCCCCCCCCCCTTATATACGCCCCTGATTCGAATCTATAGAACTGTGCCTTATAGGCACGTAAGCATCCTTTTTTAAATTGCAAATACACTTTCATATGACGTTAGAATCTAAAGAAAGAAATCTCCAATTAAAAATCAAATTCAGTAAGTTTCTAATTTTTCTTTTATTATTACTGTTATAATACATGAATATTTAAAAGTTCCCAATTTCCCAATCAATGATTTCCAGAAAGCAGAAATGCGATTCTATTACAAATGAACTTACAACTTTCCTTTACTGTTACATAACATATGTTTTACTGTTATGTAATATACGTTCTTTACATATAACTTCCTTTTATAATTATAAGCTGTAGAAGTTATCCTGTCTATCTGTTATTAATCTTCTATATTTAATACAATTTAAACCATTCTATCTTAAATATACGAATAAAAAAAAATCGATAAAATTCTAAAAGTAATAAATTTGGAAGTGTTTCGAATATATTTTGTTATTGCTCAAGATTGAAGACACAATATTCTACATTTAAGTTTTTACTTAAAATTTATTGTTAAAATCTTTTTAAATGATAAACACAACTGTGGAATTCCTGTAAAACAATCAATAAACTTTTAAGAATTAATTTAAACTTAAATAATTGTCGTAAATGGATATTTCTAACATACCATCAAAGACAGTAGCAGTAACGACCGTAAATTAGAATCCTTGATTAAAAAAAATAATCATGTATTAAAAACTTGCAGATTGTGCTTAACTAATTACGATAAAATGTTAATAAATAGATTAACAATTTAAAATACTGTAACAATAACAATACTGTAACAATACGACTAATTATAGAGAACGAGAGACTGCAAATTAGATCACGAAATTGACTTTCAAAGTAAATTAGCTTAAAAAAATTTGCTAAAAAAAATTACAAATTGAGGACAATGGAATGACAAAAAAATATTAATTCGAAATTAAAACAAGCATAATACAGGAATTAAAAAAAAAAATAATAGGATGAATTTCGAAATCAAATTATTGGGAGATCGAAATCTCTAATGAATTCAATTGTTCAAATTCTGTGAATACAAGAGATTGTTGGCATTGCTCGGCCTCAGTTAATTGCATTTCTTTTTTGATTATTGATATTAATTCTGTGGAATTTGCAGTCATTATTTTTTTTCGACATAGTAACAACATTGCTCCGATTGCCACATATTTGTAAATGTAATCATATTTCATTCATCAAATTTCCATAATTAAAACTATTCGATAATAGAAAACAAGAGATAATCAAATTAGTAATTAGGAAAATTAGTGATTAAGTTTATTTTTATAATAAATGATATTGTAAAAAAAAAGCACAGGATAGAAATAAATTTTTGTTTTCCTTAAAAACATAGGATTTATTCACCAAATAAATATTTTTCAAATGTAATTCAGAAGTTCATTCAAACAGTTTATAAAAATATTAAAACATTAGTTAACTTAAAAAAAACACATGTGAATTAATGGTAGATAATTATGAGCAATAATAATTTCAGTATTTTTAAAGTAAATTTTATATAATACACCAAGATTTTTATAAACTAACCTTTATATGATCAGAAACATGTGATTTAAATGTCGAAGTTTTAGTTTTTTAACTCGAAAGATGTAAACTTGCTTTTTAAAATAATTGTTTATCATCGACTTAAAAAGAGTTTATGGGTTATTGTACTCTTTTTACAGTAATTTAAAACCTAAAAAACAAAATTGGAAAAAATTAACTTAAAATCCTTATATTTAATTGAAATAATTCATTCATCTTAATAACTATTTTTGTAATATGTTTTGTAACACGTTTGATTTCTTAAATTTAATTCAGGCTTCGTAAGTACCGGTATTTAACTGTTTTTAAAAGCTTCATTTTATGACTCATTGGATTGTTCCTAATAAATTTATTTTCTTTCCCGTTAACTTAATCAAAGAATAAGATAACTGGATTCGTAATAAAAATTTCAATGAAAAAGAAAAGCCTCCTTAATTTAATTATTGCAACGAAAGAATGTTTTTAAACAGTTATGTTTCTACAATTAAATTTTCCGTATTTCCATTCTCATATCTTAAGCCTATTAAGAATAATTCCCATTTATTTACTGTTGAGCTCTTCGTGAATTAAGAATAATCTTTGGACTCCCTGTGGTTTTGGCCAGTAATGAATTAACGACGGAGGTAATGTCGGGCTTATTCCGCTTTTCCATTCATCGCTAGTACATTTGTTTTTTGCAGTGATTAGAGTTGAGGAAATAAAGTTCTTGAATTTTTATCGTCGAAGATTACGACCCACCGTTCCTTTTGGCGCTTTATTTCTGGACTGAAAAATCGTACTTTTTAAAATGTCAATAAAACCTGTAGTTATTTTAAGAATTTCTTTGCCAATCTTTCATTTTAATTTGTAATAAAGGAGAAAAAATAAAATCCTTTTACTCAGATTTAGACACAACGATATGCAAAAGAAAAATGCATTTTACTTATTTATTTATTTTTATGAAAATGTAAAGGACATTTTCTGTTTGTTAAATGGTTACTTATTTCTATAAGTAACTCGTAAATTTAAGGCGTCCATTTAAAATTAAAAATTTATATTTCTAATTTTAAATGGACGCTTTAAATTTACGAGTTAAAATAATTAAGTAATTTGTTTAAATTATTTTTAATTTTTAGTGGGATTAAAATTAAAATAGTTTCTATCAAATCAATTTTTATTCCTCATCTAGAAATTACAAAAATCAGTTGCTGAATATTTTGTTCCATATATTTTAATTATATGGAAGATAAGCTGATCTACAAACTATTGCTTTCTGTAACTGAAAAAGTTATTTGATTGCTTTTAATATTCCTTTATTGTTTTGGTCAGTCTACGGAATAAACAGTTTGTTTTATAAGATAGTCTTTTGCGAAGAGTTCTTTAAGGACAAACATTTCCAAAATTATTTTTCTATTCAGCATTTTTCCAAAAACAATTCTTTGTTAATTCCATCAAAAAGAAAAAAGAAAGTCGTCACATTTCATAATAATGTCAATGTGAATTTGAATGTCATTGGAATAACAAAAACCTTGTGGAGTCATCTTACATTTTAACAGAACAGCAATGAAGAAGTTATCAAGAAAGGCTTGATTTTGAAAGTTAGTCAAGAAGGTAGTTATAGCTCTAAAACAAGCATGATTCTATCAAGATAAGAAATTGGAGAGGTTTCTTTCAATCTTAAGAATTTTACTAGGATTTACATCGGAATTGAAAAAGCTCAGTTATTATTATCGAACCAACATCTAAATCTGTGTTAATCTGGTTTTGTATTCTGGATACCTGTAGGAGCTTAAAGGAAGGTACCATTAAAATTTAATATTCCGATCAGTTACGTGAGTAAAAATGTATTCTGGGATTCTGAAGGAGACATTACATTTGTTTTACATCATTCAAATCAGACAGTTTTGAGAGAATGTTTACCTAAATATTAACATTTTCCGACGTGTATTTGTTAATTAAGAGAAATTAACTTCTTTTTGCTTTGACTAACAATCTTCTTCTGATGAGAAAGTGTTCGTAAGAAAGGAATAGTAATTTGATGGTTGAAAACTTCAATGACAAGTGACTTGACAGCCTGCGGTCACTGTCAGCTGATAAAGATAATGGTTCTTTTCAGTATTTTCTGTGGTATCTTCTATTTAAATTAATGGATAGCAGAGATAACACAGTGTTAAGAGTAAAGGTACCTCATGGATACAAGAGAACGTAACAAATGTGGAAAATATCGTTAGTAATCAATTAACTAAATGCAATTACTTCTTTAATCGATGATAAACGAATTTAATTGACTAAAGTCTAAAAGTCTCTTGATCTCGTAACTTGCTGCAAATGGTTTTATTTACATGTAACTTGAATAATGATTAAATTCACGTCTTCAACTATGGATATCAGGAATCGAACTAATAACTTCTTGAAACATTACTTACTTCCAGTAAAGTACAGTCACAATAACTGTGTTGGTTGAATCGACCATTCTGGAACTTGTCGAAATCACGGATTCCCAGGATTTTTATTGAGTTGAGTGTATGAACCTTCTAAACCTAACCATACAGAAACCTTTGCTCACTATCAATATAAGAAGCTGCATTCATTGATTTACTGTCTTTGTAATCAGTGTCATCGATTAGCTGTTTTATCACACAGATATTTAACTTTATTTTGAAGCATAACTATTTTCACATAACATCATTAAGCGGCTTATCTTTAATGTTCACAACCGCACTCTTTGACTTACGGCTTCAAAATCTGCAAATCTATTTTAACAGTGTTCATTAATGTATGTAGTGGATTAATCAATGATTTCAATTAATCTCCTCTTTAATGCAGTATTTCTATTCTTATACAGGAAACTTCTTCAGGTTAAGTGAGGACTCTTCCTCTTTAGAATTCGAATTAATGATATAGTCAAATTTAAGTTTAACAATAGACAAGTAGGTCTCACATTTACTTCTGTTGTTGAAATAAAGATCACTTTTGACCATTCCCATTTCATATCCGTTCTTGCAAAATAAAAGTATTATTGGGTAAATAACTTTCAAACTTTCACTTATCGCCCCACATTTAAAAATAGTTTAAGTTTTCAGTATCTGTCTACTTTTATTTCTTTTACTTCTACTTTTATTTTTATTACCTCTGCAACATTGCAGTGATCACATTGAAGCTAATAAAAAAAAATAGCATTAATAATAATGAAGGAATAATGCATACAGGCTTCTCTTGGAAATTTTTTTATAATATGCAACAATACAACAATGGAAGACTAACAAAACTTGTCTCATTATTTAGTAGACATTAAGATATTGTGATGTTAAGATTATCTATATTATTTACCTATGATGTCAGTGATAATGTCAGTTTGGTGTTGAATTAATACCTAGTCCTATTTTCATATTAGTTCATTTTTCTTTTCTAAGAAAGAGGGGAGGTCTTAAAAAATGAAGAAAAAAGTTTCAAAGATGAAACTATTAAATTTCGAAACGTGGATGGATGTGAGCGGTGAAATATGTCTTAGCCTACAAATAAGAAAAGTCATATGAGGAGCTTAGTTTCAAAACCCGCCATCTCCAACAAATACCGAGCTAATGGAATTTTTACTAAGTTCAAATCAAAACCCGCCGTTTGCATACAGATTAACTTCAAAAACCACCATAACAATGTATTGCGATACGATTTCGATACGAGTGCTGCTTCAAAGCCCGCCATGTCCAATGCGAATGCATTATCAAACCCCGCCATATCCAAAACTATCATATAACAACCATATAACAACTTTACTGTTGTATAGACACCACGCCGACTAAAGAAATGCCCGAAGAAAATGCTAACATTTTTACTTGGCTTGAGAGTGACATTTTCAAGGGGTCAAACATCATTGCATCAGTAATGAATGATACTCTCAAACATGCAAATTTAACTGATGTGGAAAACATAAGGCTCTGTGCAGATGGCTGTGAAGGGCATAAAAATTCCACAATGGTAGGAATGATAACACAGTGGCCTAAAGTGCAGTTCTTCTCAGAGCGTTAAAACTGTCACAATGGTTTTCTCAACCTTAGGTCACTCTTTCATACCACCCGATAGCATTTTTGGATGTATCAAACAGGAGATCAGAAAACGTGAAGCAATGCTGAAACCGGAAGACTACCACGAAATATGCGAACATTTCGGATTGGTAAAGAAATTTCTCACAGACTGGCAAGTATTTAACTGAAAAACTGCGACTAGTGGAGTTCTCAAAACCCCAGCAACTCTACCGTTCAAGTTGTCCAAAGTGAAACGCATATACTTTCAGAAAACGAATAACAACGTGTTGGTCTAAGGTGAAGTTAATTACAATAACGATTTCTTGCAGTTCAGTTCGATTACGAAGACAGGAAGGAAACTACAGTCGATAACATCGAATCTTGTATCCCTTGGAGTTCAAATAAATCAGAAAAAAATCCAGGATGTTCGGAAACTCCTCATTGCAAGGTACTGCAAAGAATGGGAAGAAAACCCAGATCTAGAATTCTACAAGGATATGGAATATTCAGATTCCAGAACCGACAGTAAATGCGATTGAAGCGCTATGGATGAGGAAACTACTTAAAATAAATTCCCTAGAGTGAGTGTGTGATTATGTAAAATACGTTTATTGCAATAAAAGAATACTGTATTATGAATGGTGATATTACGAGTCATTGCGGAAATTATTTAAAAAAATTATGGACCTAATGGTTAGCTAGGTGTTGGTATTAGTCTTAGATCGATTGTTACCAGACGGGACCAAACCTGGCCGCATTTGGACTTAACAGGAACAGCAATGAATAGGAACTGCCATGTTTCTAGTAAGAAAATGTATTTCCGAGATATACGGCGCACAAGCTTACTTCAAAAAACCCCTAACTCTATCAACTTTATATCAAACACTGCCTTCTCCGCATAAAAATAGGATATAACGCTAAAACCGTCAAAATCAGATTTTTTTTGACTTGGTTCACTTTATTACTCTTTCTATAACCTACAATACAAAAAAAAGTTTATTTGTAAATTCGAAGTAATAACGTAGGTACAATTTTTCCTATTTTCTGAAAATTTTTAATTTTGGAGATGGCGGGTTTTGAAACTAAGCTCCTCATATGAAATCAAGAGAGTTTTAGACGTTGACGAAGATGGAATTTACTTTACAAATACATTTCATTTAGTCAACTGCAAATGAAAGAAGCCTAGAAACTGTGAGAAGGTTTAGTGCATTCAGTTGTTTCTTCTGATTTTTCAAAATAAAATCAAGCTTTGCTTTTGAATAATAAAATAACGTTGGAAAAGCTAAAGAAAAAAATAACTTCTTGTCTCAAATTTTTATTAAAGAAGCAGATAAATTATTTAATGGTTGTATTATAGCTGGCCTAATATAGTCTCGAAAGAAAATTAATTTTTGGAAATGAGTTTTCGAATGGATAATAAAGATGAAAAGAACTCACGATCAAAGTCTCTGAGGATCAAGGTCTACTTTTCTTCTTGATTCTTTATTCAAAGACATCTTCCATTTTTAATGGCGTTCTTTTTCTGTTGGAGGATCCGTTAGAATTGTCGAGATTTACTTTTCTTGTTTGAGTTAGCGGATTGCACAAATACAAAAAGAAAAACCAAAGTGCTTTCGAGGAATGTAACCTCAACTTCTTGAAACTCCAAAGGAGGAGGTTTGTCAGAATGGAAGAGACAAGGAAACTGATTTGAAATTTTCTTCTTTGTCTCCTTGAAGTGTTTGTGGCTGATTTTCTAGTCTTCGAGGCTCCATTTTCAAGATACTAACTGTTGGATCGTGTTGGTAACCGAGGATGAAGAGTCTGACCTCTTGGTATATATAGATATATGGAGACTTGAAGTAAAGTTTTACAAAAGGAAAAAAAACGTAAAACAGACATATTCCAATAATTACTGACAAAGAAATATATTTCTAACTATATATTAATATTTATTCACTTTTTTTTTAAATAAAATTAAATTGCAAATCTTCAATACAAATAATAGTATCTTACTTCTTAACTCTGCTGCATGAAAGACTGGCAAAGATTTCTTGCATGTTTGTTGTTGACATACATGTGATAGCATTTCATGAAAACATATCTTGATTTATTGTATTAAAAAATGTACTTATTTTACTCCTATTTAGAAACTTACATAAAATTTCGAAATTCTGTTGTAGAGGTTCTTATAAGTCACTTCAAATCGAGTTATTAATAACTAAATCGTCATTTTAATTCAAATGTGATGAATTATTTGTAAAATCTGATTAATCTTAAAAACTTATTTGTATACGAATAATTCCCCAACCTAATTTCATCTTCATCTTCCGACGAGATGCAAGCAAATAAGAAAGGGTTCTTGTCAGTAATGGATATTTGAAAGCCCTTCGAAATTCACAAAGTTTTAAGAAAAAGCTTCTGAAAAATTAAACGTTAGATTAATTGTAAGTCAGTAAAAACTAAAAATAAATTATAATAGGCGAAGAATTGAACGGCGTTCCTTAGATTTTATTTTATTCAATTTTATTCAGCTGCTAATTCGAATGTCTTATTCAAAAACTTCATTAACTTATGAGACTATTAATTATTATTTATGCATTAGTGACTGTTTCGGAAAATTTCCATGTGCAAATGCAAATTTATTTAAAAGATATTGCTTACAATCAATTTAGTTCAATGGATTCCACTAAATATTCAATTAAAAAAAAAATTTTAAAAATTAAAAATTAAATTTTGTTTCATATCGTAGAATGAAGGGAAAAAAACTAAACAGAATTTCGGAATTTCTTGCTCCCTACTTGAACTTTTATTTTTTTTATATTTTCAACTCATTATTCATATTTTTTTCTGAACTCTGAATATTTTTATTTGTGATTCAAAGACAGTAGTTATGCCGAAGATACTTTTATAACTGTCAACTGAAAAGTACCGAATAATTTCTATGTATTTTTCTACATTGACTTTTTTTTCATATATTTGTAATTATTGAATAATTTATTTATTGATAATTGTAATTTATTCCAGAAGTTTAGAAAATTGCTTTTATTTAATTATTTATTGCGTTTTGTTGCATATTGAATTTTTAGTGTTGATTCATGAAATTGTAATATCTAATGTTGGATATTTATTTATAATTATTATGTATATTTATTTGAAAACTAATTTACGACGTGAAGTTTTCCACGTTGAATTATTGATTGCTTTGTCAATAGATGTTAATTTTGTAAATAATTCGAAACAGCTTCGAACCTAGCGGTGAAATAGAGCAAATGAATGCAGCGTTCCTCAATAGAATTTTAAGTTTCGTTTTCGGATTTAATTATGGACTTCTATTCGACGGAAAATTACATCAAGAAACTCAACTGCATACAATTAATTTGTAAGAAGAATTGAGAAGATGTTATCCTTTCCATAATTATTATCTAATTTCTTGAAGAATGACGTAAATATAAGCCTTATTAACTTGGATTGTCTACTAGAATGACTGTTGACATTTATTATGTTCACTTAATAAAATTAAGTTGGCTAATTCGAAAAAGAACGCGAGTCGATTGAATTATAGGATTATTAAATATCAGCCAATGAAGACGGTGAGTTTCAAATCATATTTTTGATTAATTTTTAAACGAAAAGCTCATTTTGTTTCAAGGAATAAAAATAATAACATTAATTTCACGTAGTGTTTATTTAAAATCAGTATATAAGTTTTAATGCTATAAGTTGCAATATCAGCAAAAAATTGGTAAAAATTTAATATTATCATAATTTATATAAATAGCGAATTTACACTCGAACACAAAACGTATAACATTGTCATCAAAAGTACAATATATATTCTACATTCTATAATGCCTTAGCAGGCCATATTGGTTTTTTTCTACATTTCCGCATTTACGGAAAAAAACTAAGCAATTAAAATCACTTAGTATTGAATCACTTAATATTTCTGACAATTCATTTTGTTCATATAAGAAATAAAATTACGAGCAAACTAGAAGATTAATTTTGGATAATTTAAAAACAAAAAATAGGAAATGCCATAATTTAAAGTTAATCGTTCCTCGATCGTATTATTTGCAGAAACGACGAGAATAGAATTAATTCAGTCCTAAATCTTGCACTTTTTTGCTTATTGTTTATTTTCTTACATCTGAAAAAATCAGTACATCTGTATATATTTATTTTAATTTATGTGTAACTTACTTGAATATAAATTATAACTTTTCTTAAATATTATAAACAGTTCACTTTTTAGCTGAGGTTCATGAATTAGCTTAATTCTCATTTTCAGTTCGTGTCTTAATATTAAGGAATTCCGTAGTCTAAGATAATTAATTTTCAAATTTGTAAAACATTGTAAACATTGTTTACGGATAATGTAAAACATAAAAACCAATAACCAAAAAAAAAAAACCCTCAACATAAACTTTCCTAGTTATTTTTCTAATTGTTTTTGCCTGGTTGTCTGCATTGTTTTTTGATTCAAAGATTCGAGTGTAGCGTATCTCTAACGTCAGGAGATCGGGTGTCTTTGGGATTATCTGTGTTTGGAAGCGAGTAGACACGATATCCGATCCTCGCTGTGGAATTGAGCCGAGAGCGGTGGCAGCTCGACTTCCCTGACTCTCTACGGATCCTAGTCCCGCTCGCCAGCGCTGTCCGAAGGGACACAGGCCGTGTGTGCGGACTGTAAACGACCTACCACACATCCCCCGCCCGTCCTGGGAGATTGGAAGTTCTCCTAATCGAGTTGGAACGAAACCGAAGAAGCTCTACTTGCCTCTGACCAACAACGATAAATTATCTCTCCAAGTTTCGCGAGAGAAATAACTTTGCCTCATTGGGAAATCGCACAACAAGCGCAGTAGATACACTCGATTCGCGACCGACAAACAGAGCATGCGCAGCAGCCGAAATTCATTTGAGTTATACTCTACAGAGATGGAAGGTTTCTAGGAAAGAGAAAATTGCCAATTGACTACTGAACATTTGTGTGATCCTATAAAGAGAGTAAATAACACGACCAAATCTCACGACCAAACAAACCTTGGTTGTCAGCCTTCGAATTATTAATTAGAATTTACTGAACGGGAAGTGCCGTTGGCGAAAAGTTTTAACCATACAGTCATTAGAATTACTAAAACTAATTAAGGATCATAAATTTATTGTTAATTTTGTTTTGAAAGATAGGTCTTTGATTTGCTGAAAAAATTACTCTTATAGATATCTAAATTTTCAGTTAAACTAAGAATATATTTTGCTTTTGTAGTGTTTTTCTTCTTATTATTCTTAATTCTTTTTTCCACATGAAATCTTTATTTTTCACTGCTGTTTAACTTAGCCTTCGAACAAAAAATGAAATAAGGGCAAATAAATGAAAATTTACTTGATAATTTTTACAGAAATCAGAAATCAGAGTTTCGACTTATTAGTCTTGATAATAATGTTATCACGAGAATTAAAATACCAGAATTGTGCTAGAAAAAGGACTTGGTACACTGTAAAACCCTGATTGCTTGCTATTTTATAAATGACAGCTTTTCTGTTTAATGGGTTGCATATTTTATTTTGTAAAAGAATTACGCTACTTATTACAAAAACTCTCTTGGTTTCATAAATTCACACAATTGAAAGATAATATTTTTGCTATAAGCTGTATTGTATGGATGTCTCATTATGATTACATCTGAGAGATTCTTTTCTGATCTCTTCCGGACTGCCTCTGAAAACAAATCCCAGCCGTGTCGTGTTCAGAGCCAAGCTCTGAAATGAAGCAAATCATGACTTGTCATCATGAGAATTACATACAATCTTTAATCTTACAGTGTCTATTAGACATTGCAGTGAAACACTGGATCCTGACTTTGGTCGGTTTAAGAAAGGAAAAAAATTGATAGCAAGGATTCACTTGACCAATTTCACAAAATAAAAACGAGAGAATCTAAACAAAGAACGATTTAAAAGCTTTGTGAGCAGCAATGAGACAAGGTTTAACAAATGGAATAATTTTAAATAATCTAACAGTTAGATGGTTCGGAAGATACGAGCACTTGTCCACGGACCAGAGTTACTGTTTCGATCGGAACACTATATCCAAATTTACGAGAACATGTTTCACCCACTCCTCTGTAAATGGATCCTCGATTTTCATTCTTGATACTTAGGACGAGCACGTGACTTCCAAGTTGGCGCCAGAATAAATTATTTCTCTTTTATATGTATTTTTAACAAGAACTTACAAAAACTTACTTTTAACTCTAACTAAAACTTGATCTTAAATTTATCATATCTCATTATAAATTCCCTCGTCTTTCTATTTGGAAAAGTCATTTGAAATAAGTTTAATTTGTTTGTTCGTTTAGTATAGTATCAGTACAATAATTCATTGTAATTACTGTTAGAACTCGAAAACTGAAACTTGTGTGAAAACTGTTTAATCATTCTTGCGTGTAACAAGAATGAAGCAAATTGATGGCTTTTCCGCATTACCGTGAAGTTTATTGGAGAGCCCAACCTTCCTAAGGACGGTGATGTAATAAGCATTTAAATGTAAATAAATTCATACATGTGAATGCATTTGATATCGTCATGGAGTAAAAAAGTTTTTTCCACTAAGGATGATTTTTTGATGGATTTATTTATATATATCTAGACAGATAAGTATGTATCAGCATTTGATAACAGTTTGAGCAGAATAGTTCAGTGTTATAAAACACATTAAAGTACCCCACGAAAAGACCTGTGTGGCCTTTGATGTCACGGTAGTTAAGGTTCCCGCGTTTCCCGACCAATGGGATTGGATTGGGATCGGGTTGATTAATAGCCCGCCTTTAATGCCCGGTCCCATTGTACTAAGGACTGGGTGGACCCTAGAACCTGTCTGGAGGAGAATTCGATGTGGAAGAATCCGCGACTCCGTCAGGGATTGATTCCGGCTTCTCCAGGCTTCTTCAGTCAACCCGTTACCATTTGGCTATCGGGCTCACGTTAAATACATAAAAATGTCATTTTTATTTCACGAAGGCCTTGCAGAGTTTACTACTTTGAATATATCCGCAAAACATTCCCAATTCAGAGTGTTATTAGAGCTGCTGTTCGTGGATCCTTAGCGTTCTAAATTTTATTTCTAAGCTAAATGTTCACTTATTAATCAGTGAGTGTCATTTTTTTTCTTTATTTTTAATTACATAAATCTTTGAAAATTATTTTCCGTCAATCACTGGACAAGAAATTTTAGGACAGTTGGAAATTACGAAACAGAAAGAGAATTGTAGAAAGAAAGGGAACAAAATATAAATTGTTCTGTTTTCTTGAGGTTTATTTATGCTTTCATAAATAGTACTTCGTTTCCTTAATAAGAAAGCATTCATTGGACATCAATGTTAGGCGGGCTTTAGCTTAAGTTAGTAGAATCTTTAATTTTCTTAAAAGAAGTATTATTAGATGGCATCTGCCTTAAGTTCTGAGAGGTTTTTACTTGTTATTCACAGCCATATTCAATGCAAGTCACGAAAAGAATGAATTTTCACCATCTTATGACATGAAAATTCATGAAGACTCGAAGAAAAAGTCTTAGAAAATAAATTCTAAGTTTTCATTTTCTCCAGAAGTAATAAACAAATTGCAGTTGTTGTGCAGGTTTTAGAATATTCTTTTGGTAGCGTGATAGCTGAAAAAAGGCGTTTGGAGGTCTTTGTGAAAAAAAAAAAATAATGTGAAACCTTTAATGATAAAAATGTGAACGATTGACCGGTTTGGTTATTGAGAATTCATAAAGATTAAATTAAATTATGTATGCTATCTTAAATAAAATATTCCAAATAATGAGGGCAAATTCAAGTGCTTGCTTTTAATGTCAGTTGTTCCAGTTTGTCACACAGTAAACAATTGCTTTGCTTTATTTTTATGGATTGCACTTGAATGACAAACGTCTTTTAGCGATTCTTGGCCTTTCTGCAAATACCAAAGTTAACCAAGATTTCCCGTTCTTCCGTTTAATAATCTATATTCAAGTTCTAAACTGTTAGATTTCTAGGTTTCTGGAAATCTAGCAGTTTTGATAATAGACTGATAATAGACTGGCGGACGGAATGTTAACTGTTAGAAAGCTCTTATATTCTAATGTTTTTTTACTCTTTATCTGTATTAATGTTCATTCCGAAAGCTATATTGTAAAACCCATATTTCCCTTTACATTAGAAAACAATTGAGCAATGATAATTAGGAATCATTACTTATGTTGATAACTAGTCTAATACTTTTTGACTATTAGCAAATCCAAAAAAGAAACGCTCACTGACCCTGATCATGTATTCTTAGCTTAGTTTTAATGTATCTGTCTTTGATTTCTAATGTTGAACTTGTTACTATTCGACTCAAGAACTTGAAGACAATTTTTTTCCCCTTTTCGTTTTTTCGATTCCAAAGTCACATCGCTGCTAAATGACTCCCCTGTCTCTTCTCCTTCTCTATTCCCTGACATCGTTTCTTCTTCAATCTCATCCTCAATTTTGAATTCAAGTAAGTTTCCTTTGAAGATGACCCAGTCATTGCAAATTTAAACAAAACTGATCCCAGCCATCTAAGCAGAACACAACAAGGAATGGCTTTTATTACGGTAGGAAATCAGAAGGAATCTAAAGGATTTGTTTGAAAATAAGAAGAAACTTTTGTTTAATGGTATAGAATGCATCAGATTTAAGCAAAAAAATTATGAAAAGAAAATACAAATTGTTATGCCTTTCTAAAAAAGAATGCGATACATTTAACACTCGAAATGTTTCTCAGACACGGCAAAGCCTGACGTTCCTTACTGGATAACCTAATACATTCTTTAATAATAAAACCATATTACTAATGCTCTTTTATAAATTACCTTTTACTAAGATGACGAATGAAAAAGTTGGTATTATTGTTACTGTGGAATACAATATACAACTCTGTTGTTGTAGTAAAGTATTCTAATTTAGAACTCGAGGGAGATCCCAGCGGTTATCAGAATTGAACGAAATTTGAAAAATTACAAATTTCAAAGTAGAAATGAAATTAGAAAAAATCTTCCCTAGAACATGGAAAAGTTGACAAGAACAGAAAAGAAATTAGTTCACATTTTCGCCACCAGATAGCACTGTTAACACTGCATACAGTGCTTTGCATAAAAAGAATGGGATAGAACATTCGTTTTCTTTGGTATATGATGCCTTTGTTTTTGTTGCACAATCGAACACTTGTAATCTGTACTATCAAATTATCCATAGATAGTAGAATTATAATAACAACTGTTCTTCACAATATTTTAAGCACCATATTTGAAAGTAAGTTTCTTCAACATTACATTTATTTAGCATTCTCTAAATACAATATGAACATATACAAAAAAGTTGGTGTAAAAATTTAATTTACTTACCTAATTTATTAGTATATTAATGTGAAGTTCAAAGTGTAAAGACGTACTTTATATTCTAATAAATTTTGAGTACAAACTATCATCAAAAATATTTTACTACTTAGTTTGTAAGATATTATAAGATCTTATCTTACAACTGAATTGGTAGGAGATGCTACGGCAATTGATTTTGTAAATTTCAAATGAGGAATTAATAAAATGATTAGTTTCAAATATCAGCAATGGCAATAAATGGCGACATATTTACGTGTCAACAGTAAGTCTTTTACAATAGATGCTCTTTATTTATTTCTTCTAGAAGTTATTTTTTTTAGTGTCCTCCTAAAATACTTACATTTCGTGTAACATCTGCAACATGTTAAAATTTTAGAACCAATCTTGCCCTTAAAATTTACTTATCAATGTCAATGATAAGTTATTATTATGAAGCGACTTCTCTATTTGTCTCGTAAGTTCTTCAATAACTCAACTGAAATTGAAAAAAGAGAAAATCAAAACCGACATCATACACATAAAATCCCAGAATTCACTCCAGAACACTGGACGGTGGCGCTGCTCTAGTCTACGAGCCCGTGTTACGTTTGCTTTATTGTGTTTTTTTTTTTTTTTTTTTAATTTCTTTTACTTTTTTTCATTTCTGAAGCAACTGTGGAGCTAAACTTTGAATTTTAGTTACATAATGATATAAAGTTATATAATTATTTAAATTTACTGTTTTGTAGATTTCTATTACTATGTCGGCATTTTTGACGGTAAAATGTTAATGTACATTCCTTAGCGTAACATTCGCCAATAATATTTGTAACATTCGATATTGATATCACAACTGGGAATCGAATGTTTTTTTAGTTTTTTTAGTCACTTCTTCAGTAGTTGTCAACTAATCCATTTATGTATTCCATTTCAGAGTACCGCTTTCTAGGTTTCCACATCGTCATCTTTTTGAATGTTGAAAAAGTTATTCCTGCATACATTCCCGCAGTCAGTTGCTTTTAAATTAAAACTGTCCCATTATTATTCTTGCCTAACATAATGTACATTTACTTGCAATACCTACTAGTTCTTTTGTACGTAACCACTGTTACATCTAATGAATAGACCACTGGTGTAGGCAATGCAGTGCAGTGAATAGCTTCGAGTCTATTTATCATCTTTATTCGCTGTTTGTTCTTTTCTTATGTAAGCATCTTTTCTTTTGTTTGATACTAAGAAAAGCCCTTTCGTCCTTGTGAATACAACTTCTGTTTGGATTTGCTCTTGAGCTTAAAATACGACTTCGCAACCTAAACTCAAAATAAGAATCCCAGAAATATTTAAAGGAGAAATGTGATATTGAGAAATTACTGTAGTTTTGAAGAGTCTTCAAACCAGTATTTAAAAATATCTCATTTCTGAAATCAGAATGATTTTTCCACCAAAATATGTTCTAGATTTTCTTTTGGTGCATCGTTAAATGGATAATAACAACATTGACTGTGCCTTCTTTCTATTAGGTCCGCAACAATAAATAGTTGGTAAATAAAATTCACTGTTACGGTTATTTGTCAGAAAATTCAGGCATCATTGTCATTGTTAACCAAATAACAATGTTTACACAGATATCTGCCACACTTTGTTCATCAATGACAAAGATGTCATCAAGAACCTATATTTACCGCCACGAATGCTTGCTTTGTATGGCTATTTCTATGTCTGGGCTACAACACAATATTCGAACATAAATTTCATCAAGCTGCAACCTGCAAATTCAGAACAAAAAAAAAGAAACATACGACATTAAAAAGTAAGTGCAGTAATGATGTAAAGAATGGGAAAATAAAACAAATGTGACTCGCTTCCTACCTACACGACTTTAACAGCTACCAATCAAATATACAACCTTTTAAATGTAACAGAAAATACCCATGTGAATCCCCTGACGCTAAGTAAAAGAAAAAAAAATGCACGAAATTGAATTCCAACAGGAATTTGAATGAAGAATTGGGAAAATATAGCAAAGAAGAAAATAAAGAAAATCATCAAACATTGGCCAAGATGATAAAACAGTAAACATTTGAGAAGCCTAATCCTAACTCAGTGACTGAGTTGTTCTTTTGTTCCAAAGGCAACTATTTTAAATGGAAACTCCACGTTTTAGACATGTACTAATTTTTATTCCTGCATTTGTGGTTGTAACTTTTAATGATCTCTAATTGGACCAGGCTTGTTTAAGTTAATTTTCTTCCTATGATTTTGATTTCTTCAGTTCATGCAGTAGAAGTTTGGTTCATGAATAATACAAGATTAATAATTTAATTACTTTCGAAAAATGCCTCCAGAGTTGGTACGGGGAAGTTACCAATATATTGTGTTTGCCAGTTGCTGCAATCCCTAAAGGCTTCACACTTTCAACCATATCGGAAATGGAAAACCTTCAACTTATTTCATCATGTCTTAGTACTTTTAATTCTCAAGCAGTTGGTCAAACAAAGAAGTACCTGAAAAATCTGCATTTTCCTAAATATTTAAACACCAGAAACAAAATTTCCCTGATTTTTCTTTTTGTTTTTAATTAAAATATCAGGTTTATAAATACTATCAATTTTTCGTTTTAGTATCTTTTTTTCTGCAGAAAACGAAAAGCTGTATTTCTTACCTAAGCTGCTTGTTTCGTTTCTTTGTGGTTAAATATCTTTTATGGTGAGCGTTTTTATTTTCTTAACTTTTCTTTTTGAGGGGTCACTTGTCATCTTAAGAATATATTACTTTTCCCTTCATACGCTTTCTTTGCTTGTCAGGTAGCCCTGGCCGAATTGAGCCCAATAAACTCGAAACAGCTGTCCCAGGGTTACCTTAACTCAAAAGGCTTTCCTTTAGCTTTCTTAGACTTCAAAAGAAATTAAATGTTTCGCTTCTTTGGTAGGGAGATTTTATATTCATCTCCACATTCAAGTTTCTCGACAAGAATCCACACAAAAAATTTCCATGACATCATCTCTGTCTTAAGAATGCATTCCATGTTTCCAGAATATCTACTCATTGTTTCAGACGTAGAACAACTACAACCACAGGCTGACCTATTTGATGAGCATCATTTTCCCCTGATGGAAAAGTAAAATATTTATTTTATTCTATTTCTTTGTATAGTGAAATTTGCACTCAATCTTTCCTCAACTCTTGTGTGAAATGAGCACTAAAAAAGTCCACAAAAATAAATACGGTAGTTTTCGTTCAAGGATTCTCGAATGCCACAAAAATTACTGCTTTTCTTGCAGTAAAAAAATGTTGTTGGTGAAGGAGCCTTTTTTTTTTTTTTGTAGGTTCTTCAATTTTGAACAGCACAGTCGATCCCGGCAGGAATTTTTGTGGGCGTCTATCAATTGATGTCTCTTCGTGATCCACAATGACCTTTCTGTGTCTTCCACCCACTCACGAGTCTTGTACACGCTTCTTCAATCTTCATCGAGGACCCTCTTCTTTTCCCCCTCTAGATCCCTGTCGTATTGGAGACACCTAAAGGGCAGCGCGTGTCAATTCTCATTGCATTGCACGACAGACCAGTCTCTTGTTTAAAGAAAGGATTAGCCTTTCAAGAATTTATGTATCCTTAGGTAATGTTATCAATCGAGTCTGTAGATATTTCTTTGTAGAATTTTAGATCAAAAGATCTTGGAAATAGAAAACAGAAAAAGGAAAATGGGAAGAAATGTTAACTGAAAATGTAAAATTTCCTTGTAGTTTGTGTTAAGTTGAAGGAAGTATTGTAGTCGTGATGTATTCCCTTCTTTTATTTGTTTATTTTATAAATTCCGTAATTTATATATTAATAGTTCTCATTTTAATCATGCTTTCCCTTTAATCATGATATCGCGAAAACCAACTGCTTTTCTCCACGCTTTCAATAAGGCAATCTTATATCCTCTAGTTCGAGACAAAGTAGTCTCAAAGATTTTATTCAACATTAGCACAACACAATGCCAACTCAACAATACGATCCATTTGTAACTGATTCTCTACTTAAAAACACTTATTTTAAAAAGAATAGAAAGGCCGTGAATTTTCCAGTTAATTTCGATTTGAAGTATCCGTGTCATGAGTCGGTTCGTTGAGTTTCAAGATGGTTGATGCTAGTACGAACGCAGCATAGACGAGACAGAACAAATATATTATTAGATACTATTTGCTTTTATGAAACGTTGAAAAAAAATCTTACTACACATGAGTCTAGTTTTTGTCAGTTTTGTTTTTACTGTCGTCACTTGTTCAGCATTGTTAGAACATTTAACAGCAAAGCAATGTCTCACTACAACATCTGAAGACCTTTCAATCAAACGAATGGATTCAGCATTTTTTAAAATGGATTTATTAGAATAGGATACCTGTTAGTTTTACTCAAGTCTAGTTCTGTATTATATTATTCAAGTTGGGTATTAGTATATTTTCCAAAGGAAAAATACAATATTTCGTTCTCCCCTACCTGAACAGATGATGAACGTCGATCGGGGTCCTAGATCACGAATATATGCACCGTTCAAATTCTTCTTCCCGTGATATATGTATGCACTGTATCTTCCACTTTTTCACGATTTTTTCCTATCCTCAAACCCTTATATTCTTGTTGTTTTTAGAACTTTTGCCACAAACTTTTTAGAGCTTTTAGGGCATTGGTTCAACTTCAAATAAGTAATCAAATAGTCTAAATCTGTTTACGGATTTTTAGGGGACAGGCCTGGAGCATGACCTCAAAGTTGTGACCTCGACAACTAACGTACATTTTGCGCTTTGGAGCTAAAACTGCTAGATACCCTTAAGAGCTCGGCTGGTATTGTATTTCAACCAAATCGGATCACACGTGTCTACGGCGGCCGATAGAAATTTCCACTTTTTGACATTTTTTATATCTTCAAAGCTTGTACTCATGTTGTTTTGTTTTTTGTTTTTGTTTTTTGAGCTTTTCCCACGAACGTTTTAGGGCTTTTAGGCATTGGTTTAACTACAAATCAGTAACAAAAAAGTCGACATCTGTTCACGGGTTATTAGGAGGCGGGGCTTAGAAGTCGGGCGCAACCTCAAAGTTGTGACGTGGGTAACCCATGCAAATTTTGAGCTTTTCAGCCAACATTTTTATGGCTACTAGATACCCTTAAGGACTCGGATTGTATTATCAATCACTATTCACAAATCTCAAGGTGATTCATCTTTGGGAAATACGCTTACCGCGGCTGAAGATGAGCGGTAGAGATTTTTTTTTTTTTTACCTTTATCATTTCATTTATGCTAACAAAAATATAAACTAAAAGCTTGATTAATCGTATTAATTCTTCGATTAAACGAAGAAGCAACTGTTGCTAACAACGAGTGATTGATAGATATTGAGACTTGTCGACTCATCACTAGACTTCATTTATCATAAGATCTCGAATAGTGATGAGATTTTTTAATATCCTGTCACACCGTCAATCTTTTTATCCTGAATTACGAAATGCGATAATATGTATCGAAATGTCGTGTACGAGAGGATAAGATGGATAAGTTGGCCTTCGTAAATGCCGCTTCTGCCTTACCTACAAAATCCAAAACAAGAATGATGGTGTTTATCTATAAAGCAAGTGTAGAAATCTTTTGGCGAATGAAAGGAATTACTGACCAAAACAGAAAAAAAAAAAAAAACCCTTTGACATTAACATTCTCGGAATGTCTGACTTCAGGAAAACGTTACAGCTCTACTAAACATCTCCTTGGGAAAAACTCTACAAGATCTTTTTTTTGGTTGAGTAAACGAGAATTTAATATCACGTCAATAAAAACGAGTTTCGCTTTATTATCAAATTATTTGGAAGACCTTATAAAGAATATCCGTGTTTTATGGTTATAAAACTAATGAGGTTAGGTTTTATATTTTCCGGCTGCTCTGTAAGAATTTCAGTACCAAGGTTTCAAAAGCAAAGAATAACGTAATTTTTTTACTTTTTTTCTTCTTTCATTGTAATAGATATTAATGATATGTATTGTAATAAAATCACAATAAATACTGCCAACACAATGCACTAAAATTCCTGCAGTAATAACATTTTTTTTTTCTTTTTAATTCTTCTTACAAACTTCACTAGTTAAATATGGTAGGTTTTTTTTTCTTTTTTTTGAGACCTCGGTTTTTTTTTTTTTGTAAGAAGACAAAGCTGTAGTGAGTTTGAATTGCACTCAGGTAAATGCGGGCTTGTGTGGGTGCTTCTACAAGAGAGAGGTGCTTCGGTTTCTCTCTCTTCGAAAGCTCCTTTACAAAAGTATTGGTTGAGGGAGTGTACAGAGGACGGAGAAGCACATTACAATTCCTCCGAACGGGAATGAACCTACACCTCCATTTATCAGGAGAGAAAAAAAATGAATATTACATGAAAAGCATTTCGAATGCAGTTGGACCTACCACCCACCCATTCCTCCCTCAATCGCATTTTATTCGCGAGACCAACTCAACAAACTATTGGTTCTTCTATTCCGTTCATTTTTCTCCTTCAATATCTTGTTTTTTGAGTTTCGAACAGATGATGGCAGCGGAATAACATTTGAAAAAGTAGACAATTCCAAAGGAAATACTGGAAGTCCTGCATTCATGTTTACAAACATACAAGGAAACTTGCAAAGAAAAGGAAATGAGAGTTTCTTAAATGAGATTGTTTATTATCTGAAAAACATAATCAAACTTTTGATTCATTGGAGTTTGTCTTCGTTGCTGTTACTTCCTTAAGTGAATTTTTTTTGTTGGTAGAAAGACGTCAGAATTGGCGAAACCGATTTTGCGGTTTATTGAAGCAACTAGAAGTCGTTCATCCGCAACTCCTAAGCCGGTAATTTGCTGAGAAAAACGACTTAATTTTGATTCATATTTCATTCAGTGACGAAGAAGGCCTAGAAAAAAGAGTAAAGCTAAGCATTCTTTTATGATCTTAGCATCAGATTTACAATTAAAATAAGGATTTCATACACATTTTCAAATATTGATTGTTGTAGCTCTATAACTACCAGCCCTTCCTTTAGATGCTTTCCTACACACAGTCCTCTTTACATAAAGTAAGGAAACCAAGACATATTATTATTATTATTATTATTATTATTATTATAGATAATAGTTCGTTCGTTTTAAGAAAAACAGAACTACAAAAATATTAAATTCCTTTCGATGCCTTCTCTTTGTTGTACGGGTAAATTTGAAATGTTTCAGTGTTTTTCTTTATTTAGGAAAGTGTAGCATCCTGTTATTCGTTATAATATTCTTCCAGAGCTCAGTCATTTGTTTCATCTTTTTATACTCAGTATGTAATTGCGGTTCATCATATTCAAAATTCTTCTTACTTTTAATCTGAGTCACACAGTCTTCTTGTAACAATTTTACTTCTACACATGCGTTATTTATTTGAATGCAAAAGCATAGGAAGGAGAACTACCAAGACAGTTTGATTTATTTTCTTACCGAGACTTGTGATACGTCTTAAGAAAGTCTAGTTCTGGGCTAATCCTTAACTGAAGACGTTGCCAAAGATAGAAGAAAACCCCACAGATAGTATCCCATTCTATTATTATTCATGATATGAAATCTTCTGTAAAATTATAACCTTAATATAGTTAATAAATTAAAATCTTTGAAGGTATTAGTTATCTTTCACCTTAATGTTAACGAAACCTAATCAGGAAAGAACCTTAATGCATTCAATTCTGTAATGATCCATTTTGCTCTGTTCCGTTTAGCGCTAATAATTGGATACTAAACATGGTCTAAATAGTCTGAACTATTGTCCTCAGAAGGAAAGTTGACCGGCGGAAGTTTGAACTGCGCAGCCCTTCCGGTAGCTGATCAATTATGTTTTCCTGTCACAATGGACGACAGAGTCTGTTTTCACTGAGAAAGACATGTTGATAACGCCAAATTAAAACTTCTCTCGACTATTTAGCGTTATTTCAATACCAGTTGCTAACAATAAGTATTTATACAAATAAATAAATATATATTATTTATAAATACAATGCTCTTTTGCAAAGTAACAAGCCTTTACCGTAATGGCGGCGTCCTGTCATAACATCAGACGAAAGTGCCTGACCAGACTAATCAATGATACATGCGCAGATCTCACAAAAACAGGGCGGCCATCTCTCATTGGGAGGACAGTACGTATTTGGGAGAGAGAAAAGTTAAAAAATTCAGTTCTTACCATAATTTCGTCATTTCTGCTAACATCGAAACACTCACCTGTTTGTCTTGTCTTTGACATACACTACACTTCTTTTCCCACATTGTGTATCCTTATGTTTTCTCCACTCTGTCTTAAGACGTAAAAGACAACAAAGCAATTTTCTTTTTGCTCCTGTGAACAAAATGGATTCCTTTTTTTTATTTTTCTTCCTGTCTTCTTTAACTTTATGTTTTTTCCTTCCAATATGCCTTTATTTGTATTCCTTCTTTTTACAATGCCATTGGAAAACATTACTTTTACTAAGTTATTATATGCGTGATAAATATCGGTCGACTGCTTCTAATGTTTTATTTTTTTTTATTGTTAAAGTCAATGGAATTTTAAGCATTAGGAAGATCTGAAGTAGATTAGGGAAATGAAGAGTTGAATAGTAGGATAATCTATTGGAGATAATTTGAGTTATATTGTCATTAATCTTGATTGTACTTGAATATCATTTGGATCCGTGTTATAAAAGTAATGGATCTCCTATTAACCCACGTTTTCGCAGCATGGATAGAATCTAAGCCTTACTATGAGGAATGGTAAGGGCATCAACTGAAATTAAGAAGTCTTTTTCACAAAGAACTTACTGAGATGTCTTCTCCAGTGTAAGGAGATACCTTTTGCAACAACTTTATTACGACTTTAGATACATATTTTAATTTGGTCTGTCCTTTAATAAAATCCTTTTACATTTATATAAAATGAGAATAAAATCCTGGTTTTCTACATCTCCTCATTACTTTACCAGTACTTGGGTAAGAAGTTGATGATTTTGGTGTAAATGGAACGATGAGCCTAAAGCTCCGAAAATACGTTGCGTCATTCTATTCGAATACCAGGACATTAGAAGAATTCGTTTCCATACACTAGACTCTTTCCCACAGCTGATCTTTAAGTTATTTACTTTTTCTTTCTCATTAATTTTAAGTTGATTCCATGTAGCTTCTTCTTACTTCGTACTTTCCTATTTCTTTTTTGGTTAATGAGCAATTCTTTCTTATCAGTTTTTCTTGGGATCGAATTGAGACAAAATTATCGAGAATTAAGATTGTTGTACAAGTATTTGAAAGTTGCAAGAGTGTTCATACTTTGTCTTCTTTTAACAATGGTAAACATTGTTTATTAGTTTTTAACATTGCTTACTAGTTTTATCGAGAAGCTCTTTCATTTTCATTACCTTCAACCCATTTCCCTTTTATTTGGAATTCCGATCCCTTCGCGAATTCGATAAAACTTGAATATAGGGAAGAATTGCCAAGCCTTCAAGACAGATTCGTAATGTTAACATCGGCTTTCCAATTTTATTCGCTGCAGTCAACTCACTAATCAAACTCAGACAGGATTATCGTTAATCGAAATAAAGCTTACATTATCCGAAATCAAAGATCGATTTACTCGCTTGGATTTAACTAGAATAATAGAATAATAAAATGGAGAGGGGGCGGACAATCACCGACTACCATTAGTTATCTAAACCACTGCTAGGAGGCGTTTGATCTTTGTTGAAAGACTTGTAGAATGTTGGATTTCAAAATTACATATTTGCCAATAGTGCGTGTTCTCTTTCGTCATTTTATTAAAAGGTAAGAGTTAAAATTAACAAAATACTAAATGGATTTCATGTTAATAGTAATTTCTTAATTAAATTCATTTTTTATCATCCCTAAATTTAGTTCTATAAAATAAAAAGCTTCTGAAATAATAAAACCCAAAGCAAAAAGTAGATATGACTGAAGGAAAACTTGTAATTACTTTGTGTATCTTAGTTACAAGGAAACCATTAGCTTAACTCGTTGTTTCTCTGCGTAAAATTAGTTATTTGACGGAGATGGAATGTTTGAACAGGGAAACGCCTCACTTTCCATCGACCAATTAGCTTTCACTTTAATTATCCTCTTTGGTGTCTTTCCATCAGGATATTACGAAGCCATTTTTATAGCGATTAAAAATATTTGTAAAAAAATTACAAGAAAGTTTTAACAAAAAGTACTCGCTTATCTCTTGTTTGGTGTTGCAATGTTCAAAAAGTAATTGTAATTAATAATGCCAGTTATTTTTAACCTATTATTTTCATTCCATAATAATATATGTGATCTTGTAACAGGCGAATTATTGAATTGTTATGATTTTATTTCTTAAAACACTTTCTTCTAATATTCAAACAACAACGTTTTCTGTATCTTTGAAATATCATTGATACTTTTTACATTTAATCCACTTAATCCTGCACAGAGATAAACTGTTATGTTTTCTAGTCTGATTTGGGTTAATTTTTAAACAAGTTAATTGAAATACAGTAGAACCTCATTTTAACGGACCTCATTATAATGGACATCGCTTATAACGAACAGTTTTTAAAAAAAAATATAATAATAATAAAGGATGCATATGTTTATCGGACGAGTTTTACATTTCCAAGCAAGCGATTAAACATCGATCGTTTAATGAAAAAAAAAATTTTAACGTGCCCGATGATTCAAAGAATTGAGTAAGCAAACGAAGGCACAACGCTACAAGGAAGGAGTCGCAACTTTGTAGCGTTGTTCCTTCGTTTGCGTTCTCAATTCTATCGATCATTTAATTTCGTTATTGTCTGAAATTCCACAAATTGCCGCACACACTCATCAGTTTTTATTCAGTAACCTTTGAGTCATGTCGTTAAGTACTTTTTATAGCTAACTATTGTCCTTTCATTGATGTACACCCTGATGCATTACACCGATATAGAATTATTTGTTATAAACCGGACTTTCATTAAAACGGACAACCTTCAGCCCCAATTAGTCCGTTATAATGAGGTTCTACTGTATAACTTGCTTCCTTGTAACGGTTGTTTTTAAGCAACTGTAAACTGATAGGAGTTGTATTTCAAACAATACGTTTTTCCACAATGTCCAAAAACAGGACGCTATTACTGCAACAGATGATAAATTATAGATATTCAAACTATCCACACACTTTGAATACCTCTAACTGCCCTTTGGTGTAAAGTAGATAGGAGGATCTATCGATTCAGCAACCAGGGACTTTCAATCAAAGACACGAAGTAAATTCTAGGAAAGGTAACGAGTCTAAGCTTCATTTAATTTAAAATTCGGCTGATCTCATTTAAATCACTGTTAATTCCCAGTATTATTTTTTTTGACCACTTTTAACCGTTTTTTGGCAAAATTTAGAAGTACGAAGGTAGGTCTCTGTCTAGAGTAATGAGTGTAACATATTCCACATATGATACATTTCAAATGTATTGTATGGTTGCTAAAGATGTTAGAGCGAGTTTATGCTGAAAGGCGCCGCTTGCTGAGATTTTGTACTTTTGTACAAGAGAGACTATTGGACAGAATACGTTGCTGCTGTACCATAGATACTCATGAAAACGATACTGGCAACGTTTACGCATTTCCACAACTTTCTTGTAATGACTTTCCATGACTTTCTTTCAAAGTCACTTCCGGGATTTGTAGTTTACTGTTCTTCTTCTGAAGGAAATGTTTTTTTAAAGTTTTTGAGTTAAACAGAAGATATTATACCGAACCTACTCCAAAAAAATCCTGCTTTGGAATCTTCTCTGTTTTGATTTCCTGTAATGAAAATCTGACTCAATATTTGATTCAACCAAAGGAGTAGAACTCAAGCTGTGGCGCCATCTGTTGTCTGCTTTGAAAATTGCTGTAAAAGTACTTAGGCGTCAGCAGTCCTAGGGCTGAAGCTAGAAACATGTCGTAGCAGCTGAATATTTGTAAAAAAAAAAAAATCTGATAAAAAAAATGTAATTCAGCCTTTGATTGTAGCATTTTTCAAACAAAAAACTTTTACTGTTCCACTATAAATTCATAACAATGATGTCAATAAAAAAGACCTTCAATAGAAAAATTGGTTAGGCTTTGCTAATGTAGTGATTTTATGGGTTAAATTAAATCGTTAGATTCAGATTGCTAAAAAAAAAACATTTGGTTTCAAAACTAGATTAATGGTTTTTCTATTTGTCAAGCTGAATGCCATCCAGGGAAGTTCTCGACGAGTTATACAGAAAAAAATAAGTTTTTTTTTTTGTTTTTTTTTTCTTTAACCAATGGATGGAACTAAAACATTTTTGAAACTGTTGACGTCCGTCACACTGTGAGATTTAAATTTATCGGGCAGTATCTCGAGACAAACTTTCTGAAATATACACAATTTCTGCAGTTTCGTTTATAACTGATTTTTATCGCTCGCTTATGTTTAATTATTCAGTTTGTGAAGTTTCATTAATATTTACCATAAACGTTATTATAAAAAAATCTTTCTTTAAAGTGGACCTATATGTTTCACCAGATAAATATGCTGTTGGTCTACCGTTGTTCTTGTATTTCCGCCTGGATGCCTCCATTATTTCACGTAAAAAAGGACCAGGCATCAGCGTATATTCTGGTGGGCGGCATTGATAAATGGGCCGTAACTTGAACCGACGGAGGAAAAAGCGCTCGTGCTCTGCAGGTCGCGACGTGTAATATCTCACGTCGACTGGCTGTGGTGCTTATTTTTTTTTCCTTCCTTTTTAGTTGCATCTTCCTCTGCTCGACAGAGGTCTCCACTTGTTTCCGGTCCGCCCAAACGCCCTTTGATCTCTGTGGGAGTCGGTGCATTCCTCACGGTTGGCATCAAGGATCCCGTTGTTTTGCCGGCTGAACTCCCACTCTTCGATCCAAGTACGACAGATTGTTTGTCGAGTGTTGGGTGGGGGTGTTAAGGTCTCAGAGAGCACCTTCGCTTGTCACGCGTCTTGACTTATCACGCACTTTTTTTTTGGTACCGAAAAAAAAATTAAGGCAGAACCTGTGTTAATGAAATAGGTTTTTCTTTTTATAATTTTTGTGATTATAATTGTTATTACATCTATATATATATATATATATATATATATATTACATCATAAAACTCACGATCAAGTTATTACGTCTATTCCTTTTTTTTTCCAACAGAATGGTTAAAAATACTTTTATTTGAGTTTTTGGACTTAATAAAGTAATTGCAAGCTAACTAAAAAATTGCAAAAAAAAATATGAATTTGAACATAAAGAGCATCAGTATTGCCATCTATTTATTTAAACTATGTTACCAATCGCACCCTGTTTTATAACAATCTTCCTTCAATATAGAACCTATCTTTTTCATATGAGGAGCATTTTACTTCCTTTGTTTCGTTTCTCACTAAGTAAAGAATACTCAATGAGAAAAAATATTCCAGATTTGCTCAAAATAATGTTTTTAATGAAAGTATTAACCATTTGATTCTTAAACGTTCTTTATTCAAAGTAAAGAGTTTACATTCGAAAAAGGAAAACCGGCGCGAAATATTGTTCTTAGACTCCTTGAAAAAAAAAAAAACAATTTACCATCTTAATCTTTATTAATCTTAATCAATTTACCATCTTCATCTCAATGGTATTTCAGAGATTAAGATTACAACTCTAAAATGTTAAAGATTTCACAAATTTTACAATATTAATGCCCTTTCCTAATCAGCATCTCAACTAAAAATAAAACTAAGCTGAACTGTTTTTCTTTCATTAATTTATTCTATAGAGTGAATCCTAAAGAATTGAACCTTAAGTTCAAATGATTAAGACCAAAACACTGGTTTAAATAAAATAAAAAAATTATAAAAAATTTAAAGATTACACAACCGGTTTCGTCTCCAAACGAGGCTTTAACGATTGATAAAATGGAAATATCAAGCTTGAAATTTAAGAGGTTTTACAGCCAATGAAAAAGCTTCTTGTGAGTAGTATTTCCTGTTACATCTGGTATGCAAAGTTGCGGTTACATGAAATTTTATGTGGCCTTATCAAATCTGGCATGTAGAATGAAGATAGCACTCGTTAAAGCCTCGTATGGAGGCGAAACCGGTTGTGTTATCTGTAAATTTTGTATTTTTTTTTTATTTAAACCCCAGTGTGTTGGCCTTAATCAAATATAGTCAATAATATGTGCAGACATGAAATATGAACCTAAAGTTTTCGTTTTAAACCTCAACCGAATGAATTGGAACTGGAACAGCGTTTCAGTTTTTCTTTTTCTTTTACAAGTCACATCATTTGTACGAAGTGACCAACGTCCTTCGAGACCAATGCCATCATTTCTGGTTTACACATAGAAATTTTAGGTTCGGTTCTATAAGAATCGCCCTTTTCAAAGAGGTTTTGCATGTTATTCAATTTTCTTTTATTAACATGAAAGTTATACTAAGTCAAAGATAAAAAAACAGCAACAAAACATTATCTACGAACGTCTGCATTGATAATTTACAAATCAACTAAAGGTAGAAAACCATTGAATTATGAGGAAAATGAAAAGATGGAGCTTAAAACAATAATTTCTCTATAAATTAATTAAAGTAGTACATCCCTAAGAGTTCAGCTCATAAGTCACTCACATCTGAAACTAACTCTGACACGAAGAGAATTTTACGAACGAAACGAATTTTCACGTGAAAAACCTGGTCTCCCTTTCTTCAAGTAATTTCAAGAATTATGAATGACGTGCTTTTAAAACAAGCTAAAACAAAGAAATGTATTACATTAATTGATTACTAACGTCCCCTCGAATACAATTGAAGAAAATGGAATTTAGAATCTATTACAAAACCTATTATTTTTCTTACTATTTTCTTACTTTAAAATATTTTATGGTAGGAACATGAATTTTGTAAAATATTCTATTAAAATCACTTGGATACTTTCACGAGGTATTTTCATCAAAATCAGTTGTTTTAAAAATCTCGAAATATAAATATTGTTAAGACATCGGAAGCGCAGTGATGCCTCAAGGAATCATCTTCCGATGTCTTATTTACACAAGCCTCAGTAGCGAGACCTTGTTATTTACAGTGACTTCTCCTGGCTGATGATCGCCAACGAGCGTGAAACAGCTGTTCCAGGATGTCACTTGTGAATAACTTGGTCTCATCCATTGTTGTTTTATAAATATTGTTATTAAATAATTTTGAGTTTACGCCGTAAAATATTTTTGATTCATCCTCTTTTATACACGTCCAAAGCTTTTCAAAGTTTGTTGGCCGATGAGAAAGTTGAACTAATTAATTTTTCTTTTCTTTTTTGTGAAAAATGTTTTAGGAATAACATTTATTCGTAAATTAATGCAAACATTAAACCTTATGATGTTCAGAATGCTTACATTTGATTAAATTTCCAAGCACTTGCGTTCACGTGGCCAAAAATCCAATTACAGTCCAAATCAAAGACTTTAGACTTTAGGCCTTCAATAACAATGGGTAGAGCACGTGCCACGATCTGTCAATGAAAAGTGCATTAAATCCTATCAGTGAGAAGTAAATGTTTCATTTCCAATGCTTTCCTAATGAGAAAATAGAAATAAAGGAAATGTCCTCTTCCTACATAGATTTCTTCTCTAGTATACATTCGATATCATCCCTGAAAATTTGTCACGGATTAATAGTTCAAGAGCTTATTTCTGGGCCGTATGTCAAATCTATTTATTTGTAATATTATTACTGTTATATAATATAAAGTTTTAAAATGTTACTTTTTTTTTAAATAAACGTTATTATTCACTGTTTCTCTTGTACTTACTTCAATATCTTTATTGTTATTTCCGTTACACATTAACATTAATACAAATTGTGTTCTATTTCTGCTCCCCAACTGCACAAATGAAGCCTTTAACTCATTCCCAAAATAACTCGGCTTGTTTTTATATCCCCGTTTTTTTCTCTCATGCATTTATAGGAGGTAATTCTTCTTGCACCTTGACTTTAAAATAAAACCCGGTTACTTCGACCTAATTTCTACGTCTCTTTCCAAAATGGCCACAAGCCAACCTTCCATTAACCTTTTGGATGATTCTCAGTGTTATTGTTCAATCCTTTTCAGGTTAAAAAAATAAATAAAAAAGAAATAAAAAAAAGCTCGGCAATAGTACTGTATATAGTGAAATCTTTTTAAATGTATTTCGGAGATTAGAAATAAAGCTATAAGCTTTTAAATAATTGGATAAACATTTTTTTACTCATAAATTTACATTGACATGTTTGTCTGTCAATCTGCCTGTCTTGTTAAAACTTGCAATTGAATGTAATGAATTTTCTAATATATCTCGAACTTTGATTCTTAAATCAGCAAATTGGTTTGTGCTTTACTTTAAATTTCTTAAATTAAAAGTTTATTTATTTATTTAAATTAAATTGCGCTGTGCTTTGCTGCGCGCTAATGAAGTTGCGCAAAGCGCCCATCTCTTTCTGAACGTCAAATTACGGAAATTAATGAATTTCCGTGACTTCCCAAACAATACCGATTTTAAGGGCTACTTACATACATTACAGTCTGATTTCGCTTGCTTCGTAGATACACTTGCAGCGCTATAATTAGAAGGCGTAACCAGAATTGAAAAGTCTCGTTTCTCCTTTTACGACAAGTCAGATTCCTCCCCAAAACAGAGTTGCCGGGCCTCCACTGGGCAGCTTGCCAGGCGCTGTTAAATCACGACCGCTCAAAAGAGTTGTCGTTCGGTCGGTGGCGTTTCAGTGACAGGGAGACCCGCTGCGCGACGCCTTCACGGCGGCGGGATCTGGATTCCCTGGCCGTGCACCGAAACACGACCACCGCTTCAGTCGTAGCTGTCGTAGTGACCTTCAGTTCGGTGTTTGTGCCCGATTGTGTTCGGGCTTCTCCATGCAGTCGCCTAATGGTTCTTGTTTATTTCTGAAATGTTACATATTTTCTTGATCCGACAGATTTCACTCAAAAGTAATGGAAGTTTTGATATTATTTTGCATTTGCATTGAACGTTCGACATCCCCATAGACGTAATAAAACCGTACTAGCAATTCAGTTAAGGTAAAGGCACCAGTTGTGGATCGGCCTAAGCATAAACTTGGTTTTCACCACGAGAAATAGCTAAATAATTTTCATTTTTGAATTTATTCCTTTATTGAGCTCTTATAATTGACATTGTATTACCTCAGTTAGATAAAAAAATATGTACTGCATTTTCACAGTCTTCATTTGTATTGTGACGTTTGATCCACAATTGGACCCCACGAACCGCTGAATTTCCGCCAGAACAAAAGGCTGCAGAATTTCCCGCAAACATGGCAAGAGGCAGAAAACACTATGTTTTATTTTTCTCCCCGGTTATATTAAACCTGGTACTATCATATATCCATTAATTCTAATGTATATCCATTCTAGAATAACTACAAATAACTTTCAGGCTAACTCACCTTAATTTTCTTTTGAAATTCTGACAAATTATTTAACAAATTCACAGGATGGCTCCACTTGAAACTCCAAACAAACTATAATACCAAAGCGAAGGGATCGGGATTCTGTATATCTAAGCCATCTATTGATAACTGTGATAATTAAGACGGTAAACGACTTGATCCACAACTGGTTCCCTTACCTTATATCATTCAATTGTTTTAATATTATGTTACGAAATTTCAAAATTTCACAGCAGTTTATATTTAAGTTGTACATAAATAAATTGAAGGATCTCATTTTAGGGTGGGTATGTCACTGTATGTCTTTGACTGCGAAACTTAACATAAAAATTTTAAATTCTGAAGAACATTTTTACCTACTGTGCTGTTCAGATTTCCTTAGCCTTGCAAATGACTGGATGTATGTTTTCTTTCTGTTAGAACGTCTTTATATATCATTATTCTTTATAAAAATGACTTAATAGAAAGAACTCAACCTCTCATTCTAAACTATCTAACAATGATCAACTGAATTGAGTTTAGTATAGTTTTTAGTTTTTGTTTTGTTTTTGTTTACGTTTTTGTTAATTAGTCTAAAAAAAAAAAGGTTCATCAACTCCCAAGTTCCTATTATTCTTCACTCTGAGTTGAGCCGCGGCAACATCCCATGAGTGTTTTCATCTTTGAGGATCTATCGAACAAACCCTAGAATTTTGGAATATTCGTCAGTGCCATTGACAGCAGGAGAAGAAGCAGACAAATACAGGAAAGAAAGGAAACATCCATTCGGACGCCAGGATTCGAACCCAGGTTCCGACATTTCTGCCTCGCGGGAGGCCGCTGCCTAATCCACGAGGCCTTGAAGAATAACTTACACATTTGTAATGAATATGCACAAAAAGTCTCATTCTCCTTAGGATTGTAGATTAAAAAATCAATAAGTCCTTAAGATTTTAGTCATTATTCAAAAAGGAATGGAAAACTTAGAATTATTTGAATTCAAAATTGATAATGATCTACATTATTTTTAAGAATATCATTCCTGTTGAATTATTCTAACAACATAAAAAGAACAGGTAAAATTTTAACCAAGCTTGTTTTTGAGATTGGTTCGGTTGTCTTATTTTTTTTGTTTGATGAGTGGGAGGAGATGATGAAAATCAACCGAATATTGCTCACGGATATCCTTTCGTTTGCCTTTCTCGTTATTTCGTCTACAACCGAATTAATATTTCCTCCAGTCAGTTGGGCGTTCAATAACTTCCCAAGTTTTTCGTGGATCCAGAACATACGTTAAATTTTATATGACTCGGTCGATTATTTAGGCCGAGTTCTAGGAAAGATGCTTTGCGAGGATATTGGATGGCGGGATTTACTTTAAGAAGAGATCTTCATATTTGTTTATTATTATTCGTAGAAAGAATGAAGAGATTTTTCGCTCACCACCCCCTACAAAGATAATAAATTAAACAGTACGACAAAATATTATCTTAGGATTCAAAAATAGTGAATGGAAATATGGGAAATTTTAAAATACTTTTAACGTGTGCGAAAATAACATGACTAAAAAAATGTAATAAAAAAAGCATACAAAAATTTTTTAAAAGAAATTTATAAAAAAATTAAAGAATACTTAGGAACCTTTCGAGTTCCTCCCCAGAACTCCTCTTCAACACGGGGCTCTCTGTTATCTCTTTTTAAAAAAAATTTTGTGGCTGTTTTTTAGTACATTTTTTTATAAACATTAGAAATGAGGAAATTTCATGTTTTATTATGGATCCAGAAGTTAGAAATTTAGAGAAACCACGATTGTTCAGTTCCTCTTAAAGCACCAGGCGCAAAATACCTGAAATACCTGAATATATCCACCAATACTTCAAAGACAGTCCAAAAATTCATGAAAGTTGATAGATCTAAAAGTTGATAAGTAAAAGTTTTTTGTTCAGGACGAACTTGTGATTCAACGTTAACGTTTTTCATTTTTTTAAAGTTGTTAGTATTCCAAAGAATCCTGAGAACTTTCTGTTAATAACGAACTAGACTATGATATAGAAGAGACATTGAGATGATCCGGAACTTTTTTCCTTTCCTATTAACTTAAAGTCTTTCCATTTTTTTAATATTCGTCTGCTGTCGTTATGTATTCTGCTCGTGATATCCTTGTCAGTTGGCATTCGGGAAGTCCATAGAGTCTCCTCCGGTGGATGCGGGGGAAGAAGCAAAACCGCCTGCAGTCGAAAACAAAGTTAAGTGACATTGTGTGTGACAGCAAGACAATTTCGAAATTTACGTTCAGAGATTTTTATATAGACCTTTTTTTTTTTCCTCCTTCCTCTCTCTCTCTTCCTGAGCTGTTTGTTTTTTTCTATCTCAATTTTCTCTCTTCCTTCATTGCTGTGGCAAAGTATCAACTTAACCTATTCTGTTCCGTTTATTTGAAGATTCAAATAAAGTTTCATCAAAGTTTCTTTAAATTAAAGAAAAAAAACAACGAATGAATAAAGAAGTACCGTATTTTCGGGCGTATAAGACGACTTTTTAACCTAGGAAAATCTTCTCAAAAGTCGGGGTCGTCTTATACACCGAGTGCTGAAACTTCCGAGCCGGACTGAGAATCTGCGATCGCCGCATATGCTGGGGGGAGCTCAAAAACGGCCACGGCCGTATCCCCGCCGTGAAATTTTAGTGAAATTTTAAAAATGCAGCATTAAAATGAAGCACCATTTTTATTTGGTGTGCGTTGGAAGAGGGGAAGTCTTATACGGCGAGTACATCCCAAACTCTATATTTTAACTAGAAAAGTTGGGGGTCGTCTTATACACCGGAAAATACGGTAATTGCAATAATTTGCAGTTAGCATCTACTTATGTAATCCTGGATTACCGGATTAAAGACAGTAATTAGTTCTTGGTAAGGATACTGTTTAATAAATATTATCGTATTAAATAGTTATCGTGTGAATTGAATATAAAAGCGCAGTCTTTCTATGTTTTCTTTGAACTTATTGAGCTACCAATTTTTCTTCCAATTTACACCGCATGAAGACTTCTTATCGAATATTTATATTTATTACGCATATTATTTATTTATATAAAGGAATTTTTAAAATATATAAAGGAATATGAGTTAATCGTTTCATTACAACATAAAATGTCAGGAATTATTTTATCAAGATGACGATTTGAAAATATCATGAAAAGATGGTCAAGCGTTAAATATTATTAAATCAAATTTTATTACTTTGAAAGCCAGTTATGACTTTTTATTAAAAACAATGCTTTTTTAAAAAAAAATCAATTCATAAAATAAAACTTTTATTAATACTTAGTTATTTACTTAAAATAACTTTTCAGTTAAATTTTCTTAAGCAAATCGTATCGTGGCAAACACAAACATGAATGTAGTTCTGATTATGTACAAAGCATTGATAACAGTTTTTTTTTAAAACAGAAACAAAAACATAATTAAAGTTATTACGAACTAGCCGGCTACCGTCGCTTCTCTCCGGATGCCTTGCATTAGTTATTCGGAAACCAAATTACATCAAGTGAAATGAAAACCGAAACATAGAACTGAAACTAAATTAAAGTTTAAATTTGAAACAATACATGCAGTGCAATATTTAAATCCAACGTATTAATTAACCATGCCCTTCATTTATTCAGATGTGTGGCTTGATTTAAAACGGCGCGAGCGCCATCTATCGCCAATTTTGGGAATGTTTTAAATGCACTCATTGAAAACTGCGCTAGCGCCACCTATGGGTTTGGCAAGTCTTTCATTCATCCCACGGGAAGTACTTGATCGACCGGGATTAAAAGTAGCCTACGTCGTACTCCGTGTCCTAGACTACCTGCAGGCAGAATTTTATTGCGATCCGCTGCTCCATTGAGGCGTAACAGATTTTCGCTTTGATAACGTAGTTAGGGTTCTTGGTAAATATACTGTTTTGTTTTTTTTGTTTTTTTTTCAGACTTGAAGGAGAAAATAAACTAAAAAATAAAGATAATGAAAATATTAAAAATAAACTAAAAAATAAAGATAATGAAAATATTAAAAATAAACTAAAAAAATGGCTTCCTCCATTTCTGTATAATTCTGTACTCACATAAGCTAAAACAAAAAAAAAAATCATTTCTATTCTAGAGTTACATCGAAAGAATCACCTGCTTTGTTAGAACTGTATTCTCTGGCATTTAAAGATTCTTCGAAAACTGTTTGAACGTAATTTCACAATGTATTCATTCAAAAAAACAGCTTTTTGCTGTGCTCTGCATTAAAAAAAGAAGTAAAATAAAAAAAAAAAATATGTCCTCGAATCACTTATTAAGAGAAACATAAGTTATCAACCGAATCTTTGATTCTCTTTCAAAAGAGAACTTTAGTTTTCATACTTATTTTGAAATATATAAAAGAAACAGGCTTATTTAACGTAACGAAAATAATTGCTATAATTTTTAAATTTAAGATATTAATTCAAATAGTTTTGTTTTGTTTTGTTTCAACCAACAAAAACAGAGATCAACATATTTCATGGAATCTTTATTCAGAGTTGAGCATCAGTTCGTATTCTTTGGTGCCTAAACTCTTTTGGATTGATAAAATACATTTGATCTTTTTCCTCAACAGATGTCGCATCGGTAGAAGCAGTCTTAGAATTAATGATTCATTTTTGAAATCTTTTTTCATGAATCAGACTTTTGCTTTCTTCTCTTGTAATATTTGCAGTTTCGTCTGTTTTTCTGGTGCTTAAAATACAGAGCTGTAGCTCGTTTTTCAAAGTCGATTAACAGACCTACAGTATTTTTTTACATTTTAGCATCTACATATTCACTGTAGATTAATGAATATGTAATCTGTGTATTCACTTTTTATATTAAATTTATATGTCCAAAATTACTTAGGTTCGGCAAATTTTTGTAGAATTTAAGGGATTCATGGTATGTTGTAAAGGACTAAGACTAAATATTTCATCACTCATTTTCTTTGTTGTGTATACAGTTTTACGAATCGGATATTTAGACTCAAATTGTGGTTGAAACAGATTATTTCTGAAATAGCTGTTAAAAAGTGACAGGAATAAGTCGACAGTTGTAGATAATCTAACTACGATATTTATAACCCTTCTCTTTTTTTTTAAAAAAATAATTTTGTAAATCCCCAAATGTCGTTGTTTAAAACAAAACAAATTTGCCGGTAAAAAATGCTGTTTTCATACACGCACTGAAAACATTACCATGTCCGATTTCAACTCCGAAGCCAAGCCCGCTTTTATTTTTTAGTTTTTAAAAAAATATTGTTTAAAAATTTTAAAAATCTTAGTCGAAAATGAGCTTTGTCTTTCTGGAACAATCGTCAAAGCGTCCGTTTGAGGTCCTAACTGCTTCGATTCAACTTGCCTGTAAGTTGAGGAAAGAAGCTGCGAGTTGAGATTAGTTCGACATTTCTGCATTGCTCACGTACTTTTCTTTGGGCCTTTTCTTCAAAGAAAAGCACGTACTTTTCTTTAAGGCTTACTTTTCTTTGAGAACCAGTAAATGGGAATGAAAAGCTTCTCTAAGACAGTGTTGTTAACGCAATCGCTAATGACTGTTTAGGTATCGAAGGCTATCTGTTTGTAAAATCTTTACAACGGGAAACACATATCTTAGATCGAAGATTCCCAGACACCATGGTCTTGAACGTCGTATTCGTTAAGTCAGTGACCCTAACAGTCCAATACGACAGCGCCGCAGTTATTCCTTTCGTCAGAACGTTGACATCGGTCCTCTTTGTCGTCCCTCGGCCGCCGCCGTCGTTACGACTCCCCGTGGGTCACCATTGAAGCACCGGAGTCGCATCTTCGTTCAATGTTCGTTTTTTTCCTCTTCATTCCTTTCTTCTTTGCTCGGGCTTGTTAAGAAAAGAGCAGAATTAAAAAGAAAGAAAGAAAAAAAGAAAAACAGGGAGAAGAGTTAATGAAAAGACTAAAATCGTTACTCAAAATTTAATTAACTTTATTTCTTTCTTTTAAAAAATTTTTTTTTTTTTTTTGTTCTTTCATCGACTCTTTCTGAATTTTTCGAATATTTCCATTTCCATTCATTCAGGTCTTTCCTTAACAGAAAAGGACTCTTAAGAAGAAGAAGGAAAAAAAATATAAAGAAAGGAAATAGTTGTCCAAACTGAAATCCTGCTTCATTTGAAAAGCTTCTTTCTAATCATTGTGAAACGCATTTATTCTCAGAAAACATAAAAGTTGGTGGCTTTTGTAAAGGATTCTCTTTGTAAAGAAGGAAAAAAAAAGAATCTACTAGAACATTCTTCTGTAGTTTTAAGGAAAAAGAAAGAAGAGAATTAGAAAAAAATAAAGTAGATTAATCAAATTGAAAGTTGAAGAGGAACTTAAAGAGTTTAAAAAAAAGAAAGAAGGAAAAAAATTACTAATGTTTATAATGTTACCCAAAACAAAATGTACACATTCTAAAATGTTACTTAATATTATAACTATTATTATTAATAGCATACTCAATATAACTACACGATCAAAGAGAGGTAACCTTACATTGAATGGCTATAAAATGAATAGCTTTTGTAATAGTATCAAAGAATACAGTTTCTATTAACCATGTATTGATAAGGTATTTATTATTTAAGATATATACAACTAGATCTCTGTTAATTATATATGTTGAAAATAGCCATTTGAAATCACAGTTGAAAATAGCTACTGGTCAGGCTGAATGTCCTTTTTTTTTAATCTTTTAGTTAATTTTACCCAAGACGAAAAATTACAGACCTGTAATTTAGATCAAATTTACGTAACTTGGGATATCTTGAGCATTAATTATATGTGTTCTGAAATAACTTAAAATACAATAATAATGCTAAATTTGTATGTTTGTAAAATATCAGAACAAACAAACTAGTAAAAAATATCTTTGAGGCACCATTGCGCTTCCGATATATTGGTATACTAGCCTCAGTACGGAGACCTTGTTATTTACTGGTGACTGCTCCTGGCTGATGATCGCCAACGAGCGTGAAACAGCTGTTCCGGGATGTCACTTATAAATAATTTGGTCTCATCCATTGTTATTAGTAAAAAATATATTGAAAGAAATCACGTTTGACCAGAGGACAAAAGTCTTCTCATTTGAGCAGAAACTGTTTTTATAAATAAATCATAAATAAAGAATAATCAAGAATAAATAAATCTGTTTTCAACTGCAAGCAAAAATTGACCTAAAGTAAACAACTTTAAACAAGTTCTGAAAGCTGTGTGTGAATGGTCGCTTTTGATTGGTTCCACTCTGCTTTGCTACTTTTGAAATTTATTTAAAACTATTTATTTTTGACGATTTGTTTTTGGTTTTTAATTTTCTTTTTCTTTTATTTTTTCAGTTTTATTATTATTGACATTATAATTTTGGAAGAGGAGAGCTAACAATCGTAAAACGAGATTTACGTGTAATTGTTTTGTAATCCATCTTCCGCATTACAATTCAAAATGGGACTGAGAAATTTTTCAGTCTTCCAGAAGATACGAATGTCTTGTTTTTATTCTAACTGCGGTTACAATGCATTATCATGAAATCTGTTCTAAAATCTTGAATAAGTTTGAACATGGGAACGATGTTCATTTTAGGAGAACGTAATTCAAATATCACAAGGAAAGAAACATTTAGACAGTTTGTTTGTTTATTAATCACTTGTCTACATCAACAACCGATAATACAGAAAATATTCCATTGAAGTTCACCTTTCAATAATTCTGGCCATTTGAACATATCCTAATTTTTTGAATGCTGTGCCGGCGTGGCCGTGCGGTCTAGACGGCGGTCTGCCGTTGCGGCCAGTGTGCCGGTACCCGGGTTCGAATCCCGGTCGTGGCATGGATGTTTCTTCTTCTGTTTCTCCTTCTGTGCGTTCCAGCGGGTATCACTTGATGCTGCCTCCCTTGGCGTACCCTGGGCAACGATTCGTCGGTTAAAGGCATCATATCTCGCCCCTAGTTGTGGCCTAAAGAAAGCTGATCAAACTAGGAGCCCGGGCATTTGTAAATAAAAAAAAAATTTTTTGAATTATTAGTAGATCAAGACTTTGGCCATCAAAATATTTTAATTTTTTTGTTTTGTTTTATAACCATAAAAAAATATTATCAGAGATCTATAACATCAGTTAATGTAACATCCAAAATTACGAAATATAAAAAAAAAAAAAAAAAGTATAAGAAAAAAGCCCAAAAAAGATAAAAGAAATGATATAAGCAGAATTAATTTCCTAATTGAATAGCGTATTGATCTATTACACAGTTTATTATAATACTTTGAAAAAAGAAAATTATAGAAATCTTAAAAATTACATAGCCTTTTAGATAGCCTTGACGTCTATAAATATGGAAAGTAAATATTTTAAAAGCCACTGACCTCGGCTTTAAATTCTACAGATCTATAGATATTCGATGACCATGTACGCTTAAAAACGTTTATGTATGCGCTGGGATATTGAAAGTAGTATCAACAATCATCAAGTGTCGTGTGAGAATTTGTTTTTTAAAGATGGCGTTAGTCAGTTCATTATTTATATTGAATGTGGCTAAGATACTCAGATTTTATTTATCTATAAACATATAAAATATAAATATGTATTATTAAAAATTTGTGCGTGCGCCAACGTACGTCAGCCAACAATGGAATTTCGCAATAATTCGCACGCGCGTTGCCTGGCAGCAGAAGTATTGTTGCATGGTCAACCCTGTCCAGAACAAATTTCGCACTCGCGTTGCAAAGCAACAAATTTTCGACTGTTATAAATGGATTGCAATATTGTGTTGCACGATGTTTTTATCATTTAAACTTTAATTTATTTTTAGTTTTAGTTTAAGTTTTATGAATAAATAAACTGGTGTTAGTTACAGTTTGTTTTAGTTTTTTCCCGTTACATATGCGAGTGACGGGCAGCGTTAAGTTGCTTTATTATCTAACCTATTCCTTTTGAAATGTTAAAAAAAGTCATGTTGTAGGACGGGAAGCTTCTACATGCTGTGAGCGAAAAACCAAGAATAGAAAACGTTCTATAAAAGGAAGAACATCATGTAAAGTTGCTTTGCATTGACTACACTGTTTTTGTAGACAGCGAACCTTTGCTGTCTTAAGAAAATGGAACAGCAATTAACGCATCCAATTATTATTGTAACTAAACTTTGCTGCCGTTGTTTTCTTTATTTCAAACTACAACGTTATTGTTAATAATTCTAAAGCTACTAATAAAAGAATACAAAGTTTAGATTTATTATATAGAAAGAAAACAAGTTTTTAGTCCATTTTACGAAAAAAAAAGGAGTCTTATATAAAATAACCGTCTCTTTTATATAGCCTGTGTTTTCCTAATAACTTTAAACCACCATACTGATTTCCTTGAAACATGACATGCATATTTACGGAGAAGAGACTATTTTTATTTGATTTTTTTTTTCCTGGCGAATTCCTGTCAATAAATCCTCGTTGGTAGAAAGAATGTTTTTTTATGATTGTCCAAGAATCAATGGATAGTAGTTGTTTATAGTAATTGTAACAATGGATAGTATTGTAACAGTGTTACTGATTTTATTATTTTCTTTTTCTTTTAATTATATATTTCATTCTAGTTAAAATTAATTATACTTAAGCCGTTTATCGCAAAAACTGATGATAGTTTTTGAGCAGATGAAAAATTTGGAGGCAAGTTCTTTGTCTTTGCGCCCTTGATAAAAACGGAAAGTCCTCTTCCTTTGCATTGTTTTCTCGAATTTCTATTTTAATATAAAGCAAAGTAGGTTTAAGTTCTTTCAGGAGCTTCTTGATTTCCGCCTCCAATATAAGTACTTTGATTTTTAATAAGCCTTTTACTTGTACCAGAAAATTTCCTCTCGAAACTGATTGGGTGAAGTTTAAAAACGCGGACGTTGAGTTTTGAGGTTGTGCTGCCATTGACATCCATCAGAAATGCGGCTGTATTTTTTTTTTTCTTGGTTCGCTGACAGTGATTGTTGAAGAAAGTCCATTGTGGCGTACGGTGATCGTTACTCATAGGATTAATGGAACTCTGTCTCTCTCTGTGCTTGCTTGCTTTTTTTTTCCCCCTTTGCCGTCATCATCCCTGCTGTTTTCTCTCGACACAAAACAACATCGATAACCTAACAGCTCACTTCTTTTGCCAGTGGAAGCAATAACAGCATCCGCGCACAAGAAGAGCAACAGCGCTCATTAATTATATCAGATTGTTATCTAGCAAAGAACAGGGCCTTTGCTCTCGTCCATTGTGTACAGGGAAAAAAAAAAAGTTTCCCTGGAAAAACAACAGTTGACACAGTTATTGAATAATATCACCAATAACCTAATTCTTCTGCGAATCAGATAATAAGTGCAATTCAATTATTGACTTCATTCAAATTAGACAGACAAATTGATTTCAATATTAATATGTCATTGTTATCATTTGTGACCTTCCCCCTTTTTTAATTAATTAATACTTTAACGTGGAATTTATAACAATAATCAATAATGAAATAAAAATATTATTAAAAAAAACTGAATTAAGTAAAAACATCGGCTTTTTACCTAAGTAATATAATATGATAATAAAATATAATAATAATAATATTTTGTTTGTTTTGTTAAAAGATTCAGTGATTATAATTATTTCGATTAGATTAACCTAGTTATGAAAATTTTTTGGATGGTTAAGTGAATTTCATTCAGAATTTACCCAATTATAATTTCCTAATAATTTTATTTTTCTTGTTTTTTTTTTCCTTCATTGATAAAAAAACCGATATAAAAATATTATTTTTTGTTATCCTTTAATAACTTATCATTACGTTAATAAGATTTTGTATTTTAAATCTTTAACATTTTAAAGATTTTAATGACATTAATGTGTAGAATAAATAAATAAAATCTGCGACTTTAGAGAAAGTTAGAACAAAATGAGATCTCGTTATAGCAATGGAAAATTCAGGAATAAAGAGTACAGAAAATATATGCCGTTATATAACACGACCTTTGAATCCTAAAAATTTCTTTAAGATAGTTTGATGAAATATGACGCGTAAATTACATAAGAAAGCATCGATATTTATGAGATTTTTTATAAATGAATAAAGTATATGTTCCAATAAAGGCCCCCGGCGTTTATTTGCAAAACTAGCCTCGGCTCCCGGAGCTTAATAGAGACCGGCTGCTATTAGAGGCCGGCCATTATTAACAAAAACCTTCAGAACGCAATATTTTTACATACCGCTAATATTACAAACAGCTACTTTATTTGAATTTCACATGCTACATAAGACTGTTAAAGATAAATGGCAATGTCTTTCTGTACCTTTCGCTGCTAATGACGGGCGGCCGCCTCACCGGAAGTTTCTTTCGCGTATTCCACCGCGCGAATCTTAAAGACCGTTTCGGCGGTATTTTGTAAGGCAATGTACCGTAAGTATTATGCACGACTATAAAGATATCGACGCTTACACTAGTACCGGTAGGCAAATATGAAAGACCCGGCTACTATTAGAGACCGGCGACAATAAGAGACTCGGCGTTTATTGGAGCATATACGGTAATTGTTTTGAAATATTAAAATTTTAATTTTTCACTTAAAATAATTAATTGAATTTTGTGTTTACGATGGCGACACATAGTTTATCAAAAAGCTAATAAATAAAAGTAGAATTTTCCTTTAATAAAACAACTGACACCGTCCACTAATGGAAAAATGTTTGCAAAAAACACAAAATACTTTATCTGAAATAAGATCAATGGAATTAGTTATAAGAAAACATAATAATTGAACCAAATGATGGCAAATATAGTGTCCACTTTAATTTTCAGTCCGAAATTATTAAATGCCGTAAACAAGTAAGCTTAAACAAGATATCTTAAAGAATAGAATACAATAAATAAATACTTCAACGTCTCAATAAATAAATACTTGAAAACTATTTTTTAGTCTTCTGATACAAGTATCAGAAGACTTATAATCCCGTTTTTGAGGACAAGTATCATTAAAATCTCATTAAATTATCATTAAGTACAACAATTGCAACAATTGCGTCTTACGCAATAATCACATTTATAATAATGAGGAAATTAAGACAATATCAATTATATTTTCATAGACGTATCAGAAGACGTTGTGAAGCATTGTGATTGGTTTACTAATCGCTATCCCTACCTTGTTTATTACATCTGTTTATCTATAAATGTAATAGGACTTCCTTCTTAAAATAAACAAATAATCTTTAAAAATGTTTTTATCATATGTTTCAAATAAGAAAAATTATTGTGTACTTTTGCCATCTATTGAAGAAGATCCGTTTAAATCTTTCTGGATATATTATATTACAATGAGAATATTTGAAATGTTACATCTCTGGAAAATGCAATTTTTGATTCGGTCAATTATTAGCGACCCACTTGGGAGCTATTGTGAGAGCTACGAAAATCGGTAACAATTGCGTTTGTCCTGTCCGTCCGTCCACGTTTGTCCTCCCCTAACAACTCCCGAACGGAAGATAGGACCGACGAACGGATTTCACCATCGTGTTCAGAGGCCCAAACAAAGTTGGAATGGGGTATTTTCAGGGGCCAACGCCCCCCCCCCTCAATGTTCGAGATATTTGGCATTGTTTTCATTGGATTTTCACTATTAGCTTCAATGTTAGAAATGCAACCATCTCATTTCAGTAGTCAGCTGTAGCTCGATGCTTAAGGTCTCGGACTCATATATGCAGGAGGTTGTCGTTCGAATCCGTATATCTGTGTTTTTTTTTTTCTCTTGTGAGAGTCAATTGCAAAGATTTACTTACAATCTTTTCGTCTTCGGAAACGTCCATATTCTTTCAAGTGGTTCTCACTTGTTTCTAACCCAGGCAAATCCGTTTTCGTATCTCAAGAATACTGCCTCACAACAGTCAACCACACGAGCTTCCATTGCGTGACTGTTGCGTTCTTTAATTGTAGCCTTCCTCGTTCACTCACGGATTATTCACTTAAAACTCTGCTTTTATTTCTCCACCAAACATATGGCATTTGCACAAATGATCCTTTCATTATATCTCTTAATCTTTTTTTTTTTTCTTACTTTCCTAATTTTTTTTATTTTTCCTTACGTTAATGAACTTCCTTTTTTTATTATTATTATTTTAAAATTGTGTTATTATTATTAAATTGAAGCTTTAGCTCAAAATTATATTCACTTGTTCTTTTTACTTTTTCTTTGAATCTATCAGTTTTTCCAGACCGAGTATTTGTCTGGACATTCATTCATTGGCTTTTCACGTGCGATGTTTTTTTCTCTCTTTGAAAGCATCGTCATTATGAAATATTTACTTTTGACGTCTATTAATTATTGTCGACGACTGTATATCAAGTTATCTCTTTCAAGTCTCTAGGCCTGAATTTTGAAACTTATTATCCGTAAAAATACAAAGTACAGTTGACGAACCAACTATCGAAAACCATTATACTAACATCCAAACATAGTTGTTACAAAAGAATAGCCAATAAACTTTACCTTCTCAATGTATTTTTAGTGACTTCATAAACTTTTCGTTTTAAATTGAACATATCTCGAAATTGTACAGTGTCTCTAGGGATTTACTTTAACAAAATCATCAAGAACCTCATATCACTAATTTAGCTATCATTAAAATTACAGTAAAGTAAATAAAATTATTGAATAATCGTAATTATTGCAATTTAAAAGAACGCACTTGTCTCTAGCTCCGCATCATTGATCCAAAATATACCACAACCAATACATTTCGCAATCTTAAACTGTTAGTATCCAAATTTGAATCGTTAATCTGAGCTGTATTAACTTGAAAAAATAGCTTTGGCCATACCTATATTTAAAAAAAATAAAAATTTTACTTAAAGGCAAGACCGGTTTCGTCCATCTTAAATACAGGACTTTGACGATTGACTTAAAAATTTTTGCTACCTTTTTTTTTTTTTAAGTGAGTTAAACATTGCTACACATTTCGGAAACAATAATGTATGTTGAAAAATATGAAAAGAAGAATACATTAGGCCTACATAAATGGGCTTGCGGGCCGAACGTTTCGACATCCTAAGCGGATATTGTCATTTCCAATGGTTATTTACGTAATGTATTTTTTTTTTCATATTTTTTAATATACATTATTGTTTCCTAAATGTGTGAGTGCCACTGTTTTACTCAATTCATAAATACATTTAACATACTCCATAGTAACTACTTCTTCTCTTCGACAAAAAAAGTGCTCAGGAATTTTAAATGGGAGGTTTTGAATATGATCCATACAACCAAAAAGTAAAGTGAAAGATTAATGCTGAGTTTCTTTCTTTTTTTCTCCCTTTTTTTACAATCCCACGTCATTACGGCAATGTTGTCCGATGCATATAATATCTCTCCGAAACGTTCGCATGTTAAACTAAACTTATAATAATTTGCTATGTCCCAATGGGTTTAGAAGTTATTGAAATTTACTGAGTGCAGTCACTCTACTTCGCTATTTGCTTCTGTACATTTTAAATGATGACGATGCCAGTTCACTGTTTCAGCTGTCGAATTAGACACTAATTTGTTATTTGCCCAAGTGAAGATGTCATTCTTGTTTCCAGTCGTTTTCGACGTAAGCGTCGTCGTCGGTCAGACACTTTGGAAGGTCGTCGTTCCCAACAGGAGATCGAGGATTGCATTAACTAATGAACATTGCATAAGAAGCTCCCACGTAACAGCAGGGAGGCCTTCAAACAGAACCAATTCATTGACAGACAAACTGGACTATTCGGATTACGTAGAAACACAAACAAACTAACACATCTGGTTTCTATAGGAAAAACGCTTTCAGAAGTCCTCCATTCACCAAGTCTATACATTCTGTTAATATTGTTCATCATTAAGATTGAAAACTTTGCTTACTTGTGTCTATTGAAGTTAGTTACAAATATTGTGATCGTTATAAAATACTGAATTTTATTATATTTAAATACTTAGCTTATTATAACTTATATTTTGAGGTTAACAATTTGACTTTCTTTTCTTTCTCTCTTCTTAATTCACTATTGCAAATTCATGTTTTGTCTGGAAACAAACTTTACGTATTATGTACGTATGTTATACTGTTAAAGTATTCAATAGTTTTGAAAAAGAAAACAAAATTAGATTTTTCAAAACTAACTTGTAGAACTGTTAGTTGACAAGAAACAGAATCAAAGGTCTGATTAATTTCTTTGATTTGATCTTTTAAATATGTAATATTTCTTTAGGATACTAAAAACAAAAGTAGTTCATTCTAGTTTTCTTAAGCAGTTTTCATTTCACAAACTTATTTTCAAACTTCCTTTCTAGAAATAGTTATAATGATGATAATCCCTCTTTAAATTCTAGTTAAAGAGGGATTATCATCATTGTTCTGAAATGATGATAATAGAACCTTGTTCTGAAATTGGAGGATGGAGATTTTTTGAAGTTGGGTAATTGCCATGAAAACAGAAAAAAACAAAACAAGGGAGGCTTCGTTTCATTTGCTCTTCGTTTCTTTACAGTCGTAGTTCTCGTGATATCATTAGATTGTTTCATCAAGGCCGAAATTCCTCCAAAGGAAAAACTGCAGCAAATTTGTGACAACTGTCAAGAGCTTCTACTGCGTCTTCGTTGCTTTGAATTCAATGTCTTCGTTAGGTTTATTTTTCTGAGTCGTGTTGTCTTTTACTTGCAGAAACCAAACATGTTTCCATAAGTAGTAAAACAGGTGTAAATATCACTTTGGAATAATCAAAAATCGAGTGTCTGTAAATCTGAAGAGTTTACAACATGAAAATGGGTTCAGTAACAGTACAAATAGAAACAACTCAATAAACAAAGACTGTGCGATGCTAGGCTCAAAGTAGACACAATACATTTATTGTTTGTTAACCTCTTTTTATATTTAAATTTACGAACGATGACGATTTTACAGAATGTCAAGGAACGACGCGTGACAAACTGTTACCTGATATTAAAGTAGCTAACTTTATTTATTACTTTTGAAGATGTAAAATTGATATTAAAGTTTTTATTTGTAATGAATTTTATTCATTTGTATTTCTGACATATAACAGTCATCCTATTTCAATAAATATCATCTGTAAATCCAACTCTATACTCCGGGAATTTTTATATTACGTGTCCTCTCTGGTTTTCCGTACAGTTATTTTGAAAAAAGTAAATAAAGAAATAAATACGGTCAAAATAAGCATACAAAGAAATGTAGCTTATAACAAATAAATAGTACACCTACTTCCAGACACTGAATACTTTATTTTGCAAAACAAAATAAAGTTAAAACATAAAGAATGAAAAGAACAAAAATTTAATTGCTTTTCCAGTAGATCTTTTCAAAATAAAGAAGTAAGAAAGTTTTTCTTCTGGTTTATCTGCGAAGGATGGAAAAGGAAATTTGAATACATTTAACGTAATTGCTTTTTATATTTTGGTGACCTCCATGAAGCACTGATTGTAATCTCTTCATCCATTAGATTTTCCGCCCTGAAACCATTCAGTATTTTTTTTTCCTTCCGTCCTTATCATACTTTTTATCATCATCCCAACTTTTTTTTTCCTCTCTCTCATATTTTTTTTTTTTTTGATGTCTACAATATTGTAGCACATGGAACATGATATATCTTCGCCATCGGCCTCTCTCAACAAACTGTAGGGAAAGAAAAAAAAAAGTTAATCCAATTAATTCTCAGTGGTCCGACAGCAAATAAATCAAATTATTTGATAGGCATCAGAATAGAGGGTTTGCTACAATATGTCGCCGTGAGATCTATTGGGGCATTTTAAATATGTATGTTTTTAAAGAAGATGCAATAACTTTTATAATAACTCATTTGAAATCTACAAAAAGAAGAACAATATTAAGAATTTTAGAACAGTTTCTCGATAAATAAAAAATTGAAAGTATTTTTAAAGATTTTTTTTTTTATTGCATTGAGAAGAACAGGTAAGAAGAAGTAATTTGTAAGTGAAGCTTTATTAAATAAAATGCTTAATAAATCACATGGTATAAAACCACTTCATTAATAAATTGTCCTTGTTTTTACTTAAATATAAACCCAAGTCTATCACAAATGTTATGTAAGAGAAATATTTTTAAAAAAACTAACAGCTAATAGTGAAGCTACCAGAGCGTTCTTATACTTTTTATCATATATATTCTTCCCTGACCCCTATATATTCACATACTAGTGTTAAGAGTTACTGTTAGTGTTTAAGAGTTAGATAAGCGTGCGAGCTTTCTTGCTTAGGTAAAAATGAAGCCTGCACACCTGCCTTGAATAAATAAATTTAATACTAACTAAAAATTACAATAATCACAACCGGGTCTCAACTGTACTCCAGTGTTTTTCAAGTGCCCCTTGAAAAATTGAGCACTTGGAAAAGACTGGAGTACAGTTGAAACCCGGTTGTGATTATTGTAATTTTTAGTTAGTATTAAATTCAAGGCAGGTGTGCAAGGCTTCATTTTTACCTAAGCAAATATATGCGCAGCACACGTAAAAGTTTCCAAAGCATATGCGAGCTTAACTTCATAAAAGTTTTAAATGTATTTTTTTGAATGAATAGATTATTATTTCAGTAAGATTAAGATATACCAAATTGTATGGAATTGTTGCATTGAATTTATCTGTAGTTGAACGGAATGGCTATTGAAGCTTTCATCGCTAGAGTAGGGCCTACATTTTAATATTGGGATTTTTATTTACATAGTTAGAATTTATTAAAGTTAAAATTCTTCAGATTCAATTACTCTAATTGTCTTTTTTTTTGCGGTAGTTGCTATTGGTATTTACCTTTTTTTAAACTCCGATTATTATTATTTTTTCTAGATTATTTGCATTACAGCCTATGTAAATAGTTCAACGCCTACATTAAAGTAATCGTAATTTAAGCTCGCTTTGTTTTAGTTTTGTCAAATTAATAGCATATTAATTTTTTTTTTTTTTTACGGTTTGAATTTTACTATAGTTTCTCTTATTTTCTGGTGTGATATTTGTCCCATTTATTTGGATTTCAAAAAAAAACAAAAAAATATATCAATTAGTAATTTTCTTCTCTCAGAGAAGTTGACGTTCTTTAGCTACAGATACGCAGTTTAACAGAAAGCGTTTGTTGTTTTTTAATATTTCTATGTTATAAATACTTATTTACAATAATAACTGGATTTTTGTTCTAATTTGCCCTCAGCTAATTGTTCAAAATACAATTAAGAAACAGGAATCTTTCTTTCAGTAACCTAATCTATCTCAAAAATTTCAGCTTTCTAGGATGTAGAGTTCTTACGCTATTTTGATCTAGAAAGATTGATTTACATGTATAGTTTACATAATACAAATTTAGTTTGAACTTATTTATACTAAATATTGTTCACTGCATTGCTTACCAAAGAGTGTTGGAAACATTTCAGCAAAGCCTTGTGTCGTAGCTATTGCTTAGCAGTCGTGTAAAAACGTCAACAGGAAATATATATGCAATGTTCTTTTAGCCGAACACATAATCTCTTGCTACAACAGCGTAATTTTACATCGGCCACACATTTCGGGAGGAAAGTCTTGTAAACCTACCACTCAATTAGCAAGTCCATCGAAATTAGGCGTGGTCTTTGTCGCTTCCCTCCCATTAGGGACGTTGCTCTCGAGCTGTTAAGACACGAATTCCCTGCTTTCCTTTTCTGTTCCGTTTGTATTTTATTTTTTTATTTTTTATTGTACAGCGAAAGCCACCTATTCGTCGTCGTCCGAAAATACACACGCAGCGTTTATTGTGTGAGAAATGAAATATGTTGGAGTCGCTGGTAGCTCACAGCACGTTAATTGTTAATCTGGGCGGGTCCCTGGTTCTATCTCCCAACGATTCATTAGCACCTAGTGCCTTTTGTGTTGTTTGGTGGGAGGCCTGACAAAACCAGGACAACACAATACAAGCGAGTTCCTGCTATGTGAATTATTCATCCACGTACGAACCCTAAAAGAACGCAAAAGGAAATTTATGAAGTTTACACTCCTACTCTTGCTCAGAAGTGCTCAGAAATACTCATCATCTTAGGCGGTTTTCTCATTTACAAGGAGATCAATGCCCTTCTATTTTCTTTAAAATAAAAAAAATAATAATAAACAAAATCGTAGCTTTCCTGTAAATTATTTTGATATTTCTAAAGCAAAATATCTCCATTTATTAAAAAAAATAAGTAATAAAATTATTAAACAAGATTAACAAAAAATTATTAATTTATTATTAAATGAATAACAGTATTTGGTTAAAATTTGGGTCCAAGGTCAGAAAAAGCTTGGAATTACTGCGGCTTAATATTTGTTGAACTTACATGTTCGGCAATTTTTTCTTTTAAAAATACAGAATCAGTTAGGTATTTTTTGTTAAAAAGATTTTGGTTAAAATGAAAAAATTAAAAGAAAGGAAAGAAACAAAGAAAGATTTAATACATAAAATAAATAATAAAATTCGTTCATCATCGTATTAGATCCACCATTTTGATTTTTTTTTTAATTATCATTTCTAAAAATCAATAATAAAAATACACCATTTCATGTTAAAAATTAAAAAAAAAAATTGCTGTAATACATTACATTGTTTTCGAGCCTTTTCAGTCATGAATTACATTATGTGAAATCTTAAAAATCTCCCAATACCAATTTATATCTGTATCTGAAAACGGTTTAGAAAATGTCAAGAAAAGATGTCGAATAAATCAGGATAATTCATATGTAAGATGATATTGCAAATATTACGATCAAAATATTACAAACATTTCAATTCACAATATAAAGTTATTAGTAGTGTTACAGTATTTATTGAAAACAAGTAAGTAGTTGACACTTTCCTGATGCGCAAATTGAAATCTTAGTACGTCCTTTAATTCTGACTTTGTATTGAGCAGCCATTTGAACTATTAAATGAGTTTGTCTTAAGTTATTGGAATCCTAAAAGAAATACTTAAAATCGAAGCCTAATATTTGAAATTTCGTTTCCAGTCAATCAAAATGCCATTAATTGACATTGTAGGGTTGTATCTGATTGTACACTCTTCGTATACGAGTAGTTCTGTACGTTGGAGGAAAGTGGTTCGGTGCATTTCATTCAACCCATTGATGTTCTGTTTATCCCCACTCATGAAAAAACCAGGTACAAAGGGTGTGGGTTGCTCACGATGACCTCTTTTTCACCATTGGGATCGGCTCATTGTGGCTTTTGAGAAACTCTTGACAAAGCGTGGGTGTCTGTTAAGAGGGACCTGAACAAGCAAAAAAGTGCTGACAAATGCAACACGTGTCATGTGGAGTCGTGGCACCTTCTTCTCAGCATCCAATCAGTTCAACCTCAAACTTAGCCTCAGTCAACCAACGTTAGTTCTTATTCTAAAAAGACCACCAAAGTAGAAATAGATGACTTCTATAATGGACCTATTCCTAACAATATTGACTAAATTTAACTCAAATGTAAAAGATGTCCTTTTTTTTTCTACAATTAATTTGTCAGGGCAAGAATTATTATGATTCAAAATAGCGTTGAGGTCAAATTTGTTTCGTCTTTGTTTTGTATCTTTATTCAAAAAAGCACCAGAAAAAATGTAAATCATACATTGAATAGTTCCGCACAATTGCATAGTTAAAAGAGATGAGTTACCCTTGCGTTATTAACCATAATGTAATATCACTG
>JAFIDM010000004.1:59159695-59196278 GCA_023159025.1 Thereuonema tuberculata
TCCGTCCCAGTCTCTTCCCGATGACAACTCAAAGTGCGAATCCTAACTTTAGCTTTGGTGCCTTCTTGCGATTGATGTCTATTTTGAATTATTCAGGGCACGTTAAACCTCTTTTAAATAAATAAATAAGAATGTGAAAGATTAGTTTGCATAATTCAATAACTCAGTTGAGTCTCATAAAATTTCCCCAGTTTTCACATTTTTATTACTTATTGCCGTACTTTCAATTTCCGTTAGGTTAATGGTCGCTGGAGCTTCTTCTACTTCCTGTGCTACCCACTACCTTTTGAAGATACAGCGTGATGCGTTAATTCTCTAACGAAGCATAAAGACATTTTGTCTACATCAGCTTCGCCAGCATTCGGACAGATACAAAACCCAACATTACAATTAGAGGTGAAATCGTAAGGGAAAAAAAGAAAGTAAAATTAAATTAAAGGCACTGTTAAATGCTTGTTTTGATAATTTAACTTTCGTCGATTAATTAGATGTCAGATATCCCTATTGTAATTTTAGTTCTTTGAAAGTTATTTTAGCAAATTATATTATCTTGTTAATGTAACTATTTCTTCAATATTAATAGCAGACATATGTCATTTAAAGGAAAGTTATTTCGAAATTTTTATACTTAATTCACAGCCCATTGTTAATTCTAAAATATAGTTTATTCTACAGCAAAAAAAAAAAAAGTCAAGCTGAAATCAAAATCAACAATCGAATTATTATGGATTATTGTGATTTCACTAAAGAGAATGTAGGTAACAAAAAACCAGATATTGAAATTCCTTATTAAAATTATAACCTTAACTATTTAACATTTCCTGTATTATCTAAATGAAAAATAAATATTTTATTTACATTTATATATACATTATATAAATAAATATAGTAATCTATTTGACTAATATGTAAATTAATAGTAATAAGTTTTATTTATAAAAAAAATACAACTTACAAATACTTACAAATCTTATAATATCTAGTATCTTATAATACTTACAAATTATTTAAATGAAAAGTTTCTTTTGATTTTCATATTCGTTTTTTCATTCTTGTCTTGAAAAGATTCAAAATATCTAACAATATAAACAAAACTTGTATTTGTTTTTCTTTTTGCTGTGGAACTTAGTTTATTTCCTTAGAGTTTGAGACAGGTTTGACGAGTTCATTCTAGTTGACAGTGTCCTATCATTATATTTAATAACTTATAATTTAATTAATAAACAAGTCATTTCAACAAACTACTTTCAATATTTTGTTGAAAACCAAGTTGCAGCAGTTTATTCAACAGGAATTCTAAAAATTCTTTAAAAAAATAAAATAAATAAAAAGCTAATTAAGTATTTGATTAAACTTTGCTCTTCGTTATTTTAATTTTTATTTTTTGTATTCACTTTTTTGTTTTGTCTTTTTTTTTCAGTGAAAACTTAGCGATTACTTCTTTTACTTTGATTGAATTTAATTGAAGAAATCTTATTATTGAGCCAAATTTTCTTCATTGAATTGCAACGCTTAGTTTTCTCTAATGAATCTTACTGTATTTATTTTGTTTTATTGATCTAAAGGAAAAGTTGTTTATAAAATCAGATGCGATCAGAACAGAAACGAAACGCAAATATTGAATTTTGAACTATACGATTTGAATCTCAGTTATATAAAGAGAAAGAGAGTAAACAATAGTCAAAGCATTAGACTATACATTTATTCAGCCGGTATTTTGATGATAATCTTAAAACTGTATGATAAATTCTTCAAACGAAAAAGCACTTCCTGCATTTGTGAATGGCAACAGTTCAACAATACTTACCTCGAACTAAGCTATTGATAAACACAGATGGCAGTGTTTGAATGCACGAGGAAGTTAATTAGATCACTTTTGATGGCAGCAGGTGTGTCATCGATGGGCCACAGCTCATTAATCATGATCTATAATACTATTTTGTGTGTAAATATAGCCTCAGACAGTTAAAGAAATATATTTATCCTGATCAGTTGAAGCGTTGTCTTCCTTGCATAATTTCACTGAATTTATCGCTGAAGTTATATTTCGTTGTCGACCAAAGACTGTGTTTAGCTGCTAAATCCATCGTTTATGCTGTTCATTGACCTGAAAGAAAAAGACTCTTTTCAAAACAATTTAAAATCGATAATAATAATAATGATAAAAAAAAAAAAATTGAAAGAACAGGTAGAAAAGAAAATTGGCCATTTTCGTTTGTAATATTAGGTTTTAATGCATTTTATTATTTTTTAAAAAATTGGTTCACAAATAAAGCTAAATTTTGTTCTCTTAATGCAGTGTTTTACTGTTAACTCAAGCTATTAGGACAATAGCTGAAGATTATTATTCGAATTTTATAATTTCTCTATTTATTGCAGAATTTTTTAATAGGGATTTTTCAGTGTCAATTTTAGCTTCGATGGTTGCACAGTTGGTTTTTAGGTATAAATACTAAAGAAAAAGCATTGATTTTTCTCTTCCATCCACAAGTAGTAAGTTTTACTTACAAATGATTCCGGCTGATAAAGCTCCCAATCTCTGCTGAATCTCAAGATATGTAATATCACTTCGAACATAGGAGATAATAACGATGGCGGATTGCTATTGTTCCATTGCGATAGCGTTATCTCAAGTAGTTCTGTTACAGTTTTAACTTTGGTAGGATTAGATAGTGTATCTTGTTAAGGATTTGGCAGTAAACATTATTCGTTCATTTCACACTGAAAATGAATCCTTTCCCCATTTAAGATCTTATACATATTAATAACTATATGAAGACTATCCCGATGCTGTATTTTTACATTATGTGGGTTTTGTCTTCGATCTAAATCCGTTGTTGAAGTACTGAGAGGAAAGAGGATTACATGTTGTTCGTGAGTTGGGTTGTCAATGTTTTAGCTCCGGCTTCTAACAGGACTTACCCGATGCTGCTCAGTTATAAGTTTTCCACGGGCAGCTTTTATTCCACCACCCAGGCGGCCATTGTAAGGAAAGCTGAGGCAGCGGATACAAAGGCCTTCCAAAACTGTCAGCGGAAGAAATCATTGGCTGTGGTTAAGTCCTTAGAATTACCAAAGAACAAGAAGAAGAAAATTCCCTTTGTCTTCTCCTATTTCCTTAAAGGGAAACCAAAGAGAAAGAACACGAAGAAAAGCAGAAGCAGAGGAAAAAGAAAGCGAGCCATAAATTCTCGGTGAGTGAAAAGCGAATAAGTAAATAAATAAATAAATTGTGTGCTTCAAGAGAATAGTTCAGCTCTGAATTGATTTTCTCATATTTGCCTTCGAATATATTATTTCAATACACGAGCATTGAAATGTGGTAAAAGTAGGCGACTCTCAGCATTCACTCGAAATCCCTCTTCCCAAAGTTTAATCCTTCGTCGTTGCGTGGTAATGTCATGGGGTTTGTGCTTTTAAATTTCGTTAAGAATGAACTTCTATTTTACAATACCTTACAAATTATGAATTATCAATACAAAGCACAGTTAAAAGTGTTATTAAGATCAGTTTAACGAAATCTAAATAATATCCAAATTGATATTAACTTTATAAACGCTTGTTTGACAATCATCAGCCAGTATTTAAATTATTCGACGAACCTTTAAAATCTTGTATCAAGCCGGGCTATTCTTACATTGATGCAATAATAAGTGAAGAATAATGAGTATAATATTAAATTCCTCATGTCACTTATCCCTGTATTCTTGTAAATTATTATATAAAAAAATATTGAATATTTATTTAAACAAACTCTTTGAGGGTTTTTTTTTTTTTTGGAAGAAATGAACCCGGTGCCAATTTATCAGTATCTACATTTTTATTAATGTCAAATGCTAAAACACTTTAATCATTAAAACAATTTAATTGGTTCTTACGTGCTTTTTTAAAAAAATGTGTGTTTTATTCTGAAGAGAGATACCGTTTTAACGGGTATCTGAAACATATCAATACTTTTTTAATTTTTAATTTTTTTCATGTTTAAAGAATGCGTTATTGATCATTATTTGTATGTGCACTTTAATTATTTTTGAAAATATGTAGAAGAACGAATGGATACATGATTTTTTATTATTTTGAGTCGCACCTTACAGCTTAGCACGAAAACAAAACAAAACAATAACCTCCCCAACGCCTGTTTTTTTTTTTTTTTTTTAAATCTTTTTAGAAAAAAAAACAAAAAAACTATATCAATTATTATGAGAGTCAAAATTTAAACAAGAAATTGCTCTTTCTAAGATTTAATATCTTCATCACGTTTTGAGTCCGAATCTTGTCTTTTAAAAATCAATTTAACAATGTTTTAATTGTTATGTAGTTAATGGGAGCGATCATTATTTATTATTAGAATAAACAATAAATTAGAAAAATAACAACCTTAATAAAATAATGCAGTTAATAGCATTAAAAAATGCAACACTTGCTATAACTCTTTACATTATTTTGTAAATTCTAAATAATTCTTTAAAAAGAAGCGGGCTTTTTTTTTATATAAATTTTTATTGATTCAATTACTTTTCAACTGAGTAAACATAGACTGTAGATCGATTTCATGCGAACATTGAAGATTTTTTAAAATAAAAAAAAATTATCTTTTAGTAATAAAAAATTGATTATTTTTTTTTTAAATCTTAATCTTACTTTGATAAAGAAGAAAGATTTTTTTTGAAAAAAAAAAAAGAACCGATGGAAATAGATTTTATTGTTAAAAATAAAGTATTTACACTGTTATTGTCCCAAAAAAAGTAATGAAATTAGTAGATATAAATTCTAATACTGAAAAATTGGAAATTAACCTTTCTTTTAGGTATATCGGATCTTATTATATTTCTAACATCGCTGCAATATTTAATTCTTTGAAATGTACAACAAATTTCAAATTTCGTTCACATTTTATTTAGTTTACAATTCTCCCTAGGTTTTGAAATCGTTCGCTCAAGTCTGCCTTGAATCATCAAAATATTTTCCTTTGCTCGTAGCAAGTCTTAAATCGAACACTGAATCATTGTTTACCTAGAGAAGTCCATTGTTTGCATTAGGTCTTTATTGAAGAATCGAGTTCAGTTTACATATGAGAGTTTTTGGAAGTATTTGGATGTTAGGGCAATAAGACGGTGTTTTTAACAATGTAGGAAGAATATACGAAGATTTAAAACATTTATTTTTACTTTGACATTCTATGTTCTTTTATAATAGTATACGCTATAGCTCTAAAGTTAATTAGAAGAATCGAATTACATAATATAACGAACATAGTTTCAAGATAAAGCGAGAGATCCAATAGAAGATATAACAGTTTTCTTTTTACTGATTAATTTTCCAATTGATAATAAAATTCATCTCAAATGACCTCTTATTGAAACTCGTTTGGAACTTAAAGAAAACATATTTCTCATTTAATCAGATTATTCTTGTGTTCAGATGAATAACATGAAAGTTATTCCTTTTTTAAAAAGGCTAATTTTAAGTTCTGACATTTATTAATTTCAATTTTTATTGAATTACTTAAAAAATTAAGTAATAAAAATTAATTTCAATGATTTTTTTAAAAAATCATTTAAATGGTAAATAAAAGTTCCTGAAGAGACTGAAGTCTCCTTCCCCTAAAATATTACGCTTTCTGTTTTTCTTGTTTCGTAAGAAAAGAAAGAAACAAGCGCAAAGATTCACACGGAGGAGAATCTGTGAAATACAGATCTCTTTTTCATTAATATATCAACTTTCAAGATCTTTTAACTCTTTCAAAAGTAATTAGTTGACAAACAGACACCTACACATACAGTTTTTTTTTAAAGTCTAAGTCGATAAATTATTATTGATAACTGGTGGTTGGTTATTTGATGAAATGTCACGGAGATCATTCAAGTAATACAGCCACCAACAAGACATATAATAATAATTTAGGAATTTAGGAATTCTTAATATTTGATATCACGGTATTAATTCATTGTTAAGAGGGGATACCGTGAATAATGCAACGCTGAAGAATCTGCATAATCAATTTTTCTTTTAAGATTTTTTTCTTTACTTTCTGTTGTCTGTAAATCTGTAATTTTACGAATGAAATTGAAATGTATTGAACCATTGAATTAAACATCATCTTTTCTCTGGATTGTTCACAACGATAACATTTTTTTTTTTTTTCAAATTTAAAAGTTTGATGTATTGTAATGGTCGTTTTCCTCGTACGATGAATACCAAACTTCAACTTCCTACATCCGTGTCCATTTGAATAAGGAGGAGTCGCACAGATGACTTATCGAGCTGCTAACTATAGATTCAGTCTTTGGCAATTCGATGTCTGAAGCCTTTAGTGAACCTGAATCATTTTCAGGTATTTTTTTTTACTCAAGTTACACTCAATAGTCAGGATATTCGTATAAATTCCATTCTAGTAATTTTGGATCCATTGTGAGGATCTTCTTGATGTATATTTATGTTTTAGGGAGAAGAGACAATCTAACCTTTACTTTTAACATTTTACGGCCTTTCTCCATAAATATGAACACCAAGTTTCAAGACGAAACATTTTTAAAAATGCGGATACATATGGAGAAAAATTCCCACATGAAGAAATTCCCATACAAAAACATTCGTTTTAATTTGCGCATGCTCAGCGAAAATTACTTAGATTTAAGCGATTTAAATAAGTATTTGAAAATTTAATGAATTTCAATAGACTGAAAAATTCTTTTTTTTTTTTTTTTTTGACAGAAATTAGTTTATAAATACTGGCTTTTGTTTGCGTTGTTTTCGAAAATTAAAAAATAAATTAAAAAAATGCAATATCTTTCAGGAACTTCCATCCTATAGATATATGTGAATAACAGACCCAGAGGCTTGGGCCGTTTCTTACGAATTCCTTTCCCTTATATGGAGTTTCTTTCTCTCTGTGTCCGACTTATTTTTCTGTGACAATTAGTGAAATTCTTCCGTTTATTAGACCCGTCCCATTTCACAAAAGAGGTTGCGTGGGTGTTTGTCCGTGACAGGGTGGCAGGAAACACGAGGTTGACCTCTCTTTGACCCTGCCATTCCCGACGGTTGCTTCTGCTGTACTCCGTTCCCATTTCGTTTCATTGGATCTAGGTTCTTTTTTTTTTTCCCCCTCCCTCCCTTCCACAAGTGGTTCCATTGTCCCCCTCTTAACGACTAATAAAAAGCTCTCAACCCAAAGTGAGATACGATGAGAATCACGCGCTCAACAGCGTCCATTGCTTCAGTCGTGTCCCTTCACGCACATCAGTGTTAATGGAAATCCCTTTGTTGATCCTAGCAAGTGTTATCTCATAGGTAATACCTCAAAACTCAGCAACAACAAACCAGTTTTAAACCGGCTTTTTTTCAGCAGATGTACTTTTGCTAAAGACCAGGAAAAATAATGAATAGAAGGTCTTTATTAAAAATCACTGAAACCTTGCTCATAGTGCTTGAAAACTCCTAATTAGGAAATTTTTATTTCTCTGTTTGCGGCTAAATTCCGGACGACATAATAAGGCCTGATTTACACTTGGCAAACCGGTTCTCATGGCGTCTTGTCGAGATAAAGTCTCTCGTGTTTAAAAATAACATTGGGTTTACATTAGTATTTAGAGTCTTGAAAGGACTTTGACTGTGTTCCTGCTGATCATTTTGGAAGTTACCTTAGAATTTGTGTGATTTCCAAAATCAGATTTCAGACATTCTGAATAATTGAATAAATGTAGGCGTCGTTTGTTGTTTTGAGTGGTTGTGACTTAGGGTAAAAGTATGAATGATCACTTCACTGTTTGGAGATTCTTAACCGATAGAATATTGAAAACAAACCTGACACAACAGAGCGTGCAGGGGTCCATTGACAATTAACTGTTATGAGTCTATCTCACCAAATCTTGTATGAAATACGTTTTTATTTGAATACTGCAAATGACAATCATCTGGAACCATTCTTTTCTTAAAGAATTCATTAAGAACCTTTCTTTTGTTAAAGAAATTATATTTTCAAATTTAATCGGACTATTTCATCAAAGACAGAATGAATTCGTTTTACCAAAAAAGACGGTGGACTTGCAATCTGAACAAACAAAAAAAAACCTATTACAGTGAATGGCTGGTTAGTGTGAACGGATTTTGATGAACTGTTTACATTGGTTCAGCATCGAAGTAAAATGAATAAAAATTAATGCACATCTACAATTGACCATCTTTTGGAAGTCATCTTTGCTGTCGGATTTCAGTCAGTTCAAAACAATTTTTTTTACTTTGCAAAATCCTTTGAGATAACGATAATATTGTAAGCAGGACAACGCTAACACTAAGTACAGTACGTATTCTGTTAATTTTTCTCAGAAGTTTTCCATAGAAATTGGTAATTTTTAGTTCTTTGATCCTGTTCTCTTGTTATTTCACGTTCTTAATAATACGTCATCCTTAGTTGGCGGTTCGATTCCCGATGAAACCTCTAGGGATATTTTTTTTTTCTTAGTTCATCTTTGCTGAAATTCATTAGTTTCTCTGTTCCGATACTGTGCAGTGTTCCTGATGGTAAGCAATTCTGGCTAGTGAATTTCCTTCGGTTCCCGATTTCCTGTTATTCACAAAGACACAGAAAGAATTTCAGAATTTATAGATACAAGTATAGGTTTACTTCATTTCAGAGTCAATTGATGGAAGGTAAAGTTATTTCATAATTTACTTGTAAATAAAATATAATGTTTTGTGTTCTTTTTCGGCGCTACTCTTCTATATTTCGTCCCGGGTTAAACAAAAAAAGACTAATAATGCATTGAAAGTACATTTAAAAGATAGTTATTAGCGACCAGACTTACCAGAGATAGAACGTTGATTACATTCTCATGTTTTTTTTTCAGATGCATTCTCAGATATTTGATAATGATGGTGTTACGTGCGAATATCAATGTTTGATTTGATTTTTACTTTCACTTATCATTCAAACAAAGTTCATCTTGAATCTGGGATAACAAAAGTGATAGTAGAGTTTTGCCGTAGTTTTGTTTTGGAAAGTTATGCAATAAAAAATTGCTCAAAACTAGGGCAGGGTATTAAGTACCCAAAATTCATCTTATATGACGAGAATCACGTCAAGAGAATTACTTCAACTATTACTTTGGGAATGTTATTTTTGAATCTATTCGAGTTTACTATATGTTTAAAGAAATTCCTTCTCATACTTTATCAAATACATATGAAATTGCAATTATGGTGATCTTTTGTTTACAAGATACTATGTAGTCATTCTACCCTACCTATACCTAAGTTCCCTAACTCTAGCTATCTTCTTTCAATTGTTATTTGGGTGACTTAGGACTTTCCCGTGCACCCCTGATATTTACATGTCTACATTAATTTCAGCTTGTTAATATTTCTGATCTGTTCAACCAACTTCCCTGAGGATATTTTATTAATTAGCCTATTATACTTGATAGTTAATTCTCTTTATTTTTAATTTTATCGATTAAAAAAAGAAATGTTAATTCATTTAATTTATAATGGTAGAAAGCTTAAAACTTTTTAAACTTCATTTGTTAAGAGTCAAAAATTCAAATTTTTGTAAACCTACTTAACATTGTCTTCTAAAAACAAAAGCTTTTTGCCAATTGCATAAATTTATCAATAGATTGGGAAAAAAGTCACAATCTTTTGAGAAAGTTCAAATCTGGACAGTTAAATATACACTGGTTTGTTAATGAAAATTTAAAATTAAAAAAATTAAAATGCACTACCTAATACTATGTGTTTGTTTATTTAATTTTTATCTATTCCAAAGATATAACAACATAGCGATTTTTTTTAAATTTTTTTTTTAATTTTTGTTATTTTTAATATTAAGCCTTTAAGAAAAATCATTATCAAAATAGACCGTGAGGAAGACACTTGGAAAAATATTACTAAACATTAACTATTATATACTAGCCGAGTACCATCGCTTCGCTCCAGAACCCTTGCATCTATAACATTAAAAAAAAAACTTTATTTATTTCGCAAATTAATATTGAGAATTGGAGAATATACGACTTCCCAGCCCGTTGTGCCCTTCTCTACTTAACTCAGGTGTATTGCGGGTTGGCGCCACACACCTGGGGTTGCCGCCGTTCACTTCAAAGTCAGTTTGCAAGATTATTCCCTATCCCCTAAGAATTTCGAAAAATCCGGCCTTATTCATTGTCTACATCATAAAGGAAACCTCTGTGCAACATTTCAGCTTTCTATGTCCAAGGGTTTGGGGTGGGCGTTGATGAGTCAGTCAGTGAGTGAGTCAGGTCTTTTCTTTTTATATATGTAGATTTTCATGAATTTTGTTTTGTTAACATCATTGACTAGTTCTTTATAGATTATATTTGGATCTGTTATTTTCTTATTTTCAACTCTTATCCGATTCGTTCTTTACATATTATTCCTGGTGTTTTGATATCATGTTTATTTATGAAAATATGATCTATATTTGTTTTCGTATTTCCATGAATTGTATAGTTGTTTCTTGTTGTTCCGTAAAGATGATTTTTGAAACCATTGCACATAAGTTTTACGCATTTCTGTACTGCATTGTTTTTATTCATTTTGAAAATATCTATATTTACGTCGCCAATCAGTATAGTTGGACAGTTGTTTAATATATTTTCATTTTTTATGAACAGATTCTCTATCTTAGTAACATTTTAGTAATTTCTAATTTAAAATTTGGTAACAGAATGACAGGCAGAATAACGTTTTTATAATATATAATAATAATAGCCGGGTATCGTCGCTTCGCTCCGGAACCCTTGCATATATAGCATTGAAAAAACAAACTTTATTTATTTAGCAAATTAATGTTGCGATCGTCGGAGAATATATAACTTCCCAGCCTGTTGTGGCTTCTCCGAATAACTCGGATGTATTGCGGGTCGGCGTCACACACCAAAAATTCACATTTTTGCATGTATCTTGCAAACGCTGAAGCGTTTGTGAGTAAGTGATACATCGTTCGATAGAACTTTCAAATACCAACATTTTCTCAATTTAATGTTTACTTTTCGTTTAAATTGAGAAAAAGTCAAAATTTGACCCTTCAAATGGCGCCATCTTGGAAACCATCTTTTTTCGAAAGATTTTTGTAGCATTTTGTTTGTCTTAAAAAGATCTACATTTTATCCATTTACATAACCAATCTATCTCTTATAGTTTGGTCACAAAATTGGAAAAACGTAAAGTCTTATGACAGACAAAATAACGCTTTTATAATATATAATAAATGATTTTTTTTTTTTTTTGATTTTTCGTTTATTGTAATATTTTTTTTTTTCTATACCAGCACGAGAGGTGCTTGACTGCACTTGATAATCCATTGGTAATATATTTTTTGTTGCTGTCAAACTGAAATTGGCGGAAATACATTTTTATATATTTCTACCAAGTAGGGAACAATGGACCGTTCACAGTTGTTTAAGGCGCCTTGAAGCGAAACAGCCGTAACTACTTCTGGTTTTGCGTTTTTTACGTTCCACTGACCTTTGACCCGTTCCCCGCCGAGATTGGGCGCATTACTGGAACAACTCGTTAGCGCTGGCGAGCTTTATGTCTTTAAGGACGCGGTTCACTTAAAAGCCTCGTTGGTGAAGAGAGGGGGGATGGGAAAAAGGCAGGGGGGAGGGGGAAAAAAAAAGCAATGATGAAAACAGAACGAGCTCAATAGAAGCTAATTATCACGGTTGGTTGGTTTTATGTTCCTTTCAATAAGTCTGCGTGGGTGTGTTTTTTACTCTATTACTATTTTAATGTACTTTGCGTGGGATAATATTCAGAAACCCAAGGCAAAAGGCAGTCAAACAGAAAAGTAGCCTTTACTGAAAAAAGAAAAACATAATGGGGGGAAATCGATTCCAACTCAGGCATTTCAAAATTACGTGAATTCTATTTATGTCGGAGAACGGTACAGGTAGTGTCATAAAAGGAAAGTAAAAAAAAAAAAAACTGATAATAATAATGATAAAAATTACTGTTTACTATCGCACGGTATTTACTTTTATCAAAGCTATTTTATTCAATTTTGATTTTCCTTCTGATGTTCCAGCTTTTAGCAAAGTTAATTTTAGTGTAAAAATAGAGAGAAAAAATTACCGGACAACAACTATGCCTTCGCACATTGATCCAACATCAACAGGAATTCTGAACAGCTATTTCATCCTTATTAGGAATCATCAGCATAATTTACCCTTGATGGTTCAGTTGCACGAAAGCTTTACCTAAAAGCATTCTCGATCCCGGGAATGGGCCGCCGAAATAAAAAACAATAAAATAAAAAATAATCCTGTGAAATCCACAGTATCAAACTCTTGACCTATCAGTGAAAGGCACTAAGGAATTTAATTACAAACAAGAAACATCGTAAGTTCAATGAAAAGCAATCACAGGATTATTTTTTTATTTGAATGTTTTATTTTTATCTCGGCGGCCCATTCCTGGGATCGAGAATGCTTTGGGTAAAGCTTTCGCGCAACTGAGCCAAACATCAAGGGTAAATTCTACTGATGATTCCTAATAAGGATGTTCAGAATTCCCGTTGATGTTGGCTCAATGTGCGAAGGCATATTTGTTGTCCGGTTGTGATTTTCTGTCTCTATTTAAGAATAATTACGGACGTTAAATTTGCTTTTAATTTTAGTTTCTCTCGAAATTACCCTGAAATATTACCTTCTTAAGTATTTTCTCAGTTTCTTTAAAAGAAACATTTATTTTACAATGATAACATCTTCCGAATTCAAACAATACAAGTATTTCGTTTCCTGAAACAAATTATTTAAATCCACAAATAAATTCACTAAAAAAGCAATAAAGTTTAATCACAAAACAATTCCTCGATGATATCGACAGTGAATCATTATTTCGCTTTTCATCTTCAAGCGCAAATTCCTTGTCAAAGATTCACACAAAAATTTACCAAAATAAAAGTTAAATCTTCTCTTACCCGTAAATGTGTATACCAAGTTCCAAGAAGAGCCGTTCACCAGTTCGAAAGTTATCAGAGAGGACTGCGCACGCATACGGAAATAATGTCTTTGTTATAAGCCTCGCTTTCCGTGGAAATTAGGCTAAAAACTTAAACCTTAAGCATTGAATGCCTATCGATGTCTGTGGGCTTTAATTGGATTCTTTAATTGGAGTTTAAAAATATATCTAGTTTTTCCTTTTCTTACGTAACATCCTGCCTTGTAAAATTGTTTTCACTTCCTTATACGCTAGATAAAAGGACTTTGTGGGTAAACAAAAGAACAATAAAAGTATGTTTACCCTACAGTGTTGAATGCTAAAGGTTATGGATGATAATAATCTACAATATAAACAATAGGAGGAAATTGTGGGTAAATAAAAGAACATCGGCAATAACACTTCTAATTGTCATTACCACTACATACATTCATTCATTGCTATCAAAATAAGCGAAACCATAAAATCACTCAGTTACATATGAAGTTTTATAACTATTCACAATGATTTGTGGAATTTACTGAATTGAATGATTTAAAAATTAATAACTAAATTTGAAATCACGACGTAGGATAAATGGTTAAAACATCACGCTTTATTCTTATCAGAGGGAAGGTCGCAAAGGAGGTAAGACTTCCGCGATCACTAGCCGAAGAGAACGCCAATTTGAGGTCGGAGGTCAAACCTACCTCCGCTAGGGATTGAACCGGTCCTCATACAACCACCTTTTGCTCCTTCACCCGCCATGGCATATATGGTGGATATATTACGGACAACTTTTAGCCAAAGATTAAAATAACATTCAATCCTTGTGCACAACTTACTTCATCAAAATTATATCGTATTTGTACACAATAACATTATATCTCGAGAAACTAATAATCCTCTAAGACTTGGTTGGCAAGATTCATTGATTCTTCAAGGCACAGCCCTACTGTATCTTAAAACATCTAATGGAAATATTACATGAGAAAGAGCAATGCTAATTCTTGCCTACAATTTCACGATCACCAAAAAAATATATTACAATACAGGAGACAAATACTGAAATTAGTTGTTATATTACGAATGATGTAAACTCATTTTTATTACCATGCTTTTATTAACTGTCACTGTCTGGTTTCTGGGTCTAATCTTGTAATCAAGTTTTAAATCATTCCCGTCAGTCAATCATCTAGGAATTTTGCACACTTGTTTATGTCTGATGACAATACAATAATATATAATAATATACTGATATATTAATATATTGTATATTAATATATTCCGCCAAGGCAATACATCCATCCGTGAGCCATTACTATCGAGACCAGACGCCAGGGGGCGGCATCCATATATATATATACATAATTATTATATATTTTAATCATTGTATAATATAGAAAGCGTGTTTTATTTTAAAGTTTTTATGTTTAATTCTTACCAATATTTTTATGAAACAGATGAAAGCGATAGCTGAAATAAGAAATTATGAAGAAATATTTGACAAAAAAATACATTTCTACGAAATTTTGAAAGAAATCATATAAATAGTATTATTACTAATAGCGAATAAGTTCTTATACTCCAACTTCCAATATTTTAAGAACAAATTTGGAAATGCTTTCGTTAACAATCCAAGCACTTATTCTTTCAAGGTCCCCCCTAATGTAAATACGTAAAATAAAGTAGTATTATAGAACTCAAGAAAATCTATTACAGTTTGAAATATTATGCTGCTGTGTTTATTATTTACTGAACAAACCAAAGACATTTCATTGAGCGGAAAAAACAAACAAGAATAGTTGCCGTATCAACTTACAGTGTATTTCAAAAAGACAGTAATTTATTTATTTATTTATTTTCCATCTTTTAAACATAAGTAGCCACGTTTATCGTGAGACAGGGGTTTTAGTGACTGGATGTTGATAAGTTGAATCTCTGTGGTACTTTTTTATCGTGATTATTGCGCTTTAGTATTATTTTTTTTTTGTACCTAACTCTTTACCTACCGCTCGGATATGTATCAAAATTACTTCTCTTCAATAATCCTAAACCTGTTTCTAAAATTAGTTTCTTAGGAAATATTATTTTGTGAGTCATTTTGAGCACAGAAGGACGATCAGATTGAAATGCGTGTTTCCACTTAAAAAGAGTTCTTCCTTGTTCTAAGCCTAAGCCCTTTTTATACGTTATGGGGTGATAAAAATCGCATATCCTGTTGTAATGAACTACCTTGCGAGTATAAAAAAAAACCGTTCTTCATCATAAAAGAAAAGATAAGTGAATAGATATTTCAATCTTAAGGTTTTATGAACAAATTTAAATGAAGACTGAATTTTTTAAAAAATTTTATCGGTTGCTTTTTTTTTTTCCTTTCACGTGTGAAGAATTAAAGTTGAAAGAAATTGACTCTATGTCTGTGTAATTCATTAAAATATGCTACAGACTTCATCTGCCGAAAACGTAATTCTTAAATTCTTATAAGTATTCGCATATTATATTGTTCTGTCTTGGAAGAGGTTTTTCCTGGAGATAAACATATCCAGAACAGGCAATGCTCTGACGATATATGAAGATATTTGAATCTGAAAACAGCAACCATTAGCTTGAGCTAAGTTTAATTCCAACCCAGATTTTTGCACTCGGCAAATTTTAAATTATTAAGACCAATGGTGGCGCCCCAAGCGGATAAAATGGTTTCTCCATCTCAAACAAAAAAAAAAACAAACAAATGTCATATATGTAAGTTTAGCAAATCTTTTTCACCTGTTGTCTCTTTCTTTAAAATGGTTGCACAATTTAAAAATATCTAATATTTTAAGAAAAAGAACGTTCATCAGTTAAATGTAACAGAGTATAACAAATATTAAAAGGAAGGATTTCTCAAAATACAACCTTAAGGTGCGTGATTTTTCAAGTTGTTTTTTTTTTCTTTTTTTTGTATGATTTAAAAAATAAATAAATAAAACTTGTTAATCTCCACTATTTCCCTTTTGTTCTGCTATTTTTGTTGTCCCTCATTGATTCTTTTTACTCGTAGACTCGTAGGAGAGTCTATACTCTCCTTCATTTTAGCAGTCTTTTATATTTCGTTTTTATCCATTTTCTAAGTAATGATTAGTAACTTTTATTTATTTATTTATTTTTTATTTATTATATTTATTTTATTTAGAATCGTTCTGCTTCCGTGCTTTTATCTTTTACCTTTCTTTGCTTTGCTCAGCTAAACATACTTTTATCAATCAAGTCGTATTCTACCTCTAAGTTTTTTACAAATTTCAAAATAATATATAATATAAAATGTGTAAGTACAAAATAACAAATTTATTGTAATTTCTTTGTTTTCATTGCGTAAGATCTTCATATTAAAACATAGTAAAAAGTTCCAATATTGAAATTTCTATCTTATTTCGTAAAATAAATTTAAGTGGCTAGAACGAAATTTCGGTAAGAAGCAATAATTGATAAATTCGAGAAAGATTTTTTTTTAATCAGAAATAAATAAGTATTTTGATAATAAATGTTCTAACAAACTATTTGTTTATTCTTAATGTTTAGTGATCAATTTATAGAATTTTTCCTGTCTATTTCTGAGTTGATTTGTTTTTTGCTTTATAACATTGTAATCTTCACTTTAATCTTAAGAAAGCTTGAACTGAAGGGTGGATTTATTTAATAAGAAATTAACTCCCGCTTTCTATTCAAAAACAGGATTTTCTAAATTCGTTTACAACATTTCTTAAAAGCATTTCGCAATTTATTTCGGTCGTTAAATATAATTTTTAGAAAACCTAAACCTCGTGTGGTTTTGGAAAGGCTTTCTTTGTGCGTCGGTGTTATTGATTGCAACGCAATAAAGTCACTAGTTCCGCCTGGAGTTTTCTCTGGAATTATTTAACAGATTTGAAAGTAGCCCTGGTAAAAGGAAAGTGCTTTTGACGGTCACATCACTTTTGTATGCCCAAGTTAAAACTTCATTAGATGCAGAAAAGAAAATGAAATTGTTATTATTATTATTATTGTAAACATAGAAAAGGTTAATGCGTTATTATCCAAGTTCAGCAAACCTAGTAATTGCTGGGTTTGTCTACTTTCTTCAGCCTCTTCTCAAAGATGTGATGCATTTTAAAGCCTGAGGTTAATGATAAGTACTGTCCGTTCGTCTGTACAAAAGCTAGGTTTCTCGCAAATGGAATCGAAATCAAGGTTTAAAAACAACAGGTTCCAAAACAAAATAATTCTTAACTATGTGGCAAAAGGGCTGTGAACAAGTTTTAATTATAAAAAAACAAAACTATTTATAAACAAGCTTTACAACCAGTTTCGAGGATTTCAAATTACTCCTCTTCATCAGGCGGTTAAGAACAAAATGAAAAGAATACATTTATAAATTAGGAAACCTAAAATATACAATTGTTTCAAATTGACTCCATCCGCAAATTTTAGATAAATCTTCCTAAATCCTATTAATTTGATCAAAGCCGAAGAAAAAAAGATTGATTTTCGCAATACATTCTTTGCCTTCAATGACAGTTACTTGTTTCTCTCGTAATCCTTTTAAACAAAGGCTTTGTTATTTTTATGTGCTGGTGGAATTATTCATAGAATGGGGGGGACACAGGATATTCGTATGATGGGTGGATTAAGAATGACTCAGCCTTATCTATGTTCTTGTTTTAATGTAGCTAATTTGGCTTTATGTGGAATGCCTTTTTTAGCAGGATTTTATTCTAAGGATATGATTTTGGAAATATGTATAATATCAAATTTTAATACATTTATGTTTACAGTATGTGTTTTACCAACTGGGATAACTGTAAGATATTCTTTTCGGTTAGTTGGTTATGTTGTAAGTGGAGATTGGAAATTTAAGGGTAATCATGGATTAGGGGATGTAAATATACTAATGGGATTACCTATAATGAATTTAATATTAGGAGGAGTTTTTATGGGAAGAGTTTTATCATGATTGGTATTTGGAGACTATAGTGTAATTATTTTACCGTTTTGACTAAAGATTATAGTATTATTTGTGAGAGTGGTAGGATTTTGGTTAGGAATATCAATTGAGTGGATATTTATAAATTTAAAGTCTACTAGATTAGATTATTTTGGAAGAATGTGATTTATGCCAATGTTAAGAACTCCTAAGCATTTTTACCTCACTCGTTGATTTCTTAGGGATTAAATTTAATAATATAAAGGATTTGTCTCTTGTCTGCCAGACGGTATCCAAGGAATTTTAGGGGAAGTGTAAGAAATTAAAAACTACAAAAAAAGCAAAAGTATTTTTTTTTTTATTCATTAATAATAAATATACAAGAAGAGAAGTTACATACATCATTTCTCTTAAACTAATAATGACGTTCGGTAGAAACTCAAGTGTTGATGGTTTGATATCTATTAGATAACAAAAAATATGTAACGAGGGAATGAAATTGTAAGTAACTTCAAGAAGTCACTAGTTTGGGAAGGTTGTACAAAGAGTTTCCTTAAGAAATTAGGCTAAAGAACAACTCTCATTATAATAAATAGGTTAAATTTGAAGGAGACATCATTTTACGCACAGGTAACGTTGCATGTCGTAGTTACGGAACGGAGTTACTCCAAGGATTACTATTTCGGCTCAGTGATGGCTCGGTCTTTTTCAAACCTAAGTTTCTCATTTTGTAAGCATTTCTTGCAGTGTTAATAATGTTAAACGTTCGCGGTAAACTGCACATAAAAACACAGATGAGAATTGTATGCACTTAAAACTTCTCAAATGTATTTAAACTTTCACGTCAAAAGATCAAAATGTGCAGATATCTATATAATTAAAAAAAAAAGTTGATTTTTTTTTTCTGGCCCTATCTCCTCCGAAACCATAAGACACAGAAATACAAATAAGGCGGCAAACATTAGTTATTGTATTGAGAATGCTCACATTTTCATTGTATCTCCTTGGGTCAGCCGGACGTTCCGAGACTTGCCGGATCTACGTGAGTCAACCAGAAGTCACGTGACTTACGATCAACCATGAGATCTCCGAGACTCGCTCGCGGGTTGTGAGAAAGCGGTGGCGGTCACGGGTTGTGAGAAAATTATCTCTGAATCCAAGATCACGTGATTACAGATTTGCCAGTATGCATTAAAAAAAAATTATAGTGATAAAACAGCTTTGTTTTTATTTCTATTCTTTATTATGATAAATAATAATAAGATTCACCTTTTTTGTTTTTCCTAAGCTATAACTTAGGCTTGTAAATATCACCAATAAAGATACACAACTCTTAGTCATTGCTAAGCCGACGTATTGTTACTAAGATGGGGGAGGAGAGGATCTTTACAATTTCATTTCTTTATACATCGTCGAATAGACTTCAAACTATCAACTCTTTAAATTTCTACCGAACATCATTGTCAACTTAAGATAAATGATTTCAATGATTTAGTTTCTTTATGTTTTTATTTCTTATTAAATCAATAAAATATTTTGCTTTTGTGTCTGTATTTTCTACACTTCCTCTAAAATTCCTTGGATCCTGATCATTTGTTTTTAATGGAATCAACTTGCGTAACTGCATGAGCAAAGGAGCACGGACAGTGGTTTTTTTTTCTGTAAGATGGAGACTACACTCACTTAGGTTTTCTTACCTAATAATTACGATCACTTGTAGACGTACAATTACGTCCTTCGAAATCGAAGACCGCTAATCATTAAGCAACAAGACAAACACAGTATTTTTTTCCTTGCTTTTCGACCAAGTTAAAAGATAAAGGTAAGAACAACATGTGTATTTTTAATGTTCCTCCTAACGTTCTTCTTTTTATCATGAAGAAAGTTAAAAATAGCATTTACTGCCAATATCTTTTTTAATAAAACATTGGATAGGATTGCTTTCCATCCACTTGTTTACTAGCGATCGTCGTCGTGGACTGAAATAGTTTATAAGATAGTCTTCTTTCATTTTTAAATATATTGGTTTGTTCTTTAATTTAGAACAATCAGTTTTCTAAACTTTCATAAAATATATTAATTTCAAAATTAATTTTAAAGTTACTAATGTGTTCTGTCTTATTTTATACTATTTCACCTTAGTGTTGTTTGTTAGTTCAGTAACAGCGACAAGTAACACCTTGTCGGAATAAACTATTTGCTAAGTAAAATATTTCGCAGTATAAGATAAGAAAAAAGATATCATTAACTGATAAAATATATTGATTTATATGTTTCACAAAAATTTTATTCTTGTATTTTTACAATTTTTTTTTTTCTAAGTACAAAATTTGATTTAATTCCTGGTCTCTATTTCGAATGACCTTATTCGGATTGATTTTTAAAAATGGGGTGATTTTAAGTTGATAGACAAAAAAGTTTGGAAGCATTCGAATGGGTAAAAATCGAATGATTTTTAAAAAACGGATATTAATTTTAATAAATTTTACTCATATAACAACAGCTGTGGCATTATAAATTTAATGATTTCAGATTTAAAAAGAACTAGAAAAAATGCAAAGAAAAGGAAAAATTAAATTTTTGTTTAATTTTTGATGCAGAAAAAAATAAAAATTGGAGTTTAATTGCAGGTGCGATTGAATGATTATTTGTTTTAACTTGAATGGACTGAATTTTCCCATATTCTCTATTTGTTTAAACATATTGAGGTTTTCCTTTGAACTTTGAGTCTCCTCTTTTTTTTCTTTGCCCGTCTGCTTGACTTGTCACCAGTGGTAAAAGCAATGAAAGCATCTATTGAGGAATCAGCACTGTCACAGTCCTTGAGATGGTGTGCGGGGGCGGTCAAGAGGTTCATCTTCCGGCACGCCGCTTTTGTAAAGGGCGATACAGCCAAGTGTCCATTTAGCGGACGACCTGAATACATACACACCCCAACCATTTCCTGTTGTTTTGACAGAGTTTTCAGGTGACGGCGACCCACCAATGCTCTCTTCCACCGAAATAGATTCAAACAATTGCAATGGTTCTAAGATAGCAACTAATTTTTGTACTTGAAGAAATGTTACTTAAATATTGTACGCATTGTAAATGTAAAAATAATTAACGCAATATTACTGATTAACGTAATGAAATATTTAAATAATGTATTTAAGTATTGCATTAGTAATTTATAAATTCCTAAATAATAATAATTTAAAAAATTATGGAGTTTTCCAGAAGAAAAAAAAGTAAATATCTGTTACAGTAACATCCACGATATTACAAATAATGAGTAATAAAACTAAAGATCGAACATTAGAAAGAGATCTAATATATAAAAGTGATAATTTAATAACTAAATTACGTAAATCCAAATAAAAGTTGGATACGTTACTTTAACTAATAATTATTAAAAGGCTCATGTATTACCTCGTCTTTTATTAAAAATGTTAAAAAAAAAATAATAAATTTTTTTTAATATAATTATAAATTTTCGATGAAAAGTTTAGACATTTTTTTTTCAATTTTAAATTTATTTTTTTTATAATAATAGGCCAGCCAAACCATTATTACGTATTAAATTAGTTAAACTTGTTATTATATCTTATTAATAGTCTTAGCATTTTTATCGGCTCATTAAACGTAAATTTAAAATAATAAAGAGGAAGATATTTTTAAAACAAGAAACATTTATTCTAAATTTGTTCGATATCTTACTTATAACGCACGTAATCCCATAACTTAGGAGTGATATTGTAATTGGCTCTTTTAATATATAAAAGCTATTAGAATTATAAGTAATATTAAAATATTACATTAAAATAAGAGGGAATGGTGACGGATATTCAGAAGAAAAAGGAAAACTCTTTCCCTCCTGTTTTGGTAATAATCTGGTCGTCCCTTTCGAATACTGTCAGTGGCTGTTGCTTCCTTCCTGTTGGTTTTTTTTCTCCTCCTCCTTCGTCCTCCTCTTCTTGTTCGTTGGGGTGAGTCATTCTGCGGCCGCTCAAGACGGGACAAACCGAGTCGAGGAGCTGACTTGGAATAAAGCTTCTGCCAACACAACAGAAAGAAAACAAAAGGAAAAATTACCACCACAACAAGTGTCGTATATCCGCAGCAAGGTCTTCACCAGCAGGATTATTACGTCATAAGATTACAGGAAGAAGGTTGCAACGGTGTCCTTCTGTCTTGTTTACAGTTTGTGATTCGCTGACGCTGTGGTAACACCGAGGAATTTGTGATACCAGCAACGAAGGTCCCATTACTAAAGAAAATTTCGACTATGTAAAAGTTTGTTGAGGAAAAAAAAAGAAAAAATGAATCATTTGTTAGCTTTGCGGAAATCACCAGACATCCTCGAGTTTATAGGGTCCTGTAAATCCGTTGTTTTTGCTGATTCTGAATGGAGTTTGGTTTTAGTGTTCAGCTCCTAATCTGCAATTCCAGTTCGCATGGCTGTGGGCGCATGGAGTTCGTTTTTAGCCGTGTCTAGATAACCCGACTTGGCTCGGACGGGACGAGACGAGAATTCGGCCACGCAATGTGCTCCTTCCCGCCGGCTCCACCGGAGCCTCCCGTACCCCTGTGGCAGGCGTCGAAGGCTCATCATCTAGATGTGCGCTTCTTCGACGTGGGACAGTTCGGGCGCCTGGCCGCAGCGATCGCCGCCCCAGATGAAATTGCCGGTCTGCCCTCGCTCAAGGATCTTGCCAGGTAACAACAGGTTGCTTCATACTTTACACTTGCTTTATTAGAATGAGGGACAGTTGAAATTATGGATGAATGGTTTTTGTTTATTGTTTTCTTATGTAATTACTTCAACTTCTGTACTGGAAAGAAATGGGAACATTAAGGCATTGTTTTCTTAATTTTATGTTGACAGTATTTTTTTTTAATTATAAATTTATGTCTGTAATTTATAATTTACAAATATCATCTCATAAATGGTATTCTTTAAAAGAACAACAAATATACTTTTAAGGCTTCTTTAAAAACCTTCATAAACATAAAAATTTAAATTCTGAAATTAGATTTTGAAGATTTTAAAATTTCATATTCTAATCTTAATAAATAGCATTATTTTTTTAGATATGCGTAACCCTCAATCTTAAAGAAATTTCAGTTTATTTATATAACTAACTTTTCAGAAATCTACACAAACATGTTTGAAAAGGAGCCGAAGTTTTAATTTGTTTAAATTAGTGTTTTCATAATAATTTTTAATTTAATTATTTTGGCAGCTTGTAATTACATTGAATATTCATTATCTGCTTTAGACGAAATTTCAGTAATTATTTTTGTTAATTCAGTTTACAAAAAAATTGGCTAAAATTTAGTAAACGGTAAAACATGTTTCTCATAATAATGTTTGTTGTGATTCCGAGACTGTCAACATGTGTTGATTCCGTTGCGATGGGAGTAAATTTTATCTCAAAGTTTTGTGTTACAGAATTGTATCAGTTTTTGTTAATATTCTTTTATTATTACTTTTTAATATTTCATTCTTTATACGTTTAATGAACGATGAAGGAAAGACAATCTCTTAATTGCAATAATAGTTTTTATTTATTTTCTGTCTAATAAACGTATTGACATCTAGTATCATTATTGAAATTTACATAAACTGATTTGAAATTCAACTTTTTCTTGATAAACGTTGAGTTGGCAAGCTTCAACTCGATTTGAAAAAGACACAAAGGATCTAAGATGATAATTATTAATGTCAATATTGATTATTTATATTGATAAGAGCGATAACTGACTGCAAAGAAATTTTCAAAATAACAAATCTTACATGAATCTTCAATAACAATATTAGAATTTTAGTAAATCAAGTTTAAAATGAAGAGGACTTTAATATGTCGATAGCTATCAGTGAATCACAAGGAAATGGGAAGAGTTTGTGAAGGATTTCGTGGAATCTGGGTTCCCTATCAGACAGGGTGTTCCTCGCCAAAGATAGTAAAATCAAAAAACAATTTTTTATCGTGCCTGAAACTGTCATTTGCTTCTGATATCGTGGATTCCGACAATTTGAGGTGAATTTGAAACTAGCTTAATCGTCCGGAAGACTTATTTATTAGCGAGAGTTTGACAGCATAATGTGATGGTTTCTCCATTCCACTGCACACTGTGTAACCGATACGAAAGAATAGACGAAGACAAGTACATGTAAGTACGGACAAACAACACCTTTTCAGCCGTTAGTTAGAAAAGGAACAGCATTCCCATGAGAAAGTAGAGAGATAATTCTTACAGCAGCTGAGGAATATTTTTAGTTTGAAATCGAGGTATGATTCCCAAAGAAAAATATTCGGATTTACAAAAAAAAAAGTATAAATAATGATCAAATTTAATTCTGTATTCAAGTAAATTTTATAATCAAGTTGTTTTGTAATTTGAAAAATTCAAATTCTGCTGTTCATAAAGAGTAAGCGCTTATATTTTAATTACATTAAATATCACGACGACATTTTGATATAAAATTATTATAAAATTGGAAATGAATTAAGTTTGCAATTCGTGTAAAATATTACAACAGCATTCGTCAAGCTTTTGTGTAAAATACATTGTAAATCAAGCAGAATAACTATTTGAATCACAATTATTTATTCAAGTGCTGCCGATTTTTCGGTATCTTAAAAATCCCTTTTTTATGTCTTAAAAATATAATTCTTTTGTTATCTTGAAAAAGAGATAATTCTCCCAAGAAATATGTTGTAAATATTGTATTATCAAAAAAATAGAAATAAAAATATTAACAAAATTTATTTTTAATGTACAGGTATGCGCCCCTTAACATCCGGTTGCGTCCAATAGGAAGTTATGCGAACATAATATTATAGAAACAATTCTATATACATATATTTTAATTATATTGTACTGCCTAAATAGCCAAAATATTGTACTTTTTTTTTTTTTGTAAATAGAGAAATTACACATTAAAATATAAGAATAAAACTAAGTAAATTCATAAATCCGCAATGTAGATAAACATTATTATAGCTTTCAAGTACTTATAGTTACTGTATTATAAGTTCGGTACGGACTCGGCTGGCAGCGCAGTCATTTTGTTGATGTCAGCTTCACGTGATCCGGGAAAGTACCGGCTACGGCTACTTAACGTCCCGTTAGTGGATCATGATTTTTCGACTCTTTGGGACCTTGACGATACATGCGAACGGACGTTGCCCGGAACGACGTTTAGCTGAATGTGTTCAGATTTAATTATTACACAAATAGAAAGATCTGAACAGCATTTGATACCCATTCAAAAACAAAAAATATATTTTATTTTATTTATTTAGGAAATAAATCTCAAAAATTAAATAATAAAAAGCGTTTCATAATGCCTCTAATTTTATTTTATTTCCAGAGATGTCATTTCTTTCGTACAACTTCACCTCTATCGTGAACACATCGATTTTTTTTTATCCTGAGAAATCTATGACGTGTTCGACAGAAAATACAGCACTTTATTTTTTTCTGTAACCAGCACAAGGCCTAGTATCTGTCACATGTCTGTTCGAGCTGTAACACGTATTGATACAAGTTATTTAATGTGGAATGATATTATTTATATATTTGCCTCTTCAAAAACTCTTTCACTGAATTTTCTTATTTATTAAGAAAAGAAACTTTCTAAGTTGAGCTTTGCGGATTCAATGAGTCAGTAATTCAAAGAATAATCAACAATTAAAGACGACATATCACATCTGACGTAGGCTTTTCTAACGTAAACGCGTGTTTAAAGTTATTCGATACAGTAAAGAAACAACTACTTAAAAACTAAAAAAGCTCCATTACAAAGTGAGTCACTTCGTTAGGAATGCCTGACATCTTCAGCTTATTTTACCAAGTAATCAGACTAACAATTCAAACATCATTTCAGTTGGAATGGATTTTGATTGAAAATATAAATTTGCCTAAAACTTTGGAAAATAAAAACATTGCGAAAGAAATAGGGAAAGTCCGATCGTATTTTGTCTTAATTACAAAACTGCTCAAGAAATAATCGTTCGATGGTTATTTGTAATTCCTATTTCAAATTATAAAGTGAAGTATTTTGTATTCTTGCATTGTACACACATTCCAATAGATTTTCTATTATTTTCGGTGCTGTAATTTCAGAAACATGATTGTTTTTTACTGAAAATTTATATTAATTATTTACTTAAATGAAATATATTTAATTGCATTTTGAGCATTGTAATTTATTTATTTATTTATTGATAAAATCATTTTTTAATTAAGTCTTGAGTTTTTCTTACTAATTTAAGAATTTAAAACAACATACTCTTACACTGTTATCATAGTTTACTTTCTTTAGTACATAATTTTTTTACATATTGATTCATAATAATATTTTTTTTTTATTTATTTAAATGCGATTGATTTCGTTTATTCAAAGCCACGTAACAGATGTTATTAGAAAGTTTCCGTTAGACTTTATTTATTAAAAAAGTTCTAATCTTATGCTTGTCTTTGATTGTTAGGAAATCACGGCTCACGAACTGACGGGAGAAAGCCATTTAATCTGATATCGGTTTTCTATTGAAATTCTACTTTAAAACTTTTCATTTCTCGTAAAACTGGATTATTTTAAAAGACGAGTCAGTTGGTTTGAGTGAAAGCGACCGTAATTCTTTAAAAATTCATTCGTTGTCGCTGGTTTCTTTTCGGAACATCTTTAAAACCACTGGGGAAGTTACACCAAAATTGAAACAGGGTGTTGTGTTTGCTTTCAAAATCACTGAAACGCACTTGGAGCTATTCCAGATGTGTCAGCTATCAAATCCTCCAACGCCGAATCAAAACTTTTCTTTCTGAAAGCCATGTATTTTGGAGACATCCTCTATTTTCCTATGAATATCAGGAAACAAAAGCGTGCGATACAGTGAGCCATTCTTATTGTTGCTGTACGTGACGCCACTCGCGCATTTTATGACTTCTCAAACGAATGAGGTTTTTTTTTTTTTTAAAAAAAAAAAGAACAAATTTGCTTTTGAAGTTAATATTTTTCTCTTTGGGTGGATTTGAACAATGAATAGCGAGTCCTGTGACGGACACGGAAATTTTATAACATGTATTTAACCTGTTTTTATTTCTTTGAGTTTATTTTATAACCATTATTATAGAGAATTACAGGAACAATCACTCGGCCACTTGCGACATCTGTGGGTTTTTCACTACTCCTACACTGCCACATGCATTGAATCTTATCTAAATAACTGAAGAGTTTTATTTTATTTATTTTTTTGGTTTGTTTATATTACAAATATGTTTACTGAAAATGTGAATTCATTTAATTTATTACATAAAAATAGGATTTTGTTATTTTTTATAGAAAAGAAGTGCTTGAATGAATTTAAAGATTACATTTCTTTAAAATGTTGATTTTTTTTAACTCAAAAATGATTTTTTCATTTTTTTAAAATTATTAATTCGATCTAATATAAACATTCTGGAAAAAAATCAAATTAAATCGCATTTCACACATTTAATGTTAATTATATCAAAATACGATCATATTTTTTTTTGTATTAATAGAAATTCATTGTTTTCGTTTTTCTGTTGGAATCTTAATTATCTTTACGACAAAATTTGCTCGACAAATTGTTTCATCCATCTTTTTCCATAAATGTGCATTCAAAGCTTCAAGAAGATCGTTTCGCAGTTTGAGAAGTTATTAAGAAAAATGACAGGCACTTTACACACTTGAACTTATGGGGAAATGGAAGCTAACAAAGGATTTGTGTGAAGCTAACGTCCATAATTAAATACGCAGCATTTAAAAGTTCGTCATAAAAAAAGCATATTTTCAGAATTTTTATTTTGCAATTTACACTTTTAGTAAACTTGAATGTAAAAATAAAGTTTTAAAAAAAATAAAACCCTGTTCGATGAATAACAGCATTTATGCATTTATTTAAAACGATTTAAACGTGCTTTTAACTATTTTACTTGGCAATCCTTTACCTATCTGCTTAGCACTGTCAAAGACTTTGGAGTATGTCTTGAGCCTCGTGATAATAGAGTATTTCCGAGTGACTTATTCGATGCCCGTCCTTGGAGTAGTTCGATCATGCGTCCAAATAAGTCAGAAATCGTACGCATGGATGATGGAATAGCGGCGCCATCTACTGCCTTTGTTCAAGGCATGTCATGACTTGTGTATTTTCATATGAATAGTTTTTGTACTGTTAAGTGACAATAATAATATAAAAAAAATTAAAATTTGTTACGGCAGTTATTCTGAAAACAGAAATTTGCTTATTATGATTTTAGTACGTATTTACTATCCATGTATTTAAGTCTTTAAAAAAAATTCAGGATTTAATTTTCATACCAAAAAAAAAAAATATCCGATCAAAAAGAAAAATGCAAACAAACAAACCAAAAACAAACAAACCAAGGCTACAAATGCGCTTCCTACAACTTTTTTGTCGAAGAAAAAGCTGTTTTATAAGAAAAGCCAGCATGATGAAATATCTTTTTACATTTGACTTAGATTTGACGGAAATGTAGTCTAAAACTTAAAAGAAATCAAAATAAAAATAATTTGTTTATATTATTTTTAATCAGAGCAACAGGAAAGGGCGTTTTATCAGCTTAAAGATGACGATAAAGAGATAAAAAAACGGACATGAAATGACATTCCCGGATCTAAAATAATACACATTAAATGATATTACATTTTCAAAAGTATTATAAATTGTAATTAAAAACAAACATTTTAGGGAAAAGAAAGCTTGCTTTTTAAATGCACATCTTTATTTCTAAACATTAGGCTGTTATTTAAGCAATAAGCATTAAATATTATAAGGATAGAACTCAAAGGAAAAGTCATCGAGAATTCTAGATCTTTTTATTACCTGCGCGAGAGTCAGTCACTCTGAGCTATCATCAAGGGTAAATATGGCTGAAACAGCCGTACCGGATTCCTGACATGATAGCTCAGGGTCTATTTAGACTTTATTTATTTTTGTGCACTTTTAAGTTTTTCACCAAACTTTATGGTTGCACGTTAAGTTATTTAATTTTGCAAGCGGTAATTTTTTGGAAAGTAAAAATGCATCAAAAATGACCCACAATGTTTATTGAACTCCCTCTGTTTCTGAGGTGGTTGTTTGATTTAAGGTGTGCTTCTGTTATCAGCTATTGATAAATTCGTGAAAAGCCTCTCGGCTTCGTGACGTTACCTATAGCTACTGATAAGGGCAGTGGGAAACTGTGAACTGACGATAATTTCACACCAGAAACTAATCCACATCAACAGAACATCCATCAACGGAGCGGTTTCCCATTGGTTGGTTTACTTGAAGGTATTTCTCCGAGATAAGGGCCTAATCTTTATCTCTGGATAAACAGACTTAGAATAGAGTCACGTAAGATTAAGAAACGGCCATAAATAGTTTAATTCACAGGAGCTAACTTTGCTAGAAATCAATTATGAAATTAGTGCTTCCCACCTGAAAAAGTTTCGTAAGAATCAATTTTTACATCTTCGCTGTTTTCTCTACGCTTATTTCGTTTCAAGATATTGTTTTGCAAAGGTTTAAAAGCTATGCAAACAAATGTCGAACAGAACGAGTCAAGAAATGAAACATTAATGTGACTCGATTTTAATTCTAAGTTCATTAATTATTTTCTTTTATCAGACAGAGAAAGGAGATTTCATAGCTTTATTAATATTCATATTTTAATTAGAATTCCTGGAAACAAACTTTGTTTAAAGAACAATAACTTAAAAAAAAAATACTTTATAAATACCATAAATTAGTTTAATCATAAATTAAATTACAATCTTTACACATCTTCATAAATAATTTACACTAATTTACTTAAATACAGCGAAATTTTATTTAAATTTATTTCTTTTTTGAAATTTATTATCTGTCATCTAATTAACTAATGTAATTCATAAACTTTAATTTCTTAATATTGCTGCTAACTTCGAATCAATAGGAGTTCAAGCAGATCTGAACCAGGGATCGAATCCCTCAATGGCTTGTCTTTTTTCATTCCTTGTATCTGATGGTACGGCCGTACAAATGAATCTTCAGCTGAATAGTCATCATAAACTGCTTCTTGTTGACTGGGGAGAAAATGCCAAGACCTCTGGCATTGTTCCAAAACAAGAATCTTCGCAGTAAATCCTGACTTATTTCTTCGTAGTTCAGTTGATTTGTAATTGTTTACTGTAAAATATATTTTGATTTTTACTCAGTTTACTAATAACTGTGTAACATTTTCAATATATGTTTTTAAAAATCTTTTCCTCTTTTTAATCGTATTATTTTGTTTTATACTTTTTATGTTTTGTTTTTATGTTATTAAAAATCTTATAACGAGATTATATTTTTCAGCATAATAGTAATAATAACTTTGGATACTAATGAAGTAGGAAAATGTAATAGAATTTAACGAATATTGATTTATATAAATAAAAATGGATGTAAAAAAATATATACAAAAATATTGAAAACAAATATTTTTCTGCGATGAATGATTCTAATAATTACTCAATTGATTTATTATTAATAATTAAATTTAATGTTATATTATTAAATTAAATTATTATTGTTATTATTTAATTTTATATGATTATATCAATTATACTGTAGAATCCCATTCGACTCTAGGCCATTGATCTTTGGGTAACCTTGGGTGAAGAATACTAACAGCTGTTCGGTTGGTCCAATCACCTAAAGACGAAAATTACTTTTAAGCCGGAAATGTGTAAAATCATTTTGGATTTAAATTGCAAAACGATAAAATAAAGCAATACAGAAACATTGATATAATATTGTCAATAACTTTAAAAACAAAGAAAGAGTTCCAATAATATCAAATTACTATAAAAAAAAATATTTTATCGTAATTTTAATTTAATTTAATTGTAGTGAAATTATACTATATGTAATTATTAATTTAAAAAAAAAATATTTTATATTAAGGACTGAGAAAAAAAAAAAGTTTTAAAGAAAATGATAAATAAAAATTTGAAAGAAAAATTGTAAAATGTTTTGAAGATATTTCTCTTAGGACAGATTTTTTTTTGAAGAATGTAGCCAGTTTAAATAAAACACCTTTGGGTAGAATAGCTTTTAGGTAGAATAGAGTAGTTTTTACATGATTACAATAACGATTTCGTAAGAGTTACTCTAGAACTTTTAGTAAAAATGTATGGTTTATGATGGTATAAGATAACAATTTGGAAAGTACTATTACTACTTAAGCAATTATAAAAATATATGTACAGTTACAGAAACAAATAAACCATGTATTTATTAATGTTGTTCAGTTATTATAATAATGAAAGAGGGGCTTTGAATCAGAGTTTGGTTCACGAGGCATGAACTTTTTGGAAAGATATTGGTCACATTCAATCGTATTTTTGAAACCAGAATATAAAGGTGCGTTCGAATTATCCGAATCTCTTATTTAGTTGTTTATTTATTTTTATTTTTTTTATTGAATGTTTTGTTAGTTGAATTCGTTTTTTTTTAAATGAATTTCTTCTTCAGTTGCGACGCACACTACATCTCTCAGTATGGGTGGAGTCTATATTAATGAACGATGGCAATTAGGTTTTTATTTTGCCTTCATTCGATTAGCAAACATATCTTCCGCTTTCACTGGCTGCGGTTCCGTTCCCCTGTCTTTTAATGGATTCGCCCACTTGTCAAAGTTCCACGACTATTTTCAGAGGGGGTACAAGGGATGCAGATCGATTCGCATAGTTTTCCGTTGCGAAACCTGTGTTTATGTTTCACGGTAAACAACCGCCTCTTTAAGAAGGGGAGGGGGGAAAACTAAAACCCTTTAACCCATATTGACATTTGGTTTCTCCTCCTCTCATCCTCAGCTGGACAAATGATAGCAATGCACACCCACCTGTAGATTCAGGGACTACCCCGCTGTTAAACGATGGGCATCCGATCGTAAAACTGTTCATTTCTTGGACTCTGTAATATCACGGTCTCTGTCCATTTGCTTTTTCCCTTTCCTCCTCCGTCTCTTTTCAACTGTTTAAAGATTATTCTTCGTAAAACTTTTCATCATCACTTGACCGTTGTCTATCATTAAGGACGATCGAAACAATGGATTTGACCCCAATAGAAGAATATAAAGTTGTGCTTTTTGTTTCCCCTTTTAAGTTTTTCCTCAATGATATAAAAACAACACTGGCCTTCTTTGTTTTATGTTTTTTTTAATAACGACAATAACTTTGATTAAGATACAATCATGATTCTAATCTAATGACAGATCTAACTTTTTTGTTATTTTTTGGTTTGTTTATCTTGTTTATTATTCTTTCTTCCTGTTATTTTGTATTTTATTCGTTTTCCACACCTACATTTTACTTTATTACTGCGTTGTTTACTTTTATTTCTGCTCAATTTATTTGTTCTGGAAAGAAAAAAATACAATAAATTAAAAGAATATTGTCGTTTTTGTTTATGAGAACCTTCAGCGCTTTTGCGCATGCGTCAGGTCTCCTTCGATTTCATCAAAATAGGGGTTAGGAGAAATAAAGAGAGGGTGTTTACTTTTTATCAGTGTTAGTTTACTAGTAGCTGGGTTTTATTTGCGCTTTTCCGGAAAGAATTATGGAAAGAATAAATGCTCCTCCGTTATTTTTTTCTTAAAAGCGAAAATGTCCCAAAGAATTTCTTAGGAAAGTGCCCATCTCAGCGTATCACCCTTCTGCGGAGTAGAATCGTCCGCCAGTGGTGGTTCTGGCTTTCGAAAACGAGCAGTATGATTTATCAATATTAATACTGAATAAGAAATAAACACAAACAAAAGTTTCATTTTTATATTCTGTAATCAGTTTTCAGTAAATATACGTATGTTCAAAAACTTTAAATTAAAATTTGAAGATTTTTTTTGTTTTTAAATATTATTTCGAAAATGTTTAATGCTAGCTTATTCGTTTCATTAACATGCCTCCAATCAGTTCACTTTTGTCAGTTTTGTTGTTTTTAATTGTTAATTAAATTTGGATGTTATCATTTTCTTCTTATTTTAATACAGTAACAGAAAAGGAAAACAAAATTCAAATATATATATATTTTCCTGATTATTTCCTGAATTCAATCTATTTATTCTTATAATGAGCTCGTCTGCTTCCAGGCACATGTTCCTAGTATCTGGGTTTTTATTTCGCAGTTTCTTCATTGTATTATGGCACTTGAGAATGGGTCGCTGGCCGATCGGAAAACGTTTGTGTATTTTTAAATTGTAATGTATTTTTTAAAAATAGTAGTCTTTGTGTGGTGGCCGTTTATTTATTTCTCACAATTATGCTCCACACATTAATTTGTTTTATTTTTATTTATTCTTATCTATTCGCAAATTTTTTACACAATCACAGGAGGATGGAGCGCTGTCTCTTAAGGTCTGCCAAATTTTAGAGAATGACCAATGACAGCGTCGTGTTTTCTGAGGTATTCTCTTTTTACTAATCTCGATACAATGTTATAAAATTGAGAAACTTTTATTATTATTATTATTATTATTATTATTATGTTTGTATGTTTCAAACCTTGGGTTTCCCCAGCAAAAACAATATGGCGGGTCAAGGACCAAAGCACATACTGCCAAGTGTAAAGATGTGTGCAAGAATGATTAGGGATGTGTGCTTGTGTCCATAAATTTCCTAACTATGTGTGTAGTGTTGAGTACCACAGCCTTCTGCAGTTGTGCATAAATGTTTTTGCGAAGTCCTAGTGTGCTGAGACTGTGGTGCAATGTGTGAGGCACCAGACCAGTGGCAGACAGAACGATGGGTACAACACGTACTCGATCCTGCCTCCACTGCTTCTGGAGCTCGTGTGCTAGATCAGTGTATTTACTGATCTTGTCTGCGTGAGTTTTCTGCATGTTCTTGCTGATAGGCACTGCAATATCAATTAGATAGGTCTGTTTGTTGACCTTATCAACAAGTGTGATGTCTGGTCTGTTGTGATGTATGGTTTTGTCTGTGTGAATGGGGCGGTCCCAGTATAGTTTATATGAGGGTGACTCTAATACGCTTTGTGATATGTACTTGTAGTACGGGACCGTGCTCTTAATAAGTGAATGTTTGTGTGCTAGTTGTTGATGAACGATCGACACTACCTGATTGTGTCGGTGGAGGTAGTCTGTTTGAGAGAGAAGGGGACAGCCTGATATTACGTGGTCGATCGTCTCATGCGTAGTGTGACATTTCCTGCATTTGTCGTCATGTGTGTTTGCATCGTGTAGAATGTGTTTCTTGTAGTTGCGTGTGGAGATGACTTGGTCCTGTATTGCGATCATGAACCCTTCGGTCTCCCCAAACAGCTCACCACTCGTCAGCCATCTGTTCGACGCTTCCATGTCGACATGAGGCTGGCTGAGTTCGTGATGATGTCTGCCATGGAGTTCCTTACGAGCCCATGATTCACGCAGCTGCTGAGTGTGGGTGTCAGGGGTGGTGAGTGTTGGAGAAGAGTTTTCGAGGTTCAGGGGTGTGAGCTGTGTGTCAGCCTTGACAATGGCTGAGTGAAGTGAGGAGTCTTCTGCTCTTTGGTGGAAATGTTCTCTAAGTGTTTGTACTTGTTTTTCGTGTAGGGTGATGAGGTTGATGAGTCCTCGGCCTCCCTCCTTGCGGGGAAGAGTCATCCTTTCCGTTGCGGACTTGGGGTGGTGCATGTTGTGTTTCGTGAATGTAGTGCGTGTTGCGCGTTGTAGTGCTTCGAGTTCGGTGTTTGTCCATGGAATTATGCCGAACGAATATGTTAGTGTGGGAACGGCAAAAGTGTTGATAGCTTTAATTTTATTTCTGGCGTTGAGTTGTGTTTTGAGGATTTTGTGAACTCGAGCAAGGTATGTGTTCTTCAGTGCATTTTTGATGTTTGCGTTGTCAATGACGCGCGCTTGCTGGAAGCCCAGGTACTTGTAGGTCTCTCCCTGTTCCATGGATTGGATGGCCAAACCATGGTCCAGTTCAAAACCCTCCAAATTCGAAGTCTTCCCACGTATTAAGTGTAACTTGCGGCATTTGTCAATTCCAAATTCCATCCCAATGTCTTTGGTGAACTGTGTGGTGGCTTGTAGTAAATTAGTAAGTTGTGCATTGTTTGTGGCATAGAGTTTAATGTCATCCATGTAGAGTAAGTGTGTGATTTTATATGGTGTCACAGTGCCTGTGGTAAGCCTATAACCGTGTTTTGTGTTATCTAGTATATTATTATTATTATTATTATTATTATTATTATTATTATTATTATTATTATTAAGGTAGATAATACAGAAGGGAGATAATACAGAAGTTAAAGAAATGATGAAGAGGAGACAGTTAATTACTTTCCCTAAAAATGGAACCAAGTGAATCGTGGGCGAACCAGTTTGGGGGATCCGTCGATTGAAGCGACGGATTTGCGTTCGTGGGAGGAAAATAGAAAGAGGCAGTTGAATCGCCAGAAGGCGCCATGAGGGAACCACAACCAACCGATGCAAATGGACTCAGCGATGCAAATGGATAAAAATGAATGGAAATGATTTCTTGAAAGCGTTTGTCCTTCCATTGGCTTTATTTCTTATCGATGATCGAATTATTGACGTGAACGAACGCATCAAGAGCGTTGCTTATGATTACTATTATTTCAATAAACGTCACATGGCTTTCAGTCTAGTACCTTTGTCTGATGAACTTGCTGAAAATAGAAAAAGTGGATTGATTTTTTTTTTTTTTTCACTTTCTGTACTGTGTTGATTCTCGATATCTGCGAATTCGTTTTACTACTTCCTGGACAAGTCAACAAATTCCGATTTATTTACAGAACTTTACAAACAATTTGTTTTCAGAGTTAACAAAGTTCAATGAAAAGCAAATTTAACGTCCGCAATAATTCATAAATTGAGAGAAAAAATCACAACCGGACAACAGAATATGCCTTAGGATGAAACAGCTGTTCAGAATTCCCGTTGATGTTGGCTGAATGTGCGAAGACATATTTGTGATTTTTGTCTCTCAAGTTAACAAAATTAATACAGAAAAAGTTCATTATCTCCAACTGCAGGGTTTCCCGTAGAAACTAAAAAGATTATTTCAGATACTTATATCACATAGACACATATAAGACGTCTTCAGTTAGAGCTGTTGGGTAGAATCCGCCAACGTCGAGGATTTTTTTAATACTCCTCCAAGTAGATTTCCACCAAGTCCTCTGTTAAATGGATACGAAGAATTTACGTGTTTTCAAGGAGGATCGTCCGACTCCATCGTTTCGACCTCCGTTGTTGCTCTTGTGATCTGTCAGTTAGTCTGCACTTTTAACAAACCTGCCATGCAAGCCGAACACGGAGGTTTCAACAAAAATAAGTAAATAAAATATTGCCGTGCGGTCTAGATGGCGGTCTGCAGTTGCGGCCAGTGTGCCGTTACCCGGGTCCGAATCCCGGTCGTGGCATGGATGTTTCTTTCTTCTTCTGTGTTTCTGTCCGTTCCAGCGGGTATATTGTGAGCTGCCTCCTATGGCATATCCTGGACAACGATTCTTCGGCCAACCGCTCACTATCTCGCCCCTTGTTGTGGCCCTTAGTTTCAATACTAAAAGCCCGGGCATTCGCAAAAAAAATAAATAAATAAATAAATAAATAAATAAAATAAAATGTGAATTATATTTTTTATTACAATTCAAATTGTATCTACGATAAGAAACTGCTTAAAAAGCTATGTTT
>JAFIDM010000004.1:59196288-59332331 GCA_023159025.1 Thereuonema tuberculata
TATCTACGATAAGAAACTGCTTAAAAAGCTATGTTTGTACGTTGTTAAATTCTGAAAATCCTAAGAATCCTTATTTATAAACAATTTTAAAAGTAAGCATAGAGTTTGTCACTAAACAAAAATATTTATTTTTGTAAATATCAGATCTTAGGTTTTTATAAGCCTTAGATCTTAGATCATTAGACCTAAAAGAAAAACAACTAACCAACCAAACTAATGATTAATTTTTTTTAACTTGCAAAAATTTATAAAATTTTATAAAATTATAAAATGAATTTATAAAAATTAAATTATATTCTTCAGGTGTCATAATTCACCTTGAAGTCAATGTTAAGAATATTATAATAAGTCCCTTGCTTAACTACAATTTTTGCAAATCTATAAAAAAATTATTATAGGTTTCCAAAAATTGTAGTTAAGCAAGGGATAAATCATAATATCATAATATTCTTAATATTTACTTCAAGGTGAATTATAACATCTGAATATAATTTAATTTTTATAAATTCATAAAATTAATCTTTATAAATTTTACAAATTCGCTTCTTGTAAGGTTTTGAGAATCTTTTAGTGAAGGCATATAGGTACTTCTCACTTTACGACCGAGTTCCGTTTCGACGACTACGACGTTAAGCGAATTGGTCGATAAGGAGGAGCTTGCGCCGGGAATATAGGATCGTTGTAAAATTATAAAATTATAAAAACTTCAAATTTATTCATAAAAAGACATGCATATGTACGTATTATCATTTGTTTATTTGGTTATCTAGAGTTGTAGAGGATCCAGGTAAGGGAGATGACGACGACGAAATAGAAGTTGTATCTTCAAGGGCGGAGGTCGTAAGGGCGATTGGTCGTTAAACAGATAGGTCGTAAAGTGAGGAGTACCTGTATTTGCTGACTGAAAGTCCGTATTTCACTCTCGAGGAAGATCGGATTGTTTACCATCCAATCTAAGATGTCAAATAATGTCTCAATAATGCTTAACTTTTACAACTAACGAATCCTTTGTATTAGGTTTATTGTTGTTTTACTTTTACTTGTGCTTAGATAAATTAGAAACTTTAACTTTTTTTGTATTAAAGTAGCTTTTACATTAAACCAGTATGACGACGTGATAGCATTTTTCTCAATTAGTTCTTAAATCCAATAGTAAAAATAAAAATCGCTTTTTTATTTATTTATTTATTTATTTATCTATTTATTATTATTTTTATTTTAGATCTCTACCAATGTACCTCCGTTTTTCCCTGAGCCTCCTATCGGTGTTTCTTTCAGAGAAATCAAATATCACAGAAAGATTTTCAACCTAAACCAATTTGAAACTGATGAGAGTCGGAAAAGCGCGTCGATAAAAGAGTCCATTAACGTGGGTAATGGCGTCACAAATAGATAAATAGAAAACAGAACTCGTTTTTTCGAAATGACGACATGTAATTATGGCTTTTGAACCTAAAGAGTCTAGTGGCTGACAGAGCGATTAAAGGATAATTCCAAGATTTAGATGCCTTTTCCTTCTTTCTGTGGGGCTGTTTGTTATCTTGCATTTAAAAGATTAAGTTCCCTGTTGAAGACAGGAATTCAATAGACCTTCCAAAAAAAAAGTTGGAATTAAAGATAAGGAGATAGTTATTGCCGAGTAATTGATTTTGATGGATGAAATTAAAGCCAGATTTTAACTTTAACAACAGCGTTTTTTTCAGCCATACATTATTTAGCGCTATAAAAAAATAGACAAAGGAGTAATGCAATTACAGGATGCTATTATTTTAATAGAATAAAATCAGTAATTAAATAAAGAAAAATAAAGAAGCAAGAGAATGGAGATATAATGCAAGAAATTAACGTGCGTACAATAACATAAGAGGGAAAAATGAAAACGCACAAGACTAAACACTGCACTGATCTGTTTTTTGAAAATGTGATACCGGGAATCCAAGATTGGCCATTTCTGGTTTTTTGATGTTTACTTTTGTTCTTTTTATATGTTTCCTGAGCTCACTGAGATGTAAGATACTGGGCGGATCCAACTGACGAAGATCAGGAAAACAGAAATGGTCCATCTTGGATAATCATGTATCATATCCTTATCTTGAGGAATAAAATAAATAAAAAGTAAAGGGTATCATATATGATTTAAAAATAAATAAATAATAATAATAATAGCAGCACACGAACTCCAGAAGCAGTGGAGGTAGGACCGAGTCCTGTTCGCTACTGGTCTGGTGCCTCACACTTTGCACCACAGCCTCAGCACACTAGGACTTCACAAAAACACTTATGCATAACTCCAGAAGGCTGTGGTACTCAACACAATATGCATAGTTAGGAAATTTATGGACACAATCACACATCCCTAACCCTCCTTGCACACTTCTTTACACTTGCCAATATGTGATTTAGTCCTTGACCCGCCATATTGTCTTTTCTGGGGAAATCCTTGGTTTGAAACATTTACATATTAATAATAATAATAATAATAATAATAATAATACGTATGTTTGGTGAAACACAGCATTGCCCATTCCTGCTTAATTTTTGTGCTTTAAATGATTTATATTCTTAAAATATCTGATTCATACGCAGTCAATGATTACTCAAGTTTCGAATAATACTTATCCTCAAAATGTAAGAGGATAAATTTATTTTCTGAAAATAAATAAGTAAATACACCGTCCTTCTGGTACTTCGGGAGCTTGGCAGTAGCTTCTTTTTTACTTCTTGTATCATCACTGGCTGCTTATCATTGAAGATCAGGCTTATTATAATATCGAGCGATTATTCTGCTTCTCATCGTATATTTTTAATTGTTCAGACTCTACCAAGAACTAATATTCTCAAATCTTACGCAGAAGCTGATCCTTGCTCATGTAATAAAGATTATCTACAACAAAAATTACATAAAATTCTTGATGACACTATTTTTAGAAAGAATTTGCATTTATCACATTAAAATATTATTGTGTATTTCTTGTTTTTAATTTATGCTTGGAGGTCCCATTCTCTTCTCTGCCTTTAATTTGCATTAATAATCGCATTATTTCTGCGATTACGAAGCAAAATCGGAACATCTAAAAGTTGTGAATGTACTAACGTGCAACTATTATAAATATAAAGCGACCGTTTGCTTCATATCTAAAAGTTGTATTAAGAGAATAAAGATTTCCCAATTTAGAGTACGTTAAGCTTGAATAGCTTCCTTAAAGTAATGTTGAAGTTTATGGTAGCTTTTTGTTTTTATTATATGTAGTTTTTCCTGTAGGCCATTTAATGATTTGTATCCCTGGAACCATTTGCAATCTCTTTATTTTAATTAAAACGTGATGTCGCATCTAACAACCAAACTTCTACCAAACTGTCACAACAGCCAAGAGGTCGTCACGTTGATGTCGTTGTCATCTATAAAAAAAAAAAGGTCATATTTTCGATGAGGTAGCTAATAACGCCACTGGGGCCATTTATGAGTCCTTAGCCCTGCGTTCAAACGAATAAAAGTTTTACGAGAGTTCGATACAACTACCACACAGCGGCGCTACAAAGAAGCGTCCTCCTTTGATATGTTCAGCTCCGTCATTTACCTCTTTGATATCGCCATTCTGGGCTTTGTATCAGTGCCTTCCATGAACTGAAAAGTAATAAAAAGAGTGACGGAGGAGTCATGAATATATGTTCAATTACGCTTCAGAATGGGTGATTCTGAATGCTTTTCAAGTTTAACTAATTTTTAGAATTGGCTTGTATTTATCAGATTTCTTTCTGTCTTTCTTTTGTTAAATTAATTTTTAAGTTTATTAAAAGAATTCGAGACACAATTACTGAAATTTAGTAATTGAGAGACCTTATTACTGAAAGTTTGAAAGCATTTCAATCAAGAGTAATTATTTGAAGTAAACTTTTATAAAGTTCTAAGGATTAGGCCTTTATTAAGTATTTTTATAGAGAGAAGAGGATTAACGAAGTTAATTAACCAGTTATTATACGTCCCTACTCGAAAATAGTTACCCATTAGATCTCAGTAAATAGCCAGTCCACCAAGATAATATCTAAGGTTTATTTAATGCATTGGGGCAATGTTTAGAATAACAAAATGATCTTTTGTCTTATGATCACTCTTTCATTTGGCATCTTGAAATTTCTCATCCAAAAATTTAATTTTCTAGCCAAATTTTGGGTGGGGAAACCATGAGCATTAACTAGTGGTCGCATAAGGAAATCTTCTTTGTGGATTTTTATCTTACCTTCTAGCGTTGGTGTTATGCAGGAAACTTTAAGAATTTCTTCTTTTTCTTGAAAGTTTATAGATTTGTTTTCTTCAAGAGCTTTGGTGATTTTTTTAAATTTATTATACAATAATACATTCTGAATATCACAGAGGCAAGATCACTTTCTGGTGGCCACCGACCAACCTGGCTGTGACTCCTCAGAGCAAGAAAAACAAGAAAAATTAAAAAATGTGTAAACTTTCACACTTAATGCCTTATTCCTCTGAAGCGGAGGCTATGAAGGTATTTAACCCACTAAAAACAAGAAAAAAATATTCAAATCAACAAATATTTAACGTGCTGTAGGATAAATTACAAATGAAACAAACCAGCACAAAATGGGTTGGGTTATCAGGGGAAGGCGGGGTTGGGCTGATGAGTCCCGGAAGGACGATACGGCCGTTCCCAACTCCTTCCCCATATGTAAAACAGCGAGGCAATTTCTATTTTTATTTAGATTTGTGCTGGTTTGTAATTTATCCTACAGCACGTTAAATATTTATTAAAAAATATATTATTTAAAAAAAAAAAAATTATAATTTTAAAAATTAAATATATTTGATTTGGTATGGATTGTTGGAAAAAGAAATTTCAAAAATTATCAATAGTAATCTTTAAATGCCAACAGAGGGCGCTTTATCCTTAAGAAAATTTAAGAAACTTTCAAAACTTGATGTTCTACTTTTTTTATACAGGCCATTTTAGAGTCTATGTATTATTTTTGAGTGTTCATAACCCTTATCACTACCAAAATTAGAGAGAAAACAAAGCACTTCATTCTTTATTGCAGCTTGATTTCCAAAATGTAGATAAATCACAGACATTATCTTCATTTCAAATCATTCCTACATCAAACCGTAAAAAAAAATGGCTAAAACTTGAGATAAACCCATCAAAAAAAAAAAGCCCTGCAGAGTAACTTGTCTGATGAGTTCATTATTCTTACTATCTTGTTGTCAAGTAGTTGTAAAAATTTCGCAAATGACGTACAGCTGCGATTTGGTAATTTGGCAAGTAATTACAGACTCATTCGCTGCAGTCGAGTCCTCTTTAAGTTTTTCAGGAAACCTCTCCCCCACTCCATTTCCTCTTTGCCTGCCTCTACATCCATTTCGGTAGTTATCTGGCCAGCTTATCGATGGGATATTTTCGTAGCGTTCGATATTGTCTGACGTCCTTTCATTAATCACGCGAGGATAAGGCCTTTGTTAAAAATGCCTTTTAATGTATCATTCCGCCTGGGGTGGGCGTTATTGGCAGTTCTCTCGCTCTAATAGATCTTCGAATATCGATAGAGAAAAATCGGTGATTAATTAATTAAGTTTGGAATTTGGGTGCTTAACTGGGAATTAGATTGGGCTCTGTGGCCCCATCCCTTATCATCATTTGAAAATGAAGAGATTTCATCTGTAATCATTTAATTATTCACTTCGAATGACGTAAATGAAAGCCAGTCTAAAGTTATTTAGTTCAAGTCTCGGTCACGCTTGATTAGGATAGTTACATCTGAAATACCGTTATATCTGAAATATCGTTATATCTGAAATACCGTTATATCTGAAATATCGTTATATCTGAAATACCGTTATATCTGAAATATCGTTGTATCTGAAATACCGTTATATCTGAAATATCGTTATATCTGAAACGGACGGTACATCAATGCAATTCAGTAGAACAGTAGTTCTCAAAGATGTTTGATTCGCGAACGCTTTATTATAAGTTATTCTTATTGCGAATCTTACCTTCCACATATATACGAATGTGTTTAGTTCAACAACACCCAACTAAAAAATGAAATAACTTGGATGAAATGAAACATTTTTTTTACTGCTAATACGCAGAAGGGAAACATTTCCATTAGAAGCTGTTGGTGCTATTGTTGTTCTGCATTTTCAATGAAGTGGAGTAAAAAAAAATAAATTCTGGTAACAAATTCACTGCTCAGATCACCTGCTCCGCAACTCAAAATCTTTTGGTATCCAAGATTCCGTACTGTCGCATCTTTCGCTTCCCCTCGAAGAGACATAGAGTCTATACTTTAGAAAGACATTAACAATGTTGTTAAAAATGCATTTTTTCATCTGTGCGTAAGATTGAAGAAATATTTATCCAAACCTAAGTAAATTTCTTAATAAGTTTGTCCTAAGAAAATTCAGTAAAATCTATTTTTAAGAAATAAAGGATAAGGTTAAAGCATAGGTCTTTATCCTTCCTTTACGATATTAGTGCAGGATTTAAACTTTTAGCTGTTGCAATCACCAGTTGAAGATTCTCACTTGAGATGGTATGGCCAGTCCTCCGCTCGTCCGTCATCTTAAAATCCTGTTCGCTAAAATTACAACGGTACAAACAATTTTGAAATAATAATTTTAAATCAATTTTTTTAATAAGTAATTGCATTTATTTTTGAAAAAGTATCAGTTTTCTAATAGAGAAATAACATATAACACCAAGTGCTTATATATAAAGCAGATGTTTATTGATTCGATAGCTACACACAACAGATGATATCAAGGGCAACTTTCTTGAATTTTTGTAACTTTCTCATCAGCGGTCAGAGCGATTTTAGTTTCCAAACAATGAACACAAATTTCACACTTAGTCAGTCCCTACCGTTCCACAAGACACGTTTTTTAGGATCAGGATAAAATATTTAAAAACTGCACTTTAATATATACTTCAATGTAATGACTTACTTTTTTTTACTGAATTTAATCTCAGATGTAAGTTTTCCTGCATTAATTAAAAAAAATTGTAATTATTTTTCTTTTATGTCGCCTCTAATACGTTTCCTATTTCCGTGTAGTTGCGGCTTCATCGCTTAAGATGTAATCTTTCTGAGAATCTGAGGACTCTGTGTTTTTCTGTGGTTTAATTAGGTATTAACTTCACTTGAGCAGAAACTAATTAATTTTAATTAATCTTTTTTTTTTCTTTTTTCTGCGGCACCATAATTTAATATTTTGGCGCGAAAATGGCGCGAAACTGACTCTATTCGCTTTATGAAAAAAAAACTAAAAAACGGATCTTTTTAACAGTAATGATTTAGATTGTATACTTGTAATCTATTTCATTATTGTTGTAAGAAATTTGTGAATTGAGAGACGAATAAATCATGGTGGTCGTGCAAAGTTTTTAGCAGGGACGGTGGTAATTGTGTTCTTGGGATTCGTGCCTCCCCCACCATCGCAACGCACTTCATGTGGAGAGAATTAATTTATGGCAATGGAGAAAATTAAGTTAATGTATTTTTCATTTACTCCCCCAGGCATAAGTAACAGGGGTGTTTCATCCATCCCCATCCTCGCTTTCTTCTTCTTCCTTGAGTTGCATCGTTTAATAAACATATGAAGAAACGTATTCTCAGTAAAGGCAATGCATAACATGAAAAGAAAAGAAAAAAAGATGCCGTAGTTTGGTCGAGAATCAGTTTCGTTTGATTACAGTTGACCTGAAGTTGTAACTTTGCAAGCCTAAAACAGTACCCTTGCCCATCTCCACAGTTTCAGATAGCTCTGTTCACTAATTAAATTTACTGAAATAATTTAACAAAGAAATATCATTAAAATACAAGATGGAGACAGTGACCCCTCGTACGCCTTTTGAGTCTTGCACTAGCTGATTAGCTCTGGCTGAGGAGAGCCCAACAAACTCGAAACGGCCGTCCCAGAGTATCAGCTCGACTCAAAAAGCATTCTTATTTGAATTAATTGCTTTTCTTTTACCCATTAGAGGGTTTGTTATTTATTTCTTTATTTTTTTTTCTTTTCATTTCTTTGTGGTCTAATACCTTTGTGGTAGCCTGAGTGCTATACAAGGATTTGAATTCCACATTTGATTTTTATTTTCTTACTTTTAGTTTTTGAGGGGTCAACTGTCTCCATCTTGTATTCTCAATATCTCCCCTCGTACGCCTTTTGAGCCTTGCACTGGCTGATTAACTCTAGCTGAGGAGAGCCCAACAAGCTTGAAACGGCCGTCCCAGAGTATCAGCTCGACTCATAAAGGCATTGTTGTTTAAAATATCATTTAAATTGATTCAATAGATAATATAAAAGACGTTTAATAATTAATTACAATGTAAATTCGGTAAGACATCCAATAGTTGTATATAATTTTGATCCAATAATTGTATATAGTTGGTTGAAAATAATGTATAACTTGTCTTTGTTTTGGAAGTCTATTATTATTTATCAGCAACTGTACAATGTTTGATTGTACGCTGTAATACTTTTCGTTTGTAATATTTCATGTTTGTTAAAGATTTTAGGAGAAAGAACATATTTTTTATGTTCTTGTCCATTTTCCATGAAAACCTGATGAAGAAAACAGGAAATATTTTCGAAATATCGTAGTAAAGATGAAAAGATTTTAGTTTGTGATATTATTTATCTATTACTGGAATTTGACTTTAAATTCAAGATCTTAGAAAGCAATTGCTATTTAGATTAAAATCAGTTTCAGATGGACTCTGTTGCTTTAGTATTCAAAATTTCATTACTGGAATTGCCAAAAAAGAAATAAAACCTCTGACCTCTTTGCTACCCATCCCCGAGGTCATCGCTCATTCTTAGTCATTCTTAGTAAATTGTTGTTATTTAATTTCGTGGAACTGATTATGATTTTCCGCTATTTAAAATTCTTATAGTTTTTTGTCTTTGTTTTCTGGAAAAGTTGGATAAGAAGATTTGTTTTAAGAAATAAGAGTAAGAAATTTTATTTGTTTATTACGTTGCAGCGTTGTATCTTCTGTTATTGCAAATGATCGTGGTTCAAATCCCACCGAAGTAGAAACTCCAGTAGAATTCCGCTAAGCCATAGATATTCGGCAGATTTCCTTTGAATACAACATCTCAAAGAATAAAGGGGGGAGGGGAGGGGGGAGTCTGAATTGAAGGCTTAGCAGATGGAAGAGAGCCCTGCAGTATCTCACGCTTTTCACCTGAGTAGGAGCTTTGCAAAGATTAGAACGTAGCTGACCACTCTCCCGAAATAGAAAGATGGATCAAGATCTAATACACAAATACAGTATAATTTATGGATTCGTCTTTGTAACAGAGATTGAACTGATGTTAATATTCAATTTTTAAAACTAAATTACAAATTATATCATTACTTGATATCATAAAGCATCTACTTCTAGCAAGCAAAACTTTTTTAGAAAACTTTGTGTTTTTGCAGTGTTATGTCTTTAAATTTGAGGATTTGGAAACTGGTTCTTGAAATCTGATGAAAAACAAAAACAAAACATAAAACTCGAGTTTAATATACGTGTAAAAAAGGACTTAATAATATTTATTAAATCCATTACATTACATAATCTAAAAGTGAAGTATTATGAAACTAAGAAAATATCGAAGATCCAATGAAAATAACGATTTTATTTTCAGGGTTTAAAGTTGGGGATTATTAACTTTTTTATAAAACTTTTTATTATTATTAGCTTAAATTCAGAATGTTCATAAACAGAAAAGAAAATAATAAATAAGGTCGTTTTTCCTTTTTCTGTCTTCCTTTCCTTTTGTTAAGTTGCTACTTTTATGTTATTAATTTTTGTTTATTAATTTTTTTGCTTTATTTTTTATTAAAATGTAAGACTAATTGAAAAAAGCAGTAAATTCAATTTAGAACGTGTTTCAGTTAAGTTTTTAATATCTGAAAATTGTTGTCGTGCTTTATTTTTTTTTAATTTTTTTTAACTCTTTTTATTTGCGTTCGTGTAATGACAGCTCGCGCATAAACAAGTCGATTTCTTAATTAGTGGAGTTGTTTGCTATTGGTTTTCGGCGTTGCTTCCTGTGAAAGTAACACCTTTGGTTTTGGTCAAAGAATATGTTTAATACATGACGGCAGGAACAGCCTCTAATCACAGCGGCGGCAGCACATGGTAGTTGACCTAAACACATTCAATATCCGGTCGGAGCAGGACGATTAATACCTTATTTTGCAGTGACCGAAACGAGAATAATAATATCTCTTGGACTGCATTATTAGCTACGATGGATATCAATCGTATAGGAGGGGGAGGTCCGCTTTGAACAAGTTCAATTAATGTTTGTTTTGCAACCAAACGTCAAGACTTAATAAAAGATTGATTTTGAATATTATGTAAGAAATAAATACGGTTTTTTTTTTCTTTTTTTTTTGTTTACCTACGCAGGTGATTGTAGATTTTATCTAATATTTCTTTGTCATGTGCGTTAGACGGAAAAAAAAAAAAGGTTTTCGAATGCAATTTTAAATTGAAGTAAGTATATCCGTCTGTGATCTAAATAACTTCAAAACTGTTCATCCTAAGAAGTTGAAATTTTAAAAATTACTAAATCCTTTTAAATTTTGATCCTTGATCCTGTAGATCCTTGGGAGTTTGCTGTAATCGGACCATAAATTTGAGGTCAATCAAAAACTGTCGGAAAACGGTCAGAAAATGGTTTTTTTTTTTTTAGTATCTTCAAAAAACTAAATGAAGCACAATTCTACTTAAAAAAGTAGATATGTATACACTTTTTAATACAATATAAAACGTAATATAAAACGTGAGCAGAAATCTTGTACTAAAAGAAGTAAACAATAGATTGATGAGATAGCATTTTATTATTGTTTAAAGATAATCACAGGATTACGTTTCTTCAAAGCTCTGTGAAGGCAGTAGCCTCTGTTGACTGCAACAAGAAGATATTATAAGTCCTCTTTTTACGACGGTTCATTTTACGACGATTCAGATTTACGCCGGTTTAGAATTTGGACCAAAAGGAGTAATAATAGATTTTAAAATAATTAAAAATGCGAAAAAAGAAAAATTACATTTCTTTAGCAAATTGCAGCCGTAAACGATGAACGCAGTCCTCTTTTAATAGGTGTACTTAAGCTCCGCCCACATGGCCCCTGCCCTCCTCGCTTTTATTTCGTTTAGTCATTGATTGCCTGTGAATGCTGTGATAAATACCTATTATAATTAATAAAGATAAAAGTTTTTAATAATAAATATGATCATGTCTTGTAAAAGAAACTTTAGTTGTGGAACTCTGATGTTATTATTTATTATTTAAATTAATTTTGATAGGCCTGTTGTTGTTGCGTAAATATTTTACATTAATTTTGGTCGTAAAAACTTATATTAACATAGTTTAATTAAGTATATTTTTTTTGAATGTGTGGAATACATCCCCCCTGTTTACATTACAGAAGATGTTCGTTTTACGTCGATTCGATTTACGACGCCACTGTAGGAACAGGCGTAAAACGAGGGCTGCCATTATTATAAGTTCCGAGATATCGTTTTGATACATACAGCAAAATTAACGTGCCTAACCATCATAAGATTAAAATACAAAAACTATATTGGCACTAACCTTGAAATTTAAAACTTTAAAAGACCACGACGTTTCAGAGCTTCACATGTCAAGCCCCCTTATCAAGTGGAAATGGGTCATCTTTAATTAAAACCTTTCCTTATCTGAGATGTTAAACAGAAAGAAATGGCCATTTCCATATTTAACAAAAACACCTCCTGGTGACAGATGCTTTAAACACGAACAGGAAGTGGTCGTCTGCAAAGGTTTCAAATACATTCAAATGGAAAAACATTTTTATTAAAGGAAAAAACTTTTATTAAAGGAAAAAAGGAAAAAACACAATTATCAAAGCCCGTATTTCAATACATTTGAAGTAGAAAGGTCCTGATTATAGCTACCTAACAATCTTATCATGCAAGATTCATAAAATATACGCAAATATTTGTTTTTACGTATACCAAGAATCTCTACCTGTCCCAAGTCTAGCGAATGACCCGTTCGCTGGCAGTGAAGGGCAGTACTGTAAGATAGATTGGCCTTTCTTATAGCAGAATCGTGTTCCTTTAGGCGCGCACTCAATTCCCTTTTGGAATTGCCTATGTATAAACAACTATCATCGATCGCCTGTTTACAAATGATTGCAGTTGCTTTTTTATTTATACAGTTACTTACGTAATATTACTTATTTATTTATGTAATTTATTTATTATTTCATAAAGAGAAGAAATAAATAGTTCATTTACTGACTGAACACGCCAACTCGTCTTATCTGATGGTAGGGCGAGAGATCTTATATCGTATGAAGACGATTGGACCAGTTTTTCGTAAGGTTTTGGTGGATTCTTATTTATAGATCAATAAATTTAAAGTAAACTTACGATTGTCCCCCCCCCCCCCAAATCCCTCAAAATAAATAAGAAAGGAAGAAAAAGAAAATTGTGAGTTTTGAACCTTAAGCTAATGGCGTTTAGTTCAGTCACTGCAGAGTGAATATCTGATATTTATTTATTTACTTAATTCATGGTGACAGAAGATTTCTGACTCTAATTAATTGAAGATCTTGACGATGCTTTTTCTCTTTCTTAACTTCTTCTTTAAACCCGTCGATTCTAATTGCGACCGATGACGCCTTTTTCCCGTCGTCGTTTTGTTGTACGATTGGGTGTCCTTGTGCTGACGACTGTGTATTTGCTTTGGCTGCCAGCACTTGAACTCTTGTGTGCGATGTCAGCATTTGCTGTCTCCATATTAATGAGACGTATATTTTCGGTGCCCTTTCCAATTGGCCTCTAGTGCAGTTTGCGTGTCACATACCTGCGAGGTGTCAACTCTCGCCCTGATTGGAGGAATGGACTTCTCCCACAGCGCTCCCAATCCATCGCCTTTCCTGCCTATTTGCCTAAAAGAACGAGAAGCGTCTTATTTACTTTAGCGCTCGTTCGAAAGAGACGTTACAGGGTGATTTCGAAGATACTCCCTTGATAATCAGAACACATTTCCGAACTTTCAGTCGCTCACAGAGGAAACAAAATATCGATCCAAACAAACAAAAAAGGAAACAGGGAACAATACGTAGCTGGTGTGAATTTTCGAAACCCAACTTATAGGATTCAGTAGCGAAGGACATTAGTAATCAAATAGCATTTTTATTTAAGTTATGTATATTTACAATGATAGCAGATCTGTGTGAGACTCGTAGATTCGTACTTTTCGGCCCGTGTGGGTCCAGTTTTATCAAAATCAACAGGGACATTAGAACTGGTGACTTTTATTATCTACTATTAAAATTTATTGGATGAATAATTTTGAGTTTAAAAGAATAGCTGAGTTTTCATGACAGTTTTTTTTTTTTTTTTTTTTTTGTCTTAGTTATTTACCTAATTTGGTTGAATTTGTAACAACACCAACTGTAATCTTCCTTTTAATAATCTAAATCGACCTTTCAACATCTAAGCTTCCTAGAATATTTTTTTTCATATTATCATGCAAGATCACAATGATAGGCTTATAAGTAAAATATAACCCATTTGGAATTGAAGTAAATTCTGGACTGCTGCTTGAATGTAATGCAAGAGAATAACTATTCTATTATTATTTTTTTTTTTAAATTTGTTCCGAACGTTTTTCTATTGGAGTTTGACGCTTACAATGCAATTCTTAATAACAAAGATCAGCACTTTTGATTTCGTCGGAACTTTCTCCAATCGAATAAGATCCGATATTCCCCTATTAAAATTCACAATCAGAATCTCAATCGATCTTTTTATATTGACTTAACGAATTCATTTCTCAATTCCGATAACAGTTTCGATGAAAAATTAATTTTTCCTGCAAAAAATATTAGACGAAGATTATTGAAGATTCTCTGTCCTTAGGAGTTATTATCACTTTTCTCAAGTAATGGCTATTTGTGACATCAGTCCCCAATTTTTTTTTTTTTTACCTCCTTTACTGTCTTTTTTTCTTATGAAGTTTAATAATTTCATATTTTCTTTTATTGGGATTTCTTCAAAAAGACTCAAAATAATAACAAAATAAAGCCTCTTTCCTCTTATTTTTTGTAGTCTAATCTTCATCGTATTATATTCGTTGTATTCATTAGCCCATTATATTCGTTTCTCTATTTGAGGATTTTTCTGTAGCAACTCGAGAATTTCCCCAGGAAAGATGCTATGTTGCTTCGCTTCACTATAGAAGCCAAATCCGGGCCTTGGAGTATCATCAATTAACACATCGAAAGGGAAATTTAGAAAGGCTTGAGTTTTTTGGACGTTGTTGGTTACAATTTTGTATCACCTAATAACTGAAAGCTAAGCTATAATAGGCGAAAACATATTATTAACTCATTAAATAATTATTTCTGATAAAGAAAAAAAAAATAGCTTTAATTTGAAATTAAAATCAAATTTTAAGTAACAGTAATACAGAGTTTGATTTGCTTCAAATCCCTCATTCAATCCAATATATGTCTCTTATTTCAACAAGTTCTTCACAGAGTTCAGTCTCTTTCTATAAATATTGCAATTTTATTCGTAAGTTTTTTTTTTGAATTCGTGTTCTTTTAGTTTCCCAAAAGCCAAATTGATTGTGAGAATCACATTTACCGAAATCAGTTTCATTGTCTTGGTCTTAAACTTTAAGATAGTTAAAGTAACAACGCCCTGGAAATTTGGCTTTTAGGCATCAGACATCGTGATGGAAAAAAAGATACAAGTCTCGAGGGAAAAGGCTTTTTCATTTTAATAGAATCAGGTGGCTGTGGGCAATAAAATACAATAAATCCAAAGACTGCTTACAGACTGATCTCAGTGCAAAGCCTCTTATTTGGAGCTGTTATAATTTAGGAAAATTAGAATTGCCAGCAATCTCGCAATTCAACGATTCAACTGTCTTTGGTGAAAAAGGCCCGGAGTCATATTCCTGGAGTGATTTTCAAAGCATTTGAGAAAGATGATTGGAAAAAATACATTCGAAAACATTTGTATTTTGGAAATTTATTATACTCAACTCATTTGTTAGTTGTCTTTTTTTTCTTCTTTTTAACAATGTTTTCTGTAGTTATATTGTAGTTGTGTTTGTGCGAGAGTCGTTGAGATAGAGTCAAGTTCTGGAACTGAACTGAATTAATTTATTAAAAGAAAAACATTGGTTTAATAATATTTACATAGAAAAATTCGATTGGAAGCTTAATTAAAAATATACAAAATGATTGGATCTAAACATAACGAATTTAAATTAATTAACTGATTCAACGGAAAAGAATTTAAAAATAAACAGAACATCAGTAATTAGGAAATAGAAAACGAATGCTTTAAAATAAATAACGGTTAACGATTAAAATGAAAAAAATAGATAAATAATTTCTATAAATAAAAATACAAATAAAGGATTTCTAAAAATATTTACATACAAGCTGTTACGATAGAATAATAAATATTCTTTCTCATTGCGTTAATTCAGAAATGTTAAATGGAAACCAAATGTTTTTCAAAACTCAACATTAAAGGTTTAATTGAACTTCATATTATTTCATTCAAAGTTGCCAATGTCTCGCAGTAATGACTGAATTTATTATTTCAGCTCAACACCCTCTACCTTTGTTCTAAATCGTTGCCTAAATCGGTTACACATTTCATCGAAAACTGATGGATTAACTCTAAGGATTAAGTTCCATTGTTTAGATTCATGTTTTTCTATAAGAATTTTTGTCGCCTTTTCAAGCTAATTTCTCAACAGGAACCCACTGAGAATAAATTTCAAATATAAAAGTTTAGAATCTGTCTCTAGTTTTTAAATATACATATCATGTTTCAAGGATTTTCAACCAGATTTCAAAAGTGGGAGAAACACACAGACTGACGATTTGGTGAATTTTACGTGTCTATGAAACTAGGCTTAGTTAGCCCAAGAATAATTAATATTACTAAATATATAACATTGCTGGTAATGTTATACTCTTGGGGAGTATAATAGGGGATACTCTTGGACCGTTGTCTCTTTTTCTATTTTCCCAAATATTATTGATAAGTTTCAATACCGAATTGTAACAGTCAGAATTCCTATAGCTACAGATCTATTTATATACAGTACATGAATGAAAACGTCTTCTAATTTATTTTTTTTAAAAAAAGTGTATCCCAATGATGACTCATGCGCCAATATTGAAGAACCACTGTCTTCTTAGAGTAATGTTAATTTTTCATCCGTTTTCACTGAATCTTTGAATCTCTCTAGTAATCTCTACCAACCGTTGATTCACGAGTTTTAATCTACCGTCCAGAGATATCTATTCTGTAGATTACGACCGCTGTTTAATTGTGATTTTTGTCTAAATGTAACTCAATGTTCCTGAAACGCTGATTCTCTCTTCACGGGAAGAAATAAATTCTCTCTTACACAGTGGTCGGTGTCAGGACAAATTTGGCGAATGTTATTAGACGCGTTTGTGGAGCGTCAAGTGAATTACGGGGTAAAGTCGAAGCAGACCGAACACGACATTTGTTGGTTGTTTCGTGCGAATTCACTCCCCATATCCTTTTTGGTCATCGGGACTTAGTAGCGAATGATTCGCTCCAATGAGTTCTCCCCGTTTTAGAGGATGGATCTGAATTCGCGAGGGCCATAGCGCGCGTGCCTCCAACGATTCCCGCCCGTAAAATCGGAGTTTTCGTCTCATAATTAGCCGGACAATTAAGCGTTGCACCGCTGTCGAGTGGAGAGCGAATATATTAACGGTGACTGCATCTGAATCGCACAAGATTTCATGGGGCTTTCTGCCTCCCACTACCTTAATGAAGTTGCACGAGTCCCCAACACTCGAGTTCATCACTTAGTCCAAGTGGCGTCTCCCACTTAGCAAACCTCTCGGCGTCTCCGAGGTCTTTCATCCTTTCATTTGCTTAACTCTACATCCTCCTCTACCCTCCGTCATTCGTTTCCCTTCTCAGGTCTTCATTCCATTTCCTTTGTTTCTTGTTTTTTTGTTTCTCCTCGATTTCAACCTAGTTCACAGAACAAGATATAAACAAGTAATGTATTTATCTTTCATTCTGAATTCCCTTACAATCGTTTTTAAATTACAATTTTATCATCTATTAAAATAATTACGACTTTAGGATGAAGAGAACATAGCAGATTTCTTGTTTTTAATAAGATACATGAAGAATAGATACCAAACATCGCAAAACTTAATAAAAACTAATAATTATTCTATAATAGTTATGCCAGTGTAATCATGTTAACCTAGAGAACTGAAGATTGAAGCATTCTCTACCTATGTGTCTCTGTCAAAATTTCTCTCTTTCTCCCACCCTTTTCAACCAGTGAAATAATCTCCTTGAAACTTATCATGCACATTTACGAACAAAAAAAATTCATGTTTTGAATTTGAAAGTTTTTTGGTGTGAATCCCTGTGCAGAACTATAAATATATTACTTACATATTAATATATTATTCGGTCATTGAGGCCAAATAAGTTCTAATGATACATAATAACAATAGATCGCATTCTGTTTTAAATTTTCGCAGATTTTGATTTAAATAAAGTTCTGTAGGATTTTGGTGGAATAAATGTAGGAAGTGTGACTTCCACAATTAATATTATTAAGCTTTGAAATTATTTCTATAAATCAATCAACCAATTGATTGTAGTTGATTAATTTGAACAATTAAAATAATTACTAATAGCTTGAACTTATTCCAAATCCCAATTACTGGTTTAGCAGAGCAATAAATAATGCTAAGATTTCATATTTAGAAATCGTCGCCTAATTATAATAGTTCTTCCAATTCAGGAAACAACAGTTCCACAAAAGTTCACAATTACTGCTTTCCGTATTGTAGACCCTACTTCAATAGTTCACCTTTTTCACTTGTGTGACTTAATTGAATAATGTTCCCATTTCACTTATATGAATCTACACGAAAGGGCTTTTCCATGTGTGAATAATAACTCATTCAAAAGTACATAACTAATTTCCTTAAAGTTATTTAATTTCTTGCGTCGCACTAAATGACGTCAACTAATTTCTTCGGATTAGAATAACTTAAAGTTCCGTTTCAAATTATCTTTAAATTTCCCTTCAATAGATAATTTGTAATTTATCTCTTAAATAGTTGCCTATTACTTCACTTCTAGTTGAGCCTAATAATATAACCAGAATAACTTCACTTGCATATTTCTCACGAATCAATTCCATTGACTTGAATTGCTTTACAAATGTGACTAATAATTATTTCCGCTACTTCTGTTCTCTCAAAATATTGACTAGAGATTAATAATTAAGTTCCGTTCACTGTTCCGCCTTTTCTCGTTAACGTGTGGTATTTTCCACTAACTTCTCGGCTTGTTAATTAGATAAGTTCAATTCTTCTTTCTGTATCCCTCAATGGACAATGAATAAATAAAAGTTCGTTACTCACAGTAAATTTGAGTGCGTTGCTTAATTTCTACGCTGTTGAAGGTAAGACATCTCTGCAGTCTCAACGAATCCTTCGCCTGGCAAATCGAACCTCCCGCCGCAGTTCATTCCAACGTAATGATGACGTTCGCCGCTCGATGACGAATCCCACGTCACTCCTTCATTAGTCGATGGATACGACCTCTAGTAATTCGCAACGTTAATACAAAACTGTTTAATGCTCCGAAGTCACCTTGACTTCGTTAATACTAACTAGAATAATTTCTCAAACCAAAATGAGAACATCGGAACTCCGTGACCAACGGATAGAAATGGAAGACGCAAGTTCTTGAGTGAAAAAGAGAGAGAAGAATTGAGATTGAGGCTCGCTCCTCTCATTTTATGCAATCAGATTCTTACGTCACAAAAATATTTTAATATTTAAGTTTCCATCGTTCCACTTATTTTAAATACAATTAAAGCTTTACCAAAATAATAATAATATTTATTTATTCCTTATAAATAAATAATTGATTCACTACAAGTTCATTGGATTTCAGCGAGCGAAATTTGTGGAATTAATTTTGAGCAAAGAAGGGTATGTTTTAGCGGATATTGACATTTACAAATAGGAAAAAAAATTTCTTTCTTTTGTTCACGATTTAAAAAAAAAATTCTAATGTTTGTAAAACCAAACTCGACTATCTAATTTTAGGAAGGGTAGGCTATAAAGTCATTCAGGAAGTTCCTTTGTCTTTTTCATCAAGATGAATTAAAATGCTTCTTTTATCCGATGTACTTATTATGAAAGTTTGGTCTACCTTTAATCCACAAATCCATTCACTGATTCACACAAACAAATTTATTCAGACATGAACATCTGAGGAAACTAAGTTAGTAAATCCTAATTACATTCTAATTAAATTTGTTGTTTCAGAATTTTAACTAAAGTTCATCATTTTCCTTAATTTCACTTAGTTAAAAGAACACATTAGCATCCATTAACATAAACACAAGAAATATATTTAGGCAGACGAAATTAAATTTTAATAAAACGTCTAAAAATTTATTCTTATCAGTGGCGTATTTAAGAGGGAAGGGTTTCTCCCAACGGAAATTGTTGAAATAATGTAAAAACTAATAACAATGATGTGCGAAAAAAAAATTGTAAAGTCCCAAAATTTGGGGTGTTTTTTTTTTTTTTTTTTTTTTTTTTTTAATATCCTACTGTTTCTGCTGAGTCTAATATTCTCGAACTTGTTCATCTGGACGAAAACGATGTAGTTTTGCAATTTTTAATTTTAAGTGTTATATATACAAAAATTTCAACAAGTTTGTTCTTCATTCGTTTATGCCTTTGAAAAATTAGAAGCTATAAAGCTTCTTCACAGTGTTACGGTTGACTTTGTATGTTTATAATGATTTCCAGCTAACTCCATACTAGAGATTAATCTATTTTAGCGACTCATTTGGGAGCTAATTTGACAGGACCAAAATCGGTACCAACTGCGTTTGTCCTGTCCATCCGTCCTTCCCTGTCTGTCCTCCCCTAACAACTCTCGAACGGAAGGTCGGATCGACCAACTGACTTCACCAACTGACAATCGTATTCAGAGGCCAAAACACCGTATGACTGTGGATTTTCAGGGGCCAACGCCCCTCCCCCCATGTTCGAGATATTTGGCATTGTTTTCATTGGATTTCCGCTATTACCTTAAATGTTAGAAATGGAATGATCTCATTTCAGTTGTCAGCTGCAGCTGACTTTTTTTTTTTAAGGGTCGCCCTTAAATTTATGCTTTAGCACAAAAATTGTACTCACTTGTTAGAGATTTATTATATGTAGTTGGAGAAAGTTTCAAATTTGTTTTCTGTTGAGCATTTACCGAACAAGAAAGCAAAAAGCAAAACGATGAACTTTAAGTTGAGACTGAAACACAAGGAAACTCATTTTTCTCAGTGATGTTTTTTCCTTCCAGATGACGTCAGGTGTATTCCTAGTAATTAACTACTCACTACATAAACACAGGCTAACGTATCTTGATTAGTCATTCAATAAAGATAATAAATAGATTCTTTATTGAATTTTAGATATTTCCAAAACCAACATGTATCTGTTTTACGAGATCGATAAGGATGATCTCATTTTGGTTTAATTGCTAGACATTCTCATTATTTCCATCATCTCTCCTAGATTTCCAGTTGTTCCATCCGGAAACTTTTCGAATGGTTTTCCGTAAATTAAAAGAATATTTATAAAACTAGGAATGATGAATGCTTTCGTCTAATTGCGAACCAACGCTTGCAAAATGATAAATACTAATAGACCTCTTTATGTTACTTTTATCTGTGTATTTTACAACAGTCTCAGCGGTTATGAACTGAATGGGAGATATATGAAACAATTGAAGGAGGAATCAAATAAGAGTTTCCTTATTTTGAATCTTATTCATTTTAGATACTTTCGTGGGAAAAAATTAGTAACATTATTGGTAAGCCCCAAATAAGTTTGAACCATTGAAGAGATCTTCTAAACACTTTGCAAGCATCTAATTTACGAATGACAGATGATCTTCTTATTTTCTTAATGATCCTCTAGTTGGTGTAAAGAGGTTTTGTAAAGAGTGTCCCATCTTTCTCCTTGTCTTGCGATACTTCTTTTTTTCCGGTATTCTTTTTTTTTCTTTGTGAGGCTTTGCTAAAAAATTAATGTGTCAAGATGACAGAACTCCTACAAGAAAACAGTCGAACCAAAACAACGGATTTATCAGTGTCTTAATAATCACTTATTACCTGATGCTCGTGCTTTCTTATGGTTAATTGTTTTTAGGTAACCGAAATAAGTTCATAAGGATGTCATTAATTTTTGCAGTATTGGGAAAACTATACGTATTTTTTTTTAAAATGAAGGGACTGCTTTACAAGATAAAAGAAGGGAAAAACAGTACCATAAGGACCCCTTACATGAGGGGTAAGATCTTCCTGTGACCGCAAACCGGAACTCGTATGTTTCCCCTCCTCCACACGTCGTAAGTTTTCCATAAATGTCGCTCATGTCTGTCCGACTTATAGTTTATGCTGATGGTAACAACACAGAGAGAATCATCTTAAGAGCTTCCCTCCCCCTCCCCCTTTACATTTCGTGTACTGGAGTCGCTAAACAAAACAGCAACATTTTAATAAAAGATAGTTCACGTTGTTTCAGGAACTTCAAGAAAAAGTCTGAATGGTAGATAGGTGACGAAATTTAAAAGCTCAGTCATTCATCTTAAAAATAACAGCTTTTCACCAAAAGAATTACGATATAAAAGAAATAGGAGAGACCTACATCGTACAGGGAATTGAAATTGTTTGAAAATTTTATTAAGTGATAATATAGGCATCTAATAATAACATTTTAGATATTAGTGTATGGTAATAACTTCTACCATTATATAATAGTGAATGATGTAGACATATTTCAATTTTTTTCATTTAATCAACGAAATCCATTGTTCACTTGTTTGACTTTCCATTTGTGTGTTGCATGACAGGTAGGCTAAGCTATCACAGGGATTTCCTCCTTAATATGCGTAGGAAAATTACAAAAAAGTAAAATTTAAAGCTGAAGTACAAATGCTTGCCGGCCTCTGATCCGCAATCACTAACTGTATATATATTAGAAAGCTGAAATTTTAGTGATAGGTGAAGTTGTTCCTTTGATTTTGATACAGACAGGACAGGTAAAGAGCTACTGGCAAAATGCCACATTGCATTACCATTAAACTACCTAATTGAGAACTCAAAAAATATTTACTTTAGAAACCTGAAATTGTAAGAATAGGTCTAAGTGACATCCCCTTATTGATTTTGATAGAAATTGGACACATAAAGGCGGAAAACTATCAATAGACATATGTACTAAAAGCGTTTTATAATGATGTAAAATACAAATCGTTAACGATATAACGTAAACAATTTATACATTTTGGATTACTTAGAACTGCTTAAAATTTATTATTTTTCTTTTGATACAGCTATTTGTTTAATATCATCGTATGTCTGCTATGCCCTGTACATTATCATATCTATCGTAAGAATAGTATATCTTTAATTTCGCCTTTTAAAAACCCGATCGCATTTTAAACTGTTAGCAGTTTTATACATTAAGTAACTTTTTTATCCCCCTTTTGTTGTTTATGTTCCTCCATGCCGTGTTCATCGCTCTTCTGTTTCTTCCCATTCTTGATTCCCAAGGGATTATTCCGTCCCTGCACTACCGTTCCGTGTTAACACCGGTGTCTGGGCCTTGTTTTATTCATGGGGAATCGAATGGTCATTGCCGTGGCTCCTATAGGGCCTCACAGCATTGATCCATGCTAAGATCTCTTCGCTGGAGACTATCTCTTACGTCACTAAAAAGCCTCGGACCATTCCGTTACTCTTAATCGTCCGCTATGTTCTTTTATGTAGAGCGACGAACGCTTAATTAGTATCTGCGAACAAGAAAAGAAGAAGGTGAAGAAGAAGAAAAAATTAGGAGCCAATAAGGAAATGTCATTAGAGGAGGGAAAAGGAAGAAATTTAGAGACATTGTAATGAAACTTAACGCTAACTAATAGTTAAAAATAGATGAACCTGGCTCTCTTAGTAATAAGGAAAACGATTGAAAATTAAAAATTTAGCAACCTCAAAATTCACTTGAAAGTTCATTGAAGGAGATCTTCAATGAATCGCAGACTAAGTGAACAAGAATTGAAAATGAGCTCTTTAATATCCCAGGACAGTAATATCACATCCATCTTCTTCATATTACTGTTTCTCATGCAAAAGTTTTAAATCAAAAAGGTTTAATATGTTTAGTCTATAAACTGCTGAAAAATAACAATTAATAATATAATAATAATACCAAAAAATATTCGATTTATTCAGATAATTCTTTTTATCCATCTTAGATTCTTGGGCTACTGTTTAACAATACATCTTTCTTTCTATGAGATCTTTGTAGCAGTGAATTTTAATTAGCACTGTTCGCTGTTTAAGTTATCTAATATGTCATTTTTAGCCATCTAAATTCAGAATTCTGAACAAAACAAGAGAACTAATAACAGTTCTCTACATGTGAACTTCATTAATGTAAGGTAACTGTGGGACACGCTCGGGATATAATGAGCAATATAGGCCTTTGTTTTATTGATATTGTTATACAAGGAAACATGATTAAATTACAAGGTAAATCTTTGAAGAAACTATGTAATTAAATCAAAGCTCGCTTATTGCGAAATAAAAAATAAAATATTTTTCTTTGTTGATGAAGGTGAAAGTGTCTGTTTCCCCCCCCCCCTACATTTGCGGCAGAAAGACACCTGTGGGGCATAAGGACAGACCCAGCTTCATACTTTACTAACCATCATCAGAGCTCTGATCACACACACAATAGGATCATCACTATTAGTAGCATATGCTACATGAAACTAATTTCAGCACTCCATTCAATTCAAGTCTTCACCCTTCATGTACAGTTTTCCATATTGGTGTAATCTTTGTCTTGTATCAGAGCAGCACTTATTTCCTCGTTGTTCAGATGCTTTCCTGCGATTGACTGTCTTCTTATTACGGCATGCCTTCTTTTTCTTCAATTCTTTAATAAATTGTGGATCCCTAAGCACCTTACATCCACTCGATTCCATTTTCCTTTAGTTGTTCAGTCCAGACGCACTAGGAACAGAAAGCACATCCTCAAAGCTTGATCTTGATGAGTAGATGTCTGATGCACTATCGCCATTTTCACTATTACGATTACCTTCACAATCTCTTTCACATCAAATGTATGAACTTCTCCTTCTTCACGACCACAATGAACAGAACTTGGGGCAAAAACACGGTCAGGAAGATCAGGGAAATATTCCACAACTTTCAAAGCCTTTTGTTGCATTCCCTACGGTGGCAGCTCGATTCCATGTCTCAGCAAAAGGTTTTCCGAATGTTATTTCTTTACCAGAGAATTGCCTTATATGTGTACGACAGACCCTTGAAGTGTAGCTTCCACAACACTTACAATTTGTATGTTCGTTTGCCCCAAATCTTTCTGTTCACTTGCCTCAATGAACAATAAACCTTTTTTTTTTTTTTATAGACATGATTTTTGTAGACTTAATTCCAATAGACATGATTTTTCAAATTCCTCATAGCTTTTGTAGTTAACAGCTTTATGAAAAATTAAGCCGGTAATATTTGGATTAAAATGTATTTTAGATTCTTCGCCTATGAATTATAAATCCATCAGAACAACATTCATATTATATTCAAAAACAATATTGAGATCATTCTGTCATTTTATTTAAAATGTGGCTGGGTTCCTACATCAAAAGACATGCTGACATTCAAAAAAAAAAAAAAGCTGGGACTTTGGGCAAAGAAATTTTTCATTGATTCGTAGATCTGTGATTTTGTATTATAATATCTGTATCATTTTAAGCAGCGAGTTTGACCATTTTCGTTTAATTGATAACTTGCAATCTTCTGAATTTATAATAATAATGGTATTACCAGAAAAATAATATTGTTATTTTACACGGAAATCCAGCATTAGGGATAATGAATGCATGATCCTTGCTTTTGAAACGTAAAATAATGAATAGACGACTTGTTTTCTTAATCTTTTACAGTTCAGAAGGTTTCTTCATATCAGGCTCAAGAATATAAAGAAAACATGAAGAAGGTTTTCTTCCTATCAAATGTTCATAACAACATTTTTGCCCAAGATTTTTGTCTTTGAAATTTTCCGGTTCTCGGATGTTTTGAATTCTTTTGAATTCATTAACATTCCTCCTGGTTTGGTCTAAAATAGCACACAGGTATTTGGGATTCATCAGCAGATCGTGAATTAATAACATCTTTGCTGCTGCTGCTAAATTACTAAGGCCTCAGTGAATTTGTGGTCGTTTCTGTTTCGGTTAATTCGTAAATTTTAAATCCACTTTGCAGAACTTCACAAACATGTCCTATTCTTTGGTTTGTTCCGCATTGTGGAATCCACTTTGCAGATACATCTTTGGCAGTTGCTTTAAATTATCAAAGATACTATCTACAAAAGTTGTCATCATTCCATCTTTTGCTCTAGTCTTGTAACTGGGCGCCTGAAAAACCGTTGATATAACCCAGTGACGAATCGAACAGTTTCCGCTATTTCCTAAATCTATTATTAGTTCGCTACATGATAAGATCTGATAAATTATAAAAGCGGTTCGAGGTATTCTCACCATTAAGCAGCAAGAAGTTCCACAAGAACTACAGCTTACTTTCGTTAAAATGCGGTGTTTTCTAAAATAATGAAAATAATACAGGGTGTGCCACTCGAAGTTATCCCCGATGTTCTCATGTCGGCCTGTCTTCGAGTGGGACACCCTGTACAAACGAAAAGCCTGCGATTATTTTAAAATTATTTTTACATACTGAATGTATACCGTATTACAATTCTCCGTTTTCGGAGAAAATTAAATAAATCTGCAGTACGTACCATTAAGTTTTCACCCAAGTTTAACTCTCAACTTATTGGATGATTGTAAGATCCTTAAACATTGTTTCGGATAAGCTTTTTTTTTTTAAGGAAATTTTTTTATTCCTTTTGTTCCCCTCCAAAACGATGTTCTTTTCAAATAGAAAGAAAGAACTATTCAAATACAAAAATAAAATCGTCTATTGTCCATAAATATGCTTGCAAATTTCAAGAAGAATCACATCTTCTTATAATACAAGAATAAGAATAATTTTTAAGCGAATAATTTTCAAACAATAGGATTTGATTTCATTAATTGAACGTGTTTCAATTCACGTTTCTTTTGTTTTAATTTTTTAAATTCTTGGATTGTTGTATTATGTAGAATTTAGGTTAGGGAGATGTAATTCTCTTTTCCTTAACGTTTTTGTAAAAAAGGCTAGACAAAGTCCTTGAAACAGGACGAAATATTGCCGTGAAGATGATTTAAGTTTGTTGCTATTTAAGAAGATATTCAAGAAGAATCAACTGCTAAACCTTTTTCGGGGGTGGGACGCGCAAATATTGATGCATCTGGATCGGGTCGAGGAGCACCTAAGGCTGGTCAAAGCTTACGCGTTCAAAACTGTAATTTTATTTATTTAATTTCCATAAAAATGTATTATAAATATTTATGTTGATTAAAATAAAAAAAAAAAAGTAAAATTTTGTTCGTAGGATTTGGGAATCAGTTATATACTTGGCCTATGATTTTTGTGGCTTTTTTGTGGCTACACTTTTGATATATATGAAAATGACAAATCGTACACCTTTTACATTTTATATTTTACTATGTGCTCGTTTGTATATATGCTTGAAATATATGTAACCATCCATCATAGTTGTATGAGTTTTGAGTCCAACATCGATGAGTCCTACTTAATGCTATAATGTCTATGTGATTTTTACATGAATGTTGTTGTACAGAGAAACCTTCTATAAATATTTAACTTTATTTGCAATTAGGTTTTTAATTTCATTCATATCCAACTTAGCATTTCTAATTTGAAATGTTACATAGTAATTTCCATGTAGATAAATTAAGTGAAACCTTTAATTTCAATCGGTACTTTACGTTCAAAAGGTATTTACAAAGCGAACGGTTTAAGTGGTCGAAGTACAAGCGGTTTTTTTTTTCCCCGAAGGGCGAAAATCTCATCAAACATTCCGAAACGTCAACAGATTGTAGCCCTCGGCTAATTGCAAACTTGGGCACTCATCTTTCGAGAAATATTTGAAGCATGCTTTACATAAATGACTAGATTTAGGTTTCATAATATTATTTGCGAACCCTTCGGATATTAAATTAAATTTCTCTACTACGTCTTTAATTGAATTACAGTTCAAACGCTCCACTGAATGACTACCTCTGTAGACCAGCGGTTCTCAAGCTATGATTCGCATGCACTACTCAAAGTGCTACTCAGGTATTCGAAAGAATTCAATAATGGAGGTTAGATACAAATTAAAAGAGGGAGGATTAAAAGTGATTACATTGTTCTACATTGTTTTTTGAAGATTTTTTTTTTTGTTTTTTTGGGATTTTTTTTCTCTATTTGTATTTTCTTTTAAATTATTATATTTCTTCAGTGTAACTTTTTAGAAACTTCTGAAAAAAAAAGCCCAATTTAAAAATTCATTACAAAATTCAAAGAATAGTTGAAATATCTTTCAAAAATGAAACAGTGTGTTTTTCAAACATAAATTTAAAAAAAAAAAGCCGATTGAGAGAAAAAGGTGGTTTTTTTTTTTGTGTGTTAAAAAGAAATTTTTTGTAACTTTTTTTTTTTTCTACCGGTAATTAAAACTTTCTTTCCAAAATTTAGAGATACAATAAAACCCCGTTATTACGCTCTTCGAGGGGCCATGACCTAAAAGCGCAGTAAGCGGAATAGCGCTGTAGATGGGAAATAATTTATCAGATGGGGAAAGATTTAGACACCATTTACAGGAAACATACTTGTTACTGCAATAGCTATACTGCAAATATGAGCTTATTTCCTATTCAAAAAAATCTTTGATTGTGGTTTGCCGTGTGTATGGGGTGAGTAAAAAGAGGGGTGAGTTATTTAGAACCCTCCTACCAGGGAAAAGAAAAGAATCTTTTGAGTATTACATTTCTTTCAATGACCACAGCCTGAGCAAAAATCTTTCTTCACTGCACTTCTAGAACGTTACAAATTTCACAATTTATATGAAATTTTTACTGATTTCCGATACAAAAAAAGCGCTACAAGCGGGATTTGAAAGCGTTATAAGAGGGTAAAAGAATACAGAGTTTCTAGGGACCGTATATAAGGAGCGTAAAGAACGGGGTAGTGCTGTAAGCGGAAGCCCTAAATCGAGGTTTTACTGTATTTGATTTCGCCAGAGTTGTAAAAGGGTGAGTAAATGTAAAAATAATACATTGCTATTATTGTAATTCATTTAAAATAAAAAGAAGTTTAACGTGCCCGATGATTCAAAGAAATAAGTAAAGAAACGATGGCACAATGTTACAAGATAGGATTCGCACCCTGAGTCGTCACCGGGAAGAGACTGGGACGGATCGTTTCGTCCTTTTTAGAACTCATCAGCCAGCCAAACTCCTCCGATGACAGACTCAGAAGGTGCGAGATGAGTCTGGCTGAGATTGGCTGGCTGATGAGTCCTAAAAAGGAAGAAACAGTCCGTCCCATTCTCTTCCCGGTGACATCTCAGGGTACAAATCCTATCTTGTAACGTTGTGCCTTCGATTATTGTAATTCCTTACAAAACATTGTTGTAAATTCAAATAAGCTAATTTTTACGCTTCCTTTTTCTTCTTTAGCCTAAGATATTAGGAACCGCTCATTTGTTCTTTTTCTGGGGGGAGGAGAAGGGTGTGGTTGAGAGCTTATACAATAAATACTGTTAGTCAACACTCCTTCTCCCACACTCCTTCTCCCAGATTGAAATTCTAAGTTAATCTTGGTATACATTTATACTTTTCGCGTCTTCTTACAAATTTATCTAAATTCACAATCACTAAACTAAATTTTTAATATTCATTAAAATATATATAACACTATTTCTAAAGCATATCTGAAAATTTTCCTTTCGTTAGTCGTAATCTTATTCGGCAAAGAGAACTAGTAAACATAAGAGAACTAGTCATTACACGACATTTTCATGTTTCCGTAATGTTTACGCACTTGTTCTGAACCCAAACATTCAATAATTTCAGTTGTGAATTTCTTATCAAGAAAAAAGACTCGTAAATAACCCTCCAACACAGACCCTATAATAACATTGTTAGTTCGGTTATTGGCACTCGTAAATTGAATTACTTTTACATAGTTTCACGCTTTTATATAACGTTTACAAAGTCTTAAAAGAAGTACTCAAGAAATTCCTGTACGAACATGGAATTTACTTTCCTTGAGTTTCAAGACTATTTTATTTTTATTTTTTTTAGTAACGTTTCAAAATGAATTCAAATTAAAATGAAATTACTTTCCTAATAAACTCTTATTATTGTTTATAAGTGATCTATGAAATATAAAAAAAAAAATCACTTGGATTGTTATGTGATTTAAGTAAAACCCACTTCATTGCTTTACTTAATAAAGTATTAATTATTCGCAAATTTGAAATAATTTTTTTAATCAATTTCGCCATTATTTAAATTTAATGGCTGAAGAAAATATACGTTTTTAAAGGCTCTTACACTGTACTGGATTAGAAAGTATGTAGTTAGATAAGATGTAGATCACGCTAACATAACGTTCTAGTACTATAAAATGAATCGAAATATCATCTTACAGTATTTCATTTCGCCGCCATATTGAATTGATAGAAAAATATCTTTAAATGCGAGGTAGCCTCCTACGCTTAGATCTACGCTAGATTCACGAACATTCATTGAGTTGTACAAAGGCTATTAGAGACGCAAATGATTACATTAGACTATCTTTCCTTTGGAAAATAGGCAACAACAAAAAAAGCAATCTAAATATTTTTTGTAAGAGTCATTGTAAGACTGTTCTGAATATGGAAGATTGATATCGTACTTCACCTGAATATCCAAAAAGAAATACATCAAAAAGCCTCCATTGTCAGCAGATCATCAGTATAAATCTTTCATTTGTTTTCTTAAGTCATATCAGCAATCCGTTTCTATGGTTGGTTTATTATTAGCATGCTTTCTTTCTATTAGGCAGCCACATCAACGAATAATATTAATTACGATTTATTGTTACAGTAATATAACAGAGAAACAGAATGATTCACCGTCCCTGTTACTCACTTTATAATGTCCGCAGGAATTTGAAACGGATTGGATTGCTAGCGACTTTTCCTTTATGCGCGTTTCAATTAAAGAACAGGCCTACTTGAAATTTCGAATTGTTTGGCATTCGTTCTCTTCTTTCCTTTATTTCGCAGTCGTTTCTTCTTCTGTTTCGAAATGAAATCCCGAATTACTCTCCCCTTGCACTGGGGCCAATTTCCCCCCAGCGACCCATTAAATCAACTGATCCTGTTAAAGAATACAAGAAACTCAAGTGGATGGATAAGACGATGCCATCACGCTTCTTTAAATTGCATTCGATTTACACTGCGTCCATGGAATTTGTAATTTATAAACAATACTCAATTAAGTACCCCTGTCGTATTCTAAAAAAACAGAAAAAAAAATCAAAAATATTTCATCTGAAAACTTTCTAAACCTGTCTCCAGCCTTTTTATTTTTATCCATTTTCCTAAGAAAGGGATGCTTATCGGATCACTGAGTCCGTTTGTATGTGAGTGTAACTTTTGAACTGCTGGATGCATCTTCTGGAAACTTATAGTTCCTACAGCTATATTCTTCGTTCAAGCATGAGATATATAATACCCTTTAAATGTCTTCTTTAATCGCAACAACGATATTTCGTTTTCTTGAACAGAAAACTTCTTCAGGTTGAAAAACTGAGAATAAGCAATCTCTCTCTTCTTCCTCGAATTAACGAATTCATTTGAGGAACAGGAAAGAGATTTCTTATCCTCAGTTATTCAACCTGAAGAAGATTTCTATTAAAGAAAACGAAATATCGTTGTTGTGATTAAAGAAGACATTTTAGGAGTATTGGGGTTCTCGTTCTTGAAACTCAGTCTGTACATTGAAGGGCTAGAGAGGACCTAGCTTTTATATTTAAAATCTTTTCTAAGTGGGTCTAGGAATTAGCGCGAGAAAGCGACAAAAATCATTGCAATCTGAACAATGGATTGTTATCCTAATTCTATTAATAGATCATCTAATAATTAGCGCTCAATAATTGATAAAATGAAAGTTAATCCATTTTCGACGTCTGAAATCAGAATTTATTTATATTACAAAAACTGTAAGGTTGGTATTCAACGGATATTAGAAGTTTGAAAAATAAGCGTTTTAACGACTTAACAAAAGAAAAAGGCATTGTAAGGAAAATACGGATTTAAGTTCTTAGTTTATTCTTTTAAACTTTTTTTAGTTTGTGCGAAAAACTTTAAAGAAAAAAAGAAATCAGTTTGAGATTGTTTTTAAAAAATAAAAAAGTATGACTTTAAGGAAAGACAAAAAAGAATTTAAAGTTTGTGAAGTTAAAGAGTAGATTTTCTTGTAAGTTAGTTGATGTTGTACTTTCACTTTCTCTAACTTTACAGAAAATGAGACATAAAAAAGAAATCGTAGATTTAGCTTGAAAAGTGGCCTGTGAGGCATTAGCGTTGTGAGCCTAAGGTCTGACTTTACAACCATTGGAGTTCAACCCTTAGGGCCTTACGTGACTCTTCTGCTGTTTATGAGGCCGCTGTTGCATTTACAGACGGAAAAGTAGGAAGGTTTTTTTTCTTTTGCTAATATGCCGCGAATTTTGTTTTAGGGCATCTAAAGATACTAGGGCAGAAGATACTGGGTTCGATTCTTTCCATGAATAGAGACTGTATTCTTAGATATGCTTTGGACAACGATTCATTCGATAAAATAGTCTACACTTTCCGGCTGTTATAAAAGCGAAAGCGCAAAATAAGGGCATTGAACGAAACCAAACCAAGCCACAGGGAATATCCAGACGCTTTAAATTAATAGCTTTAATGCTGCGATGCATTAAATATACATAGATTTCAGCATCAAAATCAAAATCATTTTGATTAATTGTAAGAAAATACCTTTGTGGTCGCAGTCACAGACACATTATTATTTGAAGTTTTCTGTTTGACATTTCATTTCAAATTTATTTCAAGACAACATAAATTATTAGCTTGCTTCAGTCTCTTAACTTTAAATCAAGTCTCTCTTAAAACTGAACTTTACTTTAATTATCCCAAACTGATGGAATATAAAATAAGAAAAGAGAAAGCAAATGTACAATTGATACCTCGACAAAGATAAATCGAAGTATCACGAGAGACTTCAGAAGATTAATATTTTCTCTCATGACTCAAACAAATAACAGAGCTGTTATCCAAAGAATTTACTGAAAGTGACTGAAGGTTTTATTTAAATTATCCATATAAAGTCAACAATAATTAATATAATTATTACTATATAAATAACATATATATCTAAATATGTATAATACTATATAGATGATATAAATAATTATATAAAGTCGGGCTGAAACAAAGTTACATCAGTGTTTATACTGAATTAAAATTTCGAGCTGTTTATCATTTCGTGAACCTTCGAAATTCGTTTACATGTCCAAATGTATTTACTTTTTAAACCAGTTTAACCAGAGAGATTATTCTGGAATGTTTTTCTTTAATTAAATTTTTAAGTAGAATTCTCCTTTTCACCTTGAGTTCCTCTTCTGCTGCAATTCCAAAAGACTCACTCAGTTATTGTCTATTCTCATGAAATCTGATACTTTAATTGCTTTAACCTGTATTAACCAGTAAACTATTTAACCAGTACTTTAACGTTTGTCTCGTTTCTGTTGTCATTAATAAAAGAGATAAAATATCTCCATTGTTTAATATATATATATATATATATTTATATTAAACAGGAAAAAAAAATGCTCTTACAGGTAAAATTTTTATTGAAAAGTTTCAAACCTTAGCGGGTAAAGGCCCAAAGCACATATTGCCAAATGTTAAGAAGTGTTCAAGAATGATTAGGAATGTGTGTTTGTGTCCATAAATTTCCTAACTATGCATGTTGTGTTGAGTATCGCATCCTTCTGGTGTTGTGCATAAGTGTTTTTGTGAAATCATAGTGTGCTGAGGCTGTGATGCAATGTGTGAAGCACCAGACCAGTGGCGGACAGGACAATGGGTACAACACGTACCCGGTCCTGCCTCCTGGAGCTCCTTCTGGAGCTCGTGTGCTAGATCGATGTATTTACTGATTTATTATTATTATTATTATTATTATTATTATTATGATTGAATGTAAATAAACAAAAAATACTCGAAATTTACTTTTTATCATATAATTATTAATTACGAGATCGTAATACTTTTCTTTGCATTCAAAAAATTGAGGCCGGCAGACTGCTGGTACATGGATTTTCTTAATATTTTATTAGTGAGTTTTTTATTGTTGTTTTTTGAAGCGCCACTGTGATTTCTATGTTTACACTAATAAATACTCAAACATTGTATTTATTTTGAGATTTTCTTTTTTTTTTTTTACATATATTCTTTATGTTGCTGCCATTATTTCAGAACTTTTCTGTCTTCTAGATTTTTCTTTCAAATTCAGTTTAAAGTTTAACGATGCGTTGGTTGCTCTTTGTCTCTGTCTTTGTATTCCATTACATCTTCTGTTTGTCATTTCATTGTACACTTCTTACTCTTTCTTTTTCCTTAACTTAATTCTGTAAAATGCATTGATTAGATCAGTGGTTCTGAATCTTTAGTGATCTTTAGTAGTGGAAGACTGCGTTGTGGATTGATCAGATTCTCAATTACTTCCGTTCCCCCAACCCTGAATAGATAACGTCACAATCAGCAAACAAGCAAATGAAAAATCGCCATTTATTGGATGCAAAAGCCTGAGACACCCTCTACTACCCTTTGAGGTATCCTTAAGAATCTGTGTATCCCTAATATCACAGAATATACTGAAATCCTTGGATTCAACGGCATGAGATCTTCATTTTGATGATAATTTCAGTAATCATTACATAATATCAATCAGAATTGTTAATTTTGTCAGAAATTCTTTATTAAAATACTATCGAAATCCCGAATCTTGAAATTAACAGCAACAGTTTCAAGTTTCACAATAGTGATCTTAGGTGGTTTTTAGATTCCTTTATGTCCTAGCTACAAGTGTCTCTCCATCTGTCTCAACAGTCATATCGAAGATAAATTATTCTGAAACTTTTACTTCGTAATATTACTTTTGTCTATGGGTCTGGAGGAACCGCGTTTAGTCTATGGGTCTGGAGGAACCGCGTTAGGCTAAGAACGCACTATCCACGAAGTCGTAAACGAAGTCTCCCCTCCGCAGAGAAGGGTTCATTAAATGACCCTCAATTCGCCCGAGGTCTGTCACCAACGCGTACATATACCGGGAAATCTATATTTTTTTCTACTGCTACGAGGGGTCATCACAATAGGAACAATTATCACATTGCTTAAGGCAGCAATAAAATAGGAAGAAGAGGGAAAGAAGAGGGGAAGGTTTTACGACTTCGTGGATAAATATAAGCAAGTGCGTAGGGTGCCTAATGATACAATTTCTTCTCTACCTATTACTAGCCCAGAGTTCACCCGGCTTTCTGTCAAGTGGATATCAAGACACTTCGTCGGTCTGTCCTTCGATCGTCATGTGTCCAAGTTCTTCGAGGTTTTATCTACAGTTTCTCTCCAGATTTTGAAGATATTTTCATGGATTCCCATCATTTACTTGAGAATAAAACAAGAAAAATGTGTAAAACCTGAATTCCTAAAAATTTTGGCAGTGAAACCAACATGTTCATTTCACTTTGTTATTTTTGGTTTGTTTTTTAAGATAATGACATTTAACTTTGTCATCAATATTCCGAGTTTAGTTCGATAACGTATTTGAATTATAAATGAGTGCATTTCATTGGAAAAATGGAAAAGTTGCATTGTCCAATTATATGTAATCAATGATTGATGACCAACGGCGTTGAGACAAGTTTTGAGCTTCGATAAATGCTTCGTACTATTCAAAGTTTTAAATTTAGTGACTCTTACGACCTATTTATTGATTTTTTCTTGTGTTTAAAAATTGAAAATCTTTATTTGTTTATTATTCAACATAAAAATTTAAACTATATTATTAGTCAAGTTAGGATCATAAAACCAGTTTATATAAATGTCTATTTGTAAGTTTTGTAAATGGGATTTATAGTAAACAAGAAAGACTGCTAAAAATTCGGTTGTGATGACGCATTGCCACAAACAGATTACAATGAAAGCTCAAGGAACTCTTTCAATAAAAAACATCTCTAAGTTTGTTAAGTTTCTATTAAATAATAAACGAAAGAGTTATGGTTTAGCCGCTATTCTAAAGAATTGGTCAATAAAACGAACAAGCAGCTCCAAAAGAAGCTAAATTGGAATAACCAAGTCCAATCCCTGGAGCACACTTTAATGAAATAATGATTACAGTAATTATCTTATTCTTATTATTTAATATTAATTTCTCTATTTGTTCTGTGCTATGTAAGTAATAATGTTTACGTTCTCAATTTGGTCTTGTTGGCTCTAGCCGCCCAGTAAAATGAATCATCGCACGAATTGCGTTTGGATAAAACTGTTTAAAGACATTTCTTCGAGGCTGTCCCTTCTTGGCCTTTAAAAGTTGTTTGAAAATTGTTTTTGAAACAATGTTTCTTGTAATTGTAGCTGCATTGCTACGATAAGCTACTCTATAAATTTATATTTTTTTTCCAGGTTCTTCTGCAGAGTCGTGTCTAATATTACCACTAAAAATTCGCCTGAATTTTCTAAATCTTTTTTTTTTTTTTTGAATTTCGGACAGGTCTTCTTTTTTTTTCTCTTAAGTTAAGGAAATGAGATGTGTTCGTTGCTGATTGGTCACAGCTTCCCTTGTGTCGTAGGAGATATCTACGTTTCCTCACCATCCGAATGCAGCCAGGAATTTTTCAATTAGCATTTCTTATCTGCGCCTATCCAACGCCCACACTAATTAACTCGCCCTTCCGCTGGGTCGAAACATTCCATCTAAGGAATCAAAGAATAAAAAAAGTACAAGTACAAGGCAATCACGCGGCAGCCTCGCGCAGCCCAAATAAATCGCGTTACGGCAAAAGGAAAAACCGGAAGCAGTAATTTCTCCAGAGACGGACCAGCCGAGGATACCGGCAAATTATCCTCAATTCCGGAATAGATCGGAAGATTGTTAATGGCGTAATGTGGGCTTTATAAGTCACAAGACGCAGATTACTGCTTCTGATGGAGATAAGCTGAATAATTAACAAAAGAATGAAGCCGATATTTGGACAACAGAAATGCATCTGATGATGTCTACAGGAGATAGTCTTTTATAATAAAGTAATCAGAAACAAATCTTAAAATCATTTGAAGAATCTGTTTGTCTCATATTAAGCTTGCAAATGGGAAAATTAGTATAAGATTAAATGATATTTTTATAAATGATACTTTCATTTTTTCTAAATGATATTTTCCGATTCTCTGACATACCATTGTCCTTATATGTGAAGTGGTCATTATTGTCAATTTTTTTCCTTCAAAATATAAATAAATAATTTCTATTATTAGTAGAATAGTACAATAAATTCTGTTGTTAGTATATATATATATAGTAATTTACATAAAAGCAATCAGATTTATTTACTAAATCAAAAAACATTTTTTGCATGACAATATTCATATCTCCAAATAGCTGTACTAAAATACAGTGATAATAACAAAATAAAATATAAATATAGTGACTGTTTTGTAAATAGAGATAACGGCTTTATTCTGAGACTCGTCTAGTGAGTAAATTACAGTCAAAATCAGTAATAGATAGACGGACGGATAAGTTTAATTCGACCTAAAGTTGCATATTACGACTTTTCTACTCTAATCCTTATTTTCTCTCTGATGCATTTTACGGAGGATTACAGATCTTAGACAAAATCCAAATTTTTAATACGTTTTGAGTACTAAAGTAATCAAAAGATGAATTTATAAAATGTTCATGTTTTAATATGTTTTACAATATATTCCAAATCCTTTCATAAAGAACGAATTTATTTATCAATGCTGTCTGTTTGATTTGTGATTCAGAGGATTCTAAATTACATGAAATTATTCAATAATTAAATATACTAAAATTCTTGATTAAGTATTTCTTTTAATTAGAATTAAAGTAATTTTTTTACATCATCATTGCTGCTAATGTTTTTTTCTTGTTTTAAATCTTCATTAGTGCTTCGGAAAGGCTATACTAAGTTTTATTCTCGAGCATGCTCCGCATATCTTTTGTTATTTAAGATAAGAGGTAAAAAGGCCCTCTCCTTACATAAATGTTACCGATATTTCATCTATTGATATTTTTTATTGATTGTTTGCTGCAAGTTCGGAGTAGATTTGAACATTGATAAAACTGTCTAAAGATTTGATGAAAGCGTTTCAGAATCACTCCTGTAATAAAATTGAGAGACTGTGGATCGGCTTTTTTTATGTCAGTGATTTTGTTTCTTTGATCGCACACAATTTTCAGCTTTCAATGGCGTAAAACAGAGACTAATTCTTATTAAATTCATGTCTGACACTGAGCCTTCAAGGCTCAGATTTAAATCAATGGTGTTTATAAGGCAACAACTGAAATGAAAAAGAATGGAGAAGATTTGTGCTACCAGAGAGAAAACCCGATTCGTTGCATCAGTTTACTTTGGATTTCTTTTGTTTAAACAGATTCAGTAAAACTTAATATAATCAATAAAAAGTCAACTTTTAATATTTTTCAAAATATTACAGATTGAGATGCTGTTTGCCTTACATTTTCGGCATTCGCTTCGTCATTTACACATTCTTTATAATAGCTGTCTGTTTCACAAGCGATTGGGTAATTGTTGAGTGCCGAATTCATTTTTTTTTATTTAAGATGGGGAAATTAATTCAGAGATTAAAATTTAAGAATTTCATTTCATCATCTATTTTTTTTTTGTTTTCCCTTTAGAATGTTATCTCTTTTGAACGAAGTTAACTGTAACAAATAATAAATCGGAATTGAAGCTGTATGATTTATTAACTGTGTTTTGTGTTTTATCTTTTTTTAATATTTGTTTTCTTGGTAAAAATTAGAAATTTCTTTTTCCGTTATTCTTATATCTTGTCCGAATCTAATGTAACAAAAATGGCAAGTTTCATATTACATTAAATTTTTATTATTATAAGAGTATTTCCGTGAGTATTCATTTCAAAGGAAACATTTTTTTATACCAGATAAAGTAGGATATGTGTATTTTGTTTTTTGTTTGATTGGGGGTGGGGGGGTGGGGGAAACAGCTAATCATGAATTTGGAGTTTATTAAATATTTGATAATTACACGAGGAATTTGTCCAAATGATTATTGGTTTGGTTTGGGGTTGATGTTAATTAACTCTGCTTTGCCTTTTAGCCCCAATGCAATACAATATTCAGGAAATTTATAGCTGAAGGGTGGTTGTACATCTTGATTGAACGATGTTATTCTTTTTATTTACTATTTCACTGAAGGTATACGAAAGAGGATGCGGAAACACAGTCCAGAGTGAGTTTTAATTTAAACAAGAAGTTCCTGGGCGAACTTAAAGTCTATATTCCTTAAAATGTTATCCTCTGAAATTTAGTTTTTAATTGTGAAAACGACACTAGCAAAGATCCCTCCATTTTAAATTTTAATTTCTGTCATTTTTTTTTTCTTTTTCTGAAAAAAAAAAAGTAATTAAATCTGCATTATGAGTAGCTTAAATCCGATTAACTTTTTCCAAATTAAGGCGTGCGCAAATTAGTGGATTACTAATGAATTAAAATCCGGTGTTCGAATGTCGTTCCTAATACGTTTCTATTGGAACGTACTACACATAAAAAAATTCAAATGCAAAAGTTAAAAACCAAAAAAGTTTTTTTGGGGTTTTTTTTTTTTCTTAAGTATGCATGTTAAATTTCAAGAAGATCAAATTGCAAATCTAACGAAGCTTAGTCTACATCAGTTCCTAAAAAAAAATATTTTACTCGTTTGTCATGAGTAGTTAACAGAATACTTTGAAAATTATATTTGAATATTTCTCTATTTCAATTCTTGCCTAAAGTTGTGCAAATTTCACGGAAACTGTTAGAAGCGAACTTATTAACACGCTAAAGGCAAACAATGAACTTCTAACAATGTACCTTAATCCATTTTGTGAGTGCATTGTCATTAGAAATTACTCATTTGCAATTTGCGCGTTATTAGCAATTATTAACGATTAAAATTAATTAAATGATTAAAATAACTGAAAGTATTTGCAAATTGAATCAGTTTTCAGTAAACGGAAGATTGAAAGTAAATTTATCTGCGTCATTTATTACAATTTTCTTTTGTTTTGTTATATGTTATATGAAAATAGATGGAACATTTAAAGGAAGTAGATTTCAAGTTCTTAAATGAGCTTCTAATTTTTAAATCCCGAAGAATTTAAGTTCCCAATTATGCTTTTATTATTTCTTTCTTTGTGTACCTCAAAACAAACCCCACTCTGATTGTGGCAAATTACAACTTGAAATCACTCTCTATTTTTCTGTTCTTGTAAATTGTGTACGTAATCATCGGAGAATCGAGTGTAAATGGTATTATTTCTTGGTACGTGCTTTGAGCGTCATCGAGGTATTTGGAGCCAGTGCCGCGATAATTCCCAATCCGTCCATAATTCTCCCGTGAATACCATTCATTTGCCGTGAAATTACCGAAGGATTGTGCCCTTGGTGAAGTAGAGGAGAGATAATTATATCTCTTTTATCTGAACTTCGTATTCCATTACCTTTGTTCACAATTGGGCTCTTGTAGGCTGACGCTTTGAACATTGGTCATTCAAATTTTGATTTTATTTTTTTTAATTTTAATTCTTTTTCGTAATTATTTGTTCGAAAACTAAAACTAACTCTTTAGATGAAGCCTGCATCTAAAATAATGTACAGTACTTGTAGTTATGATAAAAAGATCCTGAATAAGGATTCAAGGTGTTACTTACCTTCAGAGATTAATTTTCATTCTTAAAAATGAAAGTTTTCAATTACTTGAAATTGTAAATTTACTAAGTTAAAATATTTCTGATTTGCCAATTTTCGATAACTATCAACATATTTAGTGAAGAAAATACAAAACTGCACATGAGTAAACAAAATTTATGAGCAGTTTTGAATTTTCTTCACTTTATCATATGCCTCCACATTAAAGTTATTTACTGTATTTATCCCTATATTTCCTAAATCAATTTAATCAAATTAAACCACGCTCAGATGACGGTCTATTACTAAGCCTATTAAGATCCATTGTTAGACATCGTTAGACATCATTCATTATTTCCATTTGCTTTTATGTGTTTCTATGGAATTCCCATCCCTGCCAACTTCAAATATAAAACCTACACCGTCTATTGCCCATAAACGTGTATAACAAATTTCAATTACCTCGACGGTTCTAAAATTATTAGAGGAAGTCACATACACACATACACTGTTTTTATAAACGTTATTAGCAGAAACTATGCGAAATAAAGGAGAAAAACATGAAAAAACATAAAGATGAAACAAGAATATTCTATTTAAAACAGCAAGGTTATTTATTTATTTATTTATTTATTTATTTATTTATTTATTTATTTATAATTACTAATTATTATTTAAAATTACCCTGTTTAATTAACATTTCCCAAAACGTCAACATTTTTATTTTCGTTTTCTACATAATCTAAGATATATTTCATATCTAATTTAAGGAAATAAAATTTATTTATTTATTTATTATCATTTCAACAAAATTGCAATAAGTATCAAGAAAGAAAGAAATAAAAAAACAACTAAAGACATTGAAAAAAAAGTAAAATCACTGCAAATATTTCTCATATCTGTCATTGCTTGATGAAATCCCGTAGGTTGTGCTGGAAAGTTCGCCAGAAGGCGGTGAATTCATTAAATTAGAGCTGATATTCCTTCGGCTTCTTAAAGTTCAAGCGTTAAAAGATCTGAAAATATACATTTATGACAATAACATTGGAAATTAACTTGTTTGGTTTTTATTTCCACATTTAGCCGGTTACTTTGCAAAGAGATTTTATTATTTTTATTATTTTTTTTTGTCAACTACAAATAAATTTTCATTTAATTACGATGACGCCATTCCGGCGTAGCCTAGTGATCTAAATGACGCCTCCCAGAAACAGATGCGTCGGAACCTGAGTTCGAATCTCGGCGTTAGCTTGGACGTTTATTTCCTTTCCTCTCTTTACCTGCTTCTTCATCTTTCCCTTCAGTTCTGAAGCCAAACGCTAATGGTTTCCTGAGGAAGGCAAATGAGAAACCACCTCAGTATCTTACCGTAGGATATCCTCCGCTTTCCTCCGTGATCACACTTAGTGAATAATGATGACACATCCACTGAGTTTACTTTGTCTTCAATTGAGACAGTGACATTGGACTGCAATCCATCTCAGATTTCCGTAGACCATTATTTGACGATGAAACTGATGTTTCCATTATTGCTTATAGAAAGAAAACGTACGTTGGTATCAGTGATACAATAGCCGTATTAAAATTACGTTGAATTATGCTTTCTTTTCTATTAGCTTAACTTAATAACTAATAGTAGCAAACAAAAAAGAAGCAAGACCGAAGATAACAATTTATCGTTTTTTCTTTATTTATTTATTTACTTAAATAATGTACTACTTTATTATTCCACTGAACAAATAAAAATAAAACATTAAAATCATTATCAGCAAAATCATTATTACGAATACCTATTGGTCGAAGCTAGTTTAAAATGTATTTCTCTATTATCAGGAAACTTCAATCATTCCAAATAGTATTTTTAAACCAATCTTAACTAGTTTGTCTTTGACGAAATATCGCCTCCTTGTTAGGCTGAGGTAAAAATTCATTCTCTGAAATAACTCCAGCCGAGACTAAGACATGAAAATTTCCGAATATGGCAACTTTCCAGACCTTCTTAATTAAGTGATGAAATAAGTGAGAAGGTTACAAATTTCTATCCTGAGAAATCGTTTAAGGGCTTTTTTTTTTATATCGTTATAGATGACAGTCTTAATTTTTTTCTTTCTTTCTTTTCTTGCCTAATCGTTAAAAATGAATTATTTAAGGTACTTCTTCTTTGTATTCTTTTTGTTCGCCTTCAGATAGCGCAAATGATCCGAAGAGTAAGGTTTTTTTTTTCTTATCCTTGACAATCTTCTTCCGAGAATGGATCCTTCCCTCCGCCATCTCTTAAAAATTTTCATACCAATGACATTTGTGCTGCTTCACTAGCAGAGCCTGAAAAAGAAATTGACCTTTTTTTTTTAGTTTCCTTGTTTTGAAAAAGATTTGTTTCTTCCTTCTTCTGTTTTTTTCCTCTAGTGCTTTTAATTTATCGAAAATTGGCTTAGCTGATTAATATTTTTTTCCTGGTATTTTCTGTTCTAGAAAGTTCTTTCTGAAGAAAATACAAGAGATAGAGAATAAAATTTTTTATATGTATCCTGATCAGTTATTAAGGACTTCTCTGAGTCTTTTAAAATTATCAATCACCCCCCCGTCACGTCTTTCCTTTTTTTTTCTTTTTTTTATTGACTTCTTCTTCAATAAGAAGTTCGTATAGCAGTACAATGCTACTAAAACAGTAGTTTTAATACTGAAGAAATGTAATTGAGCGGCAAAACATATTCTTTTGTTGGTAAATTAGAATCACCCACTCATTATTACATAAAACAAAAGTAAAGATTTGACATCTCAGGCTTTGTTTGTTTTGTTTTTTTTAATTTCCCCAATCTCAAAGACACAGTAGGGAATGTTAAGCTAAATGTACATTTAAAAAGTCAAGCTTAAAATATAAAAATTATCTGGTATTAATGCTACTCAAAAGTGTATCATCGTATCCTCTTCTTCGAATGTACGTCTAACCTTCTCGAAGGATGCCTAAGTTTAGGAGACAAACAATGTCTTACATAAGATTAACGTGTGCACGATTTAACTTGATAAAAATATACTATGTGTGTTTTTAGTATATGAACATATGAAAATTAACAACAAAGAACCAGATTGTAAATTCTTTTCAGGATTCTTTGTCACTGAGACGTTGACAAAAGTTCTGAAAAGGATTTGAAACTGGTTTTTCGTTGTTAATTTTCGTTAAATTTGTATATTTCAGTACATTTTTATAAAGAATGTCTTCTTCTCAATGTAGGTTTAAAATTTTTAAATATGCGTACAAATAAAGAATGGAATCTTGTATTCTCTTAATGTTTTCCCGCAATCGTCTTTTTAAATTTAAATTTACAGTTGAAAACTTAGAGTTCCAGTAATTCCTCAAAATGATGACTTCATCGAATGTAGAATAATTATGAATGACAGCTTTTATAGTTTTTAACAGTGGCATTTTCTTTTTATTTAATCACCTCATGAATTTAATCTTAGTTAAATTTTTCTCGGTTAGTTAGTTACATGGGAAAAAGATGGAAAGATAAAGAACATTTAAATTCAGCAATACACAACAGATCGTTGACCTAATCTACAATGATGATAATGACGATGATGATGACATCTGTGGCCATATTGAGCCAATAAATTTTTATTAATTTACGGAGTTCTGAAATAAAGCAGCAAGTTGTAATTTCTTGAAAGACTGCAATGCTTTCTGCTAATCGTTAGTCAGAATATATCAGACCTTTGTTATTGTAAAGATTAGACAGAACCAGAACTGAAAGGTAACTCCACCCACAGAGAAATTCGAACTCCTTTTCTTTCTCTTTTGTTTAATTGACAGAGATTTACTATCACGTGACAGTGAGGTGAAAGATTCGAACGTCTGTGTTGTTGATGGATACTATAATCTATTTTCTTTTCTTTCTCTGTTAATTGATAGAACCCCGCAATTGGCAACCGCCTCTCACCCACGTAATTACCAACGATTAATGGAGTTGGATTGCATTATTTAATTCGCCATCGCTTGGGGTGAGGGGTTAGTCAGTTCTTAAATAAGATTATTTGTAAACTGCTACCTGCCAAACTGCTGTCAGATTTAATTGAGTTGCTGCTGTGTTTCTCTTACCGAATTATCGTTTGTCTGTGTTTTTCAGACAAGAAAAGAATTTGTTTTATTTCATGAAATTCCTTTCGCAAATTACTTACAAAAGAAAGCAATATATGATTTACAACTGTTAAAACATTGATTTTTTTTATGATTTCATATCAGTTGGAGAAACAAAGCACTTTGCAAAGTTCTAAAGAAGTTCTTATATTTGTGATTCTCTTTTTTCTATTTTTTCCAAGTTCTGAATTCATTTCTAATAGAAGCCTCTCTTTTAACACGTAAGAACTGACATAAGAACTGAAGTGTTATTTCAGAAGAATTTTGCTTACAAATTAAAAGAAAGAATTGTAGTTCTATTCAAAGCAAAACGACGTTACGTTACGTTACGTTTGCTTAGTATGCCAACATATAGCTTCAGTCCACAATGGCAGGCAAATGAGCGTGACATAACGCTTACTGATTGCTAATGATCGTAATGTTTTGTGCTAACAACAACAATGATATACGCAACAGTCTACTGCCCCACATTCAGTAAAGCAAGCCAAACCGTTCAAACTATTGAAGTGAAAAAAGCAAAGGATACCTTAGCAAAAATTGTTTATTTTCACAACCTTAAATATCCTAGAAGGTTGTTGCATGTATTCATTTATACCTATGTAGATGTATAGGTAAATGGATCGACTAGATTAAAATTCATCCTCACAAAACCCGACCATGTTCTTCCTTTGATCCTTTTAGATAGCTTTGTTATCGTCGATGGCTACAAGATCTAATGTCTCAATTTCTATAATCACACAAACAAGTATCTGAATAAACTGATCGATAGCAAACATTGAAATATGGAGTTTTTAAAAGAGTTTATCTAATGTAAAAGTCGAATTATTTATTCGTTCAAAAATGATTGTTTTCCTCTTTAAAAGGAATCAAAAGATTGTTATTATATGTTTCTTTTTGCTTCCCATTAAATATTTATCTACTGTAAATATTTCGATATTTTTTCTTAAAATCAAAGAAAGAAAACATCATTTTGAAAGTTAAATAACGATGGCGTTTCTAAAAGACCCTTCTTTGCAGAGTGTTTTCTTACTAAATAAAAGATCAGCATTAATGTAAGATAAAAAAAATTGTAATAATTTTTTTTTTAGTTTTTCGGTTTAAATCTTTTAGCTGGGGTCTAACAAGACATAAAATGTTTTGTTTCTGCTTTTTTTTTCTGTGATATTTATTTTCATTTTTAAGTAAAAAATCAATACTTCTCATTAGTCTAATTCAAGCAATATATATTTAAATGCAGTAGTATTTTGACTATATTTCGTTAAATAAAATCATTTTTAGTAATGTTTTTCAGTTAGTATTAAGGAACGATTTGTTGTCTAGAAAAGGTTTTTTTTTTTGTTATTGGAATGGGGATATTTTTTTAGGCCTTATTCAGAATATAAATTTTTGTTTTTAATTTTTTTAAGTTGTTAGTGCACGCTTTTATCCACGATTTTTATGGTATGAAAACGGCCGCTCTTCTCTTGCCTATTCAATAAAATTAGTTAGGCAGCGATCTTGCAAAGTCATTGCCCATTTTACATATCTAACTGGCCGTGAAATTTATAACTCAATTGCAACAGAATATTTATTATGTTGAGGAAATAGAAAAATAGTAATGTTCTGGGCAATTTAATTGTTGAATCCAATTTCCTCTAAAGCTTTTATAAATTGCTTCTTTCTACACAACTATATTTTCCTTCGCTTTAATACACCTGATCTTTTCGTTAAAAAAACTAGTTTCTGAAAGAACTTACAATATTCCTCTTCATTTTTACTCGTCACAACTTCTTGTATATAAATCAGAGAGAAGAAACTTTCTGAAGGAAATTAAATCCAAATTATTTACTTAAGTTGTAAATCGTAATAAGACACGCGCAAATCCCTTTACAAAATAAATGGATTAATACTCGTTGTTCATCTAACAAAAGTCAAAGGGAATTTTTGTCACCTTGTCTACTTTCTCGACCAGCAAAAGATTTCAAATTAGTTAGATCAATCATCTCTAGTCCATAAACAGACATAATATGTTACACGGAGAGCCACAAACACAGACGCATACACACACACACATGCACAAAGAAAAGTAGGCAACAACAAAAAAAAAAATGAAGAAAAAGAAAAATATTCCTTTTATGGTAAAGGAAAACCTTCCCGTTTGTTTTTCCAGTTTTCTGTTGTTGTTTTTGTTTTTTTTTTTGATTTTGGAAAACAACTTGTTCGAATCGTCTATTAATATATAAACTTCTTTTAATGAGTCATTCTGATTTCCGAAAGTTTAGTCAATGTAGATTTCTGAAATAGTTTTTAAAGGTTGCTTCAAGCTAGAGGAAAACTTTTAGTGTAATTGAAAATTACCACTTGTTATTGAAAGAGAGCCCTTGGCTTATGAATTTGTGCCTTGAGTGCACTTTCCATCTGTCATTAGGAAACATGATACACAAACAGATGCCGCCAACGTTTATCGATTGAGTTCAAATTTAAAGTAATAGAACCAATGTAACGAAAGTGAAAAGAAGTGAAAATATCACAGGATTGTATGGGAAGAAATTTCTGTAAAATATTATCATTTTAAAGATTTTACGGTCAATAATAAAGTTGCCTTATTATATTAAAGCAACTTAATTTGTTTTAATGTTAAATATAGGAGTAGAAAAATGTGATTTCGGTAAATATTTTTACTTTTGAAGTTTCTCCCGCTTGATAGAATAACTTTTGTAAGCAAATAAAGTAAAGGTGTAGCATTGAAGGCCATTAGAAGCACGGGGAGGTTTAGACTTCCAGTGATTTTTGACCAACGGGACTCGTTGAGGTCAATCTGATGCCCTCCAGAATAAGAAATCCGGTACCCATTTGACAGAGGGCTGGGTGACTCCTAGGGTCTGTCTGGAGAGAAACAATCGTGGTAAAATCCCACCTCTGGGCTTCTCCAGTCCAGCATCTGAACCGCTGGTACACTTTTCTTGTAAACATTGAAATATATACCAGACAGTGTCTTGTTTCTCCACGTATATTATTTTTCTCTGTATTTTATGTTCTGTTTTAATCATTCATCGACATCTTATCCAAACTAGTATTCCAGTTAAGGGTAGCATTTTAATGTAAGTGGTTCTTCGGAAATAAATAACTTTCAGTTAAACGATTAAAAAATAACAGTATTCTGATAGAGTGTAATGGATGCTTGAAATGCATTAGCAAAACATCTGAAAACTTATATACAAATTTTAATTAAAATTAAATTGCAAAATACTTAATAGCTTTATTTCAGACTAGTCACTTTTTATGGAAATAGCTGAATATTTCAGGTCCTTACCTGGAATATTCCACAGACCATTAAAATTTTGGTGCAAATCGGATTTTTTGCGATCCAAATCCAAAATTTGATGGTCTATCTTCATAATATTAATAGCAAAAATTGAAGGGTAGCTACTTACTATTCACTCAGCTTGTAGGAGAGTGGAAAGAAATTTTAAGAATTTTAAAAATTTATTTAGAAAACCACAAAACAGCGTGAACAGCAGATTTCCTAAATTTAATTCTTTAATGAAATTCCTGTTGAACAGCAATAACGACGCAATTATTATATAATTCATAAAACTTTTGTGAACTTTAAATGATGAATGTAGGCTTAGAAATGCAAAACAATATTATAATATTACTTATTTGTTTATTTATTTACATATTTATTTTTTACTTACCTCGCAATTAAGTTTTAAATCTTTGTAACTGTTTTTGAGATTCTGAAAAATTGAAGATGAAGTTCAAACAGCGCTTTCATCAGTGGCTGAGTTTCGCTTTCGTTTACTGGTGTGATGAGAAAATCTGTCTCCACGTGTAAATCCTCGCGCCGTTGTCCCAAGTCAATGTGGGTCCATGAAATGTTTACTTGAAATGTCGAGAGAAATAAGGAAGACGGATCGGCGTTGCCGTGTACATCTCGTATTGATCCCCGCGGCTCCGCTTCTACCCTCGCAGCATGAATGGAGCGCTCCTCCTCAGGTGAGTCGATCGTTTTACCTGAGCTGCCAGAGCCCTCCAGATGCGGGGGTGGTCGGACGATCGGCCCGAGCTCCTTCATTTCACCGCTCGTTCGAAGCTGTCTTATGTGTGTGTGTTTTTGTAATAGCATCATCAGTGATTTGTCCACTTCTCTTTTTCCTTTCTTCTAGTGAGAGAAGACGCCATTGGAATTTACTCTCCTCCTACTCCCTTCTCCTCTTCCTCCTCCTCTCCTCCTCCTCCGCCGCCCGAAACGGCGTCCTGTTTTCCCGGCATCGATGGCTCCGAGACGCACGCCCGACGCGACTCGGATCAGCGGCACCGTTTGCCCGCGCGATCCCACTTAGGGAACAGGACACACCCTGTGCGGGGAAGGGTCAAACTCTCGGTTCACCCCCACCATGAACTATCGAACGTTCGTTGGCAGAATTTGTGTTTAGCCACCTTGTGTGTTTTTCTTCACTTTTTATCTCTGCACTTCGATTAGCTTCGCACCCGCTCAGATATTCGTACAGTTTGCACCCGGCTTCGTAAGCAGAAAACTTTTTCATTCATTCCAGAGGAGACGAACAAGAGTGCAGGAGAATACAGGAAGAAACAAACAAAGCCTCAGTTCTTTAGAGAGGCTTTTAAACTCCACACAAAAGTACAAGAACGTCTTCATGAACTCTAATGGGTTTTCCGAAGATTAAGGAACTAATTTAGCAGCTGTTAACCAAAACCAAGGAAAAGAAACTAATAAACTAATAAGGAAAAACTCCAGTAAAATTTGACATTTAAGAACCAAATCCGGAAGTGCTAGATTCTTGATTCAGGCAATTCTGTTCTTTGAGCAACTAGGCAGAATTTGCTGATAACTTTTAATCCAGTTCTGATGTTTTTGCTTTCAGTTATACTGTTTTGGTGAATTAATGATTTTTGCATATTAGCAGAGAAAAGAATTCTAAAATTGTAAATATTAAAAAGTATTAAGGTGAACTTAGAGGTTGTTAGTTAAAGAAGAATCTCTCCATTAACATTGAAGAATAAATTAAAAACAAAAGGGGAATAGACCTAAAAAGGGCTAGTTAGAGTAGCAGTGAGCAAGTCAACAGCCCGTTAACCTGACTTAAAGTGCAAAGTTGTGGCCGAAACAAGAGCAGCGAGTGAGCAGTCTCAAAACACCTACGACGTTTCTTGTTGGCGTGGATTTAGAAGGTAGGGGGTGTTTTGCAGTTCGACTAATTTACTTGGCCGAAACTATAGACTATAGACCCGTGGCGCCATGTTTCATCTACGGAGCTTGGTGCCGCCCCTGTGACCGTAAGCCCCAATGCAGAAGCTCCGGACGACGTTCAAGCGCTCCAAGACGCCCACAGGCGCTGACATGAAGCAACAGAGCAGCCTGGAGGTCCCGAAGCAGGTTCGGTCAGCATCGTTTGACGAGATCGAGTTCGGTAAGAACAGCAGCGGCGCCGGCGAGAGGTTCCTACTGTCGGTGCCGGCCGCTAACAGCCGCAACCAGCGCTCTAGGTCGTTGGATTCGGGCTCGTCCACGGTGTCCGGGGCGGGGACCGGGGGGAGCGATGAGGTTTCTCCCACCACTTCCTCCCAACTGGACGTCCCCCGGTTGGCCCTGCGAAGGCGGTCGTCCGGCGAAAAGAGCACGGTCGGGGGTTGCATCCACTGCGCCTATCTCGAGGAGTTGGAACTGCAGGGTGAGTTTGAGCGCCCGCCCCGCCCTCGAACCCTCTTCTACTCTTCTTCGTCGTCCTCTGAAGCGGAGGAAGAGAGCGAAAGCGGTGCGACGACCACCGACGATGAGTTCGACACGGATGAAATGTCCGAAGAGGATGACACGTCGCTGGAGGAAGAGGAGGACTCGGCCTCGGCGAGAGGACCTATCACTGTAACGCTGACGCCCAACTCACCAAGTTTGGAACGTTTCCCTCCCCCAACGATCCTCGTGGCCGGAGGAGGGGTCACGGTCGTGTCCCTGGAGGTGCCCGTACTCCCGAAACAACAGCGGTCAGCCTCTATAGATGCCTGTTTTCTCAATAAGGGGGAGGGAGCCAATAGCGACAACACTCTCGAGGTCCCCAAGACTCAGCGTTCCAAGTCTATAGATGTCGCACTGCCTACAGACGAGCAACAAGCATATAAGGCCATCAGTCATCCAGCCAAGTATGTGCCTTTCTGTTTCCTCGTGCATGCTTAGTGTTAGAAACTTATTCTTTTAGCAAAGAGAAAGTGATAGACTACTGTTGTCATCACAAAAAAAAACCCTCCCTACACACAAAAAAACACGCACACTTCTTTCTTTATGCTCACATACATTATTAGACATTACTAAGAATGTAAAATCTAGTTAAACCTTACATTTCCATTATCTTTTATATCTTATATGGGTCGATACATGGAATTACTTTTATATTTCTTTAATTTTAGAATTTCTATTTTTTGAAAAAGTACCTTTATTCACTGTAAATCACATAATTTCCCACATATTAAAATTTAAAAGCATTATTTACTTAATTTAGGATATGTCTTGAGGACCTGTCTCCCTAATCTTCAAATCTTGATCAAGGCAGAAAATAACTGGATCTTAGTTTAAATGGCTTAGATAGTATTAGCTGTAGATCTTTTAATTCTAAAAATACAGAACAATTTCTTGTTGCTAAGATGAAAGTTCACTTTAAGAAAACATTTTTTTGGGCTAAAGAATTACCTCCTTAAATTTCAATAGATTTAGTTTTTATCCAAATTGATAAACTAACTTCATTCGTTACAGAAGAAATTTAAAGCAATTTTTATTCATAGTTCATCGAATTTTCGAAACATAATTGTAAATAACAATCAAAATAAAACAAATTATAATCTATCCACTCATGTTTGTTCAGTTTGTAATTAACCTTTACATTTTAAAGCCATAAATGTGAATGTTATCCTGGGAAATATTAACTAATTATTGGAAAAGGGTTTCTAATAGATCACCATTATTCCCCCAACAGAGGCTTTAATTTGTACTAATTAATGATTTCAGGTTTCAGAGAAAGAAATTTTAACCAATGTTATTCTTCAAAAGAAAGTTTAGTCAATGTTTGCATTTGAATGTAATAATAACAAACCATTGATAAATCACTTTTAACATTCGTGTAAGCGCAGGTGAATGATTCACTCTTTGCTTTTTTTTTTTTTTTTTTAAATCTAACTGATTTTTCAAATCTAATTTATTTTTCGGTTTACCTTAAGGCTAATTAAAAGAAAATAACAGTAATGCTGAGAAAAAAAAATCAAATCCAATTAGCAATTTGTGTAAAAAAGCACAAACCAACCTTTCAACCTTATTCTTATTCATTTTCATTTGTTTTCGTAAAAACCCGAGACATAGTCCAACCAAAAATGAAATATAAATAGCATCGCCGTATTTTTTTTTTTTTTTTTGCGAGACCATTCTGTTTTTATTTTATTGATTCCACAAGAAATCTTTAGGCTTATTTAAATGGTGCCTTAAGCATATTTTGCTAAAGTATGTCTATGGACTACATTAACAACCACACGGTTTTCTATTGGATCATCCAATAATGAATTTTAATTATTACTAGTAGTGATAGTAGTTTAATTATTACTATTCACTGTTGCTGCAACCTAACAGAAAGAAAGCATGAGTCAATGGCATTATTAGCCAACTAACAGAAGGTTTCCCAAGTGATTGGGAAAAAATAAAACAAAACAAAGAGTTAAAATAAGGCAAATTAACAATTATAGCCGAAAACAGTAGTATTTGCTTATTTATTTATTTATTTATTTACTTGCATTCCGTTTAGGTAATGAAAAATTTGAAATTTGGGCGCTTCTTGTTGTAACAAATTAACAGAAGTATTTTCAAATCTGTTTTTAAGCAGTGTACGATTTGCACTTGGCTCCAAGAATGTCCGTTTCTTTGTATATTACGTGCTGACTCGTAATTCGTATGTCTCAAACATTACATGTAAATTGTTGAGGAATTACATACAGTATGTTACGTGTAATTGTAAAAAGGTAAAAGCGTCCGTTATCAACGACAACCCACTTCAGCAAATCTTCTATTTCTACTGAAGATGAATTAAGTTGCCCAGTTATTAAATGTAATCACGTCAGAATAAAACAGAAATAAAAATATAGTAATGTAGACATCGTTAAGCATTGAGAGAAGTTTACCTACTTCGCATCCAATACTGTCACTGGCATTCGCTGATTCCTCCACAGTGGACTGCATGGAATTTTTTTTCAAGTATAAAAGGTAGAAGTTTTAAGAGACTCAATTCACCGGATTAGAAGTTATTAGAGACATACAAGACATACGCTTAGCTACAGCTACAATTTCTTTAGGAAGCAGACTAAAAATCATGTTGTAGCCTCTTGGATAAGTGATTTATAAAACTTTGATCAAACTTTGATTTTTTTTCCCTTTCCTCGCACTTGAAATAAGAATGAGTTAAAGTGATGGAGTTGATCTCTTGGCTTTCGACATTTTATCGATAATCGAACTTGTTTTTCACTTTATCGATTTCAAACAGCGAAGCTTCTATTTATTGAATCCTGTAGTTGCAAAGTTAGAAAATTGCTTCTTCACAAACTGCTTGAATTCACTTAAAGATCCAACCTTGAATTAAAGCCAAAAAAAAACATTTCAACCTGTACATAATTGATGAAACAAAAATTACCTAAAAGAGAACCCAGTTCAGTTCTAAAAGAAACGACAAACACAATCAATTTATCTGTAAAATTACACTAAAATTGCAGTGTAGGAATTCATTATTTTTTTAAATTTTTGTTTTTTAAAGATGTGTTGATTAATAAAATGAAAAAAAAAATATAATAATTTTTTTTGTGATTTATTGTATATTCCGCATCAAATTGCTATGAGCCATTGTTAGACGAGAAAGTCATGTATTCTTTCTTTCTTTTAAATCATTTTTTAAAAATGAATTGTAATTTTTAATAGTCATTGTTGTATTATCTAATGGAGCGTAAGCTCAATGCTGTTATTAGCCAACAAAAAATGGTGTTCAGAAATTTGAGACGGACAATCCTAGTATATTTTAGTTTACTAAATATTAATGAAAATATTAAATATAATTTAAACCAAATTGTTTACCAAGTGACATCCTGGAACAGCTGTTTCACGCTTTTTTTGGCGATCATTTGTTGTTTTATTAGTGACTGCTACTGGCTGATGATCGCCAAAGAGCGTGAAACAGCTCTTCCAGGATGTCACTTGTAAACAATTTGCTCTCACCGATTGTTGATTATTAATGATTCAAATGCGCAGTTTGAATTTTTATGCTTTAAAAAAATTCATTGAGATGGCGAACGGCTAACATGAATTTTCTCAGTAATTTTTCATTACCGGTAGTGAGTTTTTATTGTTCATTTTTTCTTTTTGAGGCACCACTGCGCTTCCAATGATCGTAAATTTAAAATTCTTTGAAATTTAAAGATTAAAAAAATATATATATAAATCTAAAACAATTATATTACTGTCAAGATTATTGGTGCGCAACCCGCGGCCTGTCGGTATATTTGCTGTGGTCCGGTATTATCAAACTTAAAATTTAATAAGTAGCCTTTCCATTGCTGCCAACAGATACATTGAAAAATGTCATAACTTGATATAGCAACTGTCTCAGTACTTTACTATTGGAATGTTGGAATGAAAATCCAATAAGCGCATTATTTGATAATCTGAAGTTTATGTAAATTACATATATTATTTATAATTCTTACTATAAAAGACATTAGCAAATCATTAGTTAGTAAGACATTTATGTAAATTACAAGTATAATTAATAATTATTATTATAAATGACATTATCAAGTCATTACGTAGGAAGATACAGTAAGGGCTGGTGGTGGCTGCGCGGTTGGCGTTGTCGCTATGACATTGGCCTCTCACCTCTTCAGTACCAGGTTTCGTGATAGTGGACGATCCGCGCTGAGCAGGTTTTCCCGGGGTTTTCCAGTTTCCCCTGCACTTATCCATCATACTTTCTCATTTTTTCTCTCCGTCTGTCCTCATTTCCGTGGGATAGTACAACAGACCTACAGATCGCGATTCTTCGCTTCCCTGCCACCCTCATTTACCACAATCAATCAAAAAGTTGGAGGATGGGATGCCAAAAATATTGGCCCTCAGAATATCTATTTATTAAACAAATTTATTTATACATTCATATAAGTTTTGCTTTTTTGTTTTAATTTCCCTTTCATAAAAAAATGAATAATTAAAAATCAAAATTATCATGAGTTATAATTTTTATTTGATATTGTACCAATCTGAAATAACTAAATTTCTTTTTAAATTCAATAAACCATTGTCAAAAGACAGTCAGTCTTTTTTTTTTCTTTTTTTTGCTAATTAGCTGAAAAACTAACAAACATTGGATGGTTGCCTTTGGTCGCTGTTAACAGCCATCTTTAGTTGTTGTCTGACCAAAAACCTGAGATTTTTTCTTTATTCAGTGCAATAACAATTCGGATAACATGGAAAGATCATTTCCACTTGCATTCATCGATTTCATACAAGCCATGAAAGCCAATCGATTAACACTAAGTTTAAAGAAAGAAACATCACAAATAAAATGATATTTATAAAAACTTGTACGTTCTCATAAAATTCTCAAGAAAAGAATAAAAACAAATCTTTATTAAGTTTAACCACAAACAATAACAACGGTATTAAATCAATGTGCTCTAAATTTTATCTTTAATGTTACAACATACTGAACTTGAGGCTTTTGTATTTCTTTAACAATTTCAGACATTACGTATTATTTTTAACATCATGAAATACATAACACTAGACAAGGAAAAACGAAGAACTTTAAAAAATTAGTACATTTTTAGTAATAAGATGTAATTTAGTAAGTTGATATTATTGCTATTCAGTACAAAATTTCACGAGTTGTAAAACTAGTCCAAAACAAAAGAGATGTTTCCTCCAACTTTGAATTCCCTATAAAAACATGTCTTTGCCTTTTTCTCTAACTAAATAGAAAATACAATTTGAAAGAATCAAAACCATTCTAGCATATCCCAAAGATGTTCTGAGGAAATTAACTTTATTCTTAGTTTGCTTTCAGATATTCGCAAACAGGGTTTTAATAAAGGAATGCCACTCAAGAATTCTTCAACGCACCTTTAATTTTTTTGTTTTTTAATTTAGGAAGCATATACCGGTATTCTAGAAAATGTATCTAATATATTGAAATTACCATATATGTATTTACCATTGTAATCACCATGTATGTTGATGTACAAGAACTAGTACTTTAAAATTTAAATAGTAACATATCTTAAAAACATGGTGCTATAATATTCATTATTGATTAATAATATCTAGGAGATTTGGACAGAACACGAAACGATGTAACCCCCTGTGACCTTTTTAGGCATTGACTACCAATGATGTGTCTGAATCTGGGTTGGCTTGGTATTTGTATTTTTAGCGACCCATTTGGGAGATACTGTGATAGTGACCAAAATCGGTAGCTATTGCGTTTGTCTTGTCCGTCCGTTCGTACATGTCTGTTAGGGTGGTCCTACAACTTCCGAACGGAGGGTCGGATCGACAAAGGGACTTCACCATCGTGTTCAGAGATCCAAACACTGTAGCAATGGGATATTTCAGGTGCCAACGCCACCCATGTTCGAGTTATTTAGCATTGTTTTCATTGGATTTCCGCTATTAGCTTAAATGTTAGAAATGCAGCCATCTCATTTCCGTTGTCAGCTTTGGCCTGATTGATAAGGTTTCGGACTCACAGGCTGACAAGGTTGTTAGTTCAAATCTGTACAACTTTTTCTTCTTTTTTTTCCCTAACGTTTTGTTATTTTTCCTTACGTTAATGTACTTCCTTTTTTTATTATTATTTTTATTTTATTTTTATTATTATGGGTCGCCCTTAAATTTATGCTTTAGCACAAAAATTGACGATTTCCTTCGTACCGTAATGAGGCTCTCTTGTGTCCACAACTGACTCTTCTTTATCTTTGAAAACTTCTTACTTCCAGGACGCAGTTTCTGAATTGTCGCGTAAGATTATAGTTGCAAAGATTTCGATTTGCCTTAGAAAAGTCTTGGACGTTTCTCATTTTCTGACCTCAAAAATTCCATTAACCTTAGTATCCTATCAATACTTGGTATAAAAATACATTAGAGCTGCTTTGAGACCTTCACGACTGCGTACTTTGCTTTTTTATCAGCATAAGAATTCAATCCTTAACTAATAACTTCTCATAGTATTAAACAACTTTATGGACATAAAAATGATAAAATATTTATATTTAAGTTAATATCAGATAATAGTTTAAAACATCAATAAACAATACGTAGAAAAATTGATCCTATTCAAAATTTTAAAATTAACTGTCTTTTTGTGAAAAGACAAAAGTCTCATCTCGGGCTACTCATAAGAAAAAAATGACTTCTTCTCGTAAATAAATATAAGCCTAATCATTTTTTTGTTTGAACATTATCTGTGACAATTGATTTTGTTACAATCCGTCTCTTTAGAGGATTGTTGGATGGTTAACAATGCCATGCTGTCCTTCTGTTAATGATCACTGTCCGTTTGATGTACTGACCTAATAGAGAGGAAATCTCGTGTTGTTGTTAGCCACCGAACAATTCAAATATGAAGCAAACTGTATCTTCTGGAAACAACATCGCTATTTGATTAAAATGCTTTAAACAAAGTCATCTTTATTCCTATTCAATTTTTCTGTCTTTTAGAATTAAATATAAATAGAATTTATAATATTGAAAAAAAAAATTGAAAGTAAATAAATAAATCTTCTTCATTAAATAACAAGCAAAATTCAAATAAGAAACTATTCAATTTTTTTTTCCTAATTCATTAAATAAGCATTATTGTCTATCAAGAAATCACGAGCCGCTCGCTTTGATTAAGAGCGATCCGATCGTGCAAACACAGCCATATTGTTTGAACTTCTCAGTGATTATTAACGATTGGGTGGACTTTTTTTCCCCTTCTTCTTTCGATGTTGCGAAAGCCACGGAAATCAATTAAATTGTCTTTGTCTTTGCTATTCTTTCATTAATCAATTTGGTTTTTTTTTTTTTTACTTTGTATGTTATTTTCTTTCTTTTTTTTTTTTGTTTTGTCGGATATTGATTGTTTTCTCATGTACAAACGCATAGCTAAAAAAGCGTTTTGTTTTTAATGAACCAATTAATTATTTTTCGGATTTCCGCTTTGCATTTTTTTTTTCTTTTTCTGCGGTTGGAAAAATCTCTAAATTAGCATATTGCGTCATTGCAGGTGAGATCTCTTTTATCTTTGCAAGTACAGAGAAGTTAAAAAAAAAAAAATCTCCTGAAACCTGCTTCTAATTAATTTCTTGTTTCTACAATTTTTACTGGCAAATATCCCTTTCGTCGACCAAGGCCAGAATGTCTGTGACTACCCAGGTATACACAATACATTGTCGCTTTTGATTCTCTGGATATTACTGACTCGCAAGGAGACGACATGTCTTGTATATCGCAGAATTCAATAACTAACTTCACTATTGTTTTTCTCTTAAGTCTTGTCTTTGACATTTCTTTCCGATACTAAGACGCTTTTCTTCAGGCGTTTGATTAATATTGCTAATATTTGAACTCTTTAAAATTTATGGATAAAAATTCTAAGATTCATTTAAATTCCAAGCCCCCAAGATGTTAATTAGGTGTTTTTTTTGCAATTATTTTTTCGGAATAAACTATAAAGAGCCATATTGTCCGTTTTTTGAATTCGTAGGGGGAGGGCGGTCATCTTCACAGACGTTCAACTTCATCAGGGGTGTTTCCTCAATCAACACATCACCCTCAGATATAAATGTAACTACATTATTGTTTAGCTGTTGAACTGTGCAATAAAAATCCTTAAAATCAAATTCAGTTAGTTAAGAACATTCAAAAACTAATCCTAACTATAAAGATACGTATTAAATTATAAATGAATAATATTAGAATTCTTATCCATAAGTTTTATTGGTTTTAAATGTTAATAATATTAACAAAACGCCAAGAAAAAAACTATTAGGAAAGAAAGAAGACAAGATTAAAAAAAAATTAGTTAAGTTATTTATTTTATTTTAATTTTCTAAATTAAAGTATTGAAATAGAACAAAAGAAGATTAATAAGTAATATTTGAAAATCAATGAAAACAATTTCAAATATTTGGACATCAGTGGAGTGTTAGCCCCCAAACCTATATATACATTTAAAGTACTCCCCGTATACTTATATCTCACAAAAGGGTATTAGTTTCAGTTATATACAGGATATGTCGTCTCCTTGTCAGTATGAGCAGAGTTCTTTTCTTTAATGTTACCATAACATAAATTTGAATATCTTCAGATACGATCCCTCCAAAAAAAAGTTGCTCAAGTAGAGAAAATATCAATTACTCGATGACTATAAAGAAGTTGCGACTATGGGAATCGTGAAGTAAGTCAGAGGCTGCCCGAAAATTAAGAAGAAAGAAAATCAAAACTGTTTAAAGATCATCTAAGACAGAAAAATATATTAAAGGGAAATCCAACGTATTTTAGTACTTTTTGATTGTAGCTCATTAGCTTTTAGTCCTAATACATCAAAAATCAACTAGAATGTTTCTTATAAGAATCTAAACTTTCTATTAAGGTTTTCTGCTTTAATATTAGAGTTATTTTGATTACAAATAGACGGACGGACAGGCATATTTTGACTTTTAAATTACATTCTCAACTTTTTTTTTCTCTCTCCGATTAAGGAGTGAAAACCGTAGCCAGAGACCACGTGACTATAAGTAAGATGGCTTGTTATCTTTCAATGAGTCTGCTGAATTTTAACCACTTTTAAATGAACATGAATGCAATGTGAATCAATGTTTTGCAAATAACTTATGAAGAATCGTATGTCAGTTGTATCAGATACGCTTTTATTTGATTGACAGTTGTCTCCTTAGACATTCAAGTTCTGCTCAAGGGTTTTCACTAGTTAACAGTGATAGGATCTATTAGAAACCTCGAAATATATGAAAATATGTTGCCAAATATAATTTACTGTAATGGTTTGTGAAAAATGCATTTGTATTGATTTTAAAGTTGTGTTTACTAACTTAGGTAAACGTTCATTTTCCATAGATTATCATTTAGAATTTATATCGAAGCAAGAAGTTTTAAGATTATAAATTAAAACTTTGTCCGTTTAGTGAAAAATGAATAAATAAATTAGGTCTTTGTGTTAACTCAGTTTAAATTGTCTATGCTATAGACATTAAGCCTCTTAAAACTAACAGGAAGTAGCAACTATCAAATATTTAAATGTTCCCAAGAGAAAATTACGTAAACTGCACAATTTCCCATCTACTAATTCAAATCCGTTTCAGCGATTTCCCCTTGGGAACAATAAACATTGAAAAGATTAAAATGTTTAGACCATAGTTCAGTGAATTTTTAATTGTTTCCTTAGCTCAGTTGTTAACACATAAATGTCTTTTTAACTTATGCATTAGTTTAGATTTATCAAAGATATCCTTAATTTCCATAGAAAAGAAAAAAGAAACTCAAATACAGTAAACTCCCGATTATCCGCGGAATTGGGTGACGCGGCAACCACGGATAACCGAATTCCGCGGATAATTCGAAATAGGACGAAAATCAACATAAAAACTGCTTTTAACATGTTTTACTTACATTAAAATGGCAGTACATACATTATAAACAATTTTTTGTATCTTATTTTACCTTATTTTCTTACTTTTTGACAAAAAAAATCTGTTAGTTGTCTTTATTTTTTCGTGTCGAAACACGAAACCCCTTTCTTGGACGTCGCTAAATGTGCCTCTTTTATTGTTTGCCTTATTCTAGATTTATTTTGTTTTTATTAATTCCGTAATTTATTGTACATTAAAAAGAAATGGAAGCAGGAGAGGTCCGCGGATAATCGGGAGTTTACTGTACTGATTTGTATCTGAATTTACGAAATATATTGAAATCTAATCTTCTCCCCAATATTTCTATGTTTTTATAGTCCATCCAACTATACAGTTGTCAATCAGTTCAATATATATATATATATATATAGTGAATAGTTTATCTACTGATTGTTCAAATGATACTAATATATTCATTGTTATCATTATTATTAAATGATAGCAGTCATTCCGAATCCTTTCTAAGTAAAATGGGTATATTGGAATAATATATATTCTATACATTTACGATATTTACTAGTATATTTTTTGAATCATTTTTGAAAGAAATTCTTCAACCTTTACACAACCCGTATGATAGCTAGAATATTATAGCTTGGTCTTAACACAGACTGGAAAAGGAAAAAGATGTTAAGCGTATATTAGTTTTAGAATGTAATATAAGTCGAAATACGTGTGTCGATCAACATAACTCAAAACCTATTTGTCCAACAACGCTGCAATATTGAAGGTACATAATAGATTCTTATAACAAAGATTCCTAACGATTTCGGTAAATATTGGACGTACAGAGAAGGAGCAGAAACGGTGTGCGTTAAAGCACAATAATCGAGATAGCTCAAAACCTGTTTATCTTGATAGGCTGAAATTTTAATGATAGATAAATGTTGTCAAAATGTGATCTTTCTGTTGTCAGAAATTCCAATACTCATAAGCGCTTTTATTTGTTTATCTTATCTTGTGGATATTCGAAAATTGGCATGCCAACTACATTTGATTTTAGAGTAAATCGAATGATAGTAATTGTTTGTTTGTTTTTCTTTTATAATGTGAGCTACCCAAACATTTAATTGAAACCTCCGTAATGACAGTAAACTGCAGTGGTTTCCTGTTCTCTTCCGCAAAGATATAGACACCCAGAAAAAAATAATATAATAGCATTCGGGGAAAAACTATACAAGACTCTCTCGCGTAAATAGTAAACGCTCGTAGCTTATTCGGAATTTAACATGGGAAATTTCTTCTGTTTTTCTACTGCGATTGTTTTTATTTGTTAAGTTTTCATTTGGAGGGAGAAGTTCTTTTTTTTTAATTTCTACTAAATACTTGAAAACTATTCGTCCTCTCTATCCTGTTTTCGATAGCAGAGATCTTTCTAGTTCTAACTAGAAAGTCTCGTTACTAATTCATGTCGTTTATTAAATAATTACGCAACAATTAAACTGGGGAAAATTATCCTTTTGAATGTTGCAATTCTAGTTTGCTTTCATTTCATATTACCAACGATTTATGGGCCTTCATTATCTCTTTGGTTGGACAAACGATTGATGTTTGATGTACACGTCATTCACACACTATTTTTAGAAAAGCCGATATCCAAACTTATCAATATTTCAAAAACAAACTCTTCTGTCCAACATCGTTTCACGTCAAATTATTCTTTATCGCCTACTTTTCTAAGGAAAAGAGTTTAAGACAACAGTGTCTTAACTGTCCCTGAATATTCTAATAGCTTTTGAATGATGAACTTCTTGAAGTTGATAAATATCTTACTTACGACAAGAAAGCACACCCATTCGACAAATTTTACAAGAGATAATGCGGATAAAACTTAACGTGTGTGAATACGTTACGGACGAATTTAAAAGCTAAGACACTTTCTTAAAAGGATTTTTTTTTTTTTTAAGTTTTAAAAAAAATAAATTAAGGAAGTGTCTTAGCTTTTTAAATTCGTCTGTAGATAATCATAATATCATAGAAATGTAACTCTAACTTTTGTTCGGGATATGATATTTAGAATATTAATAGATCTTTTAAAAAACCGTGAAACTTTTGCCTGAATGTTGTTTATCAACAATTAAAGGGAGATAAATTTGACATGCTAACTTTCTAATATTCCCATTCCAAAGAAAGTTCAGTGATAATAAAATAGAAGCATTTCTATACAATTTTCATTTATGTTTCGTGATAACGACGTCGTTCGGAAATCCGAAATCGATAGTTAAAGGTCCCATTTCTATAAAAAATCAAATAGGCAGATCTTATTTGGTAACATTTGTCATTCATTTCAACTTTACAGATAAAATACGTTTTGAAGTAACCATGATTGTTACGCTTTGACGAAAGCTTGTTTTGGAATTTTTTTTCTCCTTCTTCTATACTGTCATTGGATATTTACTAAAATCAATACGGATATGTCTTAAAACAATCTATTCCTCCCTCTAAAATTTCAGTACGTTAGTTAAGTTGCGAATATTTTTTGTGATCACAAGCATATTTCAAATTAGAATTCACTATTTTATTTTATTTTATTTTTATTACGGGTATAAAAGAATTTTGATCTCTCGATAAATATGAAAATTTTGGGAAAATTGGCTTCAAATTCTTTGAGGAAGCTTATTACTGCCTATGTTTCATTTCTCTTTTAGATCTACGTGTTAAGATCGTTGTTATCTATTTTATTATTCAGCTCCATCCTCAGTACAAAAGCCTTGTCATTTTCGAGGTTTGTCCACTACAATATTTAATCCTGAAGATCTTAGCCTGAACTAAATCTCGCCGTTTGAATGAGGACTACTTTTGGAAAGGTTTAACACGTTGGTCTCGTAATTTGTAACCACAAGTACAGCATTCATAAGCATTCACCAGAGGAAAACATACATTTCGTGGAATTATGTGATAGTATGAACTGAATAAGTGAACGAGCATTTAATATTTATGATGATTCCACAGTCCACATCGAGTTACCTAATTATCAGAAATTATTTCCATGCACTATAGCAGGTACATGTTTAAAGTGTACACATATATGTCATTTAATAATTTCGTAATAGCAACCAAGGAAGGCCCATGAAAAATCAAAAATGTAAATGAAATAAAAATGATCCCCTATCGAGAAAAAGTGGAACTATAGTTTCATAGTTGTTTCTAATCAAGGAAAAGACTACAAAAAGAATTGTCTTAGAAAAATACTGATTTTGAAGATCCATGTAGAGATTGGCAAAGGACCAAAAACGACAAGTACCCACTGATGTGACATGGTTAGCGTTCATCAGACTTAGGAAGCTGAAATTTTTTTGAAGCCGCCTTTTGATTTTGACTTCCTTGAGGATATTGGAAGATTATCATCCAACTATATTTCCTTAAAAAAAAAAAATAATAATAGTATCTAAACCGAAATCATGCATTATAAGTAATTTTCATTCTTTGAATTAGACTGGTTGTGGGAGAGTCTTTGGGATCTAAAGACAACGAGTCAAGTTCTGGAACTGAACTGAATTAATTTATTAAATGAGAAACATTGGTTTTTATAATATTTACAGTGTGATTTCATTAAAAGGTTAATTAAAATATACAGAATGATTGGATAAAAACATAATGAATTTAAATTAATTAACTGATTTTCAACGGAGAACAATTTAAAAATAAACAGAACATCAGTAATTAGAAAACGAATGCTTTAAAATAAAGAACGGTTAACGATTAAAATGAATAAAATAGATAAATAATTTTTTTCAAAATTACAAATAAATGATTTCTAAAAATATTTACATATAAACTGTGATAATATTTTCCCTTTAATTTCATGAAATTCTTCTTATGTGGATTTAGTCGAACATCTCTTAATTTTTTTTAATAGGAATTTCAGTGTTTTTGTCATTTTTGGATTGGCTTAAAAGTACACAAGACTAAATGACATTAATCCTCCTCTTATTTAATCTGTGTATTTTAGAGATCGTAATTGTATGTATTGCTTAGACGAAGATTTTCTAATAAAAAAAAATCAGACTATTGTTTTTGTTTTTGTTAAAAAATCAGACTTTAAAAATAGGAATTGTTCTGCTTACGTTACTGCCAATCCTAATGTTTTGATTCCATCGATGTTTCGCAAGTAGGTTTTTTTTTTACATTTAATTTTGTGGAGTTTTTACACAGACATTATTCTATACGTTGTTCTACTATATTGGGTATATCTTCAATAGCATATCAGAGATCACGTGACGAAGTAACGTGGCAGAGATTATATTTAATTCCAATTCTGCGCCTTATTCAGTGAATAAGAATTGAATTTCAATATAATTTTTATATTACAGACAAAAAAGTAGCAATCAGTTGGCCCTCAGTACATGATCAACTTATCGGTAATCTTTGTACCTCATACTTAAAGGTTAAGAATACGGGCGCTTTTAATAATGAGATTTAAAACAAAATGTCGCCTCTTTTGATATTTTATTTGAAATTATTATAGATTACATAGAAAAACTTGACAATTTTAATCCTGAGTACATCATCTTTAATGCAATAGTCAAAAAAAAAAAAATAATGTAAAATTTAAAAATATATTCTCTTATAAATACAAATAACTCATATTAACTCCTTCTTCCACTTAAAACATCTTTAATCATCTATATTTCGATTTCTTCAGCAGAAATCTTCTTCATGGAAAAAAATACAGATGATTAAAGATGTTTTAAGTGGAAGAAGGAATTAATAAGAGTTATTTGTATTTATATATTGAAGAAGAATTTTTGATTTTCATTATATATTCTCTTAGTTTTAAACATCTAAAAAAAAAAAAACCTGTTTTCTATGAACTGCAAAAACACTTTTATAGATGATTTAATTCGCTGAAAACTTAACAAAGAAGAGATTACCAGAGCTTGTTGCGGTACAATTGAACATCTTAATGTTCAAATTAAAAAAAAAAAAAAATTGATGTTGATGATTCAGAATTTATTGTCAGGATCGTGTTTCAAAGCTCTTTCCGTCTCAATGCACAGTTTTATTCACTCCCTTTTTTTCCCCCTTTTTTTTTTGTCATTATCTTTAATTCTTCTCAGTATAAACCATAATTTCTGGAAAAAAAAATAAAGCGGAAGAATCAAGGGTTTATTGAAAGCGGATCTAGAAAACAGATGAGTCACAAAATCTGAAGAGAGGATATAAAGGCTACTGAATGCAGTAACTTACAGAATCGTGCAGATTGAGACTCATAGTAGCGAAGGAATTGCTTTCCAAATGACGGTGTAATTCCTGTCTGGTAACCTACTGTAAGTTCTTTCACAATTTATTGTCAGGATTTGAGAACAACAATAATCTACAAGGTTTGGAGAAATCATGTACAATGGTTAAGGATAAGTAAGTCAGGCTCTTGTAAGCAACGATATATCTGGATACTTACGTTGACTCTTTCGTTCTACGCTTGGCTACTCAGCAGTGGATGTGTTCATTTTTCTGCAACGAAGATACATTGGGTTGATGTTAAGCTGATGGAATGAACGTTGGTCAGAGCTTCAGAGGTTCGGATACAATTAATCGTAAGACAACATTTTGTTATATGAGATTTCTCAGAGATATCTAAGATAATACTGATCCACGAGCGGTCATCTTTCCCACAGAGTAATCTGCTTTGACTAACTGCTACGTCAATATTTGCAAGATATTAATGTTAGTGAAACGCAGCGAAATAAATTCTTGAAAGTTACACGATTCGATCTTTGAGTCTTTTGTGTCGAGTATTTACTAAATCATGCAAATTCTTATACAGGTCTACAGGCCTTTATTACGTTAAATGATTAAAATCACTTTCCATTGTTATTCCATTGTAAAATAACCTAATGCTATTATTGGATATCAAACAATGTCGTTTTGTTTTAAAATTATTAAAAACTGAATACTGGTAAACAAAATGTAATATGGCAAAGCTCTCACAGATCAATTGTCTGGCATGATTACAATCTGTAAAAACTTTTGACTGATAAATAGATCTCTACTTATATCCGTAAGTAGAAGATCTATTTATTTGAGAGATAATGTAACTTCTATATTTAAAAATTTTTCTTTCTGAGTCCTCCGAAAAATTCCCTCGAAGATCTTAGAATTTTAAATTGGATTTCTCTCGATGTCTTGTAATTCTTTCAGTAATCCACCAATTTGCGCGCACTTTGATTTGATTAAAGTTAATTTGCTTTAGACAACGTAGTAAATAAGAAAGCCTTTTTTTTTCCATTTCAGAATTTAAAAAATGGAAAATCTACAGATATTGTAATTTAAAAATAATTGTTATTAAAATTTTCTTTTTTAATATATATTTCACAACTTAAAAAGAAAAATATAGTAAAGGCAAAAGTTTTTGGGAAATTATGCCTGAAGTTCTTTCAGGAGTTTCTGGTATATTGTTAGTATTAAATTTTACAAGTAAATTAGAATTGATGAACATTTATACTTTTTCTTAGATCATCTGAAAAGCATTTGAATCTCTAATAATGTTGTACAACTCAGCGAATTAGATCTATCATTTACATTGCTCACAATATTTTCATTTGAACTATAATACGTACAGTGATTACTGCAGAATGTGGTTGAATCGAAGAAACTATAATGTAAATATATTGGCATTGCATTATTCAAACGAAGCACAATAAGTTCATCATTTATAAGTACATCATTTAGTAGATTATTACAATTCTAATAAGTCTTCGAATATGATCCGTGCCTACACGATAAGCCTTAAAAGAAAGTGGATGGTTTCAAGAAGATTTAGAGAAGGTCACTTAACTTTCAAAATTTAATCTATTCCCGAAAGTGTATTGATGCCCTTAAAAATGATGATTTTTTATTGAGGTCGTTCAAGTAAACCTTTGGCGAAGTCGTTGCAAAACGTCGACTGCTATTGAAAGCAGCCAACTCTGATGAGATATTGTCTGTGTGTGAGTGCTTTCCTTTTGTTGTTGTTCCGAACCCATCTGACTTTGTAGAAGCATAACTGGTCTGGCCGAGCCAACGATTCTATCGGACCGACTCCTATCTTCTTGTCAACTGCACATGACGTGGATTTCTTTTCGACCCGTCCTTCCTCCCACATAATCATTACGGAGAGACATCGTGGCTTTGACATGATTGAAGCTTTCAGAATCATTCAGCCATTACGACGAAAAACAACCGTTGACGGAAGATTACTCACAAGGACTGTGGATGGCAAAGACATTGCAGTGATGGAGTAGCCGTTGATCGAAAACGAAAAGCTACTAATAAAGAAAGGACAATTGCAATAGGAATTATTTCTAATAAATGAATTTTCATATTGGAGTAGATTCATATGTGTCTCAGAATAATTTTACATAAAAAAGAACTCTATCAAATTAAAAAGAAATATAGTAAATACATTTAGTTTACTTGCTAAAGCCAAGTTTCAGTGTCAAAGACCTATTTTCTGAGCCTAATATCTGTGAAAGCTTATTTGAAAAAGGATTTTGATCGTAAAGATAAGAAATATCCAAGTTCTGCTTTTATAAATTGTATATAACATATCTAAAAGTATAAATATAAAAAATGTAATTATATAATACGTAGAAAATTACAAAACTTCGTAGAAGTTGTGTAATTATGAAGATTTATACAAAAAAAATTATCATTCATTTAAATCTCTAAAGAAATGAGTTCAATGAAATTTTAAACGGACTGCATCTCTTCGTAGCTTCCTGAGTAAGCCACAGTGCTTCCATTCGCTGAACTGTGTGTGCATTATTAATTACTTAAATTAATGTGCTGCCGAGATGGCGTCCTGTTGTTAAATTTTAGTATTGTTGCAATTTTCATTGCAAGGGAGCATGAATTGGGAAAAAAAATCTTGAAGCAGTTACAGAATGACTCGGGACAGTTCAAAAAACAAGGTTCCCAAAACAATCCAGCAAGAATCCAGGATGGTTTCCCATAAATATGTAACTGTATACACAACATTAAGCAAAAGTCATTCAGTTCTACATTGAAATTAATATTTCCCTAATTAATTTCATGTAGTTTTCTGTAACAATGAGTCTTCTCAATGCCACGTATCTCCTCAACACAACAATGCTTCTGCCCAAACCAACGATCACTTATTCCTTTGTAATATATTATGCGAATAATTAGAAAACCTAATGACATCTTTGAACGAGAAACAGAGGACAATAAAGGTTTATTAAACAGGCTGTTGTTATCTTTTATTTCATATCAGCAGGTCATTAGCTTACTGGACAACGTTTTAACAATAAAATTGAAAGCTCTGACAACAAAGCGACTGATAATTAAATTAATATTTGAGTTCATTTTGTTGAAAATTAATTTTAGCAGCAAAGAACAGAACTCGCTGGTGTCCATTACCCTGCTTTTAACAACATTGACAATCAATTTGTCAATGAATGCTTTACGAAATTGGACGTAAGCGTTATTAGCTTTCGCAATCCAAGACCAATAAACCTATGATTCCGTTTTTTTTGTTTAGCACATTTGGTTTTGTTTAGCACAGAGAAATGGTTTCTTTCATCTTATTAGTGATGTTCATTGTTTACTTGCTTTTTAGTGTAGTCTTCTGTGAAACTAACGACGATAAACAGAGCTATTGAATCATCAGAATAAACAGAACTTAATTTATTTCATTTATGCATCATAAAATTTATTTCCATAATTATACTACAACGTATCAAAATCCTATCCTACTTGTTTTCATATTATGGTTTAATTGGTTGTGCCGACTTTTGGACTTCCCAAAGGTAATATCCTAAAATAAATGTGATCGGTGTCGAAAAAAAGAAAAGAAATACTTTTTCCCCAATTAATATATAAGAGAAAAGATTGAGACCTTAGAAAGTAAGACACCATTTGTTGGCTCCGGAAATTGAGAAGAATGAAACAGTTCAACGAGCAACTGAGAAAAGAAGAATGTATTAAGCGGCAGCCATTTTCTTTCTTTTCTTTTCAAATTTCGTTGTATCAGAATGAAAGTATTTGGTCAATTTTAGTTCGTAATTCCTTATCTGTGGATCCGATATCTACTCAACCAAAAGATACAAGAAGCTAAATCTACCATTGAAGTTTGTTGGATAAATATCCTTTTTTTTTTTTTGTTTTTTTATAATCTTGGTCACAGATGAACGAACTTTATCATCTTGGGAAAGATGACTGACTTTAACAATTCAAGGAAAGTTTTTTAAGAGAAAATTTTGTTGAATCTTTTTCATTGATATTTTTGTAATTTGGTGATTTTTTTTTCGTAAATCTCGTCTTTCTAAGGACCTTTCTTTAATATTAAACAAATAATCGATAATTCCCTTAGGAAGTATTTCGTTTGTAAACAAGGATGTTGATATTATCTTTTATTTCTCGTATTGTTCGATCAGTATTAGTTATATTGCAAAGTTAAGATCACATGTTGTTTAAATTTAACATATGAGTTCAGTACAATACACATTGTAGTTTCGTCAAGAGCTTTTTCTTGCAACAAATATTGGTTTTTGTAATTAACCTTTTGCTTATTTTATGTCAATTGACAGCGAATTTCAACAATTTTTTTTGGTAATAGTTTCCTAAAAGCAATTTCACTACCTTCAAAATTTCCAAAGCGCAATAACCCGGAATTATTTAGAAATCTTAGAAAACTGAAATATTTTAGTAAAATGTCCATATTATGATTAGCCAACAAACATTACATAAAAATTCTCATAATTTAATATCATTATCTTTTATTCAGCTTTTGATTTTATCAAACGATTATTCGAAAATTGGCATGCCATCTATTTAAAGTTGAACTTTAGAATCAGTTGTTACAAGATTCGAGTTGATTTTCTTTTTTTTTCTTAACCAGCATTTGCGAAGCCATCTTGCTTTGGAGATGAGATGAGACTTCCAATATGGCAGTGTTTTCCTCAGAGCGAAATAACTACAATTTACTTGGGAAATGAATCTTGATTACACCGTGCCTTGGCTTCCCTGTATTTTCCATCTCTCGTAATCTGATCTTCTCATAATTGGGTTGATGCGTTTTCTGATAAAACGAGTCCGCCGCGCCATTAGCTAAATTCCTGTAAAACTCCCCTAAGTCGATTGGTTTTTGGAGATCGGGGCTCATTTTAGCCCTCGATAATTAATAACTGTTTGGAGAAATTAGATTTACGAATGAAGAGGGAATGGATTGAATTAGTTCTGGCCGCCGACCAAATCCCAAAGACAAAAGAGGATGAATCGAATGTACTCTTTAAATACAACAACAGATCTCCTCCAGACAGGAACTGAAATATTGGAGAAAAGCAACCCCTGCTAGACCCCCAGTCTGACAGCTGAGAAAAAATTTAATTGTGACATTATTGGCTGTTCGCCCATTTCTTTCTTTTTTTTTTCCCACAGAATTGTAAAGATCATTGATTTATTTGTGCTTCTGTACTTGCCCTGAGCTAACAGGGGCGTATTTTAGGCTCATATATCACCTAAGTTTTTATAAACCTCAAGAAAACTAATAAAAATTGAAAGAAAAATTCTCCTCTCTGTTCCCACACACATTCGATTTTAAAGTGGGTTATTCATGAATAGCAAGAAGTTTCTGAAAGAACTTAAAAGTTATTTTCTTTGAATGCAGTTTCTTTAATATGTCGATTTTTTTTTTTGGTTTTTTTTTTTTTAAGTAGTTAAGACTGAAACGAAAAATTTCTATTTACTTTTTATATTATAATAACAGCAATAAATAAATAAATAAATAAATAAATAAATAAATAAATAAATACAAAATGAAAAGCCTCATAATTTACTTAAATTACTTCACTCCGCTTAATTTTAATCAAAGCGTGCGCAAAGAAGTGGATTAATAAAGCATCCTTGTTTCGGTTCTTTTCGGTGGAAATTTTTAAATTTGTTTTTTTCACCTTCTTAAGCTAATTTCTCGGCAAGCACCCACACAGAAAAAAAAATTAAATAAAGAAACCTTTTCTTATTCTTAAATAACGTAGCCAAGTTTTAAGAAGCATAGTGGTTGAAAAGCTGTTAGGGAAGAGAGATAGACACACATACAGATTCATAATAAAATATGCTGTTTATTTATCCACAAAACTTATGTCGACTAGGAAATTCGAATTATCTATTTTGATACATACTGACTTCAGGTGCATGTAATTTAAATTTCTTTTCATTCGTGAAACTGATTTAATAATTTTTCATTTTGAAACTGGCTAATGGAGATTGTGGAAATGTTTCTGCATTGCCTAATCACATTCTATTACAAACACAGGCTAAATGAAGGATAGTAGAGATACTCTCGCTTGCCGTCACTCTACGGAAAGCATCTGATTTTCATACAAAGATTATTGGAAATAAAATTTGTTCAAAATTATTTTGAAGTGAGAGTAAGACCCGATTTTCGGAGTTTAAGATACGATTTTTACTATATACTCATGGCAATTCAGATACATACAGCTATTTAATGTGAACCGATTTGGTTTACAAATGTGTGATACAACTGAAAACGCTAATAAAACACAAGAAACCAACAGTCGTGGCTGAAAAAAATTGTTAAAATGGAAAAGCAAATTTAGAGTCACACAGTTATTGGCATGTCTTGGCATAAAAACAAATTTTAATGCTCTGCAGAAATGTTATTATGGAATAATAACAGAAATGCATATCAGAAATACAACGATGTGGAACACTGCGGATGAGAATATAGAGCTATTACTGAGTAATAAGAGTTCCACCCCTGCAACAATGCTGTACGCGGCTCTTGAAGGGAATGAGGAAGAGGATTCCGTCCCCAATGCGTCTCCCGAGCATATCCCAAGCATGTTCAATAGTGTTTATATCGGGGGACCCCGCCGGCCAGTCTATGCGCCGGATATCCTCTGTTTCCAGGGACTCGTTGACAAGGTCCGCTCTACAGGGACGTCCATTATCATCCGTAAACAAGAAAGCAGGTCCCATTGCATCCCTGAAAAGACGGACGTATTGTTGAATAATCATATTCCTGTACCTCTATCAAACGCATGGAGAGGTGTACGAGAGCCCATCGTAATGCTAGCCCACAGCAGGATACCAGCACCTCCGAAATCTCGTTCAATGATGTTCTCTTGTTCCACGTGTCCTTGAGATCAAGTGCGGCAGATTACTACGTATGATATACATATTCGCTTTCAGGCAGGATACCTGACTGCCGTACAATTGTTTCCGTCATTTCCCTTTTATCCTTAATTTATGGACATGAGTGTAGTTTAATTAAGTGTAATTCAATAAAAAATGGAACACAAGTAGAGGGCAATGCATTATGGGATAAATTTAAAAGTGACTGGGGAAAAAAAAACAATGTGATGTCACAGTTACGGCCAAAAAAAAAATGGATAAAAACAATGAAGGTAAAAGTAATATTACTGTAAATGTGTGCTTAAAACATCAATAGTGATATAAACAGAAATAATATTAAATGTAGATCCAGAAAACACATTTTGTGTTGATATTTGAGAAAACTGAAATAAATGAACTTTGTTTTATTTGGTTGAACTTAAAGGTCTATTTTATTACAACACTTGAGTTCAGCAAAAAAAGATTGAAACGACATAACAAGGCTAATTACAAGAGAACTTTCAATTAGCAGTAACCGTTGGAGATGGCACAAAGAACCGGAAATAAGATTAGCTACGAAACGAAGTTACTACTCATGGCGTAACAACAGTACCAAGACGTTTGCAGGAACCTTTTGAGTTACTCTACTGCTGGCTTTAATTCTTCTGCGCCCATTGCTATAGAGCTAAGATTGAAATAGAAATGCTTAGGCAACAGATTTCTTTCACAAATACAGATATTAGTCAGTGTTTTTGTTAATTCATCCAAGAAACATATCGCGAAAACAGTTGATGAATAATGAGCTTATATTGAACTACAGTAAATTAAAACTTGTATTTCTTGTAATTCAAGTATTTCCAATATTTAAGTTATTTACTTTGATAGTTAATTTTATATCTAAGGTTGTAATTTCGTCATTTTCATCTGCATTCGAATTGCTGTGAGCGAAATTTCGTAAATAAAAACAAAAGGACGACAACAGCAATAACAGCGACCTTCTACACATACATCCATCTACAAATCTGAGGAAGCCGAAGCCGAACGCTGTGACTAAGTTATTGTTTTATTTACTTCTATTGAAGAGACACATGAGAGTGTCACTTATTACCATTTTATTTTTGGAATTCTTGTTGAAAAGACAGTCTTTGAGATTATTTTCCAAAGGTTTTAAATAGGGTTTTTTTATATATATAATGTTGACTTTGATGGAATGCAGCCAAGAAACAGCAAATAGTTCCTTCTCCATTATTTATAACACTTTATTGATTTATTCAGAGTTTCTTGACAAGAAGTAATAAAGTCGAAAGGAGTGAACATTGACTTTGCTCTTTTTATCATAGAATCCCTTTTTGAAAAGGGCGCTCTGAGACGCTTCTTATGGTAATTCTTTTTGTTTTTAATGAAAACTCTTAAAGTTTACTTTACTTTCCATGGAAAGTGCGTCTCAGTCTGTGTTGTTCTTTCCTGATAACTTTGAACCATTCAATAGAGCTTCTTAAAAACTTTTGTATTTGATTTTTTTTTTTCAGTGTAGTTCCTTCTAAAGAGATTTGCGAATGAAATTGATGAATAGAAGATCCTGAAACAACATAAAGCCTACTTGTCTTAAAATTTATTCCATAAACATTTTCGTCTTTTTTTTTTCAAATCATAAAAATGACAAACATGAAAAAAAAAAAACACACAAAAAAAAAAACCCTACATTTATTTTTAACTTATAATATCTGTAAATAACAAACTTTCCTTTTTATGAAACAATTAATTATATCTGCACTGTTTACGTAAGTTGTCGGTTTTCTTTTAATCGTATCAATGCAAATTAATGGATTACTTAAAAGAACTTAATTGTTTAAGAGATCGATGTAATCCGTTGCTTAGTTTCTAATGTTAATTTTACAAGGATCCGCTTGGATAAGATTTCAAATGCCAAAGTTACATCGTCTCTTGTTCTGAAATGTTCATGCCATGTTTGAAGAAGATTGAGCGGTTCAAAGTTATTAGAGGTATACATATAAGTACATGCGGACTGACTGATTCGATGAATCTCAGGAAAATAGTTAAAAATACTCATAAAAAACATTAGAAGCGAAATCGGGATATTTTATCGATGGCTAACAATATTGTTAATATCGTTTATTAATCCTCGTGCGCGTGCTTTAATGATTGAAAGGAATTGGATTTTATGTAATGCGGATATGGTGTGTGTGTGTGGGGGGGGGGGGTTCCTAAAATCGGTTCTATTTATATTAAGCAGATTTTTATAATTTAAAAATAAACTGCCCGTCGCTTCTATATGTAAAGTGATTACAGTTAATGAATGGAAACCAACATTGTATTTATTCAAAGTAAACTATAAATTAAAACTTACAACCAAAAACGGAAAAAATAAATTAAAATTTACATTCTAACAAATACAATACAATATTTACAATTCTAAACAATCTATATACAATATTTTTCGTTTTACATTTTGATACATTTTCCTTATCTAAAAGAATTCTAATGAATTGACCATGCAACAATACTCCTGTTGCCTGGCAACGGGGGTTCGACATTCCATTGTTGCGGACTTACGCACGCTCATATACAATATCGTTGAGTTGACCATTCAACACTTGCATCATTGCGGACGTACGCACGCACACACACGCATTGAGGGTTTTTTTTTTGTTTTGTTTTTTAATAATACAAATTATTGTTTTTTGTTTTTGTATTTATGAATTGAAAAGAAAAATAAAAGAAAGAAAGAAAACAACATTTGAGCTTTAATGAGAAAAATTAGAACACTTCATGTTCTTTTTAAGATCAAAAAGGTTTTGTTTGTGTTGGAAAATGTTTCCTGAGGCTGACTGTCGTGCTGTTGGCAATAAAGATAAAATGACCCAGAAACCTCCTATTTTTAATATAAACTTTCAGTTTCCAATCGTTGTTTTGAAGTTGCAGTCGATCGGTTGTTGACTGTGTGGTTTTCTTTTTTTTTTCTCCGTTCTTAAAATAAATAAATAACATTTGCAGTCAAGCGAGTGTGTGGGAGTTGATCTTGAGAAGATTCTCGACGTTCATTTGGGGGCCATCGTTGTTGTCCATATTACTAATGAGTCAAATGTAGTAGGATCCGATCCCTCGATCGTGTTGGCAAGAGAATGTAATGATGTGTTGCCAAGAAAAGGGAATTTGAAAAATTAGTGTAGGAGTCATGGTTGGTTTTTGAAACGATTTAAAAAAAATCGATAGTCTTGCTTTGAAACCTTTTGAACAACAAATTTCAGAAAAAAAAAAATATTCTGAAGTTGTCTTTCATATCCTGTTCTATTTGAAATGCCATTTTTTTTTTTTTTAATTCTGTTTCTGGATTACAATCGCAAATACCAATAATACTTTCTCCAGATTATTCTATTTCTTATTTAAGTGAAAAAGTAAGTTTTGAGATCCCTCATTAAGCAAGTTTTCTATATCTTAACAATCTCAGAATCTTGCAGACATCGCTCATGCCTTTACGGAGAATTCGGAAATAAAAAAAAAAGTACGTAGTAAATCTGAAATTTCAAAAACATGGAAGTAATACGAATAGAACATATTATCATTAGTTTTAATAGTTTAAATAAAACATAGATTTTGTAAATCTAAATTAGAGTTTCTTTAAAACAGAAGAAAAAACTTATCATTAACTTCCAAAGCCAATATTTTATATTAAACTATCTTCTGAATGATTATACGAAAAATACATCCACTATCCTTATATATTATTTCTCAAAGGTGTTTTTCTGTCGGAACGCCATATTTCCTTTAATACTTCATCAAAATCAATGATTGAGACATCATTTTGAAGATTACGTTCACCGCTAATGACGAAAAATAAACAAATTGTTGAAAATTAATGTTTTCGTTAAAAAACTTTATTTTAAAAACCTTTTTATAAAAATGTAGACACGCTTTAACAGAAGCGGCTTATCTTTCGAAAGCGAAACAACATTTCAAATAATTCTATAGCGCCGTAAACTTCAAATATCCTTTTTTGAATAAAAATGCACTTTAAAATGATATTTCATCATTTATTTAATAAGAACAGATAAAAAACAATCAAAGATTTATATTTTAATACAAATAAACGATTTATTCCAATAAAAAACATAAAAATTTGTCAACTTCTCATATATTATTTCTCAAAGATGATTTTTTGTTGCGAATTATTCGCACGGGTCAACTAGTTTAAAATTATTAATGGATCTTTAATTGATCTCCCTTGTCCATCTAATATCTCCTCCTGATGAAATTTTGGTTCATTATTAGGAGAATGCTTAGGGACTCAATTAGTTACAGGTTTATTTCTAGCAATACATTATAAAAGTGATATTAATTTAGCTTTTCAAGCTATTGATCATATTGGTCGAGATGTTAATAACGGTTGAATTCTCCGATTCATTCATGCAAATGGAGCTTCCTTCTTCTTTTTACGAATATGTAATTAATATATCCGCTATGTTCTTTTTTTAACATATGAAAACCTTGGTCTAAAAAACTAAAAGTACTTTCGTTCCCATTACTGGGGGGAAAAACATTCCCGTGATTAAAAATATATTTTGAAACAACTGTTTTGTAGATGTAACAGCGAAATACTTAATCTCGAATTTTCTTACTCGAAATCCAGATAACGGTCTTTGACATTATCTTGTAATGTAATGTCAATAACTAACATGTCAACACTAACTACGGTCATTTCCAAGGCTTCCTTCAAATGGATTTATTTCATTTGTCAAAGGAAGCCTTGGAACGGTATTAACAACTGAGCACTTATAAAACGAAAATTGCCAAACTTCAGCTTGTTTATTTGAAGCTGCGGCCCTGGTTTGCTCTGGTGCCTATATCAGTACCCCATTTTTTGTGGTGCAATAGCATCGAAGGCTACGCTGCGCCAGGAGTAAGTTTTCATTTCATCAAGAACAAGTTACTCAATGAAATGGAAAACAAAACAGAAGAGAGAAAGAAACATCCAAACCTGCTATGGCATTTGAACTTAGGTTCACGGTTGTCAACTACGTGAAGGCCCCAACGTCTTACTATTTTGGCTATGCAAAATTTGACAGGAAGTGAAACTCATTTATCCCATTACAGAAATTCATGAGAATTTTCCAGAATTTTTTAAAACTTGATGATTAATAAAAGTAGTCTCCTTTATTTTTAGTCTCCTTTATTTATTTATTTATTTATTTATTTATTTATTTATTTACTTATTTATTTTTTCTATGATTCTTTTTCATAACACTGTATCGATTGCCGAGTTACTAACTCAGAACTGACCTTTTCGACTTCCTTCTATTTATTTACATGGAAAGAAAAAAAAAATAAAATAAAAATGTTTTGTGTTCCACCCACTACCAAGTCTTATTTACAGCTTCAGGGTCAGTTTTAAAATGGGACAGTGTTGCTAAGCAACTGTGTTTTAGAGCCCTCTGGGATTGTGCAGTAGCATAATCGAACGGTTTCTTAATTATCAATGAAATGGACCCCAATTGAAGAATATATTTTTACTTCAAAGACGTTCAATCCACTTTCATCTCAATTAAGTCAGAATTTCCAATTAGTTTTAAGTAGAATTGTGAATTTTTAAAAAGTTATTTCTAGGCAAAAAGGAAAATGAAGACACGGATGCTAAATAACAACTTTCGTCTCGTTTCCTACAATGTAATTCTTTTTACAATAGTAACCCATTAGGAATTTTTCATAAATTTTAGAAAATGCAAAAATCCGAAAACTGAAAAAAAAATATTTATAACAATTACTGTATTTATTATTTTTTTTTAGTCTTTTTTGAATCGAAGAATTCAAGATTTTTCAAAGAATTCCATTTTTAACAATCGTTCAATAGTTATTTTATAATGGATCAACTTTAGATTAATTTCCAAAGATTGAAGTTTGTTCTTTTGTTATAATTTTTAGTTTATTTAATTTTTAATTTTTTCTCCATTACATTAATAGTTACAATTCTCAAATAAATAATCTAGCATATACAGAGTGTTGCAAAATTCGTATGTAAAATTCAAACCACGTGTAGGTGCATGACTAAGAATCAATATATTCCTAATGAACCCGTGTCCGCAAACGCCCCATTAAGGCGCTAGGTGTTCCTAAGTGAGGCTTTCCTAGAGATCATATTCTTTGCGACACCATCCGAAATGTTTTGCAGGCGAGTTATTTTTGTTGAAACAAACAAAAATAGCTCGCCAGCAAAACAGGTGTTGGCTCGCCTGCAAAACATTTCTTATGGTGTAGCAAAGAATATGATCTCTAGGAAAGGCTCACTTTAGGACCACATAGCGCCTTAATGGGGCGTTTGCGGACACGGGTTCATTAGGAATAAATTGATCCTTAGCCATGCCCCTAAGCGTGGTTTGAATATTACACACGAATTTTGCAACACTCTGTAGATTAAAAGGCTTCTTAAAAAATATTAAAATAATTATAAAAAAAATCTTTGTTTTGTTTTTATTTGAAGAGATTTTAGCCGATGATGTCAAATTTCACTGAAAAACTTTTAATAATAATTCTTTATTATTTCACAAAACTTGTAATATTATCTAAAGCTTCCTTTTTTTTATTACAAAAATATATTTAAAATATTGTAACTGTTTAAATCCAGACGTGAAAAAAAAAAAAATATGCCAAAAATATAAAAATGCAAATGAAATAAAATAATATATTAAAATATTAAGCGGAAATATTACTAGGATATATTCGTCTGTTTGGTCATCTTATTAACGGTGGCAGCGTTAAAACAGCGAAACCTTAAGTATTTTGATTAATTTATGCCTTCTGAGTTTTTGCTTGCAGGATAAACCTGGCTGAAGACAGCCTAATAAGCTCGAAACAGCTGTCCCAGGATCACAGCTTGACTCCAAAGGCTTCCCCTTATCTTTTTATGATGTTTTGATTCATTTTCCTTTTACTCATCAGTGGGTTTTTATTTTTTATTTATTTATTTTATTTATTAATTAATTTATTTTTTATTTCTTGCTTTGAGTTCAAATTCCTTTTGTGGTGAGCGTTTAGCTGCCAAAGGATTTGAATTCCACTATTTGTTATTGTTTTTATTTTTCTTTACTTTAGTTTCTGGCGAGTCACTTGCTTTATTTTGAATATTAATTTATAAAAAAAAATAAATAAAAACAAACTACAGTGAAACCTCGTGAAGTCGTCACCCGGATAAGTCGTCACTCCGTTTAAGTCGTCGTTTTCCTTTGGTCCCGACAAGGTCTCATACACAATAATATAAATAACCCTCCTTTACCCGTCACCAAATTTAATTCTACTCCGAATAACTCGTCACCCTCAAAAATGGCCAAAAGCATCTTTCTTCTCCATTTTGCATGCCGTCGTGTTGAATTTTCAGCCCCGCCCCTTCACTTTAAGAAAGCCTAGCCTTTGCGGGGAATTTTCACGTGGGAAATTCACTTGGGAAATTGCACACTTCTCGCTGCGACTCTGTCGAGTGTATAAGTTTTTCTTGACCGCTCCTGAGTGTGATTTCATTTCATAGCGGGTAAGCCCCGCTATAACGGCTATTTTTTATCTTGCAGTTCCGTGGTTCGATTACATTTTTAACATGTCAGGGAAACGAAAACTTACCTCGTTATCTTTTAAAGAAAAAAAAGACTTAATTGCACTTTTTGAAAAATCAAATGTTTCGAAAACAGCTTTTGCCAAAGAACACCATATTCCCAGGACTACATTAAACGGTATTCTTTCATTGAAACAAGTAACTGAAGAAGCTGACTGCAAAGACAAAAGAAAGAGAATGAGGAAATCGAAGTTTGACGAGATCGAGGAGGTTTTAGTTCGATGTCTAAAACATGCCAGATCGCAAAATGTGACTATTTCTGTCCAGCCGTGATTCTCAAAGAAAAAGCCATGGAAATTGCTAAGGAATTGAACATTGAAGATTTCGGCGGTAGCAATGGTTGACTGGAACGTTTCAAAGACAGACATTGCCTTTCTTTTAAAACGATTAAAATGTGGTAACTATCAAGTGTTTTTTTTTTATTTTATTTTCCACGCATTCATTTGCATGTATTGATTTCTGAAAATCTTGTTTTTCTCACCGAATTCTATACAATTCATAAAAGTACTGTATTTCAGTTGTTTTTGTTTTTGTTTTTTTTTTTCAAAAATTTCCACTCCGCCTAAGTCGTCAAAAATGTTTGGTCCTTTGAGTGACGACTTAACGAGGTTTTACTGTATTCTCAGAAACCTGCCACTCCGCAACATTTGGGTTTTAAAAATGGTTCTGACCTTGTCTTGGGATTTCTTTCCGTAGTTGGACGCTGAACTGACATCGCCACTGGTTTTAAAATAAAATAAAAATAATTTTCAGATGTTATTGAATAGTTTTGAATTTTTCTGAATCATCTTATTAATGACTCATAGAAATATTGATGAAGTAATCTATCAAAGCCTTTCATTCTTATGTTAAATATCTCATTCAGTCATCTCTATACTCATTTAAATAAAAATTATTAAAAGAAAAAAATATTCACTCTAATTCTTTCGAAAATAAAATTTTTAGTTCGTACGTAGTTCTTTCCAAAAAATTTTTGAGTTTTAAATTTATATGTTAAAAAATTTAGTCATTACTTCAAACAATCTTTATTTACTTTATAGTATCTCATCATTTTTATTCATTATACGCTATATTTATCCAAAAATTTGTAATTATTAAAAATTGGAATGTATTATTAATTTTCAAAAAGAAGCCCGATGAAGTCCAGAAATTCTCTGGATGAAATAGAGCGTTAATGAATAAAAACGATGAGATAGTTTAAAGTTAAAAAAGATATTTTATATATTAACATTTTGTAATATTTTTTTTTAAATAAAAAATTGAAAGGAGACTTATAAAATAGGTATTCTAGTAGATAGATAGATAGATAGATAGATAGATAGATAGATAGATAGATGTAGATAGATAGATAGATGGATGGATAGATAGATAGATAGATAGCAAAATTTCAAAAACAACATTGCATTAATATCATGAAAGATTTCCCATTTTACGGTCGTTCGAATTGGGCTGACTTTATCTTGATATTTCATTTGTGGATCCGCATTGAAACTGAGTTGGTAGTTTTGGACGCTTTCCCGTTTCCGAGAGGAGGAATCACTTGTTTACCATCGATCGCTCAGATATTTTCATTAATTCGACTTGGGCTCAGCTCGTGTGTGTGTGTGTGGGTGACTTTGGCGTGTGTGCATTGAAGACATTGTATTGGAGTTTTTTTTTTTTCCTACCCCTGAGTCCTCATTTGATTTGCAGAAAGATAAGGCATTTGATAAGAAAGAACATTTGGTGTCAGATCTCACCCTAGGGGATGGTTAAAACCAAAGTCATCGGCATTCGGTTTCTTTGATCTTCCTTTACGTTGTCAGAGATAGGAGCAAAAAAATATGTTGTTTTTTTTTTCTTTTGGTGACTACACGAAATCATTAATGCAACTGATCGCCTGTTTATCAAAACTGAAGAATTTGTTTTGTACAGATTGAAGTTCAGAAAATGAACGAAATATTGATGCAGCAGCGTTTGATTGTAATCATTTCAAAATGGTAGCTCATGTCAAGATAAAAAAATGTTTATCTTATCAAAGATTTGACGTTGAATCGGATTTATGTTTTAATTTTTTTTTTACAAAATCAATCAGGCTCACAATATCAATCAGTTTGTGTATTATCTGTATTTATTGTCTGTGTGTGCGTTTGTCACCTCCAATAACAGTGAGTAGATCTAAATATGAAATTCTAAAGCATCATACTATAATAAATAAAGAACACAACAACCGAACTTCAAAATCTTCAATATTTTCAATATTTCTGTTCTGTAATCGAGAACTTTCTTCAGGAAAATACATACGAAAGGAAGAAACAAAAATAAAAAATTTGAATAAACAATCATAAACTTTATATAATTCCATATAGTTATTATATAATAACCATACAATAACTATTGTAGCTAGAAAAACTGCAACTCCAAAAATGTTGTAATAATAATATAACATAATACGATAACATACATTTCAACTGTTAATATGATAACATACATTTCGACTATTAATTTGATAATATACACTTTAACTGTTAAAGTTAAACATTTCTACTTTTAATTAATCTACAATATTAATCAATTGTTAAACATCAATTAAGCCCTAATTTTGCTTTACAATCTTGTTACCATCCATAAATTTTTTAAAAAACCCAAATGAAATCTCGTTGACTTATTTGTTAAAACAATTTTCTCTTTGTTAAATTACACCAGTTGATAAAACAGGATTCAATTAAGAATCTCTCATCTTCCTTATTAGATTTATAAATAATATTTACAATTGGATCATAATTGTGATTGAATTTTAAAGCATGATCCGCCCAATCAGATAAGCCTTCATTCCTTCTTCTAAACGCTCTAACATGTTCGTCTATCGTTCTTTCAACGATCTTCCAGTGCTATATAAATCCCTCCACAATCTCTACATTCTAATGAATTGATAACAACCATTTCTTGTAAAAAGTTATCTTTGCCCTTACGTCTATCAATATTCTTTCTGAATAAACAATTGCTTTTATAAAAAAAATTAACTTAATATTATTTTTAGTACATACATCTTTTACATTTTTATCTACATAAAAGCCAATAGGAAGTTGCAGGAATTTACATTCTTTGAATACTACATTCTTTGAATGCAGTCTGATAATTTCTTTACATTCATTTTGTTTTTCTTATTGTTCAAAAATTTATCAATAGTTTTATCAATAAACTTTTCTGGATACTCGTTCATAATTAGTTTCCTCTTAAGATTATCAATTTTTCCTTTTCCATAATTTATTATCTTCTGTATATTCAGTGATTCTTTTCAAATTATTATTAATTATATGTAGCTTCTTTGATAGTTGATCTATGATTAGATTCAAAATTCAACATATGGTTACTATTGTACCTTTTTTAATAATGTTCGTAGTATAACATAACATAACATTTTTGTTTATAATATAAGTCCAAGAAAGGAAGTTTACCTCTATTTCTTCTTCGTACGTGAACTTCAAACTTCGGTCAACAGAATTAACATAATTAAAGAACTGGAAAACTGTCTCTTATTATCCTCCCATATTACAAGTACATCATCAGCTTAACGCAAATAAGAAAATTTAGCAAATTCCATTTCAGAATAAACGTGTCTACCAGCCAATTGAGGTATATATTGCATATTGTGCCTGAAATAGGGCTTCCATTTTCCCACGGGAAGCCCTATTTCTTTTATTAAGAATAAAATTACATATGCTGAAAATTTGAAAATTTGAGAATATGTACAAAATCCGGGTTTTTCGTTTTTTTTTTTAATTAAAAACAAACACAACAAATTACTTAATTGTTATTGGTTAAGTGATTTCTTACCATTCATTTCTTAAGTCCTTTGATTCAAGGAATCAGATTGTGGTTAGCACAACGCCCACACCACTTTTGAATCGCTCATTGGACACCGGGCTTATCGGAAAGACGCTTTTAATCGGAAAAATTCCCGGTCTGCGTCGTTGATCGATCTGCATACCTTCCAGACCATCACTGGACCCAGTTAGTTAATGAACTGCTTAATATTGATCGTCTTTTATCGCAGCCCACGGGAATTAATCAGTGTTTCTGAACTTATTATTGATTGTCCTGTGCTGGGTTGTTTTTAAAACAGTATATTTGAAATATTTATCTCTGCCTTTTAGTCAAGGCGCGGCACATCTCAAAACTTACGAAAGCCAGAGAAAAGCTTGATAATAATGAACGTTTCCTCTCAATCTGTTATTGATATCTGAATTGCTTTATGATTTTAATCAGAAAAAGGGGAGAAAAAAACCCCCCAAAAAACCCAGGCTCCTGGGGATTTTTTTCTGTAGAGCACGTCGTGAACTTCTTCGAATAGCATCAGACTTATTTTGAATAAACAAATTAAATTGAAGCTGTTACAAATCGCTTTGTGATTATTTAGTTTTTGCCTGGGCAACGTCATGTTTCCTGTAGTAACTAATAAACAAAAGTTTCAATTACATTTTTCCATTCATTTTCCGTTTCTTTTCTTATTTTCTATCTTCGAGTTTAAATGTTGATTTTTTTTTTTTTTTTTTTTTTTTATAAGAAGAAAATTCTGCTACATCTGAACATTTCAAGGCGACTTGATAATAAATAATAATTGAGCAAAAAGTGCTTCAAAATTGTTTATTTTTGGAAAAGAACTGAGACATTCAGAAAAATAAGAAATCATTAATAATAAGTGATCGAGAACTCAGTTCCTGAACGATATTCAGCTACTTTTCACTTTTAATCGATTTCTTTATGAATAAAAACCTTCACTTCTGGAACCGAACCACCCACTTACTTATGGTTACATCGCTGTGCAGTCATTGGATTTCTGATCTATAGTTTGTAAACTTTACATTTCACTAACAACAAATCCGGTTATCCGACATTTCGCTTTAACCGACACAGCTGTTTGATATTTCCACGGAAGAGAAGCCGAGTTGGAGAAAAAAAAAAAGTCAAGCATTTATTTATTTTTTTAATATTATTTTTTGTTATTCTGAATACTAAATCTTCAATTTAATTCAAATCCAAAATTCATCTTCTTATATAAATAGTAATAATTCATAAAACCTCTTCTTCCTTAATCACATTATTTAATACTCAATATTTCAATTCCTTTAGCAGGAATCTTCTTCTCGGAGACTACAGAAAATGTAGAGAAATAAACATTTTCTCTCACATTTAAAAATTATAATTTCTAATCATGAACAATCATGGTACAATCTTTCTTGAATAACAATCACGGCCTTTCAATTTAATTAATTAAAAGTCCGCTGTACATTTTATTAATCATAATATATTTTAGTAAACTGCAATTTGGTAAGTCAATTGTCCAATAGAATAATTATTAATAAATCTGATTCAATAATTACAGAACACTTCCATTTAAATGAAGGTTTTTTTTTTTTTGTTTTTTTTTTTAAAAAAAACAAAACAATTTTATCATCTTGTCCCTTTGTCCGACGTTTTCGTTTATCCGACCACCTATCCCGTTTATTATATAGGATAATTGGGATTTATACTGAATCAAATGTTTCTATATAAAGAAAGAAAAAAATACAGATGCCAACCTTCGAATGTCTATATGAAAAGATTGAAAATAGCTAAACCGAGGAAAACATTTCATTATTTATTAATACATCGACTCTTCTTTAGTATTTGTACTTTTTAGGCCCTCTTGGTTACTGGGAATTGATCCTTTAATCTGCAGTCCAGCTCCGACGTCAATGGACTACCGGAACCACAACTTCATTATAGTCATTAACAAAAAAAAAAAAAAAAAAAAAAAAAAAAAAAAACTCGGATATTTAGGAGTTTCGTTTCCACGCGCAAATTACATTGGATTAATAACTGGTTAATATGCATTCGTAAACAACGACAGAAATCCATTATTTCTAAACGTTTGGGAATTTCTTGCCAATAAACCTTACGAAAATAACCCTTCAAATTGTAGATTAAATTCTTAACCATAAATGTATATGCCTAGTTTCCAGATGATCCATTCACCAATTCCAAAATTGTTAAGGGATCGGCAAAGAAACATACTGATGCACATACACACGTACACTAATTTTAGGGAGTTCACTAACGCAGGGAAATCATAAATAAATATTGAATCTAAATATTGATATTATTTTGAGCAGTCTAACCTTTCATTACAATTCTTTCTTTATTTCAAAAGCTATTTATTTCTTAACTAGCCTGCTACCGTCGCTTCTCTCCGGAAGCCTTGCATTAGTTTTCGAAAGACCAAAGTACTTGATTTGATTTGGTTTTTCGAGTAACTAATGCAAGACTTCCGGAGCGACGGAAGCGACGGAAGCAGGCTCGTTAAGAAAGTTTCGGTTCTTACTTTACTTAATACAGAAACTTAGAACTGAAAACTAAACCGAAACTAAATGAAAGTTTAAATTTGAAGCAATATATGCAGTACAATATTGAAATCCAATGCTTTAATTAACGTATCATATATTTTTTGAGATCTGTAGCGCGATTTGAAACGGCGCGAGCGCCGTCTATCGCCAGTTTTGGGAATGTTTTAAATGCACTCATTGAAAACTGTGCTAGCGGCACCTATGGACAGTTTTGGAAAGTCTTGCATTCATTCCACGGGAAGTACTTGATCGACCGGGATGAAAAGTAGCCTACGTCGTACTCCGTGTCCTGGACTAACTGCATGTAGAATTTCATTGCGATCCGTTGTGGCGTGATTGAATGACAAATAAACAAACTTACAGATTTTCGCTTTTATAATAGTAGTTAGGATATTTGTTCTAAATGATCCTAAATTAAAATTAATTTTACTGTTAAAATTTCAGCTTAATAAATAACTTGTCAATTAATGGTGATTACGATCGCTTTTATTGTATTTGATGTCTAACTACTCTTCTAAATGGCCTCTCCTCCTCTGAATCCAAAAAATACTATTTTCTTAAATTCTGGTTTTAGACGAAGAAGGTGAGAAATGAAGTTAAGTGATATTGTAAAGTTTTGTTGGTAACAGAGTGAAGTATTTTTCTACTTTATTATCGCTGCCGTGATAACTTGGGTTGTAGTTGCACCACGTGGTGCATTATTGATGAACTGCTTTTAGCGCTCAGCAGCCGCTGGATGGGCATCGTTTATTAAATGTTGTTTCACTCGCTCCTATGTTAGTGACATCGATCATGTTTTTGTGAGATTTTTCAGTGAAACGTCCACCGACCGTCTCCGCTCTAGTTCGAAATCGTATTTCAAAATAACCATTACAGATTTGTCACGACGTGAAGGTTTCCACCAACAGAAATAAATTGTTTTTCTTTTTAATGACATCAATTTTCCCTGCGTTCTTGGAAACAAGTAGTAATCCACTGCAGCAACCGTAATTACAAGTTTGGAGTTGCAACACAAGAGAGGATCAACCCTACTAATTTGCTTTTAGTGCTGAAGCACTCCAGTAAAGGATATTTAGGATACTAATAATTATAATTTACTACAATTGAATTAGTTCTTATAAAGAAGAATAATTCAATAAATGCTTTTTTTTTATATCTAAAAAAAACTACCTTTATATACAAAAATACATAATTTTTACGATATAGAAAAGCTTATGATAATGTTACTGTAATATATATATATATATAATAAAAACATATATTCAGATAGATCTATTTTTCTCCACACTTTTGTTTCATTTATACTTCTAATGTAGACAATCCTGAACTTGTTTTCTTTGGGTGCGAAGTAGCCGATCAACTAAGCCTGGAATGAAACGTCACATTTGAGTAAAACTTTCGAATTATTGGAAGTGTTTGCGATCAGCGAGGGTCATAGGATTCTATCTATAATAGGAAAAAAAGTATAGGAACTTTTCATATTCAATAACTCTACAAATAATATAATGAAAAGATTAAACTCATGTTCGAAATGGCCAATAGGCATCTGAATTTATAAAGAGTTCACATTAAGTAGCTCGCATACTAATAAAGTTTGAACTGTCTAATAAAGTAATATTCAAAGTTGTAATGAATAATATTAATAATAACAAACTGACAACACTATACTGTGATGTATCGACTACCTTTCAAATACTGACCTCATTATAATAACGACCAAATAATAACTGCATTAACTTGAAATTAAAAATACTAAAACTAATTATAGTTTGTCATTTTGGTTAAAGCGATTGTTACACAACAGCATTTGGTGAAAGCGTGTACCAAACACAAATTCTTTTAAATGAATTAGCTCTCTTTAAATTAATAAAATTACTTCAAAAAGTTAAAAAAAAAGCAACAATTTTTTTTAAAAAATTTATCGAAATCTGCAATTTACTTTAAGTGTATCGTTATAAATTTTCTGTTCTTACATTGAGTGGCACAACATTAACATATTTTTAATAATATTAAGTTTTTATTTCTGTTTCTCTGACTTCTGAAATTTATTCTGTCTTCTAAAATTACATTACCAATGGCTGAATAATATAATAATAAAATTGTGTTAACATAATATTATTATTTTATCCATTGGTATGACCTACCTTCTCCAAGAGAATAAATTGGATACATTGTCAATAAATATCTGTGATTTCATTTTCTGTTACATGAAAAAGTCATTTGAAGAATTAATTGATTTATTGTTGCTAACAAATTTTTATAATATATGAAATCATTTCTTTCAAAGATATTATACCTTTCATCTCGTCATCAAGTATGTCCATTTAGTTTGGAAATAGTTTTCTTTACTTTAATTTCTTTTATTTGCTTTGCATTTCGCAGTTACAAATGTTTCATCCTTCCTTTTTTTTTTTTTTTTTAACAATTTGCTTCTTTAACATCTTTCATCATTTGGTCTCTTTCATTGTTATGGTCTTTTATTATTACATTTCATAGTTGCTTTTATTCTTTCATTTGACATTCTCTCATTCTTATATTTGTGTCTCCTCCAGGGGTTGCCTTGCTGTAATGTCGTCTCTTTCATTACTATAATTCATTGTCTCTTTGTAATTTGAGTTTATTTTGAAGCTCATCTGTATCCTGTATTTTAACTACAGTAGAGTCCCGTTAATTCGTAATAGATGGGACCGGACCCTGACCGGATCATCGAAAGTCCGAATTAAACGGAATTTGTATTAAAATGCACATAACACAAGTTTTAGATGGATCAAACTAAAAAAAATCGCCGTTTTTTTCTTTCCTTACTTTTAGTTTTAAAGCTTACTTTTAGTTTTAATACTATGTACTGTATATATAGACCTAAGTTTTTTACCTACGAACTGATGTAGGATTATCAAATATAGGTTCATTGGTTGAATCAAAGCAGTGACGTTCGGGGACAGAAATTTCACAAAAATATTCCCTTTCGCAATTCTTCTTCAGGAGGGTGGCACGGTGCATTGTCTATGAACAAAACAGCTTTTTCTGGGAGTTTTTTTCTCTTTCAAGAAATTCTCTTTTTTTTTTTAATCCCGTCCGGATTAACCGGATGTCCGGACTAGCAGGGTCCGGATTAGCGGGACTCTACTGTATTTCTTAATACACAGACTGTATTTTATTCAGTAATAGAACGAATTATTGATTTTGCATCTGACACTACAGAATAAAAGCCATCAATAAGGAATCCTTTCTCTGCGTAGATTGTTGCCCTTGTTTATTGTTGTGGATGTTGATGTGAGAAACCAAATGTCTGCAACTGTCAAAGATATGTCACCATCCAAACAAGTTAGGGGCATTGTGGAAAGGATAACAGTTCGATATGTCCATTCGCTTTAGACGATGACTGTGAATGAAGGACTCGCGTGCACTCCAATGATACAAACACTCCTTCGAAAACAAGCAGAGAGACGTGGGAAAAAAATCGGAGGCACTCCTCCGTTAAGGGGATCGAGAACGCTTTGACGGAAAGCAGAGCAGACAACCTTTGCTTAGGATGAGGTTCCGTCTCTATATCCCTAAGCAAAAGCTCCCTCTCGTAATTGAAAAGTTTTCTTACCAGATTCTTCGTGCTCGTCAACTCTAAACCAAACTGAAAGACAACAGCCTCTAACGTTCCACCCTCGCTAGAAGTGAAATAGTAATTTCAAAACTTTTATTTAAAAGAAATTGTTAAATAAATATATGATAACAACAAAAGTTTTCATGTTTCAGTTTAAGAATTGAAAGACAGAATCTAACATGCTTTCTTCAAGTTTCATGAATTGTATCCGAGGAAAGGACAGAGAAGCCACTGTGAATTAAACTTTGTGACACTTTTCACTGAATGGATATATAGAGTTCAAGAAAATTTTTACTTAAATTATCTTTAAGTAACTTTGATAAGGAGATAAAAAAATATTTAACTCTTTACTAGGAATTGTAATCGAACGTTGTCTGGACAAACATTAAATCTCAAAAAGTGTTGTTTCTTGAAGCCCGAAATTTGTTTATTCCCGTTGACGTAATTTCTATGTAATATATTTTCAGAGAAGAGAAAAACATAATAAAGGACAAAAATGTTTCCTAGCTACAATCGACCACATATCCAGCACTAAAATGAGGCTCATTGAGGCTTACATATTGTTCTCAACGACTCTGTGATCGTAGCTTTTACAGTTTTGAAATAAACTCGCACAACGACAGGCGTACTTCTCAAATACATTAGATTCATTTGCTTATTACTAATATTATCTAAATTTTTGTTTTGCTTTTCATAATTAACTAGTATATATAAGCCCCTCAATAATGACTGGATAATAATGTGACTGCTTTTAGTTGAGATAGAGTATTTGCCGTCATTTGTAATTTCTTCATTCATGTCGAGAAATGTCTTTAACAAAAATGTCTTTTAGCAGAGGGGGATCTTCTGCATCTCGTCTGTCCTGCGCTTGTAGCAGGTTAAAAAAAGTGAACATTGACATTTAAAATTTAATCTAGTAGGCTAAAATGATTGAGTTATTTTTTTCTTCTCTGGCTCTTCTCTCATTGCGTCACACACCACAGAAGGAATTATAGGAGATATTTAATAACAATATTTTGAATGTAGTTCCAGTGGTATAATGGATAAGATGTTGCCTTCGGATCAGAAGGTTGCAGAAGGTCGATTCCCGTCGCGAACATTTCATTCTAGAAATTATTTCTATTTTTCACAGGAAATTAAAATTATTTTTTAAACACAGAGGAAGTGCGTTACGGAAGTGCGTTGCGCAGAGACAAATCGGGAAAACTACACAAGAGATAAAAAAAATATAGGTAATCGTCATTAAACCTTTAAGTCCTGAAAAAACAAATTCTCTTCCTAATGGTTTTCTTCACCCAAGAGCAGCTTTGAAGTCCTTTGTAATTAGTTAGCTATTGTAGGTGGTATTGTTTCGTTCAGTTCATTTCCATTTATAACGAAGTGAATCTGAGGTTGCCAATTGGGTTCTTCTTGTTCCAATAGAACTCGTCAATGCAAAACATCTTTTCAGTTCTGCAATCCAATGGAGCTGATGGATTCCATTCTGTTAGTACTAAAATCTAAGAGGTAATATCCTCTTTTGTCCTTCGTCTTTTGTTTATTAACGCTTTATAAAGAAAATACTAAGCGGGCCTAATACACAACCTGAATTTAATAACTCTAATAATTTCTTATTACTTAATAGCTATGTGCTCAAGATGCCTTTGACCTAATGACTGAGCTTAACAACAAAGAGGGAAGGTCAGTTTTGAAGGATGGGTTGGGTCTCTAAAATAATCATCCTCAAATTTTAAGTGGAACCATAAATACACATCGACGAATTTTATTGAAATCGGTCCAGTCGTTTTCAACTTAATGCGCTTTCCAATAGACAAAACTCTTAAGCAAAAAGAAGGAAAATGCTTAAATCGATAAGATTTCAGATTCTCAGTTTTACATAAATAAAACTAAGATCTATCTCAATAATATACACCTATTCCACACACCTTTTACACACATACAAATCACACACACACACAAATTAATTCTTAGGACAGGATATCGTGACGTTTCATTGACTATTTTCCATTCACGGATTATATTCTATTTTAATGAAAAACGAGAAGCCTTTTGAGTCAAGCTGAGACCCTGGTAGAGCCGTTTTTGATTGCTTTTTTTCTTATTACCCTTTAAAGGTTTTTTTTTTATTTGTTTATTAACTTTTTATTATTGATTTCGTAGTCAAATACCGTGGTAAGGTAGACATAAGACTGTCCAAGATTTTGATTTCCACATTTTGTTCTTATTTTTTATTTCCTTGTCTTTAGTTCTAAGAGGTCACTTTTCCATCACAAGTATTTTCTATTTTATGATAATATGGTTGAATGTGCAATAGTAAGTCTTAATCCAGATTGGACCATGAAGCACATACTACTAAACATTTAACACTTTCACATAAACATTAATAACGACGTTTCAAAGTTCGTGTTTCAAACTTTATCCTCAGGTTATTAGTCTTAGTTGAAACTGAGTTATACAGTGTTACCTCCTTTAACGGACACCCTGAATAGCGGACATTATTGCGGGTCCCAGTCCCTTAAAATAGGACATTCCATGTTATCCACTCCGAATAGCGGACACTCTGAATAGCGGACAGTTATTTTAACTGAAAAATTTTTTTTTTTTTTTCGATTAACATTTCGACAAACACATTATGGTTGTATTTACATCGGTGCCCCAAAGATTGATACATCGTATCTGTGTCCCATGCATGATTCAATGCACGAATCTGAGGCCCTTTTTTTCACTGCAGTTGCTTTGTAAATGTCAATACCTCATAAAGCTATCCTACAAACGTGTTGATTAAATTTAGTACGAATTAAAATGGCGTCAAAAAGGAAAAGATTGGCACTGAAAGAAAAAATTGATGTTCTTGAAGTTGCTGAAAAAGAAAAGCTGAGTATTCGTTGTCTGAACGTTTTAAAGTTGGAAAAACTCAGATAAGTGAACTTTTGAAGGACAAAGATGAGATTAGAAAAATGTGGATGGTGAATTCAAACGAAAATTCGAAGAATTTGAAGTTTCGTAAAACTGAAACAAGCAAAATCGACGAAATGGTGATAAAATGGTTCCGCTCTGCTCATGCAAAGACCATTCCTATAAACGGTGTTTTGCTTTAAGAAAAAGCCAGGGAATTCGGCCAAACTTTAGGATTGGACATGTTTAAGGCATCAAATGGATGGCTAGAAATTAATTTTCTATATACTTAATTAATTTTGTCATTATTTTAAGGTAAGACAAACGGATTAGCACTCATTTAAAAAGGAATATAGTAAATAATTTGCAATTGTTCATATTCTCTCAAATCACAATGATAATTGTAGAAATTTAATTAAGATTGTATGTAATTTTTCATTAAATGACATGCTATTAGCTAAAAAATGAAAAAAAAAGATAGTCCTCCCCAGTAGCGGACACCTCCCAATAACGGACGAAACTTCCGGTCCCGTGACTGTCCGTTATTCGGAGGTAACACTGTAAATTAGAATTTAAAACATGAACTTTGAAACGTCGTTATTAATGTTTAAGTGAAAGTGTTAAATGTTTGTGTTATTGTTAAAAATTCTATTTTATTTAGCAATTTTTAAGAAATTAAAATGGTTAGAAATTTTAGAAAAAAAAATTGTATTTGAATATCTGATGATTAATTCTTTTCCATTAATGACATACGGAGAAAATTGATTACTGATGTTTTCTGCATTCTTTTTTCTTCATATTTTCATTTTCTAAAATAGGAAAACTTGTTGAAATAATGGGGTATTGAAATTTATGCCAACTTATTTGATTAATATATATCGTTACTATAAATAAATTAACTTCCTTTCTTGGAAAGAAATGAATGTCAGTTTTAATTGATGAGGTGCCAAAGCGACGCCCTGGAACGCCATTTCCAACAACTACATTCTGTTTTTAGCCTTTATTTTGTATTTTTATAGGAAAAGAATAAATGTCAATTTCACCTGTAAAATGTTGTTGTGAATTTTCACCTTAATAGGTTTCTTGAGACTGACTACAGAATAGAATTAAGAAAAAAATTCTTTTGACGTTAATAATGAAGTAACATAATAGTAACCAGTGATGATAATAGGATTGGGGGGGAGAAGTTAAGGATGTTGTAAAAAGTCCATTCAGATGTAGGCCTATTTAAAAATAAACTGTTTCAAAAAATCACTTTCCAAAATAATAAGATACAGACACGTCAGTAGTTTAATAAAGGTTTTCTTCTCGTTTTTTTTTTTTTTTTTTCTTTCTTTCTTTATTTTTGGGTTTTGGGTGGACTTCAGTCCCTCCCCACTTCCCATGGGTGCGCCACTAATAGTAAATTCAATCATTTAAAAAACATAAATAATTATTGTAAAATAATGATAAACATTTGATAATAATGAAGACTTTCTTATCTTATTGATGTCACCAGTTTTGTTTGTGCGCGTTTCAATATTTTAAAGTTCAGGAATTTTTTTTAAACTATTTTTAAAATATAGCTTTTGAAATTTTTTGCACTAATTTATGTCGAAAGTATAAGGAACTTTTAATCAATAGGAAGTTGTTTTTCTTTTCAAATCATGAGGATCAATCAAAAAAACGTTGACCTCTTTGGATTGTGTTATTTATTAAGACAGTGAAACATCCACGTCTTTTAACAGTGTGTAAGTGATTTTGAATCCTTTCAAATTCTACTTGACCAAAATAGGTATCAATTTCGATAAAGTACATACAGTTTACTATTTCTTTTGTTTTTAATACGCATTAGTTTCTTTATAAATGCATCATGATTAGAATGAACCAGAAATGAAATTAGAGTGTTCATTGATTTGCAGGTTGGTTCTACATTTTCTGAGGGATTTGTCTGAGCTAATCCCTCTCAAACGTAAAACTAATCAAGACATGTTTTGAAATTCATTTTTAGTATTAATCATCTGCACAAAGCTGAATTCTGAAACCCAATTCCAGCAGTCATTGTACGCAAGATTTAAAACTTATTTCCAGTTTAAATAATCCCATTATCCAGCGGCTGCTTCCATAGCTTCTTTCTAGAGACGCATAACTCTTCGTGGCTGCTTTTGTTCACTTGTATCTGAAGAATTTTCGTCTTTATACAGACGCTATTGTATAGATAGACAGAAAACTTTATAGAAGTAGAAGAATATTAGGATTCTTCATCTTAAGCCTTAATTTATGTGTTGTTGTTCGTCTTTCTCTCAAGCCAATGTATAGACACATCCTTTGTAAATGTCTCAGAAAAACAGCTGACTTTATAGTCTATTTTCTTTACACACCGCAGCAATGCTCTAAAGCAACACAGCGATTAGTTGCACAGTCACGACGCAGTCTAAAAGTTTTGTTTTGTTGTACTGCTAAATTAAGAAATAGATCCCGTGTATTAGTTTTGTTGCGCTGTAATAAAGCTCGAATATTTCAAAATTGATATTGAGTCAGCAAACTTTTATAAGGTTGATAATTAATTTTGAATGAAATAAGTAAAATTTTGCAAGTACAGTAGAACCTCATTATAACGGACCCTATTATAACGGACATCGCTTACAACGGACAGTTTTAAAAAAAAATTGTCAGCCTACAATTAAGGCGAGCGAAGTGAAAGAAATTTAAATTTTGTTATTCAGTATGTTGAACAATCGACAAATGAAAATGTGTTTGCATATTATGAACACTTACCTCCGTCAGTTATTAACTGAAGAAATAAGCAGCAAACAAATCCAGCAGAAAATAAATTATTTTTTCAAAGCAATGAATGTAAGCAATCAACATGAACCAGGACCTTCTTGTTCTAAAGATTAATGCAGTGTATACGTACACATCTTTTTCAATTCAACCTACTATGTTGAAGGCTGTTTTTATTTGATATATAATAAACACTTTTTATGGCTAACTATTATACTTTCATTGATGTACACCCTGCTGCATTACACCCCTTTAAGAATTATTGGTTATAAACCGGACTTTCATTAAAACGGACAACTTTCAGTCCCTATTAGTCCGTTATAATGAGGTTCCACTGTATTCATAAAAAAAAAAACCTGTATGTGTAGAATGAAAACTGATTACAGTATGAATTACATTGCTAATTTTACTCTCTAACTATTCGATCTTATCGATATAACATTTATAGTTAACTTTTCTGTAAAAAATTTTTTTTTTCTTTTTTTTCACTAAGACATTCACGAACGAGAAGTTATCGGAATTTAAGCTACAAGATCAAGATTTCTTTATTTCATGAAAATGCAATTGCAATATTATATTATAGAATCTAATTTCAAAGGCAGACTTGGCTGCAGTTGGTGAATTTGGCAGAGATAACCTCTTAAAGGCTTTAATATTTTATTGCCTAGGAGATGACATTGAAATGTTGCCATCAAAGGGTGTTTTCTGTGAAAGAGTAGGAATCATTTCGAATGTCTCCAACTAAAAATAAAAACTAATATCCATATTCCAATAAACGTGATTTTGTAGGTTTAGTCCTACGGTGAAAACTGCGATATTTGAATACTTAGACTGATAAGAAATACTGTGGATATTCTATCAAAAACTTGTAATAGCGATGATTAATAAAAAAGTTTAAGAACACGAACTCAGATTTCAAAGTTGAGATAATTTATACAAAGGAACATAAATTGCACAAATATTTCGACGGAATTTGGAGATTTTCCCTGATTGTGTATGTGAAACAGGTACCGGTTTTGTTTTGTTTTTCTGACATCCTACACCGAGTATATCCGTCTCGATGATCGTGGGAGCATATATCTCCTTCACCCTTTTAATAATCTTATTGTTTGCTGATGAAATAAACCCTTCTAAATAATCTTGCATTTGTTCAAAAATACTCCTGTATCACTAGATATAATCTTAGACTAAAGAAATAAATAAACCATCTTAAATACTCCAACCGATATTTCGTCTTTGTAACAGTAGTCTGTTATACTTTGATATGTTATTATTGTTTTTCTTTTGTAATGTTGCTTTTCAATTTAGAGAATGTTTATTCTCTTTTATGATTTTTAATGTAAAACCTATGAAGAAGTCTTAATGTTGAATTAAAGACGAAATATCGGTTGGAGTATTTAAGATGGTTTATCTATTTCTTTAGTCTTGCATTTGTTGTTTAATGAAAGTTTTCAATGATTTACGCCGTAATTAAAAGTACTCTTTGATATGGATTCATTAATTGGATGAAATGAAGACAAATATGTATTGCTCCTAATTAATAAATGTCGACGCTGTTATAGAACAAACAAACAAACAACCCAGTGGAGATTCACTAAGGAAAAGCAACAAGAAAATAGTTATAGAACTTAAATGAATGATAATAATCTTTTTCTTTTTAGCATTTCTATTAAGAGGAAATCTCTTACAAAAGCAAATATTAGTTCGACAAAAAATAAGCTTATTAGCTACGCTCATTATCTTATAATTCTCATAATTTTTTAACTATTCATTGTCGATTTTTACATTATCTGACTGTGGAGTCGGAGTCCGGAGTTGGAGTCGCACTAGCTTTCTCGAGTAACAAATTTTTTTCCGAATCCATATCTTGATTGATTATCTCTTTACAAATTTTATTTTACGTTTTTATTTACGTATTTATTTTCCTTCAAAAATTTAAAAATAATGACTTTATAAAAGTTATAATTAGTTTTTAAACTTTATCCCAAAAGAAGAAGCATATTGTATTCTTAACAAACGTATTTAAATGAAGCTGAATAGAAAGGAATTGCCTTCACAGAATGAATCTTCGTGCTTGGGGATCAATACCGCCGGTCCGTTATAATGGCTAATGTAAAAATTGGCGCAATCAAGTTACCGTTTTTCAAAGGAAGTTACGGGGAAAATTGGTTCTTAGGGGTTTATTCAGTTACTGGATGCTCAATGGAAGCTCTTCCAGCATTCGAAGAGGCTCAGAAGAATACTGGCTTCTACCTTTCAAGGAAGACAGAATTATAATATTTTAGCCAATAGGCCAACTTGACCTAATCTATTACATTCAAGTTTTTGTAGATCAGTGTTAGGTAAATAGTAACGACATTGACGTATGTTTTCTTTCTGTTATGTCAGCGCAACCAAGAATAGTACTACTTTAAAAATTCATTATTTCGATGATCTAACAGAAGGGAAACTAGCAAAAATGTTAACCCGACGAAAGTCCACAGATTATAGTTATTATTTAGAAAAGTATTTACTTTGGCTGTTTTCGCAAAGAATTACTCCAAGCCATTACATAATAATCATTTATATCCAGGGCAGAAGTTTTCTCCGGGTTGCTTGGCAATAACCAGGAACTAACTTTTAATTTCGCCCTAAATTTTCCTGATCATTCGGTTGTCATCAAGAGAATTTCCATGAAACGGAATCATTACAAGAGAACGAATAAAAATATTGGAGACGAAATTTTGACCGATTTCATGTTTTGAAGGATTTTTAATGGTTTATAGAATTTATTTATGAAAATTCGAAAAAAGACTTAAAATTTGTCATCATTACAATTCCTTTAGATCGTTTTTATTTCATGTTGAAATTTGATATATATTGATATATATTTGCAGAGAAGCCGAACTTGAGGCGGGGTTTGTTAATGATCAGTTTGTTAATGATCTTGTTTCTTTTTTTATTTTTTTTATTTGTTTTTACTTTGCATTTGAAGGGGGTTTTTTTCCCTTCTCTTTTGGTTGTTACATTTGGAAGGATGATCACGCGATTTTTTTTTTTCCTTCAGGAATCTTTTAAGAAAAGATTATTGAACTAGTTTACATCGAAAGGAAAAAAAAAGAAAGGCATTCCTTTTAGATACTGCAGTCTTATCAGTTTTATCTTGGAGAAATAAAGTGGAGAATGTATTTAGATCAAAGATTAAAGAATTATTCTTTCTTAGCCTTAGTATTAATCAAAAGATTATAATAGAATTTGTTTAAAACGATAATGAAACGTTTTAATAATGCTTTAAGCTAAAATTGTGTAAACCTCAAATAAAAAAAAAGTAAAATAAAATAAAAACATTATAAAGAGAATTGTTTGATTTCCTTTATTTCCGAGAAATTACAGAAATAATATTAATGTTCTTGATATTCTTCTATACTATTCAGAATTGTTCATCATGACAATTTTAGACATATTCTCTATTTTAAATTAACTAACAGAATAAAATATACAAGATATTTCGATCTAATAACAGCACTTTTTAAACTGTCAGAATAATATTTTGAATTAATTAATTTAAGCTTTCAGTTATTTTTACAATATTTTTTTCAGCTATTTAATTTAAAGGAAAAACGTTGATCATTTACACCCGAAAATGTCTAAATAATACTAAATCTATATTTCTAAGAAGGTTCATATTTCTTTTCGTCTCGTCACAATTTTGAGATTCTTTTTTTTTTTTTTTTTTTTTTTACCGTCTTGGCTGTAATATTTTTTATTTGTGCATTTAATTTTTTGCAGTATATAATATTTTATTTGATCTTTAATGGATCTTTTCTTTAATGTAGTGGAATCCTGTGAAAGAATTCTTAGTTACTTAGCTTTATTGCAATAGCTGTTATTTCTTTGAAAAGTTGTACAAATATTTGTGCTTTGCTAATGGCATTTTTCGAAGGCAAACTGTTAGGTTAAACGTTAAAGCAATAGTATTTTTGTGTTTAGCTACAGACTTTATTACATTTCTTCGCAATGTAAAGATGGTTGTAAACATAATGTTTCTGACTTAGTAAATGATTTCGTCGTGATTGTTTCTGTCTGAAATTCTTTGAAAATGTCTCCTAATTATCTTCGTGTATTTCCTTAGAACTTTTCATAAAACGAGATCCACGAATGTCTGATCAGACTGATTTTCAGGCTAACCTAAGAAATCGATTAATTACCAGTTGAAAATCGGTTTACATCAGCATCTCGTCGTTCTCACATTAGTTGATTACCTCTTGGGCATCAATTAAATTTCTGTTCACTTCCTCCTCCCAAATTTTTCTCTGGACCATCAGGCATCTGTTTTCGATCGTTAAGCAAAGCATTTTTACTTAATGGTATTATTACTATTTTTTTTTCTAACTTCAGCTTGCTAACATAATTCACGTGACTTGCGATAAAAAAAAAAAAAAACATCAGAAAACTTTTCTTCAATTATTACTGCTTTTTTTATTTTTCTTTGTAGTTTATTTCCTATTTTTGGTTCTTAATTTTCTTTTTCTGAATATTGATTAAACCCGAAAACTCAACGTAAAGTGAGCAAGTAAAAAAAAAAAAATTGACAATTTTCATAAACATGCACAATTTAAATGGATTGCACTGCTTTATCAGAAACTTTTGTAGAAATTCATTGTTGGTCGCCAGTGAGAGTTAATTGTATCCTTTTTCGTTTCGTTTGGAATTTTTGTCTTTTTCACAATAAATTAGATCCAGATGAAATTTTCAAATAAATAAAGATAGAATGTTTCTTATCCTTAATATACAGGCCAATTTTCAAGATTTATTCACTATATATAAGAACGCCTTTCAGGCAAGGCTTCTATTACTTCTTTAATTCCCAATAAAAAATCTATACGATTTCATAATAAACACACTACTTTTTGTTAAATTATCATAGAGTATTTTTAGCCTATTTCCTAGGAAAATGTGGCTTATCAGATCATTGAGTCTGTCTGTGGATCCTTAACAATTTTTGAATCATTGGACAGATCTTCTTGAAATTTCGTGTACATGGAAGAAGGAGTAGAGACGCTCAAGTTCCTGTTATCTGCATTAATTGATAATATAAAAAGTAATAAATGTCAAACATAAAATATTATAAATATCAAGCATTATTTAATGATAAAAATAGTGAACATTAAAAAACTCCTCCAACCTCTTGTTCTTCTGTTTATTTTATTTCATTTTTCATTTCATCAGACAGAAGAACATCGCTAAACTTTCAATTTGAACGTAACGAGATTATTAAAAATCATTGCATAAACACTTAATATTAATTCTTAACTATTTACTTTCTGTTGGTAGATGTGATTCCTGAAAGCTATTTAAATATTTGTATTATTTTATTTTACATCCTATTACTGTTTTCCATATTATTGATTGGGGTTTGTGTTTATAATGTGATATTGTGAAAAGTGTCTTTTGTGTGCAGTCTAATTATGCTACTTTGGTGTCATTGCGACTAACATTATTGTAAACGTAATTTGAGTCTAGAAGACGAAGGAAGACCCTGAATGGGAATCCGTCTAATAGACGCTCCTAGTTTTCTCTGATTGCTCTTCTTTTCCAGAAATCCTTTCGATTTTGGAATCCTTTTTATCTTTTATCCTGCTGGGATTAGCTCCGCAATTCTGTGGTTTGAGGACGCGTACATTGTTCCAACCACGGAAGAATTTGTTGTTCAGCCTGAGTGGGATATTGATCACTTTGCCTCCCCCATGTGAATGGGACGTGACCGCTAGCTAATTACTCAGTGCAGGCTAATTGTCAAGATTTATTTGCGAAGACCTTAGAAAAATGAGGCCAAGTCAAGCGAAAACAGCTAACTAGGATTTGCCCTTTGACTGTTAGAGATATGATGGAGAAGAAGCAACTGGATTCATTTGCGCAGTTTGTAAATTTATCAAATAAGCTTCACAAAATGTATATACTTTTGATAAAATCAAAATTGTTTTGAGTGTTGAGATAAAGTTTCACGAAGTTATAAAGCTTTTATCAAAAGAAAAAATACAGAAATTTAAAAAAAAAAAAGTAAAAACTTACAGACGACAGTATTGGACGTGTACTCACTTAAAGATTTTGGCAAACGTAAATTTGCTTAATTTTTTAAAATACAAATTATTTTTATACTTAATTTTAATATAATTTATACTTTAAAAGTATTTTTTAATCTGTTATCCGTAAAAAAAAAAAAAAAAAAAAAAATTGAAAGGATATAAAGTTTACTATCCTTAAAATTTATTTATTTTTCATTGTTTTTTTAAAATCGTGAAATTAAAAGTCTGCCAAAATTTTTAAAATTATAATATCTGTGGAATATCTTCAAATTTTTCAATTGCTGAAAATGACAACTTAAATCCCTTGGACCAATGAATCTCAGTTAAATTAAAGTATACACAGATTTCAAATGGATTCCATAATGGATTGCGTCATCATAGAAACAGAAATTACGTTGTTTGTCATTAGAGAGAGTAAATGACTGTAACCCATCTAAAGTTTTTTCTGTGGCAGTTTTCATCATCATTTCGCGAAAATTGTTCCAGGAATCCAACGATAGATCGTCTTTTGTTCTTTGAAAACATATCAAGTTTCAAGAACATTTATTCACAGGTCCAAGTTATTGATGAGGAATAACTTTGATTAATTTAATTGGGTCTTGGTTTATTGGTTATTTTCTTATCTCTGGGCCTTTTATTAGCTTCTATATTTGAATTTAGTTTTGTTCAAACTTTACCTAAGAAAAATGATTATCTTATTTATCATCTTTCAGAAACTTGCAGTTCGAAGACTGTACGTGCTAATTTTGTACTTACTTTTTCTTCAAATCCTTTTTGTAAAAATAAAGTTGACAACTTATTCTCCACAATTACCTTCAAAATGCTTGAATATGGTAGGAAGATTTTCTAAACTTTCAAGCCACTAACATATATCCAAACCATTAAAAAAAAAATATTGTAAATGTGCTGTTACGACAATACGTATTAAGGACCAGGATACGTATTAAGTCTATATACCATTCTAAAAGTTTTAACAATTAGAAAACATTTATTAACATATTAAAGATTGTTACTATTAAGCCACTAGCACAAAACAAATTCTTCTCCAAACGCCATACTCAAATTATTAGAAACCTTTAGCAAAAATCTTTATTAGAAACCTTTTATTGGATGAAAGGGAAATGTCGTTGTTATTACTTAAATATAATTATTCTAACAATTGAAGTTCCCTATCTTCTGCTATTTTCTTGCTGAGTTTATTCTATTCAGTTATTCAGCTATGTCATCTTTTAAATTGATATCAAGTTCTTAACAGATTCAATAAAAGTTCCTGCTTTTAGGGAAGATGCCTTTTTTTTTTTGTTTCTTTGAAAAAAAATTCTATGGAATTTAAAAAGGATTTTTATTTTTGACCATTTCTTGTTATCTTATATATCTTTTCTTTCCTGAATATCTTCGTTTAGTGTCTGAAAATGTTCAGAATATACCATTCTAGGCCAGAAATCAAGAGGCATAACATTTTTTTACAGAGGGTTAAAATATTTGAGTTGTAAAAGATTTTCAAGTATTTTTTTTTGCAATGAAAGATGAATGTAATACAATGACTTGATGAACAAGATTCTTGTGTATTCTTAAAGAAACAGTTAGATTCTATTTTTAAAAAATCTTTACTGAATTATTTTTAACATTTCAAATTAAACATTTAGTTATAAATATAATTATTTTTTCCTAAGATTAAATAAAGGTCAAATGAACATTGTTTTCTTTTGTTGTGGCGACATATTGTTGTTGTGGTTTTGTTTCTCTATGGAATGTGTGAATCGTTTCGGGCGCGGGTTCATTTCCTGGTAGATATTAGACGTTTGTGTGAGTGGGTGGGGGTGATTGATTTTGTCAATGGATGTGATCTCTTTTAGTCTTATGTTTGACCATTGAGGTGATGTCGGTGTTTCCTTTGGCGGAAAACCTTTCACATCCGTCTTTTGGGCGTCCAGTCCTGTTACTATGGCGACGTCTGACGTCATCCAAGACGCGTGGACTTGGCTTGAGGAATTATTAACCTAGGCCGCTACCAACTATCCGAGGGAAGGAAGGTCATAAAAAAAAAGTAAAGAAAAAAAAAAAAAAACAAGGTTCAAGAGGGAAAGAAAAGAACGTGAAGCAGTGCCCCTTATTGGAAAGCTGCTGTTTATTCGCTGGATTTGTTAGAAAGTGATTGACAGCGTAAGTCCTCAAATGCAAAGATAGGAAAATCGAAAAGTCAAATAAAAATATCGTCAAAAATGAAGGAAGAGGATAGGAAAAAAACAAACAAAATAGTTCCAAAATAGTGATGTTATACATAATGTAGCCCTCTGAAATATGAATACTAGCGTCATTTTCTTTTTCGTAAGATTTCCTGAATATTGAAATGCATATAAATAAATTCCCTGGGTTTTTTCCATAACTTTTAAAATTACCTGGCGTTGCTCGGGACTTTTGATGCTTTTCGATACAAGTAATCCTGAGTAAATAGTTCCGGAAAGAAGTAAGAAATTCGTTCTCAAACTTCCCAGTGTCTTTACCTTTGGCTTTTTTTCTCTTACTAGGAATTATATCAGGTATCGTTGCTCACGAATTTGAACCCACACTCTTTAAACAGATGTCAGGATTTTATCATGATTTTCAATTCCTTAACATAAACGGTGGATTTCTAAATATATTAGGAGGTATTGTCAAAATATTTATTTCTTATTAGACTTTATTCAATATATTATTCATTTTAAATTAAGGTAAAATGTTGTGAAGTTTCTAGTTTTCTAAAGAAGATTGGTTATAAAATTTTGACAAGTGACTTATAAATTGAGTTTATGTCAAGTAAATATCAAAGGATATTATGTATTTCGTCTACCGTTTCTGGCCCCTTTTAAACGAAAACAGAAATGCTTAGGATGCAATTTTAAATCGAAATATCCGTCACCTGTGAAGAAAATAACTCAAACGATTTACCTTAAGAGGGTTTCGATTTAAGTTATTCAACGAATTACTCTTATCAATAATTCTATGAATTCATCCTGATACTTTTCTGATCTATTTCCAACTTAGAAGCCCACAAAACTATGAGCACAATAACCATTTAACTCAGGAACTACTTATTCTGTTGGATCATTCTCCGTAAAGTGATTTTGTCTTTGAACAACTAACCTAGAAAAACAGAAATTGCAAAAGAATCAATATGGTTAACTCAATATGGAATGCAGTTTTTGGTATTTTATAAAGATTTATCCAACTACCACAGCATCGAATACCTTTTTGCAGCGTTGAACTACTTTTGATATAAAAAAAAGACTCACAGTGCAATATTGAATAAGAGCCTTTCGAATTAAAGGAACGCGCGAGAAAACATTGTAATGATTCAGCTAAATAAAGCGTCACGTTAACTAATATTTTATTCGTTTATTTTCATTACAAGCAGAGAGAAAAATAAGACATTAGATTCAGTAGGTAGTTAGTATTTTTTTTATTTACTTTATAATTAGCTTCAACGATTTACGTGTAATTTTCTTCTTGTGTTGTTATTGCAGTGACAATCTTAAGGAAAAAATAAATAAATAAACAACTAGCTGATCAACTGTCGTATTCTTACTGACTTTCTTAAATTTTTGTTTTCTGTTTGTTTGATAGTGCTTTTCCTAGGTAGTGTACTAATTGCTAACCATGAAATCGAAAAAAATAAAGAAGTATATCATTTCATAAATACTTATTTTGTAATCGATATTAAAATATTAAATATTTCAGGTGTTTTACAATATTAAAATATTTTTTTGTAACTCTTTGTCAAAATTTGTGATTTCATTTATATTAGAAAACAGTAAATATTTACATATAATTATTGCATTAGGATTTGGTTATTGATAGCTACGTGAAATTTATCATATATTTTTATTATAGTTCAGGCTAGGTTATTCATTGTTTTTTATTAATTCAAATGTAAATTATTTTAATTTTACCTGTGACTCTATTTCCAAAACTGCTTAAGGGTCATTCCACAGAAAACGTACCTTTTAAGAGACAAAAATGTTAAAAAAAAAATATTGACAAACAAATCTGAAATTTATTTTCTAAGCAGTATTATTGCTTCTATGAATTATAAAATGAATTGTTACATTGTTTCTTCCTTTTTCATGAAATAAGGAATAAAATAAAATTTTGATATGGACGGAGGATACACAACTGTAACAGAGTATACGATACAGTAATGAAATCTACCATATTTTAAAAGCATAACTCATAATTTAAGTAAAATTTCAATTTATTCTGAAACTGAGTGGTTAAACAGAACATTAACTTATCGCAAAATAGCAGAAAAGAAATTTACCGATAATAATAAACAAATATTCCAAAATCATAAATATTTTAAATTAATTATTGAGATAATGATAATAAACAATATAGTACATATACTAAATCAATTATTGAGACTCATAGTATTTAAATAAATGATTTTGTACCCTCTGTTACGAAATTAATATCCTCCATTCAATGTTAATGTAACGGAGGATACATCTACGGAGGATACATTCTGCAAAATTTCCCTAGTTTGTCATGCTTATTGTGAGGTTAGCTCGTGAACATCCTTTAAAATGTAATTGAATCGTATTTAAGAATAACTTCAACAAGTTCTATGTATTTTCTCAATGTTATTTATTTGTCTAAGTTGAGAACGGAGGATACACAAAGATTAGAACCCGTCTTGAGAATCCTGAAGAAACTGTTAGATAGAATGTAGTTAAACCATACTATTTTACTCCAAACACAAGACAGAGCTAAAACAAAGTGGCGTCTTTTCCTCCTTCATCCACTCTTTGTGAATACCATTGCCATCTAATGGGAATTTGTTAAAATATCTTCAGAACGGAGGATACAGGGAAAGTCTGTGACAAACTTTCAAACCTGAAAACATATGTTCAAGCTAACATTTTCTCATTTTTTTTTTATGTCGAACTGCAGTTCACCTTTTAATGTAAGAAATACAATGTGACTCACTTATTCAATATTTCCTTAAATTCATGCAATAATTAACAACCCTTCTGACGAAGCACTTGTGACACGTAACGGGGGTATACATATCTTCACTGTTGTTTAAAAATTTAATAGAAATAAAATGAAAGAACAAAGAATACCAATGTTCATATCTTCCTTGGTTTGTATTGCTGTTTATAACCACTGAAAGAAGAACTTTGAATATTTCTTAAGTAAATAAGTGCCTTGTACGTAAAAAGGTACGTTTTCTGTGGAATGACCCTTAAATATAATTTTTAGATAAAAATATTCTCTGTGAAATATTTTCTGCTTCTTGTCTATTTCGTAAATTTTGATTCTACATTCCTCGTATTATTATTTTATTTCATATTTCATAAACATAAAATCTGGGAGAATCATATTTATATCGTTCCTACACCAAGTTTCTTCAATTGGTTTGTTAATGAAAGAGCAATTCCTGTCGCGTTCCTTCTCCAATTGGTTGACCACAATCTAAATTCGCTGACTTTGCTTTTCCATCTTTGGAACTTCCACAGAAACAGAATTAACCTCAGGAATTCTATTTGTAAGCTCAAAAGATATACTGGGACACTAGAATTACCGACAGATTTCGTTGTTACAGTAATATAAAAGTAAATAACACAGTCATTCCTTATGTTATTATACCACAACTTAGGTGTCGGATGTTAAGATAGGATTTGTGCTTCGAAAGTTTATACTTTAAACATAAATAGAAGAATTTTGTTTAGTAAATAACTATTAACCTTCTTATTTAACCAAGTATTATTAAAATTAATAATGACCGAAAGAAAAGAAAAAAAAATAATACGAGTAATGTAGAAAGAAAATTTTGCCAAATAGACAAAAAGGGGACATTATTTCACAGAAGACATTTTGTTTATCTAAAAATTATATTTAATACAGTTTTGCAAATAGCGTCACAGGTAAAATTAAAATAATTTTGAAAATTGTAATAAAAAAATAAAAAATATTTATTGATGTTTTTAATAAATATTAAAAATATAAATAGAAAAATTTAACAACCTAGCCTGAATTAATAAAAAAAATAATTAACAACCTAGCCTGGACTACAATAAAACATATGATAAATTTCACGTAGCGATCAATAACCATATCCTAATGCAGTAATTATATGTTAATATCATACTGTTTTGTAAAATAAATGAAATTTCAAATTTTGACAAAGAATTACAAAAAAATTTTTAATATTGTGAATTAATATTAACAATTCACAATATTAAAATGAGACAAAGAAAAGTTACGTATTATGTTAAGATATTTATGTAAAGTTATACATTAAATTTTAGAATATAACAGTATGCGTAGATATGACAATAATAAAATAACGATTTTAATATTTATTTATTTATAATCTTTACAACTTAAATGAAAACCTTAACTATATTTAAATTCATTATTCCTAACTTTTCGTGCAATTTTTAGAGATATTTTGCTAAATCGAAAGTTAAAAAAAAATTCCAATTATGAAATTTAATTATATTTTCTTTTCAATAATATATCAAATCTTAAGACGAAACTCCATTTACTCCAAACATTATGAAATAAAAAGTTAGAAAGCATTAAAGTCTAAGAAATTTATTGACTGTCTGGATATTATGTAATTCTTGTTATTTTTTGTTAAAATTGAAAAAGTGAATTTCGTCACTGAAAAACCATTTCTGAAAAGAAAAAAACAAATAGAATTTATTAAGATAAACAGACAATTGTAATTCTTTCAAAATTATAAATAAAAGAGGGTTAGAATAAAATTCAATGTGCTAATAAATGCAAATGGTTCGCATGAAAAAGCGATATGTCCTTTTGTCATTTGTAGTGATGATTTATTATATAAATGCCGTGACTTTAGTTAAATCTACCGTTTATTGGGGAGGAGATAAATCACGAAACATTACAGTCCTAGCATGTTATCGGATTAACTAGTTAGTTATAACTTATAATTTATTTTTCAAAGCGATTAAAATAGCCTCGCCCTTGTTGATCGTTTCGGTTCAATTCTGTGCCCTTGATGTCGATGTAAAATTTTCATTCCTATTTTTAATATAAACAAGCAAAAAGAATGAAAATATCTACTTTTTTATCTATTTCTTTTTTGATGTTTTTATTTATTATTAATTATGAATGCAATTTGATCGCTTGAGGTCTTATTATTTCGTTATCTTTTTTTTTCCTTTTGTACGACGTAAATACACGGAACTGCTAATGAGAACCAAAGGAATGAAGGAACCTCATTATAAAAATGACCCAAATGATTCTCTCGTGACTGAATCCCCATTTCTGTAACTAATATTTCTCGTAGGTTCTACACATTTGATTGATTGAAACCAATGGCTCAGATATTTCTGCTTTGTTTTTAATAAATGTGATTGTTTAATTGTTTCAATGAATGATTAACATTGATGTTGTAAATGTATGATTTTCAATCAATGCTTTTTCTATCCTGTTTCTTTTATAGCGTTTGTTTTCCTCCATCTTTCTCTCTTTTGATAATAATTATATTTTCTTTTTTAATACTTTTTGTGTTGGGTTTTTTTTTTATTGTGATTTATATGATATACTCCAGGGGTTCAATTGTTTATAATTGAAACTTCTATCTGTGAGAAATAGCGCACTTAAAATGCATTCTAAGTTGGGAGAGTCGGGGGAAAGCAATCCAAAAATGATGTTTATAATATACTTGTATTACAAAGAAGATTGATAACGATTGATATTAATAATGAACTGATCATAAATACAATTTTGATTTTAATGAATAAGGTAATTTTTGACTTATAAAAATTTTTCTACTACTATAATTGTAATTATAACTATATAATTCTACTATAATTATAGATTTGGTGAAATGATTGTAAGCCCCTTAATACACAGTTAAATTGGAAAATGGGTTAGGATCCCCCCCCCCCCAAACAAAAAAAAACTTTAAAATGTATATCAATGGTTGAGACCAAGTTGTTTACTGAATGACATCCTAGAACAGCTGTTTCACGCTAATTTGGCGATCATCAACTTGGAGCAGTCACCAGTAAACAACTTTTATTGTTTATTTAAGCTTTGAAGGCTCTACATTGATTCCGATGATATTTTCCATTGGCCTGTGTATTGAGACCTCGTTGTTTACTGGTGACTGCTCCTAGCTGATGATCGCCAAAGAGCGTGAAACAGCTGTTCTAGGATGTCACTTGGTAAACAACTTGGTCTCATCCATTGAATCTTAAAATGAAATTTTAAATGTAAATGCGCATAACCCGTCGGTCTATTGTCCGTCTATGACAATGGATAGATGCTATCATATTCTAAGATGCTGAGACTTTAGAGATAAATGCGTATATCAAGGATTCCTTTAGGTAAGACGATAAGGAAAAAAAAAAATTGCTAAATACATTTCGGTAAAGCGTAATAATGTCAATAACTGAAAGAAATATTTGTCTTACATACTTGAAATTTTAAAGTAGATAAATGTCACGAAATGTTTGAACTGTTCATGGTGATTTTGATAGAAATTAAATCTACAAGGGCCGAAAAACTGTTAATAGGCCAGTCTTCAAAAACCATCGTTATCACGATACATAAGCAGAAATTACGTATTTGCTTAAAAGTCACTGTGACTGTATTTGATATTTTTGTATCTAATCAGGTACTCCAACTGTACATTATTACTAAAATAAGCTTTGTAGTACTACAGTGATCCTCAGTATAAACAGTGGAAGTCCTAATGCTTTAGCAATTAAATAAAACAACTCACACGCTTATATACATTAATTCAAACAGCAAAATTTGCGAATTATCCGTTGATTGAAGATGAAAAGAGTTGTACAGGACTGTCGTATCTGTAGTTTGCTTGTTTTCTTGTCGTGACTCAGAATCTGGTTTGACATGTTTGCATTAATTTTTATAAAGAGAAACCATACCTTTTCATTTTACAATCTTGTAGAGGCAACATTATAATGAACATATTCGTCTGTAGAAGATCTTATCTGTTCACTATTAGGGCAAACTTGAAGTGCTTTTTTTTTCCTTTACACAAGTTGTTGCAGAATGAAATTGTAACATCTACTTTTCATAGTTTGTTTTCAAAATCTTTCGACCAATTAGTTTTCTCAGATGAAATGATAACATATGTTATAGTGGTATATACGTGTAGTGTTCAATCTTGAGGTGAATTTTTTACCTTAATATGAATAAATAAATAAAAACGCTTGGTTTTAGGAAAACAACATCAACTCCTTTTCCCAAAAGATATTCTAATTACATATTAGGAAATAATTTTAATTTTAAACATTCTGTCTTTGTTAAATTTCCACGGCCTTATCCATCTGAATTTTTCCTGAACATTTTTTCCGACTACTGGAACTTTTGAGATATGGCTATAACGATAATTTTTTACTTATCTAAAAGATAATACCTAAATTATGTCATTGTTAAGAACTGAAGAATATTTTGTTTTCTTATTTTGCACTGAATCGATTAAGTATTGAGGTACTTTTGGTTTGAAACATTGAACTTTTCACTTTGTGATTATCTCTCCGCAAAGTGTAGATTTCCTAATTTCCCCGAAATGTAGTTGAGTAATAATGGCCATGTTGTATTGATCTGATCCTTTCTGACACAAAGCACTCTCACTGAACGAATATTCTTGCCAACAACATCGCCAAAATAGCTTCCTTTTTTCTTTTCCAGTATCGATTTAAATGTTTGCTGACTTTAAACCAAAACAAAGGAAAATAAAAAAAAATACAAGAAATAAAAACATAAGAACCCAATGGAAAATAAAAATATAGGAGATATTTACACAAGATTGAACCATTTTGGAGAAGTCGAAAAATTGACTGACTGTTTTTGTTTGATCAAATGTGGAATTTTCGTTTTGAATGGGATTGATTCCCAGTAGCTTAATAACTCCTACAGTATATGTCTTTCAATGGAAATTCAAGAAAGCATTTAGTTATCTCTGATATCCAATTCACCCTCTTTATTTTATGCATTTTTCTTTTAGCTGTTTCCAAATTCGATATTTTTTTTAAGTGTTAAATCGAAGGAAAAAATCATATATATTTATACTCTTATTGTTTTTTTATCATAACCTGTTATACAAAGTTTCATTTTGTAGCTGAAAACACCTTCTAAGTTTACTTAATTTTGCTGATTAAAAATGTAATCTAAAGTGACTTTTAAAATTATATCTGTAAGTAAAAAATTAACTTTTTTTTTAAATTGCAACATTGTTTAGTTAATGTTATAATTGAACTCAATTTCGTGACTTTAGATTACCAGAAAATTGGACTGTAATCAATGTATGGCATAACTAGGGCGGTGTAAGATTAATATTACGTTTAGAATGATAAACATGAGTTATCTACCCTAGACAGGAAGTTGAGTTTTTAATTTTGACTATCTTCATACTTCAACCATAAATTTATTCAATGACATATAAACGAAACACTTTCTCGAATGTCATGAGATATAGTAATTGCAAGGAAAAGCATGAAAGTGTGGAACAATTAATCACAAAACATGTCAATATGAGAACCCCGTTGCACATTAAAACCAGACACCGTTTCTTTTCATATTGTCGGTGGTTGCTTGTACTGGTGAGGATGTCTGTTTTAAGATCTTGTATAATAACAGATGATCTTCTTACTGCTTTTGCACTTTTGTTATAGAATTTGTCTTCGCTAAATCCAGAATGATTTGTATTGAAGAATCGCTAATTTTGCATGAATCCCTACTTTCGTTTATTTCAATTGTTAATTTTAAAGAACTTTTGGATTCTGCCAATTAATATTTATCTCATCATTGTAAATGGTATATGAAGTGTCCGTCAGAAAACAATATGGTACCTTCCAAATCTAACAGTATCTCAAAAAAATACACGCTAAAAAGAAAATAAAGAAATTCATGTGCTGATCACCGCCAGCCTCAAAGGATTTTCTATGCGCAATTAAATAACACAAAACCTTAATGTATTTATATAGTTTTAAGCGCTTTTGTTTTTTTAAATTGCGAAAAAAAATGCATTGAGGCTGGCGAAGATCAGCACATGAATTTCTTATTTTTAGGTGTATTTTTTTATGATAATTTTAGATTTGGGACATGCCATATTTTTTTCTTAAGGATATTTCCATTTACCTCGATATTGAGATCTTGTTGTTTACTGGTGACTAGTTCCAGCTGATTATCGCCAATTAAGCGAGAAATAGCTGTTCTTAGATTTCACCTAGTAAACACTTGGTCTCAACCTTTAATGTGTTTGATCTAGGAAGTGAATCTATTAGTTCGAAATTACAGAAACATATTGAGTCCTTCCAACTGAAGTCTACTTATGTGAACGGAAACTCTTTTCCTAATCTCTCTGTAAACTCTATAAGCATTTAACAGATTTTGAAGGCATTCATTGCCTTAAATTGGAATTTATTTTTTCCAAATTTTCGTAATAATATACGAAAGCTGGAATTTCATGTAATGTTTAGAAATAATTCATAATACAAATCAATTTGTAACAATTGAATTTCTTTTATTTTTTAGATTTACAGTAATTTAAATCAGTAATAAATGTAAAACTCATTTTCTTTCTATTCTCATTAAAATATGAAGGAAAACTATGGTTACTTTTATAACATTAAAATTACTTTTTTTTTTTGAAAAAAATACGGCTATTAATTTCTATTTTTAGTCTTTAAGATGTTATTATCGTTCGCAATTCTTTAGAAATTGCTAGTTCTGGAATATCGCTGTTGTAAGAATCTTTTTCTCCTTTTTTTTAAGTCTGTTATCATCGTTATACTTTTTGTTTTTGTCGCAGGCCTCGTCACAATTACATTGGCCGCTCTGTGCGCTGATCCGTATATTGCAAAACGATCGACCAGACTTGGCATGAGCAGCCAATCAATAAACACATATTTATAAATGGCATCTCCCACGCACTCCTGTTTATCTTCCAGTTGCGATCTCTACCTACCTTTTGTTAAAATGATAGGCAATCTTTATCTTCGGAAAATTATTAATTTCCAACCCGTGGGGAGATTCAGTGTTTGCTATTCCGATGCGGTTTTTCCCTATCTTTGTATTTTTATGACTTATTCCATTCGCAAGCACATGCAGATGTGGTTTCTGATATTCGCCCCTGAAGGGCCAAAAGCACTAATGGCCAATAAGTACTTGTAGAGTTATCAAACATGCACATTGTTAGCTAAACAGGCTTCAAGCATCTGATTAAGAAAGGCATTGTTGTTCTCTTTGAATACCGAAATGACATCTTAAATTACTAACTTTACAATTTTCTGTTGCACCAACATCAAAGGCTTACTTAGATGGCTATCACGCTTGTGTTTATCATTGTACATTCCTTAAATTATCTTGATATTCTTTTGAACAAACATAAATCAATGAACAGAATGCAAAGAAATCTCTACTCAAAATTCAATCTAATGGTACTTCTTAACTCTTGATCTTAGATATAATTTGCAAATCCTAATTTTTTTGTGAAAAAAAAAAAACATTTAGATTTATAAATTAAAAAACGCATTCTTATAGGTTGACTTAAATGTAAACACGAATATGATGAGTACAATCCTTTAAATATTTATTTACTTTTTTATAATATAAGCTATTTTATAAAAACATAAAAAAATATATTTTATAAAAACATAAGAAAAATATATTTTATAAAAACATAAAAAAAAAATATATTTTATAAAAAAGGAAATAAATATTCAAAGGATTCTATCATTTTTAAAAAACTTGTCTTGTCTTGTCTTGAACATTTTAGGTTTAGACACGATTGTCTGTTCCTAACTCTGAAGATGATTTTGATCTCTCCATCTTGTTCTTGGGCGTCCTCGGTCTCTTTTTCCTTTGGGTTTATATCTCAAAATTAAATTTGGAATCTTATCGTTGGGCATTCTTTCTACACGGTTAAGCCAATTTTTTTGATAATTTTTAATTTCTTGAATTATATTTGGAGTTTTAAGTTGTGCTCTGATATCATTCTTTTTCTTTTTGTCGAAACGTGTAAATCCTAATAAAGGTCTTAAAAATTTCATTTGTGCAGTTTCCAATCTTTGTTTGTTTCTTTGTTTCAATATCCAAGTTTCACTCCCATATTTAATTGCTGCTTTGGCTATAATGTTATGTAATCTGAGTATAATAGTGTTTCTTTCGCCATTTGCTTTCCAAATCTTCTTCTCATTATTCCATTTATTCTGTTATATGTCTGTACGTTTCAAATCAGGTTTGCCTCATCGTTATAACAGGAATTATGTTTCCCAAATATTTAAACTCTGATACTTATTCTATTATTTTCCCATTAATTACAATTTTCACTCTTTGTATTTGTTTTCCACACATTGCCATAGATTTTGTTTTTGATTCCGAAATTTTCATTTGATATTTTTTTGAGATAGCGTTTAGTAGAGAAAGTAGGAAAATGAATATTACCTGTGCTAACAACAAACTGGAACAGGTTGAAGAATTCTGTTACCTGGGAAGGCATTTTAACTCAAATAATGACCAAACTAAAGACATAAGAAGGCGAATTGGACAAGCTAAAAGACAATTCAATACATGAGAAAAATTCTGAGCGAAAGAAAAATAAACACACAAAAATTTGAGAATTAGGATCCTTAATTGCTATATTTGGCCCATTCTACTATATGATTGTGAAGCGTGGACACTTAAAAAAGATGCAAAGAATAATATTGAGGCCTTTGAGATGTGGTGTCTCAGACGAATTCTGAAAATTAAATGGACAAGTAAAGTTTCCAACCAGAAAGTCCTTGAGAAAGCTCGAACAAAAAGACAATTACTGAATACAATAAACAAGAGGAAACTCGCATATTGTGGACACATCCTGAGAGGGGATAAATACTACATTCCTCAGCTAACTCTGGAGGGAAAACTGGAAGGCAGCAGACCACAGGGAAGAAGAAGACTGGGCTGGATGGACAGCTTACGAGAAGGGACTGGACTGGGCACAGAAGACATCATCCATAAAGCGAGAGACAGAGAACTTTGGTTTTTGTTAGCAGCCGAACTCCCTATCGGAGATGGCACATGAAGAAGAAGAATTTAGATGATTTGCTCCAATTTGAAGTTCATCTTCTGAATTTACTATCAAAACTTGATAGTCAGCATACAGTAATGTCTTCAATTTTTTATCTTTTTTAAAAAACTAAATGATAATATATGTTACACGAAAATAACATAGAAAGATTTTTCTGATCAATAGCTTAAAACGATTTCGTTATTGTAAAAAAATCAAGACTGTAAGACTATTTTATTGAACGATTTTTATCAGAAATTTGAAAAGAAAAATCTAGAAAAGAAATTAACAACTCTTAATTCTAAATCTCTGAAATTAAATCAACTTCCCATGTTCTGTTTTACGAAATAATATCACGGTTTCCAATATCAAGATAGATACAATTGACATTTTCTAATTATCAAGATTGAAAATTTGTTATTTAACTTAATTTCGTTAAAGATATTCTAGTTGTATCATTCTTCCTCTAACTTCAGCCCATCCGCCGACCTCAGTAGACGAAATCCAATCACCGGTATTTCCTTTAGCTAATTTAATTAGCTAACTAGCCTTACTAATTGATATTGCGCCAATTTCTATTAGGCCTAATATTGAATTAATCTTTTTGTTTTACTGCCTCTGTAGATCTTGAGGTGTTCCGTTCTAAGACTCATTATGGCTAATTGTAGGTGTATTTCATTCTCTTAATTATGTGGCGTTAATGAGCATCATTTCTGACAGAGTCTAACCCATGTCTTTCTTAGAAACTTAACCTTTCCTCTAAGGGAATTTATATATTTTCCACCAATTTTAGTTTCATGGCTACAAAGAAAAATGCTGTTTCTTTGAATAAATAAATATAAATCAAGAAAAAGAAAAACATAGGTGAAATAAAAAGTAAGGAAGGCAAGGAAGCAGAAAGATTTATTTATTTATTTATTTATTTATTTATTTTATTTATTTATACAATTTCTATTCAGTTTTCTTTGTTTCTCCTACTTTTTCTATTCTTTAAAAAAGAAATGAAAGATAACGATATTATCTTCTTTTTTTATTTTTATTCAAATTGTTTATCAAAACGTGAAGCTGTCATTTCTGTTTATACTTTATTTCCTTATCTTAATTAGATACCCTAAGTTGATTTGTAAGTAAAAAATAATAATAATAATAAAAGTCGACACCTCTGAACCAGTGTTAACGGATTTCTCTAAAACCTTCACACAGAATCTCCCGAAATATAATGAAACGCGATTTTATTTGATAAAGTAAAATCTCTAAAGCTCCAAAATGTCAAACTATTCTTTTGAATCCAGATTAAAATCCAGGTTATTTTAATGACATCCATCCATTATTACAAATAATTTTAACAGTATACAGCACGTTCGGAAAACAAACGTAGATATTATATATTGTCATTATTAATATTAAAACATTGTTGAATTTTCTGCAGAGTTTTTTCCTACATTGATTTTTGCTAATTGGATAAAAACAAATTCTCTATTTTTGATATTTTCAAAGCATTTACCATTTTGCGTACCCATAAGGATTCTGTAATCTTTTTGACGAGTAATTATTTTTTGTGGTAAGTATTTAAACTTGTTTCAAAGGAGAATTGTTTTATTTTGTTTTTTAATTTTTTTTCTAACTCTGATCATGTGATATCACATCTTCGGAAAAATCCCATCTGCACAAGTAGTCGTCCATTGATCGTTCTGACATTTTTCTCTTTTTACGGAAAAAACCCACTCTGCTCCTTCCGGATTTCTCAATATACTAAACTGTTTTTCAAAATGTAAATATTGACCTTGATGTCTGTGAACTACATTTTCATTTTTACTAATTTGTAACGGATAATTTGTTAAATGCAGATAAGTATGAATAACTGCTAGAGTAATGATTTTTATTTTTAAATGTACAGTCTTTGAGACAGCATTTTCTAGCAATTCTTTGATATTCATTTAACATAAACATATTATCTGTTTTATGCATCAGATAGATTTTCCGCTATTTCCTTATGTTTTAAATAATTTTGAATAATAGGCTTCTTGCAGACTATTCAGTAGTAAATATCTTCAAGGATGTTAAGCAATTCTTTTCATCATTTCTGTTTATTTAACTTAAAAGATAAATCCAGTTTTTATATTCGCTTTTGAGAAAGGTTACTCACGATATTAAAATCCTGTGGGTTTTTTTTTTTTTTGTTTTTGTTTTTTCTCTTTTTTTTACAATATACAGTTGTAAAAAGCTTTATAATAAAGTTTACAGTATGAGCGTACAACGAAGTAGTTTTGGTTATTGTTTCTTTTTAATTTTATTCATCCATATAATTATTTACAAAGTAAATGTAATTTCGCTATGTAATTTTTTATGTGTAAATGAAATTTTTTTTTTTATGAAACCATTTTATTAGATAAAATTTTATAAAGTTTTTATTGCCTACTTCATTTGGCTATTTTGTTGTATTTTATTTCTTTGATTACGTGTTTTGTTAAAAATTTGAATCAAATGAAGTAACAATTAAAAACTGATTTTGTTGATCATACAGTGTATGAAAGGCTTAAGGATATAGAAATATTTTGGTCTGCTTCCCGCAATATGACAGATTTTGTTTAAAAGAACTCTAACTTATGAGAGTTTCTCCAGAAAGCATCCCACAACACAAAGTAAATCCTATTTCCATCCAAATCAGCAGGGTTCCAATCGATTCTGTACCACACGAAGGGAAGCAAAACATTAATAACCCAGATAGGCAGCAATCGCACGTAACAAGAGATAGGGGGAAAAAAAGTATGCTTCCGTTTTACGTTCTAGAAAAATTCTAGAAACATTTTGGGACAGTCATTGAATTGACTCTGACAAGCACGAGTGCCTATGAAACGCAACGGTAAAAAAAAATGAAAATTGAATTGGTTGCTCAAGCCTAGAAGATTGGAAAGAAAGAATTAGAATTTACTTGCGATACGTGCACAGACAAAATAGTCTACATTCCACCAGAAGTTCAGTAAAATTCAATGTAAATCAATAAATGAAACTTTATTAATGGAAGTAGCCTAAACAGATCTCATCGTAATATTAGAAAACATTTTTGTAAGTCAAGATTCCTTTTTTTTTCTAATTTTATTATTCATTGCTATAATATTATATTTTATTTTTAACATCTTAATATTTTCTTATTATAGCTACATTTTCCCATAACATCTTCTTTATATAATAGATTGTTACTTCAAATATTAATAAAATTGGGTAGGATTTTAAGTAGATAAATATGATTAATAAAAAAATTCAAATTGCCACTGCTACATAACTATGAAATTGTTTATTATTACTTATTATTTCTGAATTATAATGGTTATTTTTATATTATATAGGGCATATAAATAAAGATATTTCTAAAGATTATCGTTTAAAAGAGCTGATATATAGGAGATTAGTTTTTTTTTTTTTTTGGTATTTTGTTTTTTTCTTTTATGATAATGCAGAAGTATTTTCGATACTAATAAATCTTTGCTTTTGCTATTAAAGCAGCGGTGTAATGATGTTCATTGTTCTTGTATTCACAATTCTAAGCCAGTAAAGATCCTTGTTTGAGCCGGCAAATCCAAGAAACATAAATTTAGCCCGGGAGAAGCCATCCCAATACCTCCGGGAACAGGTGGGATCAACCTTAAAGAACGAAAAGTCGTACAGTCACAAATCGCCGCAAGGAATTACAAGTAAACCGTATACTTCGACCCCTCTCCAAATACGGTCGTGCGAAATAAAAGACAATCCATGAGGATTCTCTGCCTATTATCCGAAGCTAAAAGAGATAAGCATCCCTCTTTCACGGTGGATGACGCTTGAATCCTTGATTGTCTCTGGATACCCTGTTTCCATTAAGAAATAAGTCTCAGAAGATGATCTTATTCGCATTCCAACTAAAACAGCAGCTAAACCCATACAAGAGGCCCCTCATTTTTCAGCGCTGCTAATAAAGGCATCGATCGCAGAAACACGATATGTTCCGCAAGGTATTGTGAATTTGATCTATTGTTTGTAATTTCCCTTCACATGCGTAGGAGAAACAAAAGGTCTAGAAAATAAGTTGTAGAAAGCTAATTTTAAGTCGAGATACAACTTGTTCTTTCGCCTGTGATCATAACAACTTATAAACCTATTCAGTTGCAATTTTAAAAATATGTTTAAGTTCTTAATAAGAAAAATACTAATCAGAACAAAAGATAAGGAAGTAGGGCAGAATTCGTTAGCCTTAAAGCGTAGTAATTGCCGTAATTCAAAAATGTTTTATCTCACAAAATTTAAATTTTAATGGGGATAGTTAAATGTTGAATGTGATCTCCCTGTTGATTATGATTGTAGAGCATCCATAAGGTTATTAACACTAATACTCGTAAAGTGCTAGTGTCACGATAAAAGAAACTCGTACTACATGGAAAGGAAAAAAGTTTGTCTATCACCTTTGATCTAACTAATTTGGTGGAAAGTTGGCATTCCAACTATTGTTTTATTTTTTTTTGGAAAGACTTAAACACTGAAAGGTATTAGCATTGGAAGCAACTAATTCGCCTTAAATTAAAAAATTCCCTTATGCTAAACTGTGTCATCACAGCAGCCAACCAGTGATTTTCTTTACCTGGTTACTCGGTTTGTACTACATCTTTTTGCTGGTATCTCAGTCTTCATTTCTATTGAAATAAAGACGCAGCGAATCCACGGAGCCTTGAAACCAGATTATTATCTTTTGGCTGGTGATTGCGAACTCCACAGTATTAGCTGGAATACGTGTCAAAAACTGATATCTCTCATAAAATTACATAATATCTCTATATATGTGAAAAATTAGACCATCGCTGACCTTATAGGTAACTCCGATTCTGATTTACAGTGTTCTTGTGACTTGATAAGTCTTTGCATAATAAAAACAAAACTACTGCATCAAATAATGAGATATCGAAATCACAAGGACATGGTAAGGAGAATCTTCACAGTAACATAGTGGAACTTAGAAGTACACACTTAGGGAGAATGAAATATAGAAAAATTATAAATTAATTGTTACTGAATAGAAAGGGGAATAATACTTTTTTGTGAATTCAGTAAGATTATTTTAGTTATAACTTATTGAAGCTTATAATTTAATGATTTTCACAAAACTACTTTTGTACACTTTCGTTATTTTTGAGATTTTCTCTTATGATTTGCCTTCAGAATTCCATATCTAATAAAAATATATATCCAGATAATTAAGTAAAAAGGGCTTTTGTGTTCTCGTGGCAATTTCCTCTCTGTATCCTCCGCCCTCATCTTTGATCTAAGTCTGAGGTGTTTATCTAACCTGATGTGTACCAAGGCCGGGGCTATATTTGCTCTCTCCTGAGGCAGGCGCCTGTTGGATTAGTCCCACATAACAAGCGTCCTCTTCTGGAAACTCCCACTATAACCTCGGTATTAGCAGGGCAAAGTAAGAGTACTCACTCCTTCGTTGAGTTTCCAAGAGGGGTTTTGAGTTTAAGCCCTGCTCCTAATCTCCATCATTCGTTGTGAAGAAGAACTTACCCAAAAAATTTTCTTAAACCTTCATTCTCTTAAAATACAGACTGTGATTTATCATTCCTGTGGTTTCATTATCCTTTTATAAATATTTAGTTTGTTTAACTTAAGATAAGAATAAAACAAGGTGGTTTTGAGTACTCCTTATCTTTTGTAAGAGAGGTTTTGTTTTTTAAGTTTTTTTTTTATTAATAGAAATTTACCTGTTTTTGGAAAAAAGAAAATCATATTCTGGAAGTAAATGAATTCTAGATTCAGAGGTAATTTGAATATTGTTTACTTTCAGTCTCCGAAGCGGAAAAAGTATGTTTTCTGAATCAGAAATTGGATGAAATAACATAATCCTCATCGGTTCAGCGTTTTATTTAAAATTATTTTAGAATTCAATCCCCCGCACCCACAAAAAAAAAAGAATGATTGTTGATTCTAGTATGTGGATATGGTGCTAAAATCCCTTGAAACTATAATCCACACAAAAGAAAAAGTGAGCTTCAAACCATAAATATTTATATATATTTAGAAATTTCTGAGTGGAGGGGGGGGGCAAGAAATTCAAAATATATGATGTATTTATTTCTGTATACGTGCAATATCCCAAACTATACAATTCATCTTAAGTTTCAATAAAAACAGCAGATAAAGGGGAAAAAAATCCTTAATTTTATTTATTTATTTATTTATTTATTTATTTATTTATTTATTTATTTATTTATTTAGGGTTTTTGTAATTAATTATTATTATGCCAATTCCTCTAATAAATAGCAATTATTTAACAATAATTGCTCAGAATTATACTTCTTGTTTAACTTATTAATATTTGACTAATTACTGCTCCAGAAAAAGAGTGCTTTTATTAGTGAGACATCCGGGAATTTGTTGCTGAAAGTGCGAAGAAACAATATTAAACCATCATCACAAGTCATGTGTTTATATTCGGAAAATGATGAAATTCCAAAAATTAAATCAACCTAATGTTACGAAAGCGTAATTTTAAATAACTATGTGCTTAGTTTTTACAGTGAGCATTTTATTATGCTACAAAATTTAGAAGACTTCAGATTTTGATCATTCGATAGGTTTCACAATCTACTGACAACAATGAAGACTCCACCAAATTTAAAATCACACGTAGAGGTACAAAGCAACTGTTGTAGTTTTTGTGAAAAGCTTATTTTTTCGAAGAAAGAACCTTAGATTCGAACACCCTACATGGTTTATCAAATTCTGCTATAATATTTTTAGTTACCTAAATATTAAATAAATAAATAAATACTTATAAAAATGTTTATGATACAGAAATACATATTTATGAAGACTGTCAAAGTTTATTGTTTTTCAAAATAACTAGACTTTTATATTACTTTAATTGTCAAATATGAAAAACAAAACCACCAAAAAACAACAATTGTTTCATTTCAAAGCATTATGAATGTAGAATTATTCAGTAGCAGAAAGATAATCCAATAGGAAGACGAAGTAAAAACTTTCTTCTTCGACTTTGATGATTATTTTTTTTTTATTCCACGTTGCATTTATGTGTGGGTGGGTCATATAAGATTATGAGACGCTGTGTAGGTCGGGGAAGGGCAATGATCGTTACTTTACTTCTCCCGCTTCAATTTTTACAGCGTAACCTTCGGTCTGGAAGTTAATAAGAATATTTCGGTGTTGTGAACGCTGCCTCTACAGCCACCATTTACCCGTCATTCAGTGTTTCCTTTAACTGATATGGACAAGGAAGAGCGGTCTGCGAAATCAAGTGAGAAATTTAAAACTGTCCAAGTTTATTAAGAAAATTTGATGTAGTCGCTTTTTGTATATTAAACAGTGCTGGATATATAATGAGCTGTCAGCGTATAATGTCATAGTGAAGAGTAATGCAGAATTATTACACTCATTGGTTTACATATAAAATTATCAAATGTGAAAATACCTTTTTTCGAGTTTATTAAACTCGAATCTTTCGTTATGTACATGTATTAATACTAATAAAAGCCTTAATAATATCAATATAGATACTGAATTTTATAATTATAATGTAACTAAAATTTGGCGCTTAATACTGAATACGACGAGAAATATTATAATATTGATAGAGGTAAAATATTGGGTTAGCCAAAATGTTCGTTCGTTTTTTTAATAAAAATAAAAGACACATTTTTCATTGTCACCAATAACTTAATTGAACAACGTCTTCAACGGTTTGTTCGACTACCTTCTGCCAGCTTTCAGGCAACTTCATAATTCCATCTTCCCAAAACTTTTTTGAGCAAAAAATTGTTGCAGGTGCCTTTGGCGTCTTCCAGGAAATTGAATTTTTTTCCATTAAGAGAATTTTGTAAAGACCGAAATAAAATGGAAATCCGAAGGTGCAATGTCTAGTGAATAGGGAGGATGAATCAGAAAATTCCTAGCCAATCTCTAACAGTTTTTGCCTGGTCATAAAAGAAAAATGCGGTCTTGCGTGCTTATGTCTTCCATCTTCAATATTAAATTGGCTACATTAAATTCACCAATTTTGATCAGTTTTTATTTTAATTGCACGCTGACATGACAGCTGTCACAAAACAATCTAACAAAATGGTGTCGAATGACGTTAAAGACACCTAAGCGCTACTAGAACCAACGTACGTAAAATAACCGAACGAACTTTTTGGCCATTCCAGTACATAAAACATGTGAAGGTAATATATATAATAAAGGTAATTTGCGGTAAATATTGTCTATAAAATGGCAAATGGTAAATAAAGAAAATTGAATGTATGAATATTAAATTTATAAATGCTAGATATAAACAAAACTAAAACCATTCTTGATTCTAAATCCACCTTAAAAAGACGAGTACAGATGAATCGACTAAACTTTTGTTAAAATTATTTAATCTTTTGTTTATTCATTGTGCAGCCCTTGATTTATATTTTGTTTAATCTTTTGTTTTCCTTACAATTTTTCAGTAGAAATAGGCCTATTTGATTTTCTCAAAAGCCGTCAATTTTGAACGAATTTGGTTTTTTTTTAATAAACACTGAGCATTTGTTTTGTTTGTTTTTTTGAAAAGAAAAATCGGAAAAAAAATCGATTTTCTAAAAATTCTTTTCCGAAAAAAAAATCAACCTAGACCCGTGGGTTAATAATTCGGCATAAATCGTTAGTTCTCGGAATTCTGGTGTAAGAGTCAACCTAATAGGCTTACCGCTCATCCTACAATCCCCAATCTCTGAATCATTTACGAGAGTAGGCTGTGGGGAATTGGGTGACAGTCTATGGATAGCTGTGACGCATGCGTAAGATTCACTTCGGTGTTGTAACGCAACATTAAAAATTTAGAAGGCGAACGGCTATGAGTTTCATTGCCTGCAACCGTCGCGATCAAGTTAATTCAATCTGCCGTTTCCCCGACCTTGCAATTTGGGTGCTTCGATTGAAAAAAGAAAAAAGATTGGAAATGAAAAAACTGGGAGTTTGTGACTTCTTCTATTTCACGTAGAAATCGGTTTACTTTTGAAATCTCCACTTTCATTCTGGGATTGTGTGTCAGCAATTGCCTATAGAGATTTTAAAAGAAAATTAAATCAGCAAACTTTTAATATTTAATATTGAGTCTGTCTGTTTACAAAAAGAGGGTTCGAATCGTAGACGAATGATCTTTTTGGATTTTTATTTTTATTTTCAGGGAATTGGAGTTCCTTTTCTCTTTGCTGACTTTCGCTTCGTAGGCAGGGAAAGAGAATTCTCTTTCTATTGGACTAATAGTCCTCTTACCACTGTCTCTACTTTTTTTTTCTTTTCTGATGACATTATTATTAATGTCTCAAATGTTTTAGGAATAATTTCATCGCTGAAAATGAAAAATTGATTTTTTTTTGTGTGTAATTATTTTGGATTTTGAGTCAAAATTTTTATTACGTCGAGGATGTTCTTGGTGGTGTGAAGTTCGCAAAATACAGTATTTATGATGAAACTGAATTCATGGTATACTGAGACTGTTTTTAGCCTCTTTTCATATTTCTTTAGGCCATTGTTGGATGATTAATATAGTAACACTGATGTATGCTTTTGTTCTATTAGATCAGAGCAACAATGAAAAAGATAATAACAATCACTAAAAACATGTATCAATACCACTGGTAACCATCTAACAATGATCCAGAGAAACAGACTATAGCATTGATGTGAGCTGTTCTTCAATTCGATCATATTAATAATAAATTTTATATTTCACTATTCATTATTGAAATAATGAAATAAAAGGAAATCATAATGTAATGAAAGCGTACATAGAAAAACGTGGCATTATTTCCGGTCGAAATTTGTAGATTGATCTTTTTTGTGTTTTTCCAAGAGAAGATGTCGACCTCGAATCTACAATATGCCTATTTAACATCCACACGATTGTCCTAGTTGCCAAAATTTTTAGATCTGTCTCCAAAAGGACAAATATGGGACATCTGGTTGAACGTTAACTACTCGTAGATAGCGTGACTTTCAAGACTAGCTGCTGGAAGCACGATGGACATAATTGCAGGAGGGTGAAGTTGAGAAATTTGCCTATTATCATTTATGAATATATTAGTAATAGAAGTATTATTAACCGCTCCACAATAATCTGTTATTTGTCTAATAGTATTGCTGTTTCGGAAACTTAATCATGTCTTCTTTGCCTCTTATAAGTCAAGTCTGTGCATGTCATTTTACCCAATCATTCTGGGTTTTTAATTTCAGATTACAAAGGGCCTAATTAGGCTTATCACGTTCTTATCTTGTGAACTTCTTGTGAAAAGATAATAATAACAACACCAAGTCTTGATATATCTTAGTCAGTATCCATCCTTGAGCACCTAAGACATGTTAATGAAGGTCCTAAAAAAACGATATTCTATTAATTACCACGATTAAAAACAAAATGAAAAATCTTCCTACAACCATAGACTCTAAAGGTAAATAATATTTGTCAACCTCCCCATCCCTATTTTTCATTTGAGATTGTAAGTGATTCGCCAATGAAATATGAGTTTATATTAAATAAAAAATATAGTAAGAATATATATGAGTTTATGTATTAACTCTCGTATTAACTTTCGTATTTATTATAACAAATAATACTTTGAGTAAATTTGTTATTTGTAATATTTTTACTTCTCTTTAAGCAGTAAAAGCAGCATATTAAAATCATTCAACATTGTTGAAATAAATAAGTAATACTATCGGAAAAAATTATAATAAGGAATGGTAAGTACTTAGCATAGAGGAATCAAAAGCAATTATTGAAACTCAAATTATTTTCGAGATTTTTTTTTTTTTTTTTTGAAATCACCAACATCCAAATTTAATAAAATGTGTGACCAATTGCAGGTGTAGTAACAGAAGGCAGAGAACCTAACAACGATTTGAAAGCAATTTATTTTCGCCCAACAGTTTTTCCTCTTTTCTGTCAGTTTTATCCTTACATCTGTTCAACGCTCAGTTCCAACAGAAGATTTCCTGATTGGATGCAAATGTATTTTTTTCTCTCTCCATTGTATTCGTGTAATTGTTCTCTGTACACACAGACCTCTGCCACTCCAAAAATCGTTTGTTTGTAGGTTGCCTTCGATGAGATTGAATTTCCCGGGACCTTAATCCTCGTTTCCAATTTTCCCCCTTCTTTCCCCAGGCAGGCAGGTCCAATACTTCTTCGATTCTTGAGATATTCATCTTTCAACAAGACGTCGTCAAAGTTCTACTTGGTTTTTTTGTTGCTAGCGATCCATTAATCATGTCGTGCTCTTAAGTCGATGAATACGTTGTGACAGCCAAAGCCCGTTGTACTTTTGTGGTGCTTTTTATTTATTTGGTTATTACCGTTGAGTCGAGTTTCTTTTTTTTTTTCTATCGCGAGGTGGAAAGAAGAAAATATAGATTTGTTTTTTTTTTAAATCTCGCCAAAAGAAAGTTAATCCTTCTCCGAATAAGAAAATGAAATAAAACATTTGCTTCCCCTCTGCTTCTGACGGAATAGAAGTACAATTAATGACTTGTCCAGGAAAGCCGTTTCGTGGTTACCATTGTTATGGATTTGCGTTGCTGGTGTATATTTTTTTCCCACTCGAACTGTAAAGTTGATAGAACTTGAACTTCCATCTTTAATTATTAGATTTCTAACAGCGCCGATACAAAACATCACGTTCGTAAACCATTATTTGATAAAAAAAAATGTGTTCTTCGTTTAGGTCACAGTAACCATAGACGGTGGTCTATAAAAATCTCCATTACGGTGATCTAATAAACAGCTGGCTTACATTGAATTATGTAAGTGCCATAAGAGTGAAATAATGATAATTTAAAGTTATTGTCACGGTGATCTCCTAAAACATCATTGTCATTATTAGCGGTCGAGCAATAGGCTTTAGAATCTACAGATTTGTTCAATTGCTCAATCTTAAAAGCACAATACTTCAGTTTAGTTCATCACAAAAACCACAAGATTATTGCACCGTAATGTAAAGCGCAGAGATTTTAAAAGATGTTGATATTTCACATGTAAAGCCGTTTAGAAATAAAGCTTTAGATTGCTCCCAAAATTTTTATAAGAGATAATAGAAAAAATATATACAGTATATTATTAATAGTTGGAGACAAAACAGAAAAAAATTCTCTGAATTTGGAATAAAATGGAATGTTTACCTTAAATTGAGTAAGTTTTGATTTTTGTTAATTGTAGATTTTGATGTAATTTGTATATTTCCCTTATATTTATTGAAAAGCATTTAGTTGTTGTATTCGTTAGGCCTAATTCACTTGATAATAAAAGAATGGATACAAAGGATAACTGCAATCGAAGAATTGAAGTTATTAATATAATATACTAGTAAATTAAAGTAAAACAAAATAAAATTATATATGTAATTTTTCTTTTTAAATTATTTTTTTTGACTGAGCATGCGCAGTCTTATTATTCAACTTTCATCATTTTTCGCCCTTTTATGTTTGTCTGTTTGTTTACTAAAACTGTTTGAGGGATTTCCTTAAAATCTGGTACATGTTTGTGGGTGGCAGGGAAGCCGAGCACCGCGACCAGGGTAAGTGCAGGGGAAACGGGAGAACCCCGAGAAAGGTTTTTCCAGCGCGGATCGTCCACTATCACGAAACTAACATGAGAACCGAACGTCGGAAATTTGATACATTGTTTATAGATGGTCCAACTGAAAACACGAGCTCGATTATTTCCTCCCCTTCCCAGGTCATTAATAAATGACCCCCAAATCTCTCTGAAACGGTTGTACTGATTTTCTTTAAACTTAGGCCGATGCTTGTGTGGTTTAACTTAAAATACGAGCACAATTATTTTGGTTTCAATCCCTCGATCCCTGAAAATTGGCCCCGCCCCTTCCATCGCTGTGTATTCAGTCCCTTCTCTTTGGTAGAGCGTATTTCTAATTAAGAATTAGGAAAAAAAAATAAAGAGACTTTTGAGACATCCTGTTTTGTTTTGTTTTTTTCATTAAAAATTCATGCCTCGGATTATTTTTCCAGGAAATATTTAAGTTTCTGAAATGAAAACTTAATAGATGCCTTCATTATACCTCATCGAGTATGTATGGAAATCCTTAATCGGAAATATAAATAAACCATCAGTAAATGAATAATAAATTCGCTCCAAACAACTTAATCTCGGCAAATTATCCTAGAGGAACTCCAAGTGTTTACGTATTTAGTTTGATTCTGTTATTTTAACATTTCATTTCAGTAACATTTCCTGAGGAGAGTTTTGAGTTCGTGAGATTTCGAAGAGTTGCGTTTGAAATTAGCATTTTTCCGTCAAATAAAAACAATATTTACCAATGGAAGGGTGAAAGCTTTCAGAAAACGGAAAATTTCGTTTATGCTTTGAATTCACAAGGGAATGAGCGCGGAACTTAGAGATCCGTTCCGTCTTTTTATTCTATAAGTAGGATGTACACAAGAAAATGCAGGTTTACCTTTTACGCTTCTAAAATATGCACAACATCCTACCAAAATAAAGGAGAAGAATTTTCAGAACACTATAGTATAAGCTTTTCAGTTTGTTTTTGATTTTTTTTTTAAGGATTGAATAATAATAATTCTATTTTCGCTATTGTAATTCACAAAAGTTCAAAATGTATTTTATTAAAAAAAAAAAAAAAAAAAAATGAAAAAAAATTGCCATTTTGTTTCCTTGTCGCTCCAATAGCATTCTTACATTAATAAACATAAGAAGTAAAGAAACAAGAAATCCCTGAAAGCATTCGGAGCTTACTTTCTTAACATTTTTTAAGTTAAAATATAAAATAGTATCTTTTGGGATTTGTAATTGTGATAAATAGAAACACATCTTTAAATTCTCTATTTTTAAAAATTAATGAAATCCGCAAATATTATTATTATTTCCAGGTTTTACAATATCTTTGACATCTTCCTGTACCCATTTTATGCCTGTATCATCCTTCTCCATTCCTCTCTATCTTCCCAAGCCCCATCCTCTAATCTTCTTTCTTTCATTACTTCATTTATTGCTTGCATCCATGTCAGTTTTGGTCTTCCTCTCAAATTCAGTTACTAAAATCCAAAAATTTTAATTCAATCGAACACGAAAAGATGACATTGTGTTAGTGGGTGAATTAATGACACTGATAATGAAAGGATTTCTTTGTATTGTTTCTAGTTATTTTATGTGGAAATTTTTTCTATCTTCAGGTGCAAATTTTTCTCGTGAAGGATTCAACTGAAAAATTAAAAATAATGTACGTGGTGTAATAGTTTAATCGTATTTTGGTACATAAATATGCATGCCAAGTTTAAGGAAGATCCGTTTGTCAGAAGTTGCATGGTCTGAGGACATTTACACTCACACAAACACTTGCCCTCACAAATATACGTATGTACGAGTTGTGCCCCGCGGTGTCACCCACGTTAAATTAGGCCCTTGTCGGTAATGTTCGATTCTTGTCGTGCAGCCAAGCCGCCCCTCCGCCGCCGCACCCGTTGGTTGACGTTTATGTTTACTGCTCTGCTCCTATTGGTCATAGTGTGATGTTATGTAGCCTATAACCTTCCTCAATAAACAGGCTATCTAACGCAAAAAGAATTTTTCAAATCGGACTGGTAGTTTCTGAGATTAGCGCGTTCAAACATACAAACTCTTCAGCTTTATATATTAGTATAAGCTTAGACTACGTAATCACAGTGAGAGAGAGTTGTAACTAGAGCTGCAATCTTATTTTTGAAATAACTTTTTTTCCTTTAATGTAATCCAAACAATATTTAGGAAGATTTCTTTTTCTATTCACTTTGATGTACAAATGCTGAATTTATTAAATAAACACATTAAAGAACCTCTTTACTTGAGAATCTTTTTAATTCCAATCTCGATGTAATACCGTCTCTCTCTCTCTCTCTCTACCCTCTAAAAAAGAAAAAAAATTCTCGTTGCGATAATGGACTATGACAACGATGAGGAGCACGAAGACATTAAGAAAGTAAAGAAAAGCACAAGATGAAATTGGATTTGGGTTCCGTTGATGTATTTTGATGATAGAATTCGTTACTCTTAATGCAATTACCAACTTATCAGTTGCATTTGATAATTTCAGACATAATTAGTTGACGGCAACCTATCCTTTTATAAAAAGAATATTAGTTCTCTTTTTTTTTTTTCTCTCGCATGATTAATGAATGTCGTGGCAAATTCCTATTGGCTACTGTAACGAGTGAAAACTTCGCTCCGAATAACCAAATTACACTCTTCGTTTCATTTAGTTCCTACAGGAAAAGTATCTACCGAATAGTAATTAAATTCCGAATTAATCGAGTTTGTAATTTTGAAGGCCTGGCCCCCATCTCTCTTTCCGGAATTTGTTTTGTGTTGACGGAAAAATAGAGAACAAGTTACACTGAATCTCAAGAACTGTTTCAAAATAGACTCTCGTCATTACAAAAGCCAATTTCGACAATATTAATTATCGTAGGGAGATGATTTTTTTTTCGCCCAGGGATTTATTTCAAAGTTTGATGTATCAAATCAAACGTGTGTAATCTACTTAAATACGACGCTAGATCCAGTTAATTTTCTTCCCAGTCGTTTTAGAGGTAATCAGGAGAAGAAAAGTACTCTGGAACGATGTACTCATTAGCTTAAATTGAGACTCGTAAACTCAGAACGTTGAAGTGCGTGCGTGTATCTCGCTTAAAAACTTTTCAACTGATGGATGAAAAATTCTTGAAATTTGTGTGTGTGTTAATGGAGACGAGACGATCAAACTTTGTAATTTAACATTTATCGCAACCTATCAAAGAAAGTTGCTCTTCATTGTGGCGAACGTTCCCGTAAAAAAAAGCGTCAGAACCAAAAAAAAAATTTTTTTTTTTTAATGAAATCCAATAATGCATTTAATCCGTTCAGTAATCCACTGTCATCTGCGCGTGCTTGTCTTATGATTAAAGGCAATTGGATTTAGATGTAATGGAATTTCATAAAATGGAAAATAAGAAAAATTTTCTTTAAATTTTCCAAATTATATTTAATGATATAAAAGCAGGCGCATATCTTAATGGATAATGTCTTCTGTAGTTGTAACAGTTGGTAAAGTTCACGACGACTTTAAAAACACACAAAAATAAAAAAACACACACAAAGGAAAATAAATTTAAAAAATTCAGAAATACAGCAACTACAAATCTGCACCAAAATTTTAATTTTCTTCTTTGTGAGGTTGATTTGCAGTTGGATTCTTCAAAACCAAGCTTTACAATTCACTCAAATATGATTTTAGAGCGAGTTAGTTTTCTTCCAAGTCGTTTTAATACAGTGTTCTCAAACTTATTTCGTTCAATGGCCGCAGTCAGATGTTGGAATCAAACAAAAATGAAAGAAGTTGATCTTCATATTATTTTGTTTCCTCAGCTGATGATAACTGACTATTTTTTGGAAGTTAGGTTTTGATAATGAAAATTGTAGCGTTCTTTTTTAAGTGAGTCAATGGCTAACTGATGTATATCGTTGTAGATGCGTAATATGTTGTAATGATATTTGTGTCTCAACCTATTCCCACTTTCCACTGTTCAAAAATTTCGTATTGTTCAAAAGCTCTTGATCCTTGATTAGTTTTCTTAAAGTAGTGAAGGAGAAATACGTCAGACAAACAACTACTATTTCTAAATTGCTTTGAAAATTTACAAGCGTATTAAAAATAGATAATAGTGAAGCTCTCGACTTCTAGGCCTGGAGCTGCTTCAGCGCCTGCAGGTACTTTATCCTAAAGGACTGCAATCTTCCACTCTACTTATTTTAATGTATTTTTAAATTTTTAAAACCATTTTAAGTATTTGTGTGCTTGATGTATTTCTTATATTCAATATGAATTTAGCTTGCGTTAAAATTTCTCCATACTGTAAGTTATGAATGAAAATCCAGTAAATAGAAATAGTGTTGAATTTAAGATCTCACCAAAGGCACCAGACTATGGATAGAATCCTTTTTGCCAAATTCAAACCTTCCCCCTAGAATTCCTATAAACTGCATCAAGAAAGAATCCGCAAAGAAAAAAACTTTCAGATGAAACATGAGATCATCTCGTAAATAAACTATGCACGTCAAGTTTCAAGAACATGGGCTCAAAAATTAAGAGAGAGGAAGGAAGGGGCAAGCAACACTTTTTCTGAATCTCTCTTCGCTAAGATAATAAGCTAAAAAGTTAATAATTGTGATAAACGATATTGTATCACATTTCATCTTTTGATTTCTGTAGATTTAATCAATTTCTTAAGAGGAAAACTTCAGCGAATAATCGAAGACGGAAAGAAAAATGGATGATATTCCAAAATCAGCTCCGTTCGCCCGAGAACACAGATAAGGGAGTTGCAATCGAAGCAGTTATTAATTATTAATATTTTGGAGAGATGAATAAATTACATTATGAATTCTTGGACGGAATTTTGCTAATGATGCATTAATAGGACACCAGGATTTGGCGAAAGGTTAAGAGGATTTGAAAATGGAAGGTTTTGGGACTGAATTTCCTTTTTGCAACTCTTCTTCTAAAATAATTCATATAAAAAGTTTTTAAATTTTTGATATTAGAAAGCATTTAAATTTATAATTATTCAGTAAGCCTTAATATAAAAAAATATATATATATAATTTGTTTAATAAAAGTTTTGATATTCAGTAAATATATTACTTTCAATAATAATAATAATAATATAGTTATTAAATCAATTCAAATATAAAGCGAGCAATTCTTGTAAATTTTATCTTGAAAACGGGCCTAAGGACTTTGATGAAATGGGGTGAATCTATCGTTTTCGGGTGGGAGAAAGCGATTTAGCTAGGTCTCGACTTCAGGAAAACTCATTTAGGGGGTAAATGATTGACCTGGATATCAGGTTAATGACTAGAGTGTTTTTATTTAATTTTCGTTTTATTTCATTCATAAAATGAATTCATGTTCTGTGCGTTTTTACGTGTAATAAATAATAATTTTTAAAACTTTTTCCTTTCAACGTCGCGTATATTCACTGCGGAGCTATCCATTTCCCCGAAAGAGGGTTAAATAAACAGATGATTTACTTTATTTTCGTTTTATTTTACGGAGGAAACCTCGGTCTTCCAGGTACTTATAACTTTATATAAGCTAGATTGCAATAAAAAAATATTTAGTAATCATATTATTATAATTATTACTATTATTTATTAAAAGAGACTGAACATCATAAATTCTGAGATTGAATTTTTAGGAATTGAAATGAGTACAGCTGTTTCGAGGCAGTCAGTTCTCACCAACTAGTTATTGATCTATTATCATTTTTAATTATTGTTTTAAATGAATGAAGAGAATGTGTCACACGGATCAATGCTCTTTAAATTTTGATTGTTGACGAATCTTTTGTATTGGTTATGAAGTGTAGATTTTCAATTTCATCTTCTGCTAACATTAAAGAACTTCTTATGTCGTTTCTCAGTCAATTTCTTTTATTGCTTTTCTCTATCTGAGCTTCAAGACAGAGATACCATTTTCTCGAAACCATTTTTTCCGATTGTAATAAAATGCGGGTAAATGAACAGATAACAGCAGAATTTAGGATCTACAAATCTACAGTAGCTTAAAGACAAAAATATTGAAAGCTAAACGTACGGGTCATTATTGGCTGATCCGCAGTCACGTGGTTTACAACGATTGTTAAGTCTACATGAATTCAAAAGAATATAGAAAAATTATTTTCAAATGTTAATCAAAATACAATTTAACAATTAAAATTAAAAATTAACTGAACCTCCGAAAAACAATGTCTTAAGGGAAAAAAGTAGAATAATTACTATTTTTAATCAGTTTGTGAAGAATTAACGAAGTTTTTGTTTTGTTTTGTTTTTTTAAATCCAGTTATCATAGCAAATGTGAAATTAGCTGAAAATAACTTGTCTTAATATTAAATAATGGAATTTAATATTCTAAGTCAAAATGTACCTAAACTCATTAATGCAATCAATAAATTTACTATATTATTTTTTTTTACGGAAATAAATGCTTCTTCTAATGAAATAACTATTTTTTTTTATAAATAACGGAAAGAAATAATGGAAAGCATAATTTCGTGATTCCTAAAACTAATAAGAATGAATTAAGAGTCTCTGTGTTAATGTTTCGATTGACATAAGTTTAGATAATGTCGTGGAAGGTTATTGTTCTGATTTCCGGTCTCCTAGCAACGCGGACAGCCGTCGGGAAGGTTGTTATAAGGGTCACTCATGCTTGTCTGTTCGAATGTTGTCTTTGAATTGAATCTGTCACTATCACTCTGGTCGACATCCGCTGCCGTATCACAATGGACATTCAGCAAACATCTGTGCTATTACCCATCTGTTAGTATTTGACCAATGGCTCGTTATATTATACGAGTAGAATCCGTTTCTGTATCTGTTATCTATTAATGATCATTGATTAAACATTGTAGAGTGATTATGACCATTTAGATCAATATCATTATAGTTTATTTAATGCTTAGTCCTCCTACCGCAATTGCAGTTTCTAGCGTCAGTGTCATCTTCAGAAATTACGACATAAAAATAATCATTGGTAAATGTTAAGTTTCCGTGGCTGAGTCTCTCAATTGGGATGTTCTTCCTTTCTATCATATTTCTGTTTTTACTATCCTAATATTCTTAACTTATATTGAACTATATTTTAGAAATCCCTTTACATAGTATTAGTGACAAAATGAAAGGGCAGCATTAAATACTTCACTTTTATAAATAAGCAATGATTTCGGGAATAATAGTCGTTATTTATAGGTTGGTACCATTTCAGAATATATAGACACGAGTTATTGGTTTTTGTGATGCCAGTTGCGAATACGTCATCGTTGGAGCGGACAAAGTCGCTGGAGAAATAGTGATAAAGTCGTGATAGAATTCTGTTTGTTTCCATTAGTTTCCATCAAGTTTACGCTCCCGAAACAGGAAATTTTCGTCAGAATTTCATGTGGAAACAACATTTCGGAATTGGTTGATCCCAAATAACGTCAACTTATTAAAATTTTCCATATTTGCGCCTTCTATTTCTTTGAAATTGTAAGTTGTTGTAATTTAAAAATGGCGTTACCCTCTCGGATCATAGTACCTGTTCTTGGAATACAAAATCCTTGCTTTATTTAACTGCGCATAACACCGTACATCACTACTGTATTTTTTCAAGTAAGTTACTATGAGTGTAAAGCATCTGTTATAAAATATTTAGGTTCAAATCTCTCAAATCTTTAAAACAGTTTCTCTTATTCTTGGAGCTTCTTGCGTTAATACAAATTTCAAGTAATAAATTTGGAGGTAATTTCAAAACATAGCAACTGTGAGAAGAGAAAATAAGTTAAATTTAGACTCCATCAGTCTCAAGAATTAAATAGCAAAATTCGAGTTTAAAAATTTCAACTTTATGATAAAATAACACTTCTTTAAGCAGAAGTTTTACTTAGATGATGATGATAATAATAATAATAAATCAAGATAGTTATAAAGACACAGTTCACATTTAAATAAATATTAAAATAAAAAACTACATCTCTTTGATATATTTCCTTTAATATTGGTAATATTTCGCGGAATTTATCATTCCGCTTTTTCAAACCTTTTTTTAAAAAAAAATAACAATGAGTTACTTCTAATACATGTCTTA
>JAFIDM010000004.1:59332731-59357687 GCA_023159025.1 Thereuonema tuberculata
ATATTAGTATTAAGACATGTATTGGAAGTAACTCATTGTTATTTTTTTAAAAAAAGGTTTGAAAAAGCGGAATGATAAAGTCCGCGAAATATTACCAATATTAAAGGAAATATATCAAAGAGATGTAGTTTTTTACCTAATTTTAGGAGTGTAAGATATGAAATATTAAACTATTAAAAAATTAATATGTTGAAAATCATTTTCGTATCAATCGCTGAAAATTATTTTTAATATTTTAATGTTTACAATGTGACGTTTCTCTGTGGAATTTAATAAACATATTAAAAAGTAGCTTTTTACAAGTAAGCGACAGATTCTACACGACTTCTTAATTTTATTATTTAACGTATTTGTAATATTTGTAATGAACATTAAGCGAGAAACGAACTAAATTCATTAAAAAAAAAAGTGTGTTCAGTCGAGGGCACGAGTGTATTTGCTTCTCTCTGCGCACAGTCTACTACCGTGATTCCACAGGGGAAAAGAAAAAAAAAAACCGTTGTGGTCAGCATTCCAACTCTGACCTTTCGAATTTGCCATCAGATTTGCCGAATAGACAAGAAGTACAAGCATTGACGCAACCACAGTAAATCAATTCATCAAAATGTCAAATTGTCAGTCAAGTGACGTCATTCAAGTGTAAGAAAAGGCAAAGGTGGCAAAAAATGATAAAAGTTACATTGGAATAGATAGATTTATTTAATTTTCATTTTTAGCATTTGTTATTTAGGGAAAGCAAATATAGAAAATACTTGTTAATATTTTAGAAGGCTGAAATTCGGTATACAATTAAACTTGATTTCATTGCTATTACCATTTCATTTCCGTATCAGATGAAAGAAATTAAAGGTACTTTCCCGAAACATTGTATTTTTTATTTGTTTTCTTAATATCTCTTATGCATGTCAAACATCACAAAAAAGTCACTCTTCGTAATAGTGGAGAACATATATTTTATGAACATAACTTTTCCTGAAGAAAGTGAAGTAAAAAATAAATAGAAATTTGTAAAACCTTATTCTACAAACGAACTATATTTTTATTTCTGGATAAAGTTGTTGTTAAAAGTGTTTTGAATTTATCGTCCTCTAGTAATTTAAATTGTTTGAGAAATTTGAATCTAAATACGTTTCTATATTTTCTGTCCGTTTTCTTTTTATATTCATTTCCCTCATTCCACGTTTTCTTTCTTATTTCAGGAAGGCAATTCAGGGAGAGATTCTCATCCCGACGGACTCTGGCGAACAGAGGACATTACGAAGTAGTACAGACTGGAATGTAAGTATCATAACATCACACCCAATCATAAAAAATCTCTTTTAAATACAGCTTCCAGACTTCGCATGAGGCTTTATTGAACTTGTTCGGTCTGGAAACGCTTTAGTTTACGTAATTCAAATTATATAATTTGACATAGTTACACTGATATCTGATTTCGTAATGATCGAAAAATTACCCTTTACAAGCGGAATATTTGAGGAAAAATTTACAATGAAATACCTATCTCGGCTGTGTTAAAAAAAAACTGATGCAAAGCTTTTAACTAAGAGGAATTAGATAGAATCCAGTGATAAAAAAGAAAACTTGAAATATTATAATTTATCAAAAACTTACAATCAAACTTGCTCCGTAACGATTTACAAAGAAATAATGTTGTTGATTTCTTTTGCGGATTTTACTGGCATTGATTCATCATTCATTATACTATGTAAACATAAAGATATATAAAAGATGAATAAACATATGTAAAATATGAATAAAGATATTTAAAATATGAATAAAGATAAATAAAATATAAAATATAGAATTAAATGAGTAACAAAATAATAGATTCAAGCTATTTTTCAGTTAAATATTCCAGTTTTTTTGGTGATAAAAATCACATACAGATCTAACTAATTTTTAAAATTATTAAATTTATCATTATTTTAATACCAGGAAATATAACAAGAGAAAAAAATTGCACAAGAGAAAAAATTAAATCATCAAAAAGATTTTCATAAAGCCTCAAATTTGTTTATTTTATTTTTATTGCCATTTTATTCCGTGAAGCAAAGCGTCTCTGCTCTTACTATTTCTAGTTAGGGTAGAGCAAGTGCTTAGGACGCCCTTGAGCTGAATGGTTTAACGTGATTCAATACCTGATGCATATTTTGCAACGGGTTTTGATTGGAAAAATCAGTTGATTGAATATTAATGTCTTTAAAAAACGTATTTTAGTTAGATTAGATTGTTTTGCAAGAACGCTTAAGCCACAGAATGACATTTTCAAATTTAAATTGTTGATAAGATTTTTGGAGTAAGGCTGTTTTTTCTCCATAAATTTATAAACCACAGTAGATTAAAGCGGAATATTGTTACAATTAAATAATAAAACAAAATAAGATAAAATAAAATAAAATATTGATTTGAACAGAACAAGATGGAGATAATATTATCAGGATCTACGATACACTATCTCGATCTGTAGCAATAGCAAATCTGATTGACTGATACTAACCCAATACCAAATATATGCACTTGCCCCCACCTACGTACATGAGGGGAGCAAGAGTAACTAAATAACATTTAATGTCATAGTATTTTAAAAATGGTTTAGAAAGCGAAAAGATAATTAAAGTCTTCAAATTATCATAAAAACAGTGTGTTTAGCTGAATGTTTGCACACGGACTGTATAATCGAATAACCGATGAGAAATTCTAAGAAAAGAAATACCATAAAACTCAGAGCTCCAACAAATGATAAATGCAGAAGTTGTAGAAGATGCTTTCAAAATGTAAGCAGATTTCCCTTTTTTACTGATTCTGAAGTCAGTTATGCGCATGTCCAACTTTACCTTATTAATTTTTAACTTTTTTGAATTCCTCCTGATGCTTACCAAACAAATTTGCCAGTTATTCACTTCAGTTCCATTATATTAGATTCTTTTTTTTATCTTGTAAATTTGTTTATATCTCTATAAAATAAATTTCTTTACTTTTATTTAAGAATGAAAAGTAGAAAGACAATAATATTGTAATTTACAGAAAGATGACTTAAAAGTGAATTAGTGCCTGATATATTATAATTTTTGCCATAGCAATAATAAAAGCTCGATGCAATCAATGAAAGGCATCTTCCAATATTTCGACAGAGCTGCTCTTTCTTAGCCACTTACTAACGTCGTTTGGGCTGAGGTGGTTAATATCACACTCCAATAGCCATTATTCCCAGAAAAAGGCTCTAACACGGAAGGTCGAGAGAACTCGGAGGGGAAACAGAGAGGAAAATTCCCCGTTCTCAACCGGAAATCGAACCCCGACTCACCAATTCACAGCCGGTCGTCCTTTGAATGAAGCCACGTGGCTCACCAAGTGATTATTGTAGAAAATAAAAAAAAAAGAGCATTCTCTTGCGTTTCGTGAAACCTTTGAAAAGGGTGAACTTTTTGATCTTTACGACAACTGTGCTTTGGCTCTTTAATAACTTTTGATGGGCACGAATTTTATATTCTTTTTGATAAACTTTGGAGATTGCTTCTGTGGTTTGAAGCCTAATATGGTTTTATAGTATAATTCGAATTATCTAATAAGAAATAAGGATTTCGTTACACACAACGGAGACAGTTGTCTCAGCTGATACAACTCAATTACAAATATCTCTTAAAATGTAAAAGAAAAATACAAATTCAAGAAATGGATTTATAATCAAAGCCAAACATCTCTCTTGGCCACTATTATACCTTTTTCATTGTGTAATTCATGTCTTTCTAATACATTCTAATACATTCAAACTAATGAAAAGGTGTCAGACATAAAAAGAGTTTTTTAGCATTTTAACAAAATTAATGAAAACCAACGGATTAATAAACTAGCAGGCCAGGATAACTATTTTTCTTCTCGTGTTGCTTTTTCTTTATCAATTTTACAATCAACAGCAGAAATCCAGGCAGGAATTAGGGAAGACGGAAATCTAGGTTTTTAATCATTCATTCCTAAAGAAGAAATTTTAATGTTTATACAAGGAAAAGAGTTTTTCTAATTCTGTAGTTAAAGATAATAAATTCACAAAACACTAATTGATACAAAAATATATTCGTTTCTATTAGAAAAAAAAACAATCTCTGATGAATGGCTGATTCTAAGCGAATTAATAATTAATTTTTCGATAAAACCTTTATCGATAATTTTTCGATAAATTTAAAAATTAGATTTGATACGAAATAGTCAATAAAATTTGTATTCTCAGTCTAACCGTTTATTCGTGCTAATCTACATATTTAATGTAAAAATAATATTTATTATATGTAATCAAGTAAAGTACCTAAAATTTAATATAGCCACCTTAGTTTGAATTTTTTTTTTAATGATTATGGTATTCACTAAAGAAAAGTAAATGTGCATGAACTGTAGTTCTTTGGACGTACGTAAAAAAAAAATGTTTAAACCCAAGGGTTTTGTTTTTCAATTTTTGAAAAAGCGTGCATTGTGCAGGTAATATGCCTTTGTGAAGGTATTTTGACCAAATTAAAATAAAAAAATTCATCATATTAGGAAAATATTTTTCATTAGTGATTAATGAATTTTGGATTGAAAGTAAATCTGTCTGGGCTCCATTAAAATTCTCTCCGTTAATTATTGAATTTCCATTGGTGTGCACAAATTATTTCAATGTTACAATTTAAATCATGTGTGTACCCACAGAGTTAGAGAAAAAAAAAACTTTAAATGATCAAAGAAAATAATAAGAAAGAGAAAAATATCAATCATGGGTACATGTTTGACAAATGAATACGTATTTATCGTCTTTTGTGAGTTCAACACATTCCTCGTGCATTTAATATGGCCAGCTGCGGCCATATTACCTGAGTGCAGTAGCTCTCGAAAGATCCCTTATTTATCAGTTTAATTTGAATGCATTTTAAAGAAGCCTGGGATGTGTGGAACGAATAAGCTACAGCATGTGGTAGATGAACAACAATCACCAATTGCATACAAGGAAATAAAAGACTTACTTACCAACAACAATATTATAACAGCGCCTCGAGTCGTTGTCAATACTCAAACGACGGCGTTCCATGAGCCAGTGTTCACAATCCCACAAACGGCGCTGACTCTATAAACTTCTTACCTCGTGGTTTACATGCTAGCACTATCTTTGGATACCTTTTCAATTGACGGCAATAGGATCATATTACCTGCATTGGCCATATTTGCATCGACTACGTTATTTAATAAAATAATGGTCGATTTGCATTAGAGTAGAAAATATTCCATTTTGGAATGTTGTTTGAATCTAATTTACTCCTTAAAATAAATTGATAGAATTTATGTAGATGTGTAATTTAATATTTTTATTTTATAGAGACGCTTCCAGAACTCTCTCTTGAGTTGAGCAACACTAATTTTATTTGGTTGAAGGAAAATGTTCACTCCTTTCACTCTAATTTCTCCGAATAATTTACGAAAAGTTTCTTAATACAATTTATTCCCGTCATTTAAGAAAAATCATTTTAAGTACTTCGCTTTCGTGCAGCTGCTCCCACAACTGATAGAATTACCACCCAGTCAGTCCGGAAAGTGATTACCTTCACAGTAGAATAAAGATTTACTGGCTCTACATTCTTTGAAAAATAATTACTTTTTTATATTTAACTTGCTGCTGTCATTTTATTGACTTTACGAAAATGCTTGTCCACTTCTAATTTCCATTTCTTTATACTTTTTTTTTTTTGTAAGGGCTCATTTCAGTAGTTCCTGATCTTATGTTTTTGTTTTTGTAAAGGGTTAATGTAGTCTTAACATTAATATTTATTATTACCTTTAAAGATAATTTCATTAATAAGTTAAAATGAATGACATCGTTCGCTTATGACGAAAAGTTCGCATCATTTTCTTCTGATAATCTTCATTCCATATTAAAAATGCTTCTTTGCTTTTAAAGTAGAATAAATAAACAAGTCTATGACTCTTCCAAAATATTTATTTTAAGCATTTTTTTCGAAACAAAACCGTTGTTCTTTTGGTTTTGTTTTTTCAAGCATTTTGAAATTATAAAAATACAAATTTGTGTTATGTAATTTAAAAATGCTTGCAAAAGAAAATTTGCTTAAAATGAATATTTTGGAAGAGTTGCGGACTTATTAACTGATTCTGTTTTATTTTTTTTTTTTAATGGTATTTAATTTAAGCATTATTTATTTATTTATTTAATTAAAAATAAAATAAAACTAAATGAGGCTTACAAAGGAGAAATGCTTGGTTTTTCATCATAAGCAAGCGATGTCATTCATTTTTCTATTTGAATGACATTTTTCGTATCATAAGAGCATTTTTCTTAATGAAGGTTTAGTACAAGCGCCTTTAGAGAAGTGCATTGATGTAAAATGAAAAAAACAGCAATCATATATCATGACCATATCATAATTTTAAAATGGAAAAATTTAAAGTTCAAATTATTACATTAAACCAATGCTATGAAAATTGCTCGAAGTGTTGTGAAAATCAAGTGAACAGACGGTCCCTGACTTACGATGGTTCGATTTACGATGGTGCGAAAGCGAGACTCGTTCAGTAGAAACCGAATTTTGAATTTTGATTTTCAACATGGCTAGCGATGTGGAAAAGATACTCTTGTGATCTGGGCAGCGGCAGCGAAACGTTAGGCTAGGCTAAATCTATGATGTTCGATAGGTTAGGTGTACTAAATGCATTTCGACTTCCGATGGGTTTATGGGGATGTAACGCCATCGTAAGTCGAGGAGCATCTGTAAGTGAATGACTAAAAATCGTCAGTTGTTCCTTTAATAATAATAAAAAATAAAAAAAATGGACAACAAACTAAGGAAATGATCAGATTGCAAGAAAAACACTAGGAAAGAGATAAAGAAGAATTTACTATGAGTGGAAGGAATAAAACACAACTCATGATATATTACACAATAGAAGGAATGTGTAATATATCATGAATTGTTATCAGTCAGAATCTAGGACAACTATTGAATCAGCTCACGTGGTGTGGGAGATTTTATTCTCATGTGAATCTGAAATAACAAATAACAGAAAGAAAGTTTAACGAATACAGTGCAGAGTCAAAATCTTAGCCAAATAAGTACACTTAAATCCTTACTCAAATAAAAGACACTTAAATATGGTACAGGAAAAGCAACAACAAAGCAGCCATGTTAAAGATGACAATGTGCTTTGGTGAAACATGAATAAGAGCAATAAAAAAAACAACTGAACATTTCACTAACCAAATCTGGTTGACAACGTCCTTGATTATCAATTATGACAATTCACAGTGCTTTTCTGAAATGTGCATTTTATGCTCTTTAGTTAGGCTCCTTTGAGATATTTCATTTTTTTAAATCTTTGATATAAAAAAAGTAAAAATGAAAATTTTTGATACAGAATACTGGTACACCTAAGAAACAACAATTTTTGGGGAAGAAATATAAGATTGAGGCTTGTTTTACATCTTTAATTTTTATTATTCATTATTTTAAGAATTTAACTAAAAAATTATTCATTTTTCAAAAAGCGCGAACATTGAACAGTAGGAAAACTTTTAGATGTTTACTTCATAATTATTTTTGATAAAAATATTCCAAGATGACAGACTAAGATAATGAGGAGAGAAACATTTCATAAATGTCTTCAATAATCAAGGAAGATTAATAAGCGATAAAAATGAAATGTTTTATTTTATACATAAAAAAATAAGATTAGATTTAGATAGAGAAATTGCATAATTTAACTGTGTATTTGTATTGCTTTAATCTATTTTTATTGTTATCTGTATTTAATCCTTTCATTATCATTTAGACTGTCGTAATCAAGTACGGTACTAATTGAAAGGTATTTTTCTGATATAGGAAGATAATTAGTAAGAAATATTAGTTGCTGTATCTTTATTAATGATTATCTGATTGTATGTTTAGTAATATTATCTTTATTATATGATTAGTTATTCAAAAAAAGTAGTTATTACATCTTTTAATAAAAACTTCAATACAGTTAAAAAAACATGTTTTTCTGGTGTATTAATAACGATTTTTAAATAATCTTTCAGTGCTTCTGTTTTCTGCGTTTGATGTTAATAATAAGGATTTGTCAAAGAAATCGGTAAATTTTATCTACGAGTTCATTTCCATTCTTTAAGCAATTTACTCTATCTTGACTGATTTCTAAAAAATTATTGACAAATATGCTGTGTTATTGTTCACTATTTAATGTGTGTGAATTTAATGAAGAGATAAAAAGAGGCCAGACACAAAAAAAAAACACATTAAAATTTTACGAAACGACCAGGTTTCGAACCTGACATGCCGGACATTTACAAGTGTTTGTGTTACTCTGTGTTATTCTTTAAAAAAAATTTTATTCAGAATTAATGCAGTTTATTGTAAATGAAATTTCCTCACTACCAAAATATTCAGGTAGAATCCACTAATTATAATACTGAAAACTTAGTGCAATAAAATCTGCTTTCATTTAACCTATCAACGTAGAAAGTTGTAAAACAATATTTCAAGTTTCTTTTGGACGCGAAAACTACTCAGCAGAACGACCGCCTGAAATCAGGCTTCTTTGCAATGAGCTGTTGCTCAACAGGGAAGCTAAATAATTTTAACTGGATCGAATGTCCTCTATGTAGTAAATTAAAATTGCATTGATCTTTTTTTTAAAATACTTTTAATTCATGCAAATGTATATCTTTTTTAAATTTATAATAATTTACACTGATATCTAATAATTTTAAAATTTATAACGAATTTTAACAAATCAATTATTACTACAATTTGGCAAGTTTTATTCATTTTCTGTTATATACTAAGACTTTAAATAAGACATAAATCTAAAAAATTAATTTGATGTTTTATTAAAAGTTCTAATTTGTCATTTCTATATTAAAAGAAAAGGATTTGGAATGCGCATATCTATATCAGTTCTTCAGGAGAGATGACTGCTTTGTATTCTGAATATTACTTTTTAAATGATCCACAGAAATCTTTTCGAAATAAGAAGCGTTTTAAACTAAAGCTAATGACTAGTGACATCTCTGTCTCCTTTAGGCTCAGTGAATGCGAGATATCTTAGCACAAACTTGATATATAAAGAATAATCTTGGACTTCCTGAAATTCAAGTATATTCAAATGATTTCCTTAATTTTCAATAAGATTTCGATCATTATTTCTTCTGTATAGCGCAGTGGTTCTCAACTTTCAGATAAGTGTAAGGTTAAATTTTTAATTAAAAAAAGCAATCCAAAAAAAAAAAACTGTATATATTAAAATGCAGTTTCTCTGTAATTCTGTCCACCCTTCCTTTTTTTATAATTTTGCTTTTAATGCAACGTTTGGCAAAGAATTTAGTAAATGAATTTTTATTCCGATCTGTAACGTGAGGCGAATACGCAACAATTGTCCAAACAATGATACAAAGATCTACTTTTTTTATATTTTTTTTTTTCTCTAAACGCCAATTAAAATGTTTGTTTTCGCTTATCCCCACAATCTCTCAGGCGAGATGCGTTTATATGTTAAGAATTTCAGGTCTAGTTAAAAAAATATTTCATTTGAATTGAAAGCCAGTGATGTTTGAATATGGCTTTCCAAACAGAATTGTGTTTTCTTGCATTTTGAAAAGTTTCAAGACAAGTTAAACACTACGAATATTTATTAAGAGTGTTTATATATTCAGAGTCTGTATTCTAATTATTACTTTGTAGTTTTAATTGTTATCTTAACGACTGGTAACTACGTAAATTTCAAGCTAGTTAAGAAAATATAAACGACATAGAAATTAAATTCTTCATAATTTTAATCTAGTAATGACTGAATACAGTGAAGTTACATTAATTACAGATATTTTAGAGAGATTCAGATCTTCATTTACCCTTTTATTCTATTTTTTTAGGAGACAGCCATTAATGGAGATCATATTTGGGTCTCCACCAGTGCCTCAGGGGATTTTTGCTACGTCGGCGATAATGACTGCTCAGTAAGTACAAGAATTACTGTTATTATTATTACTCTCTTGATGGCAATTCTCACTTACATACTTGGCTAACTTGTTAAGAAATGACTTCGTAAATTACGGAAAGTAAATGCGAAGGTTTCGCAGATCCTAAAAAAGAATCATTATTACTTCATCTATTTATCTATCAATTTTAATTTTAAATTTGTTGCAAATTTTCTTAAATGGTTTTACAATCGTTAACACAAGAAAAAACATATTTCAAAATGCATATTGAATAATTTAACTCTATATGATCTTTTGTTTATATAAAATAAAAAAAAAGAAAATGTACTTTTTTATTTTTTTTTTTTTTACATTTTTCTTAAAATTTCTTATTACAACAATTAAAACCTATTTATTATTATAATAAAAAAATTACCTACAGTATGTTATTATATTTTTTTTACTGGTTAAAATTCGTTTTAGTTTAAACTCTTTTCCTCCACTTGTTTAGCTTTAAATTCCGATCTGAAGTCACTGGCTTTAAGTTCTGGCCTTGGATTCGCCACAGGAACTTAAGTCAGCCGTCTTTGTTTTATCAGATTAAAAAGTTCCACAATGTGTATTTTCATCATACAACATAAATTGCCTTTTAAATTTTTATACTTTTTATCATCGGCTTATAAAAATCTGCTTATCTTTTTTATAGCTTCGTTTTGCTTTTTTTTTTCTTTACGAGAGCTTTAGTTTTTACTGATTTTGCAATAGATCAAGCCTTTAAAGCCTTTGAAATTTTAACAAGTAAAAAAAGACCCTAAGAACTTCGAAACTACTTCTTGTTTCTGAAAACGTGTTCATAAACTGTTGTAATTTAGCCTATGCTCCGATGCATGATTCATTTCAAAACTTAAGTAGCAGTGTTGATTTTTCTATTCTTTTTCGCAGGATTTGTTTTTGTGTGAGAATACATCTATCTTACAGTGTCCGAATAACAAAGCAAAGGAAAAAGAATTCAGTAGAGTCCCGATTATTTGACGTTCGATTACTTTTATCCCTTTTTATCCTTCTGCAAGCTATTTTTAGGAATAGTTCTTTACTTTAAATAACAGTTGAATTATTATTATTTTATAATTATTCTCTCCTAAAGCATAATTATTAATAAAGATACATAGATTGGATAATGTCGTGCGCTTCCAATATTTTCGTTATTAGTGCACCAGACGATCTTAGGGCCCTACATTGCATGAATTGTTTATGAAAATAAGTTTCATGTAATGCAAAACAATTTTTTAAGTGCAAATACAGTATTGTTTTAAACGTATTCTTACTATCACATTTACGGAATTGAAATTGGACATCTTGTAATGTAAGTAATAACTTTGCTCTCAAATTTTTTGTCAAATCCAAAGTAAAAGCTACATAGGAATGAATTGTTCCGCTGATGATCTCCGCATCTAAAATTGTTGTCCTTGTCATTATCCAAATTGAGAAATATTCATAATATAATTTTAATTTAAAAATTTAAAATTTAAATTTACAAGCTCCTTATTCTTGAGCTTGTAAAGGAAGTTTCAGTAATCTCACAGGATTTGCTCTAAGCAGCGACGTAACACATAAGCAACAATTTCCATATTTTCATAGATATAACATTGTATAAATTATTAGGAACTATTATATCTTTAAAGAGGGAATGAACTTGAGTGCATTTAAGTTTTTCTCCGTCCAAACTCTGAGTTGGTTTTCCAAAACCGAGTTAGAAATTACAAACCCTTGAAGAAATCTGTATATCTTTGCTAAGTCTAGTTTTTGGATCAGAGTTAAACACACTATTATATTTGCCAAAAAAAAAAAAAAAAAAAAACTCTTTTCTATTTATTTTTTTATGCTGTACAGATGGTTGTGGTTCATATCGATAGTAAGGTGTAGTAAATGTTTTTCGAAAATCTTATCTGGGAAATTAATAATATATATATATATATTCTGCATCCAAAATTTGTTTAAGTTACCTATGGTAACATAGTAGTATTTTGAAAATTAAGAGTTTGTGGGATTTAACCCACATAATGAAGGTGAAGAACGTCTGACTTGATGTCGCTTCCCACAGTGGGATACTTCCCTTTTATTATGTTGGTTAAATCCCAGATACTCTTCAGTAAATGCGCCCACAGTAACATCAGTAATGCTAGTAGCATTTTATTTCATGTATTACTTTGGTTGTTTTTTTGTTTTCTAAGGTTCACTTTTTTTGCATTCGTTTAAGATAATACATTCATTACCAACAACTTCTCATCTAAAGAACTCTTTTAAAGACTTTGAAGCACTTCGAAAGCGAGTCCATTTGCAACGAAGACATTGTTATGTCTTCATGGTTCTTCAAGGTTGTCTGTGACCAAGAGCTTCTCAGCAGAGTCATTCGAGAGATCTTCCATTAGCCAAGAAACGCCCATTGGCCTTACAGAACAGCCCTGAGGCAGAACAGAAAATCAATCCTTGTCTGACCTGGAACCTAGAACAGACTGACGAGATTTCTCCTGTCCATGATTCAGCAACAAGTTCTAGATATAGTTTATAAAGAACTTCAGAACTGTTAGACCTTCTGTATTATCAGTAGATGGGTATGTTCTTATCAACAATGAATAAAAACCTATTTTAATAGCCCATTCAAAAGAATAAAAGTCACGGCTTGGAAAAGCTACAGAGTTATAGTAAATAAAAGTTCAGTCTCTAATGTTGCATCGCAGACTTCAGACAGCTTTAGAATAGAAATTTAATATCGAGTTATGCAGGTTTGACGCGAGGAAGCCAACTTCAAAAATTATTATTCCTAGATAGTGAAACTACAGTCTAACAGATGGATGTTGACTATCTCGTTTGTGTGAGAATTACGGAAAACACGAGATCTGGACATTAGCCTCTTCAGTAGGTCTCAAGGAATTTAGTATTTTGAATGTCTGTCACTAGGAAAATGCTACCCAATGAATTTATTGTTTGTTTATTGACTGTTTTCAATTTATGAAAACTATATTAAAATGTATTATAAGTCTCATGCATTTCCCCGTATTATAATTCCTTTAAATATTTCAATTTACTTCACCATTTTGTGAGAAGACATGGATAGAGGCTATTCTCGCGTAAATTACGTGAAATCACGAAAATACGAGATCGTCAAGATCCGTCTGTTGGACTATACTTTAGTATTTAAAAGGAAGATCGCTGTTAAATTTGATGTATGTGCGATCTAAAGATAAGAAATGCCTCCAAAATGTGTTGCTATGCAATTGTAATCATCTCAAGATATCAAAAAAAAAAAAAAAAGCAGCTGTCAAGTTGTTTAAATTCGAGCCCTCAGTTGATTCTTGAAGGCTTATCGTAACTCATGTATACTTCTTTTTTTTCACTTCCTTTTTTTCATCTTATCCTGTAGGTATTGGATAGATACACGCCAACTTTCTCTTTTTTTCTTTGAAGAGCCTTTCGTTCTCATGGAATGCCCCTTTAGCCACATGTAGCAATCAGTACATAACACTCTGCTGGAATTGTAATCTTTTTGTAAAGATTTCGACACTAATTTAAAATTAATAAACTAGTGAAAACCCTATAAAGGAGAGAGGTGTGTTTTGCAACTCACGAGCGCTGATTGCAATCTAGTTTTCGTCTAGAGGATTGCAATTGAAGGGAAATCCATTGAACCTAATTGTCCTCATCAGCGGAATTTCGCCTCAGATGAGCTGAATGCATTTGGCGTCCGTATAAACAAGACATAAACACGTGAATGCCTTCATTATCAAGTTCTACGACCTCCTCAGCGCAGCTTCCTCCAAAATAGCATCAGCTACTGCGGGCGGAAAGAGAAGCAACGGCGTCCGAGATCAATCTCTTTTTTGGGAGTAGGGGAATGGAAATCGGCATTAAAACAGTGGAGGCGCACCAGGAACGAATTGTTGCAATTGGCTGCTCTGTTTGGTTCTCAGCGGCCCCTGGGGACAGATAGAGAAGTTAAGCGTATAATGGAAGGAGGAAAACGCGCGTTCCAAACTGGCTCCGTCCTCCCCAGAGAGACTCCTTCAACTAGGTACATCCATTTATCCAGGGTAGGAGGAATTGATACCGCATTCGTCTCCATCACCATCCGGAAATAAAAAAAAACAACTCCACCCAAAAATCCAACTATTTTTCAGAAGCGATTTAAGAAAACGATTTCCCTCTCTCTCGCTCTCGCAACTGACATTATCTTTCTTTAAAAAAAAAAAGCAAATGATAGATTAAAGACTTCAGCCATAATTTCCAACATAAACGACTATAATACGGGCACAAATCAAAAAGTGTTTTTTTTTTAAATAAAAAAGCTAAAAGATCTATTGCTTCAAGGCAGGGTCTTTGAGAAAGTAATAATGAGGAAAGTAATAACTTCAGCTGTTTCCAAAAAAATCACAGCCATCATTTATTTTTCTCAGCTACGATAATGGTTTTAGAAACTTATTTTTTTAACAAATTTCCGTAGGTCAAAGTCTCTCAATGCAGCAAATACAGTAGAACCTCATTATAACGGACCCTATTATAACGGACGCCGCTTAAAACGGACAGTTTTAAAAAAAATTGGCAGCCTACAATTAAGGTGAGCGAAGTGAAAGATCATTTAAATTTTCAATATGTTGAACAATCAGCAAATGAAAATGTGTTTGCATATTATGAAAACTTACGGCACTTTCGTCAGTTATTAACTGAAGAAATAAGCAGCAAACAAACCCAGCAGAAAATAAATTATTTTTTCAAACCAATGAATGTAAGCAATCAACATGAACCACGACCTTATTGTTCTAAAAATTAATGCAGTGTATACGTACACATCTTTTTCAATTCAACCTACTATGTTGAAGGCTGTTTTATATTTGATATATAATAAAGACTTTTTATAGCTAACTATTGTACTTTCATTGATGTATCCTGCTGCATTACACACCTTTAAGAATTATTGGTTATAAACCGGACTTTCATTAAAACGGACAACCTTCAGCCCCTATTAGTCCGTTGTAATGAGGTTCTACTGTAATACAAAACAAAAGGGCACTTATATACCTGTTTGCAGTACTCTCATTAAACTTATAAAACTTTTCAATTTCTAGACAAATTATTTTATGTGTAACTCCGAATCTATCTACGGTAATAGAGAAACTACGCATCAATAAGAAATAAAGAAAATATCCCTTTTTTATTCAATAGATGTTAAAAAGAGTGGAATTTTATTTTGTGAAGCATTTTCCTACAATTGCTGAGTTTTGAGAGTCATGTGTTAAATAGTAGCTCTTAGAAATTCAAAGCCATTTGTTACAACCTATTGTCAGATCGATACCATACCAAGATTATTCAGTGATACGTATATGGGTAAAAATTAGATAAGTGGCTGAAATGAAACACAGAAAAATATTGGAAAAAATTTAAGAAATATGCATTTATTAATTTTTAATTCTTTTACTGTTAACTTATTATTGATAACAAAATCACTTTTCATACACTTAAGTAGATATTATAGCTTTAATATAGAATTTTTAAAAGTGGTGTGCCAAGAAAATGAACAGTCTAAAAGGAAAATGACGTCCCCTGACAACCGAATGACAAGATACAGGATAATGATAACTCTCATTCTTATTAATTGAAAAATGAAGTTCAATCAACTACTAACATAATTAAACTGTAATGTCTTACTATAAAAGAACAATATGAAGGAAAATCAACATAAAAAGCCTCTGATAAATCATAATCCTTAAAGAAATGGAACAATGAATGTGATTTTAATTTGGAGCAGGAAAATGACAAGTAGTATAGTCCCCGCTACAAAACCTCTGAAATATTATCCAATTACATATTAGCTTACATTTTAGTCTTCATGTTATGTTCTATAATATATAATAATTATTTTAAACCCAGATTTCATGTTCGGAAATAACAATATTTTAAATTATAGTGAACTGAAGGTGCGAACATGGAATTGTCACCCGGCAGGAAAATGACTTTTCATATAGTGCCTTGAAATTTTAATGCCTAATTTTTATTTTTTTTTAATCTTAAAAATATTTGATATGATTAATAAGGAGGTATTATAAATGTTTTAAACATTTAATTTCAAAAATAAACAATTTTTCCGGGTTATAAATGTCAGGAATTAGATTTAGCCACTTATCTAATTTTTACCCATATATCTTAATATATACCGTAAATTTGCATTCAAATTTCAAGGAGATACATTTTGTACTGCGGGGAACAATACATAGACGCACATAGAGATACGGATTAATATAATCCTCTCATAAAATTAATAATGATTATAAAGAAAGGGTAAAAAAAAAAGAAAAGAAAAGTTATTTTAATGATAAAAATCAATCATTTCTGCCAATTAAGTTCAGAACATTAATAAATCACAAAAAAAGTGTCAGTTTATAATTAATAAGTGTCAATAAAATAATTATTGTATGACAAAAAATCGAATTTCAGATTACCTAAACAACAAGAAAAAAGAATTGAAACAGGATAATTCAAAGGTAACAGTGAAATTTTGAAATATTATTGCTTAACTAATCTCCCTTTTCTATTCAGGGCAACGCGGGATTTCATTCTGAGCTCCCTTTCTTTTTCATCACTCATAAATCGTCTCATCATCATCCTCTTGCGTTCGACTTGTGCACAAGAGCAATGGCCCATTTGCCACAAATACTGCACATTACCCAATCTTTTGCTGACTTAGAGTGCAAGTAACCCCAGTAGAGGCATTCACGTCCTCAGTTGAAGGCCACTCTTTAAAGCTTCAACTTTTCTTTTTTTTTTTTCGTTCTACGATGCTTTGTACGAAATTGAGCAATTTGTCTTCGACTTCTTCAGTTACAACAGATTTCGAAATTAAAGTAAAAATTGTAGATAAATGCTTAACAAATTAACAACGAACTATTTCTTTCAAGCATTATTTATATAAATAATGGATTAAATAAAATCCAGCCTTACTCCGTTTTCCATTTTACCCATATTTTTATTTTTATTTTGTTTTTTGTATTCTTGTTATTTGTATTTTTTTAAAAATTCTTTTTTATTCGTGTCGGTTTTTTTTTTAAAGGAACTTTTGCTATATTACAAATTACAAAACTTAACTTCATATGAAATCAAATGGAAAATATGTGTATGAAGCAAAAATAAAAATAGAATAAATACAAAAACGATTTTAAATTTACTTGCAAAACAGTTTTCAATTCTACCTTTCCTTAAAAAGTGCTTCCCTGTAAAGCATCTACGCTTTCCTATGGAATACATCACTAGAATCGATTGAAATAGTTATCCGATAAAAGTCACCTTGAAAATGTTAGAATATTAAAATATTAAAATTTAAGTTTGCCTTCCAAATTGATGAATTTCCTAAAAAAAAAGAAAAGAAAAGTAAATAATATATAGACTATTTGAAAATACTCTGATAATAATTTTTAATAAATTGTTGGATTAACTAAGCTATGATCGTTTTATAATCCTTATTGTTAATTTCTAAAAGTTTAACTTTATTTCATTGTGTTCCTTTAGGGATAGTTGCTTTTGTTTTATATAAATCTTAGCACCAAACTTCTTCTACTAATGTTAGAAACAACATGAAAGTGCATACATCAATGAGAAGAATTATTATTAGGTTTTTTTTTTTTTGTGATTGGGCGGATCATTGCTTGATGAGCGGATACAATCTGGACCCAAAATATTGTTTAATATCAAGGATAAAAAAATCTAATCATGTAAGAGAATTTCAAAAACATCAATACTTATAAAGGAGTGAAAGTTAATAAATATGCCCATGGAAATTTTGAAGAAAATGATGTTAAAATACGATTATAATAGATAGTTTAATTATTTGATGTAAATTGTTTTATTTAGTTTAATTCTTACTTTGTCGTATCTTTTGTTTACTTAAATTTAACTCTTACTTTGTTATGTTGTTTACTGGTCTCAACGGACGAGGACTAAATCATACGTGAAGAAGGCTGGAGAATCTTACAGCCGAAATATAGTATATCAAATACGTTATAAATAGATTATTAGTAGAAGTTTGGTGCTAAGATTTATATAATGTATGTATTATTTGTATGTTTTTGTTTGTTTTGTTTTGTTTATTATTTAAATTTATTGGATCATAAATAGTTATAAATGGAGTAGAGTTCAACGAAAGTGTCTTCGGAAGACACAAGCGCCCAAGAGAAACATCCGAATGTATCATCGGAAAATTAAACCCAGATTTTGACGTTGAATTGTCAGAGTGGCGGCCAAAACCGCAATTGAAATGTCGGACCATGTACATATCATCCAGTTCAGCCTTACATTGCTGAATTATATTAGAGCTTAATATTTATTTTTAAATTTTAAACTATACGTTCTTATAAAAACTTGCAACGTGCTTTTTATAAAATCATCATCATCTTAAAATTATTGAGAAGTCATTTAAATTGAATATTTTAATATTTATATAAATTATACAAAAAAAAAAAACGCTGATGGCTGTTGAAGCTAATGTAAAAATGTACAGAACAAAATGCTCTGTAAAGGAATAAAATGAACTGCCACTTGACAGCAGTTCGTCCTACTAGATTTTGTGAATGGTTAGCGCAATGAAAATATATGGCAAACGTCAGGAAGTCTTTTGCTGCTTTCTTTCCTAACGCCCGTACATGTTAGCAGTGTTGTCATTTTGCAAAATTTGGTTTGCAAATTTTCAGTAAGTAATGGTAAACCATTTCCTCACTGGTTTGTCATTGAATTAAGTTTCAGAAATGTTAAAAAGCATTCAATAGGCTTAACTGATCTCTCTTGAGTTTAAAGCTGGTTGATTGGATGTAACAAAATAAAGCATAAATAATAAAAATTTGCGACTCTTCAAATATGCCGCTAGGCCTTTTCTATAAATCTGGAATTTCTTTAGTTTGGGATTGCTACCAGCCTCTTCTCACTACTGGTACCACTACTTTTCTTTTCTCCCAGAGTCGCTGTACTTAAGTAGAGATATTCAAATCCTGGTATCTCGTGATCTTTTCAATCTCTTTTTCTTTCTACCTGACCCTCACCTGCGATCGCTACATCCATCAGCTTAACCAAAGTTTTCTCAACCACATTTAGTTATGGAGTGTTATGTTCGAGCTTCTTATCAGTTCCACAAGATCTTATCCTCATTCTCAACCACTTTTCAGGTCTGTGATTTCACCAATATTGCGCGGATGCAATCCCATTGTTGTTGTTCTTCTTCTTATTCTTCTTCTTCTTTCGATTTTGGCCGACTATGGACCACGTGAAACAACTTTGTCATGATTTCTTTTCTCTCTTCTTTCTCTCCCTCCAATATCTCTTCATTCTTTCCCTCTATTGCTCCCTCCTCTCCTCTGTCCACTGCACACACCCCTTCTTCCTAGTTTTATCCCGGAAGCCCTCAAAGGCCTTGATCTTCTTTCTAAATGTGTTCCTGTTCATAATCTCCTCTTCCCCAATGTTCATTTCTCTCAGGTCCGCCTTGATACCAGTAAACCATGTCATCTGTGTTTTAACATTCCTATCAAAGTAGTCAAAAATTCTCCTTGTCATCCTGTTCTCATCCATTCTCTTCAGATGTCCATAGAAGTTAGCCCTTCTATTCTTCCTTGTGTCCATCATTCTTTCAGTTCTCTCATAGATCTCTCTGTTACTCCTCAATCTCCATCCATCGTTCACAAATCTTGGTCCCAAAATTTTTCTTATTATTTTCCTCTCCTTCTTCTCTATCTCAGCCATCTGTTTGCTTGTCTTCTTCTTATTATTATTATTTGGTTAATGATAACTTTTCATTCTGTAAATGTCCCTAACTTGGGAATCCTTTTTCTCCCCTTCTCGGTCTCTCCTAACACTTCTTAATGTTGTTAATTTAGGATATAAACATTTGAAAGAACCAGCAAACATTAATTGTTATTTTTCATTTCTTTTTCATTTTCATATCTAGCATCTGAATTATCTCTGTACTTCCTAATAATACTATTGTGTGAAATCTAACGAAATAGTATCATATATGAAACCATTTGCAATTTACTTCCTATGTGGCTAATTATCAAATTATAAACTCATTGAAATTAAACGAATTATCTGATTAATCACTTAATTGAGTCATTGACTTAACAATTATACTAACAATCACCTAAACTAGGATATATTTTAAAATCGATATCTTTTTATATGTAACTGCTAATTCAATTATTCAAATAATCTATTCAGTCTATTCCATTTTATTCAATTCAATTGTTAATTCGTTTATTGGTTTGAAACTCAGTGTTCTTTTTCAAAGACATTTTTTCCATATTAATACATTGGATTTTTTATTAGAAATTAATATTACTGATGATTTTTTTTGCTTATGTCGGACGTCTCAAATGAGTGATAAAATACAAATATAACTTAAATAAACTTGTGGTGATGACCTGACATTCGGACAGAGGGTAAGTTAGTCTCGAAATACATTTCTTCCAGTTGACTTGAAAGTAGTCGGACACGATTCAAAGGAGAGTTTCAAATTTCTTGACCTTGTCCAAGCTGCTTGAGATTTTTTTATTGAGTTTTTAAAAATCCTTAAACAATTTTAAACGGTGCTCAGGCAAATACGTTCCCGACTTAAGTTAAAAACTATTGTTGTTTTATTGTCCTGGTTGTTATTTCGTTATGTTTCTTAGTAAAGAAGAGTCTGTCTTCTACGAGTGAAATTAAATCTTTTTTTTTTTTTTTAATCAGTAGTTGTCCTTAAATTGCCTAAAAATACGCTTGAAATTTTAGATTAATGAGCTGTGTTCGCGAAACATTGTATTTGGTTAATTCCCTACTAGGTAGAGTTCAGCTTTTAATTCCGTGTGTACATTTCTTGTCTATCTCCTTAACCACAGGATAAGATCAATTTCAGAAGATAAATTAAGAAAAGCCATTTTCTACAAAACAGATTATTCCATTACTCCTATTTGATCCGAAGGCTTTGCATATTGGTTCCCCTACAAGAAACGATCAAAAGCAAATCCGCTTCGAGTCACTCTATTTCCCTGTTCTCCAAATCCATTCCAGTGTCTCACCAGGAAGAGAATAAGGGAGGGAAATTGACTCCCTTTCATTCAAATCTCTCTCCTCCTTCGGGGAATAGCAAAGCAGCTACACCGGAGGCCAATTCTCAGATTGAGCGGCCGCAGAAGCATCTGTAGCTATTGATGATAGAAGCTCACGGGCGGCGACTGCTTTCTTTGTCCCATAAGAAGAGCACGTTCTTATTTCTTGTGTGTCATGTGGCAACAGTCGCACGTAGCTGAGCGTGAAACAGACAGGCACTGGGAACCGTGAGAAAGCTGCCACATGCCAGAAACCAATGATGGGATTCCAAAACATTTTATTGTTTAATATTTATATCAAACAGTAATTACCGCTTTCGTATAGTTTTTCGGAAATTTGGGTTACACACCGAATATCTATTAGAAGCATCAGTTCCTCTTTCTTATTTCTGTGAATCTTCTCTGATGCGTATGATAAGAAAGCTGTTTTAAGCTTTAAATCACACTAGATAAGTTTCTCGTTGTGAGTTCTAGCTGTTGGTAGAATCTCTGTTTGTCACCCTGTGCTGAGACACTCGCTTCTTGGTAGCAGTGAGGGTCAGTCTCTGACGCTGCAAGCGGTTCCGTTGGTTTTGGGTTGTAATGTTCTTTGCTGTCACATTATTTTCTTTTCGTTTCATAAAAATGAGTGTTTTTAAATGTCACGAGTCAATTTTTAGATAGCTTTTTTTTATTCCCTTAATTGTAGACTGACTCATTCATGATACATTGTTTTTCCTTACATATTTATTTCTAATAACTATATTTGACAGATAAAGATTGAAAAAAAAATTACCATAAATTATTTAATTAAATACTACATTATTTCCAAATTAGACCGAATGAAGTTATCAAGATATATAGTGTAATTTCAATTACGAAAACAATTGTAGCCAGGTGCGCTGCAACGAATTTCCTCTCCTTTTTAGCTCACAGTAGGAGAAGCTCATATCCCCGCTCTGTCTGTTCATCCGTCGCGAGAAATTCGTATCTCAGGAACGACATTTGCTAGAGACATGATCTATTCCTCGTTAAAAAGGTATTGTCAAGACTAGCTCATAAGCGTTGAGAACTCGTTTCTAGCTTGTACGATTCTCAAGTTATAGATCTCTACAATTTGATCTTAATCTATAAATTTTTATTAAAATATGGTATATTAATAAAAATGTATTTCTTCATTTTTTCTTAGATTGATTTCAACCAGAATTATTATGTGAATCAGTTAAATGAAGCCAATTTTCCTTTTCTCTTCTTGAAATCAATCTGATTGGTCTATTTTTTTTGTATAATGGGATCTCCCAAATCTATGGAGAGCTTCTATTTTTTTCTGTGGAGTTTTAAAGTTGTAAAGTTTCCCAGATTTTAACATTTAGCCATAGTAGCAGAGCGATTACTACTAGGATTGCTGCTTCTATCTTGTTTATACTTAACTAACTGCGTAATTTCAGTCACACACAATGATACTCATAGCGGGTGTATCACGTGACCAGCTAACAGCGACCAACTCTCTCCAAAGTTGAACCCGCTTAACTTTTCTCTCAGTGACCCATATAGCAAGCAGGCGAGTAGCAATTTCTTTGTCATACTGAGCGATTTAATCAGCGAGTTCTCGCTGCTATAAACTCGCCAAATATGACTTAGTCTTTAGGGATGTGTGGAAGGGTTTGTTTTTTGTTGTTTTTTTTTGCAAGAAGAGGAGAGGTGTAACTTGAGAGGACTAACACAACAGAGTTTGAACTTGAATAGGTAATATTAAAACTGAAAATTCAGCCCAGAAGGTAAAGCCGACAGCAGTGATAGTTTCGATTCTGTTTTTTTTAACCTATCGGAAAATTGGCTTTTAATTATCGGATAATCGGTTAATTATAACTATGGAGAGGGACAGAGGGCATAATTGGAGAAGTCGCTCCGGCCATTCTGCAATTACTTTAATAACGCAATGATATTATGGTTGAAAAAATGCAAAAAAAAAAATACTAATAATTTTTTGATATTGTTCCTCTATAATTATATTACATTCTTTGAGAAAATGTTATTACTAAGAAAACTACATACTGTAAGATTACTTTTTTAAATTTTTATTCAGGTGTTTTTAAAATAATCATTTATATTTGGTTTGGGATTTAATAATCGCAAAAACCTTCTTGCTTACTTAAGTAAATATTTATTGCCATGTTTATTAACTTCAAAATATTTGCTAATTTCCTCAAAAACTTTTGAGTCGCATTCAAACACCAAAATTGAGTTCAGATGTACTTTTATAAAACAAAGTTATCAAGTTGTATTTTTCTTTAGAAGCGATTTAAATTAAAAAGTCTGAATAAAAATTGTGATCAATCTAAGAGAAACAGCTGAAAAATTCTATAAACAAAGCTTAAGCAAGCCCTTTTAGAGTGAAGAGTCCACTGGTAGTTATCCAATACCAGCATTATTCCCTTAACTTAAGCGCTTGGAAGCAAATTATTATTTGAATATAATGAGAATAATACATTCAAAACTGCCTATGTGATTTTTAAGAAATACTAAAGACACTACCTTTTTATTAATGTTCGTTTCTACAGCACTAAAACAAGCCATAACACTTACGGAATTTAAGGTTTTGGCCTGTTTTAGTGCTGTATAAACGAACAATTGTGTCAATAAGATCGGCAGATTCTAGTAAAAATCTTTAAATATTTTATGCATTTTTAATGCATGTTTCTCTCGAAAAATTAAAGTTTTAATCCATAATTTTAAAGTTATGAAATGCATCATGCCCGTATCTTCAAGTGAGATAGGCAGTATAGGAGGCAAGGGATCCTACGATCTCAGACTAACGGGACTGAGCGGACAGCGCAAGGCTAGTCCGACGCTCGACTGCCTAAAAGAATAATGAGTCAATTGATAGAATAGTGAGCCAATCCAAGGTCCCAATTCCTAAGAGGAGAAAATATCACAGAAAAATCCTCCACAGACATTCACGGAGATACGTTCACATTATAATCGTAGTAAGAATTAGGAAATCATAAACAAAACTGTATAAGTCAAAATTTATGTTCAGTCTCACTTGAAAATCATGCGGTTACGTTTTCTAATATTTCATTTTTTAAAAGAGAGAATCAGCCAAAAAGTTGTTTTAATAGTTTAATGTATCGTGTATCTTTTTGAGAAAACTACACAGTTTGATAATATTCTTTGCGATATTAACTGGATAGATCAAATATTAATTGTAACATATTGACGCTTTACTAGTTAGATACACAACTTTTATTAGCCTACGCCATTTAATATCGAAACCTGATGAATATTGCCTATGGATTGTAATTGTTCGTCTTTTTTACTTTTTTTTTTTTTTTTTTACCATCAAAACAGCGAAGGATGTTTTCTTTTGAGTTGAAACAATATTTATATTGTAATTGAGAGTTTGTTTTTTTGTGGCTTTCTTATTAGAAAATAATATTTGAATTGTAGTTAAGAGAGTGGGCCGCAAATTCGATTGTTGACTATAGGTTTTATTAGAGGCTTAAACCTTGCTTTTTCACCTATAGAAAGTTAAATATGACGAACCGTATTATTGCGAGTAATCTCTGCTCTCGAGTGGACGTGGCAATTCCCTGCATGGAAAAGAAAAAAGATAAACATCAATAATTCGAACTTATTGATAGTTAGTGTCATGTGTGTTTACTTGCATTCGACGAGTATTGCTTATCTATTCGCAGATAATCCTGCAATTTGAAAATTACATCCATCAATTTAACTTAAAAATATTTTGTTTAGGCAGACATACTAAATTAGAATAAAAGCGTTTAAACAATTTAAAAAAAAATACATTAAAAAATAAAATTACATCAGAAATTGAATGAACAGGTAGAGATCGTTCAGAGTGATTAATATAATATAATATAATATAATATAATATAATATAATATAATATA
>JAFIDM010000004.1:59357697-59424522 GCA_023159025.1 Thereuonema tuberculata
ATATAATATAATATAATATAATATAATATAATATAATATAATATAATGATATCAATAGTGCAAGTGTATCTTCGATACGAATTTGCGGAAAAGAATTCAGTCGTAGTTCATTTCCAATCTCTGTAAAACGCTCACTAGAGGCCGAACAGGAATGCCTAAGTAATACAGAAAATAAAACGAAAAAATAGTAATCACTTAAGTAATGGAAATACCGTAAGAAAAATATTTTTTGTCTTTTAATGTCCTGTAAGTGGGCATTTACTTATTTTTCTGTGTGGCGAAATGTTTATTTGAAGGTGAAGGATTGCCTAGAGCTTGTTAATATTTACATAAGCAATGTGAAAATATTCAGAAGTAGGATATGTAAATATCATAGACTAAATGAATGCTTATACAGACTAAATGAAAATACATCCGATTTTCATAAAGGCCTAAGAGTTCTGTGAAAATATGCAAAATTTATACACTCATCTGAAAGTGCACTAAATATTTATGAAAGTACATCAATTTCCCTTCATACTGAGACTAACTGACTGTATCACTGATACTTCATTCGTTTCCCATTGTACTTCAGGACTGGAAATTTCTAATTGCTTTTCACAAGACCTAAGAAATCAGCTAATAAAACGCCAAGTCTTTCTCGGATAGCGAATTAACATTGAGATTTACAACTCTAGATTAGCGTGAGACAGATTAAGATTATCGGCCTTAACTGGAGAAATTTCAAAAACCCTCAGAATTTTTTGATTGAAAATGTCACATGGGGAATGTTTTACTGCTTGAATAATAACTTATCTTTATAAAAGTTTAGAAATTGTCCAGTTAAACAATTGCTTAAAACTGGCTAGTATAGAAGAAGAAAAATGAAAAAATCTTTTATCATTTGAGTGGAATAGAAGAATTCAACCTACAGCCCAAAATCTATTTGTAGAAATCCCACAAGTTGAAGAATTATTTTTCTTGAAAATAATAAATAAAGTAAAAAAAACAAACAAACAACAAAACTGTCCATCAAGTGACATCCTGGAACAGCTGTTTCACGCTCTTTGGCGATCATCAGCCAGGAGCAGTCACCAATAAACAACGAGGTCTCAGTACTAAAGCTACTAGGAATAGTCGTCGGAATTGCAGTGGTGCCTCAAAAGCAAAAATAAACAATTTTTGTTTATTAGTAATTCAACGCACAGATTGAATTTTTTTTTGCTTTAAAAAAAGTCGTTGAAGCTGGTGAACTGCTGATACATGAGTTTTCTCACTAATATTTCATTAGTGATTTTTTTTTATTGCTTATTTTTGCTTTTGAGGCACGACTGCGATTCCGACAAACAAAAAAAAAAAAAAAACCAGTTTAAAAAATAAAAAAAAAAATTGAATGAAATGTAGCACAAAAATTAAGTATTGATTTCAAAATCGAAAAAGTGAAGATCGTGGCCTTAAAATCCCACAAGTAGAAAATGAAGTATGAAGATAACGATGATTCCAAAATCAAATTTAAAGTGGCTGAGATTTTGAAAACGATTTGTAGATTAAAACACGCCCAGATATTGATTTTATTTTGTTTAGTTTAATTTTGTGGATTAATTATTTGATGAATTTTGGGATGCTTTTGCAAATAAATACATTGCCATATATTTTCATAAATTACTTGAATAAGAAGAATAAGGGAATTACTTTTAAGAAAAACACATTAATTTTAGAATGTATTGTCTGTTCTAATAAAAATAATTGAAAGTGAATTAATCTATTTTAATCTTACTTTTCAGAAACAGGGTCCAAGAATGAAATGTGCTGCGTGCAAAATCATAGCTCACACAGGGTGCATTAATCATCTCATTGACAAAGTAAGTATTTACTTAACTGTGCTTTTAACCTTTCTTGTTTGATTTCGTTTATGGAATATGAAGATTTCATTTCAATGGAAAGCGACTAAAAGGAAAAACGTAAATCTATCTCTCTCTCTATTGAATTTCCCCCTTCTTTCCTCTGGATTGAATCGTTGTAAGAATGAATTTAATTTTAACGAAATTGAGTGAAAAGATATGAACAAGATATCCATTCATAATGATCAATTTTACATACGAATATCTTGCAAGTCTCTGTTTGGGATTTAATGCTACTTGCTGAGGAACTTGCTTGGAAATACTCAAGTATCACTTGCGTCTGCCTAAATACTCAATTGAAAATTCCACTTACTAAAGAGTATCTTGGCGTAAAAGTTCTATTGTATTGGATTGGTCAAAAAAAGTTCGTTCGGTTTTTTTAGGTAAGTTGGCTCTAGTAGCGCTTAGGTGTCTTTAACGTCATTCGACACAATTTTGTTAAATTGTATTGTGACAGTTGTCATATCAGCGTATATTTAAAACAAAAACTGATGAAAATTGGTGAATTTTGTGTTGCCAATTTAATATTGAAGATGGAAGACTTAAGCACCCAAGACCGCATTTTTCTTTGATGACAGGCAAAAACTGTTACTGCTTGGCTGGGAAGTTGTGATTAATCCTCCCTATTCACCAGACATTGCACCTTCGGATTTCCATTTATTTCGGTCTTTACAAAATTCCCTTAATGGAAAAAATTCAATTCCCTGGAAGACTCCATAGGCAGTTGGAACACTTTTTTGCTCAAAAAGATAAAAAGGTTTGGGAAGATGGGATTATGAAGTTGTGTGAAAGATAGCAGAAGGTAGTCGAACAAACAGTTGAAGACGTTGTTCAATAAAGTTATTGGTAACAATGATAAAATGTGACTTTTATTTTTACTTAAAAACCGAACGAACTGTTTGGCCAACCCAATATTTGTAAACCCAAATCCAAAATTAAGCATCTACGTCTTTATGAACATTAACAATACATTTCAGTTGGGTTTAGCAAGCATAGAGATCTATTTGACAAGTTACTTGCGTTTTCTCTTTAAAAGCAGTATTTTTTTTAATTTTTTGCAATTGTATAGTAGTTTAGTCTTCGTGGAACAGATATTCACGAACTCCCAAATATAATGTTTATGTATTTGAAATGCTCTTCAGTGATGTTGTTTTTTCCTTATGAAATAATGTTTAGTTAACAAAAGTTAGTTCAGTTAGTTAAAATTAAAGTACCTATCTCATTTACTGTAGTTTAATATTAATTAATTTAGTTAATAGTTAATGCTTTTCTTTGTTTTTTGTTTTTTTCAAAATTATGTTTGTTCTATAAATTTAAACAAAATTAAGTACAAAATCAAACTACCTAACTCTCAAATCCGAAATCGTAATTTCGAATTGAATTTTAAATTGGTAATTTTGAATTGCAAATAGAATCATTATACATGCATATATTCCGTAATTATTGACATTTGAAATCAATTTCCATCATTAAAAGTGATGGTTCCTTAGTTATGCTTCTCTTGTTATGACTATTTTTAAAGGTAAATAGATAAAACTGGCAAAAGTTTAGAGTTTGTGGAACTTCTTTACCTGGTCAAACCGTTGAACCTTTGCTGAGCGTTATCATCGTTTGCATATAATAAAGAAATACAAATAGTAGAAAATACAGGATTCTGAAATATAATCTTGTTTGTTTCTGTTATTTCATTGTACTTTGACCTTGGAAAGCTTATTTTGCATTTCAGAAATTTGAATAGTTAAGAATCAATATAAAATTTTAAGGCAGCTGTCTTGGGCAACTTATAATAATAAAGCCTAACGAAATAGTGATTGTATTATAAATAAAGAACTCATTCAAATTCTACTTGCGCAAATACCTTATTACTATCATTCTCTTAACATCTTTTTGGTGAAATTTTTAATTTAACTATTTGATTTGTAAGTTGGGCTCACAGGTGCATGTCCCTCCGCCTTCAGCTGCAGTAGTCGTATTCAATCCTCGGCAGACATTGGCGATTTTCCCCTGGTTATTTCTTCTCTAATACGGATCTCAGTGTCAACCCAACTCTCAGTCGATTGAATATGAGGTCTCTGAACTGCGAATTAAAGGCGGGTGAACGTCGGACAGGCCCTCGGACTTCATCTCGTTCGGCTAAGGATCAGAGGAGTCTTCAATCCTGCCTACTTTCTAATAATAATAAAGATGTAATCTTTAATCTTACAAATCTACTTGATTTAAAAGGATTAACGAATTGAAAACATCTAAATGGAACATGAGCAGATGCTGTTTTGCTTCAACTTCAGCATCAGTGATGAAAAATAGATGAAACATTCGCAGGTGTCACACATAGAGATGTGTTAATGCCGAGCCAGTGACAGGCTATCGTATGATGACAGATGTCTAACAGATGAGGGATTTATATAGTATCTGGTCGCTCCGCCAACTCAAGACTTGTCATTTTAAGCCATCTCCTATTGGCAATATCATTGGTCTTGTTTATTGGATCATTAGTGGTGTCCACTTCGATGGGTAGATAAAACAGTTTGGTCTCTGCTAATGATTAATATAATTCCAGCTGTCATTTGCTATTTCACTTGCCGCTGACTCCAATTTTCATCCCCATGGACGCTGCAAAGTTAATTCGATAGGATTTTCTTTTCTCTTTTTTATATTTACCTTTCATAACTGCCTATTAAACGTCACCTAAAGTCCAACTAATAAAGAACTAGGCAATGAAACCACAAGAAATTATTTCTCCTGAAACCAAGGGAAGACCTTTTTCCTGTATTTCTTTGATAATGCCTATACAGTTGCAAATAAACCATAACTGTAGTTAAATATATAGCTTTGATTTCCATTCCACTTCTCTAACGTTGAATTTGGAAAATTAACCAAAGGAAATGGTTTCACTTATTGTTGCGATGCGTTTATCCTAAATTCTAATTCAAATTTAATGCATCTGATCGGTAAAATTAACATTCAACAAAAATAACAGAACTTAATATCAGATTTTTAATAAATATTTCTAGAATAACCTATTTCTACATTTCCTTCTTTAAAGTTGAACACACAATCTCCTACAATCAAAGTCATATTTTTGCCATTAACATTATGGCGATCACATTTTTTTTTCTTTTATTATTGTGTGTGTGTGTTTTTTTTTTCTTCTTTTAATTCAGGGAGATATCACAATTTTTTCTTATTCATCTCTGTCCTTAGACTTAATTGTTTACTGAGGATTACTTTTGGCTGATAATCACCAAAACGAATGTCACCCAATAAAAACTTGATTTCATTCTTGATATTTATCGAGATCATTGTACTGTATTTCCGACAGGTTAAAAGAAATTTTTGTGACCCAGCGTTAAAAGCAGACGCATGAATTTACTGTTATTATTGTATATTTATGTTTTTTTCATTGAAGCGAATGGCATATTTGTTTTAATTTAAGTTTAAAATACTTCATCTATGTATGGATATTGGTTTCGGAGATTGGTTTTTTGGTTTCTTTGAAAAAAGAAAAAATCTTGTTTTTTGATTAAGATAACCAAACATAAAGTTTTTTTTAAAACTTTTTATCCACAAATTTATCTTATTACTAAGAAACAATAAAGATAAAAACGCATAACAATTAAAAGATCCATTGAGCTATTTTTGTATCGGGATTCAAAAACAGACTGTTTCAAGGTTCCTACCGATCATCAGTTTGATTCGCCCAGTACTCAAAAGCTCAGTGGGATCAAACGACAGCATAAACAAAATAATGGCCCTTCAATTAAAAAACATCAAAATATAAATTAAAAATAAAAAGGGCAGTAAATCAATCCCCGCTAGCTGACTGCTTAGCTTATAAAGGATTAATTTATAAAATAAACATATACATAATTGTAAAATTTAACGTGCATAAGAATATTAGTAAGAAACAATAAAAACGCATAACAATTAAAAGATCCACTGAGCTTTTTCTGGAATTCTCGTACCGGGAATTAAAAACAGACTTGCATCCCGGTACGAAAATTCCAAAAATAGCTCAGTGGATCTTTAATTGTTATGTGTTTTTATCTTTATTATTTATTACTAATATTCTTACGCACGTTAAATTTTGCAATTTATCTTACTGCTCATTAGTATTTATTGTCTTTGTTTTTTTATATATTAAAAAAAAATAACAATATAATTTCTTTTTTCTTGTATTTTGTAATAGGTTAAATTCACATGCAAACCAACATTCCGTGATGTAGGCATCAGGCAATATAGAGAGGTAGGTTTTCATTTTTTAAATATTGACTCTTTAAAATGTTAGCATCAATGTGTTAGCACTAATAAAATCTTCTAGAACATAATTTTCATTAAAATATATTATCAGTAATAGTTATTACTCCGCAATGTACCCTAGAATCATTTAAACCCCTAGCAGAATTACAAAACCTCAAATGTAGCCGCCTTAATTTCTCTGACCCTTGATAAACTCTTTAGATCGCTTCTGCTATATTAATCTGACGATAGCCATTGAACATCTCGAGAAATCCTTCTCATTTGCACAGGATTGTCTTCCAAAGTCGTTAAGATTTCACTCAGTTTTGTCAAAGTACGAGTTTATAACAATAACAGAAGTAATTGATGATTATCAGATATGCAGAAGCTGCCATTTCTTAAATGTATGTTTTCCATTTTGAGACTTGCTGTTAAAGGAAGCTTAATGGATTCGAACTTCCTACAATTGTCCTATATCTGAGCTGCTTGGTAGTCTTCTGATCCATCTGCTACTGCGTCTTCTCTAATGCAACTATTTAATACATTGCAAGTCAACTAGCCTCTATCAAACGAAATTAGCAACTTCAATTTCCGGAGTCGCTGACAGTTCATTCTACTAGAAAATGTTTGCTAATGGCCCTTTGAATATTTAGTGCATTCACTGTTTTCTCGCACTTCTGTTCCTCTGGACTTTCCCATTTCTCCATTAGCATAACTTGCTCTTTTGTTGATTTGGTGCTCTAAGTTCTGTCATCTTTCTTATTTGCTGGTTAATGTACAAAGAAACTTGAAGGAAATAAAAGATTTGTTCAAAACATGAGTTAGAATACTTTCACTTTTTCGATCTGTGCCCAACTTCTGTGTTTAGTTCTAGCATTTACGGTTCAAGAGGTTATTACAATTAATTTAAAAATCTACATTGCTCCATTAGTTTTTACTTAGTCTGTATCTTCCGTGGTCTTCCAATCCTTTAAAGCAGTGGTTCCCAACCTTTTTCAGCTGGCGACCCACCTTTCCTTATCGGAATACCTCCACATATATAGGAATAGAACAATATAGAATAAAACCATATTTGTATCGTATCCCTTCCTTATATATGATCGATTTTCGATTTTTCTGATCTTTTCTGATGGTTTATTCGATGGTTTCTGATAGTTTTAGGATCAAGTCGCGACCCACCTGTAACCCTTCCGCGACCCACTAGTGGGTCGCGACCCACCGGTTGGGAAACACTGCTTTAAAGACATCCTATTTCACTGAAGTGCCCTCGGTGTCATTTAGGCATGGACCCAACAAATTTCACCTGTCACTTTGTTGATTTGGTACGACCCACTGCTTTCATCATTTGCTCATGAGTTATTACAAAGCTCATTTGCTGCTTTTACCATCCATCAGTAATATACTATAGCTTAATATTGAAGTAACTCTAAATCTCTAATGACTGCAACCGGTCTGTAGGGATGTTATTAAATTGCATGAAGATACTGTGATTTGCACATCTTAAATAATGTATTTTTTTACAACAGGTTCGTCACGGGTTCATCAGAATCAGAGTTGTTAGTTATTTTTTCTCAACATTTGGGACATTTCTCAACACTCATTCCTGCAAATTTGATTTCTTTCTGCATCCCTCTCCAATTACTGATGATGTTTAATTTTCGTCCATGTTTCATTACTGGCAAGATTTATAATAATCATCCTTCATATTTTCACCATAGTATTAAAAATTATCTGATCAACCCTTTTGATGTAGATCTCCTTAGAATTGCCAGAGGGACAATGTATCTTCTTCGTAGGTCAATGCTTGTCTTTGACTACAACTGTTTTCTCTCGTCGTTATTTTTCTTCTTCCGCTCTGTCTACTCAAATGTAATCATCTCGTTTCATCCCAGAAACTTCAATGTTTGTATATCTTCTGAACGCTTGAAAGAATGATCGAGGATATCGAACGATCCACGGGTCACAGCATTTATTAGGAATGATTTCAGTATTCCCTTTCTTCTGCTTCTTTCTTGTCCAGAAATCCTTTCAGCTAAGCACATCCTTTGGAAAATCGAGGCTTTTATCATCGATTCGTTTTGAAGAGTCCTGTTCTTCTCTTACCACTTCCGAACTGCTTTATATCCGAAATTAATCATTCCTTCGGGAATCCTAAAAAATCTGCTCACATTTCGGATCAATTTAATTTTGGATATTTTTTTCCGTAAACCTTTTCAGGCATCTCTTACATTTTTCTTTTTTTATAAGGAAAAATTCCAATTTACTCTGCTTCGAATTCCATGAGGGAAGATGAATGAGAAGAGGATTTAATTAAAATATTTTTCTTATTGAAATTATTTTAATGAACTAGACCAGCGGTTCCCAACCGGTGGGTCGTGACTTGATCCTAAAACTATCAGAAACCATCGAATAAACCATCAGAAAAGATCAGAAAAATCGAAAATCGATCATATATAAGGAAGGGATACGATACAAATATGGTTTTATTCTATATTCTTCTATTCCTATATATGTGGAGGTATTCCGTTAAGGAAAGGTGGGTCGCCAGCTGAAAAAGGTTAGGAACCGCCGAACTAGACCATCCCCGTGTACACGCGCTTGTTTTTCTATATCACATAGAATTTGATTAAGTAAGAATATTACATTTAAAATATTGCAACGTTTCGGCAATTATAGTTCTAATTGTCATTTTCGAATTACAAATAAACAGACGGATCGGAAATAAATAAACAATCTTGAGATTAAAAAAAAAAAAAAAAAAAGATTGGATGCATTCAATATTGATGAGGGAAGGGGAAGGAAACATAAGTCAAAAAACATTATAAAGTGAGTTGTAGTCCCCGTGGCCTAATGGATAAGACGTTTGACTTTGGATCAGAAGGTTGCAGTTTCGATTCCCTTCGCGGACGTTTCTTGTAAAAATTATTTCTATTTTCCATTCTCAAAGGAAATTGCACCGGACAGACAGCCAGAGAAATAAAAGATTTTTAATAATAGAGATTCTTAATTTGAGCATATCTTGTCAGATAGATTCTCTTTTAATTTCAGATTTTGGTCGATTTCAGATTTAACAGGAACTACCTTAAAATTTGCTTCCATAAATCATACAGATAAGTGTCCATTCATTCTCAGATCAAATTTATTTATTTTCCTTAGGGGTATTTCCATATATCTTCATATATTGAAAGTGAGACTGCCGATAATTCGACAATGTACTGAGGGATCGAGTTTTGAATTCTTGTTGAGATGCGAGTGTTTCTTTCACGCTTTATTATCCGTCTGAGGAGCGCCTTGAGGGGTCTTTCTGCGATCTTCTAATTCCTTCTAACACCATTTCTCTAATTAATTCGTTCCTAAATCCAAAGTAACTCTTGCACTATTATTCATTTTTAGATGCACACATTGAAGAAGTGTTGGTAAAACGACAACAGTGTTGCCAAAGATTTCTTAGTCTCTGAATTTTTAAGACACCAAAACCATGTCTAATGTGAATCCTGGCAAATCGTTCGCCATGAAATTGCTTAATCATAGAGAATGCTTAACTCATCAGTTTTCACAAACATAGGCTTCTGTTTCCCAGAGTTTCACCTCTTCTATCGTCACAAAAATTCCCTTATTTTTCATTCTTCTGAAAACCACTGCTCATTTCTTTACTTATCTTATTGACAGCATTGAGAGTTTGCCACCAGTAATCCGTCTCACCCGTTACACGACCGCCCTTCTCAAAGGTACTTTGTTCCGTGATGGGTTTCCTTATGATTAAATTCTTACATTGACGTTTCTTGATTTTTTTTTTTTTTTACTTCAGTTATCGATTTCTGGACAGTCTTTCAGCAGCCACGACACATCCTCACGCCATATTCATCTCTTTATTGACGTTTTGTCGGTATTTGGGCTTTCTCTGTGGAATCTTTCTCTATCAGTTATTTGGAACTTTCATCAATATTTAGCTGATAATCTGCATGGATTATCTCACACAGGAAATATTAAACAGCAATGTATAGTTTATTTCCTATCACCCCCTTCAAAATACACTTTCAAATCCCTTTAAAAAAAAAAGAATATATATATATTCACTATATATCACTATATATTCCAAATTTTATTTTCCCAAATTACAAAATAAATTGATCAGCTTTCTTGGTCTGCTAAAAAATTTTTTTTAATTATCTCAATGCTTCTTGGGTCTTTGTTATTTTCGTCGTTTCTTAGCCAGGCATGATTTTTTTTTCTTTTCTTTTTTTACACCTGTCGTCCTTAATCAATAATATCTTCCGCTTTACGTCAACTATTTTCGGATTCTTGAGACTAAAGGCACTTTCGCCCACGCCTTTCTGCTTCATTTCGCTTCTGATAAGACAGTGCGCGTAAGATTGGTGTCATCCACGAAACATCCGTCCCTTGGATTCAGTTGATTAGTTACTGATCTCCTGCAGTTTTACTTCACCTCCCCATCATTAATAATTAATAGACTCATCAAGACTCATCCTCCTCCCTCCTATTGCCGTGTCTTGATCAATTACTAACGAAGTTTGATCAAGAAAAAATTCAGTGTACATTCTTATGATTGAAATTAAGAGATATAAATAATCCTAAAACAAACCATAGCTCCGTAAATCAGGTTAAAGAAGGGGAAAACAGGAGAGGTTATTGATGTTTTTATCCTTTGCTGTGTTCGCTAGAGGTTAGTCTGCTTTCAAGAGGAAGTCAAGCGGGAGGTTTGTATTAATTCGTGAAGGAATTGTTTGCAGTTTTTCAAATAAACGGTGTTCTACTATTCATTTCTTGGACAGAGAGATCATGAAACCTATTAAAATCCGCTGAAGAATGATACAGCATAAATCATTGCAGTATGAATTGTTACAGTATGATGTCACTGAAGCAAATGTACGATTTGGGTTACAAATGTTGAAAAAAAAAAAAAATGGGGTATCTACTATTGAAATAAACCCAAGAAGCAAGGTCTAGTGTGTCATGAAATCCAGTGAACACTAGTAACATCGCAAACAACTAAAAGAGTTTTTCTCTAAGGAATTGTAGCTGAATGTAGCTGAAGAACATGTATTGAATGTAACGGAGGCTATTAAAAAAAACAACAGTTTTTCAACAATAGATCTGTAATGAAAATGTTCTTTTACAATGTTTTTAAGTCATTTAAATAGAACTTTGAACTCCTCCACACTTCTACAAGATTACTTGAAAACGTTGAAGGAGAATATTGTAACTGTATGAATATAATATTTCTTAAAAGAAACTTATTCTATTAATTAAAACTAATATTTTTTAATATTCAGTAACATATTTAATCTATATTTTTGTAAGGTAAGATCCACATTTTGGGGATCCTCTTATACGTAAGTGGTTTACAAGAAGTTGCTTTATTCATAAATAAGAAAAAAGTAAAACCACCCATTTAATTCTTAACAATTATAGTCTCTCAAATTTTGTAATGATCAAAGTAAAAAATGAAATAGGTTTTAATAAAGTAATGTGGGTCCTCAACTATTGGGTATTTTGCAAGGTACTTCACTGCAAAGCCCCGCTTTATTTAAGGATAAGCTACATTCGTTTAAGAGATCCGGACGTTTATTTAAATTAATGTAAATTGTACTCGTTATATTAATTACTAAAATTTGTAGATTTCACAATTTAGAAGTTTACTTTTGACACTTATAGTTAGCTTTTTATTAGCGTGACTGTAAGTTTAGCAAATCTATCAATCGTGATTCATGCACAAAACATCCATTGTATTTATGTATGCTTACTTTGTTGTAGACCTAATGGACGAAGTCTCGACTTAAAGAAGAAAAACAAATTGAAATTAGCAAACTATAATAAGTTAAAATTTTATTGTATTGATTTGGAAAATCACAAAAAAAACCAGTAAATTTGGAAAATCATAAAAAAAAACAGTAAACGCAGCATAAAAAAAAATCAGTAAATGCAGTTTCAAAGAATAAGAACTATAAAAATATTCAGCCAAGCACTCCTTGAAAATTATTTTTTTTTTTTGAATTTTTAATTGTATGTATTCATACAATATCAATAGAAGTGTTAAATACTTACCCCTAAACTTTTATTTTATTTTAGCAAACAATAATCCATCATCACTGGGTGCATCGGAGGAATCAGAAGGGCAAATGTAGACAGTGTAGCAAGGTAAGCATTTTGTTGCAGGACTTTAAAAAGTAATTCAGTTCAGTTATCAAATTATCAATATAATCATATTTCACGTTTTGTTTCAAAATACACACACACACACACACACACACACATATCTCTATACATGTACAAAGGAAATTTAACAAAATTAAATGAAAACGCAGTTATAATTTTTACTGTTTGATTTTGATCTAAATTAAAATTGCAATTAAGATACTGGCTTGTAAATTTGAAATGAAGATACTAATTGTAGGTTGTTTTTTTGTTTTTTTTCAGTCTTTCCAATCAAAATTATCATTTAGTAGTAAGGTAAGAGGTTTTAATTGCTTCTTGAAGTTTTTTCAATCTTAAATATATTTTTTTTTCATTTATTCTTAATTAGTTTGTAATTATTAATGATAATTATATAATATTTTTTTTTTGCCGTAATATTAAATTCTGATATTTGTATCATTTTGGATTCTATGTAATTTTATTCTTACAACATAAATTTTATTCCGAAGTTTAGTCATTCTTTGTTTTTTAAGCAATTATTTTTAATTTTTAAGGATATTGTGGCAATTAGTTGTTCATGGTGTAAGGCAGCTTATCACAACAAGGAATCATGTTTCAATATGCAGAAAATTGAAGAACAGTGTACATTGGGAATCCATGCAGGGATCATTGTTCCTCCCTCTTGGATTGTTAAACTTCCTCGTAAGGTAATTTCAACTATAACCACTATTTTTTGTAGATAAGAAAGTTGTTTTTTTTTTATTTTGTTTTTTTCTGAAGAAGAACTTATATCTTCTAGAAAGCCCTTGCGGCCTCAATACTAGTGGGTTATAACTATGGCCCAAATATACAATAAAATATATTCTTGAATTAATAAGTGACCTTTGTTAAATTCTAACAATACATTTTCTTATAAAAAAGATACATTCATATTTGTAAGGAAATATCTAATTATAATGAGTTGCTGAAGCTAGTTCTGCATGCTATTTTTATTTAAGAAACATATTTACTAAATTTATCTTCATTCTAACACTTCCTGAAAACTGGCTACATTTCTTAGTTACATAGATGACATTTAATAGAATTTAGCTTCCATATTTTCATCTATTATACATGAACAGTTTTCTTAATAGTTTTTATTATTGTTGTGATTTTGAGGTTTTGTCAGTTTTTGAGTCTACGGTTTCACTATTACTCGTATTATATCCTTCCAAGTGTTAGTTGGCATTTTAGCAACATCTTCCTTAAGATGCAGACGGAGGCCTCACGATTGGTGTTGTCACAAAGACATTGGCCTCTCACCTCAGAGTACTGGATTTCTTTTCTCTTGTGGATTTCATGTTGGTGATGATCTGCACAGGCAGGTTTTCTCAGGGTTCTCCCATTTCCCCTACACTAATTCCACCATTCTTTCTTAATCTTTCTCTCCATCTATCCTTCTTTCCATGGAGATAGCATAATAGACCAACGGTCGTTCTACTTGGATTCTTCTGCCGCCCATACTCACCACACTCAAACATAAGTTGCAGACAGTTGGGCTGCTGTCGTCGTATGTATAACATAGCAGGAAAGAAAGAGTAGCTGTGAAGAAATAATACCATGGGAATTATAGCAAAGAACACATGGTACCTTTATTGATACCTTTTTTTAGTATAATGGATTTTTTTTCAGTAATACTGCCTACAAATTACTTGAAGGAGAGTAAACAGGGTGAGAACAGCCAAATTTTGCCATTTGGGATTTGCTAAAATGTTCAGTAGCAAAAAAGTGGTTATTTTCTTTGGTGGAATGTAGCCTATGAATGGCTTAAAGTACCTCTGACTAGCAACTATTCATTCTTCTTTTAGTATTATGTTAACTATTTAGCTGTTTCATTTCATCTATTTCTGATTCTGATATTTGTTTTGCTAAACTCTGATCACTCACTGTATATTCCACATCTTTTACAATGATCTTATGAGTTTTTTTATCTAGCTACACTTCTAATTAATGAATGATTGTTTTTCTCATTATTTTTTATTTAATAAATGCACTCCAGTTGTTTCTCAAATCAAGTTTTTTCCCTGATTTTCCTAATTCCAAATATATATGGCTTATTCTAATTTTTGAACTGTAAGTTTCTTTGTAACCTAATGAAGGAGGCAATTATGTGATTAATTGTTACAAAATATACCGTATTCCTTCGAATCTAAGCTGCACTTTTTTTCAATGTAAATGCTACCGAAAATCGGGTGCGGCTTAGAATCGAAGAGTTTCTGTAATACATTCTTTTACAAATGCTGCATTAAACGTGTTGAGAATTTGGGTTGCGGCTTAGATTCGAAGGAATATAGTAATTTTAATTGATTTGATTTGAATATCTATTTCAAGTAAACTTTTTACTTTTAATATATTTACATTTTATTTATTTATTTGCTTATTTTTTACCATTCATTTAGGGTTCATTTAAATCTTCGCTAAGGAAGTCACCAAAAAAAAGGGGTTCTACAAAAAGAAAATCAAAGAAAGAGGTAAGGTATAAATTAATTCTGAACATCAAGTTGTAAAATTTATGTGAACTGTAATTACATTTGCATATTATATTGGATAGGTTACTATAATCCACAGCTCAGTACATTTTGAACTTTTTACAGTAATTATGAAAAATATGTTTGTATATTAATCTAGTTTTATATAAAATTTGAATAAACTGATGTTTCTCATTTCTCTTTCCAGGGTGACAAAGAACATCAGCGAACATTTGTTATTAAGCCCATTCCTACCCCCAATGCTAAACCTGTGATTGTGTTCATTAACCCCCGTAGTGGGGGTAACCAAGGAGCTAAGCTCATGCAAAAATTCCAATGGCTCCTAAACCCTCGGCAGGTATTTGACTTGACGCAGGGAGGCCCTCGTTCAGGGTAAGAGATTTGAATCGTTAAAAATCTTAAATCTCAAAGATTAATCTGAGACTTGATACTGATATTTCTTGGGATTTTTAGTTATTTATTTCTATAATGTTGAATGTAAATTAACATATCATGTATTATTCTTTGAATTACTTTATATTTACATGATAAAAAAAGCGAATAAACTAAAAAAATGCTAAAAAAATGGATTACGAAATCATGGGACAGCTATGCACTGATGACAAGAGGCTGTTGTCAACAAAAGAAGAAAGATTAAAGAAAATAAAAGCTATAATAAATATAACCAAATGAACAAATTCATATTCGGAGAAATTTTTGAAAGTTTTTCATAGAGAGAAGCAAAAGTTGCAGTACTTAAATCTGTACTTGCATTGACATATTGAAAAAATTTGGCTTTTTTACAGCAACCTCAAAGGTTATCCTCAAACTACTTCATAGCATTCAAAATACCTTCAATGAAGACCAAAGATTAACAGTCAAAATAGTCCCTACATTATATGAGTATGCAACTAGCCTCTATGCCACTTTTGAATATAGCATAAAATTGTTAAGCCACCATATTTTCTTCTCAAACACAGCTATCTCTATTTGATTAAACAGCAATGGAACTTTTCTGAATTAATGTAAATTATTAGTGATTTTATACTTTTAATCACTGCACTTGTATTGATGTGTTGCTATTAAGATCTCCATGATGCTATCCAGCTCTTAGAAGTCAATTTTCAGCTATTGCTTATAGGATAGTATTCCTAAATGATAGTTTGGAATATATATTGGTAGTGTTTTCAAAATCTGCTTCCTGAATCTACTGTACTTTTGTGAACATTTATTGAATATGAAAAACTCTCATCATTTTAATTGAATGTCACCAGTTGACCTTTCTAACCATAGCCTGACTGTTTGGTTCCTTTCTGATATCTTTACATGTTCATACAAGTTGCTTCTGTTAAAAAAAAAAAAAAAAAAAAAAACTTTAATAGTATGGTGGCTTAAGATAAATTAGAATGCAATACAATTAAATGAAAAATAAACATATTTAATACAATTAAAATTTTCTACAAATAGTGTAGTTATACAGTAAAAAAAAAAAAAACAGCATTGATACTGCTCCCCCAATACCCTAGAAAACTACTGTCATTCATCATAAAAAAATTAAAATCTTTATCATCTTATCAGTCTCCTATGTATTCAATTTCAATCTCTTTAATCACAATAACATGACTTATTTATCCTTTCTTTACATATTTATGATGGTACAGGGTGGCACACATAAAAACCAGCCCCAAAGGGCATTTCTTTTTATATTGTATTATTATTTTGAGGCTGGTTTTATGCATGCCACCCTGTAGAATTCTGCATTTGCCTTCGAAATGGTGGTCGTTTATGAATCTCTTTAGTCCTTTGATTCCAGAACATTTCACTTCTCGTGATAAGCATTCTTGTTCTTGCACATAAGAGATGATATGGTTGGATCATACTTCTCAACAAAAATGTAAATGATTCATCAAATCCATTTCAAAATTCAGTAACGATCCCAGCATCTCATTTTCACATCATCAGCAGTCACACATCTTCTCAATCATGAGCACATTTTCACACTACATTAAATCATAGTTTTCTTGTTTTATTGTCGTATATTTACCACAGCTTCTGCTTATAGTGTATCACTGCTTATAATGTTTATAAGCAAAAGTTGTTTTTGGTTTTTTTTTTGCAGAAGAGTTTTTATCATATTGTGATGTTTTAAAGTTGAGACAGAGATCAGAACAAGTTGGCTACAGGCAAAAGAACTCTTTATTCAACATAAATCATCAGTTTAAATAGTTACAATAAACTAAGGATGATTGGTTGAGACACTTTGTGAAACACAAAGGGACATTTCATTGGCTACAACAATTAAAGTAAACAAACATTTAAAAATTTAAACTACAAAATTCAGTTGACAATTAAAAATAAAGCAATTAACAAATAACAGAAATAACATCAACTGAACGATGGAAATGGAAACAACTTTAGAACTTTGATAATTTATAAAAACAAAAGATAATGACTATTTACAAAAATATAGAATTAGAAATAAAATAAAAATTACTCGTTACAATATCCTATCAAACATGTTTTTTGTTGTTTTTTTTTTGTTTTTTTGCAACAAATCATCCATTCCTATAAAAAAGTTGTTATTTAGACAGAGTAAATTGCAAGTCAAAACAGTTAAAGAAAACTGTTGTTAAGTAATAAATGCAGGATGCTGAAAGAAGAAAAAATGAGTTATAAATTTCCTCTTCATTAATATTGTATTAGTTTCATAAATTTATTATGTTACTCATTTCCTTCATTGGGTTTTTTTTTTGTAACTGATTTATGTAAACTCTTTTCATTTCTATTCTTTAATTTTATTGTGTATTTCTTGTTTTTTAGTTTTCGTTTGGAGGTCCCATTCTTTTCCCTACCTTCTCTTTTCATTTTTTTTTTATTTTGCTAATTCATTTATTTTTGGGGGGGAGATGGAGGAAGAATTTAGAAATAAAAATATTATTTTATAGAAAATTTTCTGTCAATTTCTTTTTTTTTTTTTTTTTTGGTGTTTTAGTCATAAATATTGTGATGATTTTTATAGCTATGTTTGTATTTTATTCCATTTATTCTATTTTATCCTATTTACTATTTTATATTTTCAATGTTCTGATCAATCATAATTTAATCTGTTGTAAATTTCAAATTCTACCGTTAACGGTCAAATTCTGTTGGTTTATTTTTAATTTCTTACGGTTGGTGCGCTCCCATAATTCCCTTTAATTCAAAACTTCAGTTAAAATCCAGTTGTTAATCACATGTCATTTAAATTCCCCAATGAAATGTTAAAGCACATGAAGCAATCCCAATCGTTGTACATAAACCTATTTAAACCCCTGATTTCACTTTAATAAACAGTTGAGTTCAGATCCAGCTAAGACCCAGTCTACCTTCCTTTATTGGACCAGTGACCAGATTAATTCACCACAATATTTTTTAGACCTGTGATCATTTATTTCAAGATTTTTGAAGATGATTCTTTTTTTTTTTTTTTTATCTTATTCTTACCTTTTTAGTTCTTTTATTGATAATACTTTCTTGATTTCTAACTACAATTTCACTAGCTGAAAGTATAATATTTGCCATTAATTACTAAAACAAAATTCTATTACAAGGGGAACGAATACAATCACAGCTCCTTTTCTTAGAAAACTTAGTATTTCAAAATGATGCACAATCATATCATGTATGATACATCAAGACACTAATGAATGCTATACATTATAAACCAATTAGATTGAGTAAAGTGTGGCTTTGCAAACAGTATCTGTAATTGAACTGATTCTGTTTTAGATTGTTAGTAACAGGAATTATTTACTAATTTAACTAATATTTCTGTTTTATTTCTATTGTTGTTTTAGGCTTGAAATGTATAAGAAAGTGCCAAATTTAAGAATACTTGCTTGTGGCGGTGATGGCACTGTTGGGTGGGTTCTGTCCGTGTTGGATGAAATCAATGTAAACCCTCCTCCTGCAGTTGCAGTTCTTCCTCTGGGAACTGGCAATGACTTAGCCCGAGCACTTGGATGGGGCGGGGTAAGACTTTTCATTGTTTTATATTTTAAGGATTTCAGATTGTAGTTCATCCACTTTACATGAAGTTAATGTTACAGGGATGTACTATGATATGCCATTTCAAGTCAAGTAATAGACCTTTACTAAAACATACTTTAAATGATAATATCATGTTGTTATTATTTGGAGCAGTGGGTCAGATTAATAATGATGATAAACTGAACTCATTTATTTATGGTTATTTACTGTAACTAAATATAAATAATTTAGAATGAAACAATATAAGTTTAGAATAATAATTTGTAATGACCAATTTGTAATGAATCTTTACTTTAGTATTTAATTTTATAAGAACTAAAATGAAAGGTCAGGATTTTATATTTTGAGAGCAACTGAAAAGAATTCAACTATCAATAAGAATCCCATAACTAATTAGGAATTTTTATTGGCATTTGCTATAATTAAGTATTTGTACTAACCAAACTTTAATATTTGGAAAATTTAAAACTTTGGAAAATTTGGAAAGTTAATTATAAAATTTCTGAAGATAGAATAAATCATACTAAATCTATTATCCCAAAGCAAGTATTGTAATTGTGTTAACCTATTTTACAATTATACATTTTCCTCATTATTTTAATGTAATAGGTGGTTTGATTCTAATAGTTGAATATTCTGGTTTAATGTTAAGTTTTGTTGTATTCAGAATTTCATAAACTATAACTTAATGTTCTAATGAATCAAGGAAAAGCAAAAAAAAAAAAAATAAAGCACTTAAAAGCTTTAATCATAAATTAATTCCTTTTTTCTCCACTTGAATGAATGAAAAAAAATTGTGATTTATCTGCTTCTTCCTATCTCTCTCACCCAACCATTAATTTCTATATACTGTATATATACTACATATGTATTATTTTTTTTTATCTTTAGGGATACACAGATGAACCTATTTCCAAAATCCTCTGTAACATTGAGGAAGGGGACATCACTCAGTTGGATAGGTCAGTGAAATGCAGTACTAATTAAAAAAGAAGTAACTGGAACATGCACTTATGTTTCAAGCAAAATAAATTTGAATCAATATTGAATAAATATAAACATGTAGCTCTGGACAGTTGTCTTTTCTCAAATTCATTGTTCATTATTTAAGTAAATTGATATAGACATTGTATGTTTAAATTGCTTAACTTAATCATTTTTGTAAACTAGGAGGGTTTTTTTAACCAAAAAAAAAAAGAATTTAGTACTCAAATGCATGAAAGAATTATCATTAAAATATATGAATCAGTTGCTCCTTTTCTGTCATAGTTTTAAAGAGCTAATTAATGACAGATTTTGAAAGGATATTGCTTATTAAATCCACCTGAACATCACAAATCATTGAACATTTTTAATGTTTTGGATTATTTCCAGAAGACTTTTAGATTAAAGCAATGAAAAAAAAAAAAAAAACTCACATCTAAAATATTCTATAAGTTTAATTTTAAATGATATATCTGGAAACAAAAAGTTAATCTTACTAACCTACAGAATATTTTGATAATTCTGAACAAGTATAAATATTGAATAATATCAAAGCACAAAGAGACTTGATCCAAAGTATATCTGACTAGAAATTCCAGGAGAGAGGAAATCCTTGTGATAACAGGGTAAACAAATATTCTCTCTTCAAAATTGATAGACTTTAATCAAAATGATTCACTATTATCAAAGCCTTAAAAATTATTTTGCTTTTGACTTTTGGTGAGATTATTCCTTTTCAAAGTTAAAGATAAATCATGATATTGTAGATATGTATTTATATTCCTATAATATATCATAAATACATAATTTTTTAAGACATCTTATAGGAATAGAAGTTATAAGAAATTCAACCATGTCCTAATCAAAATATTCTTGGTATTAATAATGATTTACTCAAGAAATGTGGGACAGTTATTGAATGGCCTAAAATGCAAAGAAATATCAGAATTGTTGATGTCAATAATATTGTAACTTTAACTACTTTACAATAATATTTATAATCATACATTTTCTTTTGAGGCAATGAATTGATCTATTCGATATCCTACTTTTCAGATTCACTAATAGTTCCTGCATTTGATTTTATTAAAATATTGAAAATACTTTTTAGAAAGCATTGCAGATATTTTTCAATATGAATTTAACTTTCAATGTAAGCTATTTCTTTAATTTAAAGGTCAATTTTTATGCTTGTTAAAAATGTACAAATAAAACAAAATAAAAATTGAAAAATAGTTTATGTATTTATTTCTGTTTGGTTTCAGGTGGGATCTGAAATTAGAAAAGAATCTGAATCCAGATCCCAGTAATAACGAAGAAGGAAAAGAGAGTTTGCCACTTAATGTGGTCAACAACTACTTCAGTCTTGGGGCTGATGCTTACATTGCTCTGGAATTCCATGAAGCCAGAGGTAAAGAGATTTGTTTCAAATTTCACTATTTTTGTTATGATTACAATTTGAATTGAATACTTTAAACTCTTTACTTTCACATTAAAATTTCTGTCAGTTCAGGTTGATTCATTTGTAAGGTAATTTATTTGCTTCTTTTTTGGAAGTATTTTATAGTAATGAAGATTCTGTACCACACTTTCATCTTTTCTCAAATAGCCTATTTGTTCCTATTTCATTAATTATACTTACTTTTCAAATCTGTTCAGTGCTGTTGCTTCGTTGGGATTGAAATTTTCAAATTGTTTGTAACTGAAAGTTATTATCTTTTGAATCATCTTAAAATATTTATGAAGAAAATAAATCCTTAACTACTAATGGAAGACAGATTAGAGAAATGTAACATTGCAGCCTCTTTTCCTTATAACTGCATCAGATAGTCTTTTTGTATAAGAAGAATCAAGTCTATAAGAAAATAGGAATTAAAGATCAACATTAATAGGTCTTTCAAATATTTCAGCTTTGTAAGGATTTATCCCTTTCAAGCCGTGCCGGCATGGTCGAGCAGTCTTGGCGGCGGTCTGCCATGCGGGCATTGTGTCAGCATCCGGGTTCGATTCCCGGCCTTGGCTTGGCTGTTTCAATTTCCTTTCCTGTGTTTGTCAGCCTCTTCTTCACTTTCTTTTCGGTCTGACCTCATTCCTTAATGGCGTCCTGAGGAAGGCAACAGGAAATCACCTTTCCCTTGAAATTCTCGGGAGTCTGCTAGGGGTTTGCCATCTTGGGAACACTAACGCTCCCTGGAACACAGATGCTTCGATTACGAAGTTCGCACTTCAGTGCGTTCCGTACCCACCACCATCACTTTCAAAAGTTGAGGTATCAACTCAATCTGGAGAATTCTGTTCTTGCTAATATGCAAGTTTTGGATCATTTTATCGACAGTGCTTGGTGATTCTGATTTCTACCTTATTCATTGAGCTCAGGTTTGTTTTGTCATCACCCTATTCTCACCAACAAAAATTGGTTCACATAATCTATGATGAAAGAACAATCTATCCAACAATTTAATTCTGATAGACTGAACTTAGTGTAATGAGACTTGAAACTTTCTTGGCAACAAAGATTAAAGAATTCTTCTGGGATTTCCAGCCAAATAAGAATTTTGGAGTGGTCCAATGCTGTCATGGCATCCATCTTCAGGGAATGAAAAGCGAGAACACCGTGGGCTTTTTAAACCATTTGAGCACCGATCTCTGTTTGGTACGTGCTTTCAGGTGGAGGTTTTTTGGTGGGAAATCCGGCACCTCTGCGTGATTGGTCGGAAAGGGCGATGGCTGCGAGCTATGAGCTACTGAGTTGCAGTCCATTGTCTCTGCTAACTTTGTTGGCTTCTTTAATGACATTGAACTTAATGTCTCTTCTTCTGAAAATCAGGGATAATACAACCTTGGTGGCCAAGTAAACAAAATGATTCAGTCTTCCTTTAATGCAGATTCATGTTTATTGTTGTACATAGTATGAACTGATATTTTTGCTATTTGTTATATCTCAATTGTTGTCAGATTAGAGCTTTTTAGCTCTCTGCTATATGCCTAATAGTATTTACAGTAATAGTTAAAATAGTTAAGCTTTTGTGTACATTTTAATTTCTTATCCTTTTGCTTCTGATATTTTAAAATCACCTCAAAGCTTCTGATAATATATTAAACTTTTTTATGTTTCTTTTGCAGAAGCTCACCCAGAAAAGTTTAATAGTCGACTTAGAAATAAAATGTTTTATGGGCAGGTAATGATTTTGTTCAGTTCTCTTAAAAAGTTTTGTTTTTTTCATTACATATACTATATAATATTTAACATAAGTGGGTTTTTTTTAATAATGTAAAAATAAGGTAATATGATCATTCTGCATCATAGGTTTCAATCCTGCAATAACACAATAATCTTATAGGATGGATATGTGAAAAATGAGCTAATCAAAGAATAATTGTCTGGAAGTATTCAGAGTAAACAGCAGTCATAATGGTTTGGGAGTCTCAGCTACGACAGTCTGTTCATCACTGGCAGTTTGACAACTTAGGAATACACGGAGGATATCCTAGATACTAATATTATCCCTTTCATAAGAGGAGTGCTAGCAATATATTTCAGCAAGATTAAAGGCATCTGCTTACAAAACATTGGTAGCAGAGAACATTTACTTGTTATCAGTATTTTGGAGTGGCCAATAAAACCTCATTGGTTCCCCTTAAGAATGCAAGTGCAGTATTGTTGGATATCGTTTCTGTACCTCTTCACATAACTGCCACTTTGTAAGATTAGGTATAAGAAACAAGACAGACAGTGTCATAGGAATTTCCAGCACTTTCTGTAAATCACTGTAGTGATGAATTGCTGAAAGTATTAACAGTGGATGCATTGTATATCCACTGTTTTTACTAATGTTCATCATTAATGTATCCACTGTTAATACATCACTCCTATGTACCTTTTATTTTATGGTAACAAAATTGCCCATTTGTTTTCAAAAACTTGATAGTGACTTCATAATCAACTTGTTGCTGATTCATCCGTGAATATTGAAGTGAATTTTCTCAGTATTTATGGATTTTGCAATTTGAGTCTTACAGTGTTTATGGTACAAAGATCCCATTGAAAGAGGTACTTTTGGTAAATAGCCACATTGTATTTTTGGAAAATTAAACCTTATAACATAAATAAACAACATATTTTTGTTTAGAAATATATTGGCCTATCAAAAGATAACTGTTATAAATTTCCACATTCTTTTTCCTTCAGAATCATTTACAAAGTAGTTACAAAGTTAATTCTCATCCTAACAATGAATTGTAATTTATTATATTAGGCTGGAGGCAAAGACTTACTTCAGAGGAAATGGAAAGATCTGTCAGAATATGTTACTCTGGAGTGTGATGGAAAGGATGTCACACCAAAGTTGAAAGAATTGAAAGTCCATGCTATTCTCTTCCTCAATATCCACAGGTCAGTGTTCAGTTTTGAGCCCAAAAGGCTCAAATACTTGGAATTTAAACCTTTGTGTGTGTGTGTGTGTAATGATTAAGTTTGAATGCTATGTAAATTGATATATCACTCTGCTTACATTTGAAATTAAATCCCCAAGGTTTAATTTCATAAATACTACTTTTCTAAAGCTCCATCTGACAATATAAAACAAATTCCTACATCATGGAAAAATAAATAAAATATAATAAAAGATAATAATGAACTTAGCATTAATTACAGTTTCATATTCTATTTGTTTCAGAATGACTAATAGCGATTGTATTTCAAAATGAAGCCCTGTTTGGTTTTTTAATTTATGCTTTTTTTTTTTTTTTTAAGAAAAAAAAAATGTATCCTTCCACTTTAGTAAAGCAATCCTATTTGTTGAGGCTACTTGCCCACTCTATTTGCAAATATCTTAAACAATTAAAGCAAAGCCAAATAGAATGATCCAGAATAGTTACTATAAGAAAAGCAATGAGAAGATTGCAAAATTAAAATAAACAGAATTAAATAAATTTATTAGTAACCAAATTTGAACTTAGCAAAAAAACAAAAACAAAAAAAACAAAAACAATATTTGTATTTTTCTAATTAATTAACCTGAGAAAATAATAATAGTTCACAAGGAAATTAAAAAAAGAATAAAATTAAAATGGAGAAATTTAAATAGAGGTAGTAGTTGCCCTGAAATGGGTATTCTCCTGAGCTCGTCTGTTAGTAATGAATATTACTTGATTCTATTTACTTAATTCATTTTTTTTAATGTTATTTATCCATTGAATTTCAAAAGAATTTTATCACTGTTAATAAGCAATTTAAGTATTGATAGAAAAACTAAGCTGATGAAATTAAATCACTTTTAGTTCGATTATTATTTGAAATTATGTTGAAATAGATGTTACGATGCATTCTGTTTAGATTCAGTCTTATTTTGATTTAATTATTTATTTTAATAATAATAACTAAACTAATATTGCTGCTCTTTCTTTTATTGGTTAGCTATGGCGGGGGTACCCACCCTTGGAACAGCCAAACATCTGGATTTGAACCTCAAAGAACAGATGATGGTCTCATTGAAATTATAGGCCTTACAACTTACCAACTGGTAAATAAATTGTATTTTATTTATAATAAGTTTTTCAATTCTAAATCATTTCCTCAGCATTGAACCAAAGGAATGACAATTTCTGTTGTATCATCTGTCATCATCCTGTGAGCAAAATGGTCTACAATCAATTAGGGCATATTTTTACTTTTCATATTTTCTGTTCATTGTGGTTTTTCAGAAAAAAATGCTTTGAGCATAAAAATCAGTTCACGTAAACTGAAGTGAAAGCTTTGTTTTTGGACTTTTAATTTTTGATTCAAACATATAATGAGACACTGCCTTTTATTTATTACTCTATTAAATCAATGCATTTTTCAAATCAGACTGGTAGTTCCTGAGATTAGCGCATTCAAACACACAAACTCTTCAGCTTTATAATAGTAGTATGATTATGCATATTTTCAGTGTTCACTGGTTTTTAAGTTAGCTTTAAAGCATCTTTAATTAGCTGAGATTTTAAATCTCTTAATATTTTTTTTTTCTTTCCAAAATTTTCATCTCAGTATTGCGATCTCATTTGAAGAATCTGCCTACTCTCTTCCAGAGGAATTTAGAAATTTTATCATTTAAGCCAGAACTTTTGAAAGGAGCTTCGGTGATGCTTTTTGTAAATTAATATTGCCAAAATCATTGCTATAATATGCATTAGTTAGCTTTGCATTAGGAACATCCCTAATTTCCATATTCGGAGTGATAATGAAGTACCACATGATATCAATGTCACTTATGGCCACTATAAATAGACACACCTCTCCCCCTTAAGGAATCAGTAAATGTTTGCCAGTGATGGAGAAACGTTGTGACATAGACCAATTTGACTGCTAGCAGATAGTTTCCCTCTAGAGGGCAGGTGCCAGTATTTCAGAAACAGCTTCAGTTGTTGGCTGCTCCATACCTCTGTATCAAGGGTGTATTAGGACTGGGTTAGTCATGAACAGACATCCAGAAGAAGAATTCACATTGATCAGCCATGCATGGGTGATCCTAGAGATGAGCATCAGTTGTTATGACTGGTATATCAGCAATGACGTACAACAGTCACATACTTCACTCACCAGTACAACAGCAGTGCAGTTCAACCCATATATAACATGCCCCATTTCTTGATTTGTCTAAGGTCCAGAGCTGAAAACCAGTGAGGGTACCCATGATGTACAATGCCTTGCATGGGTCAAGGAATAATAATAAAGGATTCTCGACAGATGGAAGAAAGTTGTCTGGAGAGATGAGTCCCATTTCCTGCTGCACCACAGTGATGGCCAATTACATTTGGTGTAAACAGTATGAGACCCCATCCCCAGGTTGCACAGTTGATGTTCAATACTCCATTGGAGGTGCCTGTTCTGGTCTGTGGAACTTTTCTGGCACACCCTAGATTATCATCCCACAAACACAGAATGATGAACACTACAGGGATCTGTTAGCCAATCAAATTCATTCATATGTATATATAGACATTTCAGTCGACACTACTTCATTTAATATCTTCGTTACGATATTTATTTTCCTTATACAGGAAACTTCTTCAGGTTAGTGAGGACAGGAAAAAAACTTTTCCTCTTCCTTCTCTTGAATTTGTAAATAATCTATACAGTCAAATTAAATTTAACAATATACAAGTAATAGTATATTTCACATTGACATCCTTTTTAAAAAATAATTAATTTAGCAATAAATAATATTTCATTAATATGACATAAATCTTTACTAACAATCCAATCTTAGTAATAATTAAACTTAGTGATATACATCTTTGCTATAACTGCAGGAAATCTTCTCCAGCCACAGTGTCATCTTTCAACAGGACAATGCACCTTGGCATTGGGCTCATATAACTAAAGAGTTGTTAGGAACATGACAATGAATGTACCACATTGTCTTATGCCCCAAACTTCCCTGGCTGTAACACAATTAAAAATATGTGGGATATGCTAGAATGGAGTGCAAGAATTGCTCATCCTCTCTCACAGAATGAGTGTGACCTTACACTACAGCCGACTTCAGTCGAGTTATACCTGAAGGATGTGCAGCATCTTAAAGAATATGTTCCTAGGCTTCCTCTCTGTTGCGTGATTGCACAGAATGGTTGACCTGTGAGTTGGATGTTTCTAATGCAGAGCTAACTCAATGTAGTTATCAAAAAACAAAAACAGTGTTATTACTTCTTTTCTTGGAAGCTTAAATGACTCTCAGCATAGGTTGCAGCATTCTCTAAAGGGCCTCCTAATTGGAAAACCTTACAGTTATTAGCTTTCCTATATTTGAAGTAGTATTTTCAATGTAATATGTCATGCCTCTGCACAGTGCAGAACTAGCAGCAGATGGAAATGAGAGATATAAAATATTATGAAAATCTTTGTAATATTTTGACTGACCAGTAATATTAAGATATAGGTTTACAAGTAATTTAATTTTACAGCTTTAGCTTCAAACATACAAATACTATGAAATATACAATTTAGCATTATATATTCTTTAGCTTAAAGATTTGAACTATTTGGAAACAATATTAAAGCATTGTTTTATTTTAATTCATTTTGCAGCCGCTTTTACAAGCAGGTGGCCATGGGACTTCTTTGGCACAATGCAAACATGCGAAACTTATTACCACTCGCACCATTCCAATGCAAGTGGACGGAGAGCCTTGTAAATTAGCACCTTCCATCATTGAACTGAAGCTTAGGAATCAGGCTAATATGGTTGCCAAAGCCAAAGTATGTATTCTTTTCAATTCTGATGCTTTATTAAGTTTTCATATCATAACATTTTAATGAAAATAAAAAGAAATCCCGTCTTTAATAAAGAAATTTTGATAAGAAATAATTTAAAAATAGTATCTTTAAAAATTCATTTATGATTTGTAAAAAGTTTGTGAAATCAGGGATAATTAGGCAGAAACTGTACAGACACCTTTTGATGGTATTTAATGAAAACGGTTCAGAGAATTAAATTCTTTGCTCATTTTTTTTTTTTTTTCATAATTTCCAAATTTGATACCAGATGTTTTGAATGATGTCAACTTACTCTGATTTATGATTTAGATATTTTGGTAATGTTAAAAGATTCTTCTTTTTTTAATGTTTTTATTTCTCTTTCTCTTTTTTCAAATCAACTGCAGCATACTGGTATCAGACCTAACATGTAAGTTTTAGAAAATATATCTTTATTATTATCTGTCATTATCTTTGTATATTAAATAATGCAGATTTGATATGGATTCTAATGTTAAGTACTAATTTCAACTTAGAAGTAATGAATTTACTCTTTTTTTAGGCAAATTCCTCTTGAACGGTTGAGGATGCAAGTTAGTCGAATTAGCATGACAGATTATGAGAACTACCATTATGATAAGGAAAAACTTCGGCAAGCATGTAAGTAAAATTTTATATAGAACAAGTTAAGAGGCAGTTTTAGATTATGCAAACAGGTTCTAAGCAATTACAGTTCCATCAATGTATGTTTAAATAAAAGCTCAAGATCTTATTTATATAAATACTAGCTGAAATACCTGGTCTTCATGCGAGTTACAAAAAAACGATGTCCTGATGTGGATGAGGAAGAGATTGAAATTGTGAGATCACTTTGAAACTTTCCCTCTTGGTACAAAACTCACATGAACAAAATACAAAATAATGTTACATTCGAATTTTGTAACTCGAGATCCCTAGACATGAAATTAATATTGAGATTGGAGAATATAATATTTCCTACCCCTTTCTTCCCATCTCAAACCTCTATCACATCAAATCTTCCCAAGTTGGTAAAAAAATCATGTGATCAATATACATTAATGTTATATTCTTATTATGTAACCCAAAAACTCTGTAGAAAAATCCCTTAAACATTGTTTGCCCATCCCCTCATCCCCCCCCCCCCCCCCCAGTTTACACTCCTTAGGGCTCGATATCGAAAATTCAATGAAATAGCATCTTTTCAATTTTGACAAAGAGCACTCATATCAAATTTTGTGTTTTCACCTCAAACGGTTTTGAAGATATGCATAACTTTCAAGAAAGGCTGCTTCCCCCAACACCATTTACTTTTCAATTTTGCAAAAGAACTATAATGTCAAATTTCTTGTTTCCAACTAACTCACTTTTATGAAATTATTATCTAGAGCGGAATATAAGATTTCCCATCCCTTTTTTTAATATATATATATTAATATATTAATATTAAAATATTAATGAACAGTTTAAACTGTGTTTGACAAAATTATAATTTTTTTGAAAAAAAAAAGTGAAAGATTAAAATTGATAACAATGCTTACAAAATGTTAACAAATAAAAATCGATAACAATGTTTTACTTTTTAGTGATAATAATAAAAAAAATAATTTCAAATCACCTTGAAATAAAAGCTCTTAAAGAAATAAATTATAATTCAATGAAATTAGAGCCTTTTTTTTTTCGGAGGCATTTTTAAATAGACTCACAAGCCATCACATATTTGTTATAATAAAATACTGCTCAAGTTCAAAGAAATAATTTTAGGTGCCTTTTAATTGCTAAGTCACTTGATAATACAGCTGACAATATCATTTTTCCAAGAAAACCAAAACAATCAGAAAGATCTGTTAGAAAATATTCGTCACTTTACAAAGACGAGTATGCTCAGGAGTGACACACAGGGGTCAAGGTCACTAGGACTTGATAACTCGGGGGTGGCACAGAAAGGGTTAGGATCCGAATATTGAAAATTTATCTTAATACATATCGTTTTGATTTTGACAAAGAATACTCATGTCAAATTTCATATTAACTAAGGAGAGGATGTGAAAGAGAATTAAGCCCAAAAATAGTTTATATACCTATTATATAGATATTACACCTGTGACAGGTAAAAACATGCTTTTTTTGACAACCCCAGGTGTGGCGCCAACCTGAGTTAGGCGGAGAAGGCTACAACCGGCTGGGAAATCGTATATTCTTCGATCTCGATATTAATTTGCTAAATAAATATAAAGTTTTGTTTTTAATGCTATATATGCAAGGGTTCCGAAGCGAAGCGACTTACTCGGCTAATATATTATAAAAACTGTCATTCTGTCATAAGACTTTGTCATAAGTTTTTCCAATTTTGTGACCAAACTATAAGAGATAGATTGGTCATGCAAACGGATAAAATGTAACTCTTTTTAAGACAAACAAAATGCTACAAAAATCTTTCGAAAAAATTTTTTAGTTTCCAAGATGTCGCCTTTTAAAGGGTTAAATTTTGACTTTTTCTCAATTTAAAGAAAAAGTATAAAAGTTGGAAGAGAACATTATATTGAGGAAATGTTGGTATTTGAAAGTTCTATCGAACGATATATCAGTCATTCACAAACATTTCTGCATTTGCAAGATACATGCAAAAATGTGTGTGGTGTCAACCCGCAATATACCTGAGTTAAGCGGAGAAGGCCACTACGGGCTGGGAAGTCGAATATTCTCCGATCTCGGTATTAATTTGCTAAATAAATAAAGTTTTTTTTTTTAATGCTATATATGCAAGGGTTCCAGATCGAAGCGACGGTACCTGGCTAGTTATATAGATATATAAGATCTCATAGATAGATATTTAGAAAGTGCGGGATCCCTAGGCACGGCCTAGGTAAAAGCTAAGATTGCCTATGACTGAAACTGTCTCTGGAAGTAGTTCTTTGGGAGGTTCAAGCATCTGAAAAATTATTCAATAAGTGGAGAGTATATAGAAAAGAAGTATTTGGTAAGGTTGGTTGTGACTTTAATGGTTTGGTAGCCACTAGTGAAGCTTTTTTGGAAGATTAGTGGAATATAGTCTCAGAGATGGAGTATTTCTTTGAATATGTTCATTCTGATTTAGAACACATAGTAGGAAGAACAGTTGTATAGAATTTTCTGAAGGAAGTGCTTTAGCTGTCCAAAGAATGACAGTCTATGGTTAGATTTACTTATGGAATAAAACTTCATTTTCAGTATATAACAAAAAAACAGTTCATAAGTAAAAGATTTTATTTTTATTGTATTGAAATCATAATTTTATTTTAAGTTCAAATTTATACATAGGTACGTTGCAGAAAGAATGCTACTATAAAAATTGTTTTCCTTGTATTGAATAATAAGAAACTAATAAAATATAATACTTTTTATTTCTATAAAATTCTAGCAATTCCTTTGGGCATTATTGTTGTTGATCAAGATGCTGATTTGGAACAAGTGCGTTTACATATCAACAGGTTACAAGAGGTAAATTTTCAGATTACATTAATTAAATATTTTACCTATTGTAGTTTAAAATCATCATTTCAGTTTGAATAATCATAATTATAAATGAATAATTTAGATTAAAACAGACTTGCCTCCAGTTTCTTTCTGTCATTGTTAGTTTAGAATCTCAAACAGTAATATTAATGAAACGATATAGTTCTATTGTTCTTTCAGAGTTGCAAATTTACTTTAAGATATGAAGTTGTTTGAAATAAGTTAACATTTTAGCAGTACATACTTCAACAACAGATTTTATTGTGAATTTTAGGATTTGGTTTGTTTTTGTTTTTTGTGTGTGTGTTTTTAGAAGCAAATTTTGTTAGGAAAATATATCTGTTTTACTATTCACTATGGAATTTCTGCCTCAATAACCTTGTCGACACTGTACCTATTTCAGAAACTGATAAGCAAGCTTCAATCATCAAAAGATTATTACTTATTACATAAAAAAAAAAAAAAAAAAAATTAAACAAGCTGTTGGTTACTACAATTGTTTTGAACTTTAATTGTGACATTATTTTGTAATCCATCAATAACTTCACAAGATCAATAAACCAAATCTACAAAAGAAATGAGCTGCTGTTGAAATTAATATTTGAGGTAACCAAGGGGCAAATTTCTATTTGTATATTTGATCTCTGTTATCATATGTTGATTAGTTGAATATGAGATAAGAATGGAGATCTGTGATAACCATCTGTTCTATCTTCAATTTCTTTGATAGTAGTTGCGTCCTTCTTTATTTGTGAATTGATTTTCTATTATAGAAGGTTGTTATTATTTGTGAAAAAACAGTGTAAGATTTGTTCAACACTTATCATCCATTTTTGATGACGTATGAACCTAATAATAATATTCCTCTTGTATTATTGTTGCAATTTATTGATGATCTGTTTGTTGCTAGGATGCTGTTAATGCAGCTAATAGTAATGGCAGTGCCCAAAAACTATCTCCAGATTGGTGCTTTTTAGACTGTAAGTATTTTTAATAAATTAAATTATTAAATCCTACTCATTCAGAAATTAAGAAATTAATTTTTTATGTCTTTTCTTGCATTGTAATTGTTTTCATACTTTGTCATACTTTATTTTTCAAAGTTTTCCTTTTGTGAATTTATGTTTTGCTTAGTGAAACAGATGTTTTTGATGTTCAGAGTAAATCCATAGATCAAACTGCTAATTGTTTATAGTAAAGAGAATGAAATCAAAGTGGTTTTTTTATTAAGTGCTTAATTGTTGATTAATATTAAAAATTACTAAAACTGCGATTTGTTTACTTTATCTTTTTGGCTTTAATTTCTACTGGGTTTTGATGTGTTACTGATTCGTATTTGTTTCTATTTGGAAGCTTGCACTGCTGAGAGATTCTTCCGAATAGATCGTGCCCAGGAAAACCTTCACTATGTGACAGACATCTCCAGTGAAGATTTGTACATTCTTGACCCAGAATTAGTAATATCTGAGGAGAGAAACACTACTTTTGATGCTTCTTCCACAGCCACCTTAGAAATCCCTACATTTGAAGAAGTTCAAGAAAAATCAACTGACATTGTAATCACCGAGACTCCTACAGAAAAAGCCGACAGTCCTTGTGAGGTCGAAGAGCCGTCACCAGAGAAAGAACAGCAGATGGAAGGAGCATCATCATCACCATCATCGTCAACAGTAACAACTGCCAATCAGGCATGCCTTTTGCCCACTCTGCATGTAAATAGGTAGGCTTGGTTCTTTTAATAGACATGTGACTAACCATTAGATATCTTGGTTGGGAACAAAAAAAGTTGAACAGAGCTATATAATTCCTTCTGGATGAGCTCTATAAACTATATTTATTCTTATCAATCAGTATTGATACAGAGTCATAATTCAGCAAATTAAGAAAGCAAATTAGAAAGCACCAATTTAAAATGGTGTAGGAATGCCATGATAATTTACTGGCAGATATTTACAACTTTGATGCTTATTTGGATATTATTTGGATTTACATTTATATTAATTGCCTACATTTATCCTCCTGAAAACCCATAATTAACTATTTCCTCAGAATTTCAGCCATCTAGACAGAAAACAAATCACCCATCTAACAAACAGACAGAATCTCTTCTTCCCAACAAAAGATAAATGCTGTAGAACTTAACATGCTTTTGTTAGAGTAGATGTTGTAGTCACTCCTCCCTAGAATGATCAATATTTGTCTGCTGTAAATGTGGCATTTGCATTCCAATTAATAATGTCAATTAGGTTTTGTACAAAATCAAAATGGGAATTTTACGAATAACTTCCTTTTTCATCAATTACAACTAAATTCATTTTTGGCTATCATTATTGAGATAGATTTGTGTTTACCATTTTCATTGTATATTGCATAGCCATGTTGTTTTTTTCCAAGTTAAACTTACTATAATTCTTCCAAATAAATTGGAATAAAAGCTTTATAACTCCATTATCTTTCAAATGTAAAGTTCTTAATAAAATTAATGATGGTCTCAGTCTCATGTCATATGGGATTTGCAGGCTGATATTATGTATAGGTCCTGCATTTAAATGAAGACATTATCCAATTATGTTGATTTCCTTCATTTGTAAGTTAGTCACAAAAATAAATTGAATGAAAATGCAGAAAAAAATATTGTTCTATAAAATATTTCTGTAAGGAGGATTGATAAATTATACTAAATTAGTAGTTCTGTATTACCTAGATTTGCTCATTTTTATTTAATAATGTATTAGATAATGTTTTGTCTTAAAATGTGTGACTAGTTGTAAGTAACTTTGCAGGCAGGCATCAGTACCAACTAACTGCATTTTAAATCAACAGAATTCAATTCATATTCATTCAGAAAAGTATGAAGTTTCGGATCGTATCTTTGTTCACATTTTTTTAAGCCTTTTTAGGCTTCATAGGTTATTTTCCAGTAAATTCTTAATGTGCTGTGTTATTGTTTAAACTAACATTGTGATTATGCAGGTTCACTTGACTAATCCAAGTGATAATAATACATTAAAATATCTTCTAATTATAATATTAAATGATTTATTCTATCAATTTATTGCACTAAAGTTCATACATTGATTTCAAATGAAATTCTCTATTTTTTCTTGCGAGACTAAAATTTCAAATTATTAAGAAATTGCATACTCTTGATTTCATTGATTAAACTGTTTTTATTATTGAAATGTGTGTACAATAAATTCAATGTATGATATTATTTAACCACTAGCTGACAGTACTTCAAACAGTTAAAAATAAAATTTTCACAATGTATTATACAGAATAAGTTACACACTGTGCTACTTACCAAAAAAAGGAACTTTGAAACATTGTTTCATTAGAAACCTATACCTAACTTATTAATTATTGTTACTAAAAATAGAGAAACAGTACATTAAAAAAAAAAAAATCCACAAATAGAAAGGAACAAAGGAAGTACATCTTTGCATCGTGTTACACTTTTAAAATTCTCTACACATTCTCAGTAGAAAAGAAATGAATGTGAGTTCTTTTACAGTTGTATTTCAAATCACGGTAATGTTCTGTGGAATTATGAGCCAATTTTGATATCTATCATCATCATCATCATCATCATCCACAATCAATCCATTGGTATATTTTTTTTTATTGAAATAAATATATATGGTTCAGAAAGCCTTAAGTAAGGAAGCTGAATTTGCCAGCTTTTTTTCAGTGAAAGAATATGGTACAGCCTTATTTTATTCTCAAGTAATAAAGCAAAAGAAAAACAAAAAGTAATAAATGTTGCCCTGCTTATATAAACGTTATACAAAACTTTAAAATACTAATTGCGGCTACTTTGTAGCATGATGATGAATGTTGCATTTAATTTGCAAACTTGAAATATAAATGTTAAGTTCATTTGTTTAAGATGTTTGATTGGTTGGTTCCTAAGTGCAGGAACATTCCCAGCATTTCTAGTTACAAAGATCCTTTATAGCTCTGAAAAAGAAAAAGAAAAAAAAAAAGAACTCATTAAATTGAAAAGTACTTGAATTAGACAGAATTGTATCAAAGCTATTAATTCTTCATCTGACTTATAATTATATAACTTAATGTACTTCATTCTTCATCTTTGATATTTCAGAAATTATTTTCTAAGACTTAATTGTAGAATAATTGATTTGTGCATACAATTTCAATTTTAAAAATTTATATTTCAGTTATATATATTTGATTTTTCTCATTTAAGTTTCTACAGTGTCATAATCTCTTAGGCTTTATATATTTGCATAAATTAATAATATTTTGCTATTAATCTATAGTAGCTTGATTTCTATATAATTTGAATTCTAATTTGCATTGCAGTTACTTAACTTAATATGCATTTTATTGAATATGTCAGGTTGTTAGAATTAGATGAAGAAAAAAGTATCATTGCAATTGAATACAAGACTGATTCAAATGCAAAGTTGAGTGGATAACTCAAAATCTGCAGCTCAAAATTCAGAAGAACACTTTCAAAAAAAATCAGTAGAATCACATGTGGAAAACCAGATAGAAAATCATCAAAACCATGCTGCCAATTTGGTGATAATCACAGCAGAGATTGGAGCTGCTTTCAGTTATGGGATAAGAAAGCAGAACGGCAGATATAGAAATCAATTCCATGGTTTTGACAGCAAACTGTGAGAGGATGTGGATGTGAAAAAGGCATTGGAATTTATAAAAACATGTGAATGTAATATTGAAAATTGGTTTATTATTTGTTTGAGATTTCCATAAAATATTTGCGAAATAATGATACAAGCTTTACATTGAAAGTTTTTAGGGTAAACAGTGAGTTGCAGTGCAAAAAACAATGTGGAGCTAAATTGCCAATCTTAGAATGTTGGCCCAAAGAAGATTCCAATCTCAGATGTCTCTTTTGCCTGATTTTCATACAGAAGCTAAATTGATCAAATAACTAAATCCTCATAGCCATTTGCACTATCATTTTCAAAGTTGCATCTTCTTGTATTTCAGAAACACTTGCTGGAATTCCTTAATGGAAACAAATGAATTACTGAACTTTTTGAAGAGGCTGAAGTAAATATATGTTTTACAATTACATAATGATTTAAATATATAAGGATATAAATGAAATTCATTTAAACTTGAGCAATCCTCTCTTCCGAGAAAGGTTATTTTTTTTTTGTCGAATATGATATTGTGTTGATTAAAATTTCCAAACACTTTGTGATGATTTTTTGGGGATTTTTTCTTTCTTTTATTTGGAGCTACAGAAAAATTTATATTAGGTCCCTTCCTACAATAGAAATCCTAGTTGTTTCTATATCCTTTACTAAAGAAATTAAAAAAAAAAAGAATTCACAGTATTTTCACATAAATTAGTCAGGCTGAATTATTATCTTTGTCTATTATTTTACAGTTTAATGACTGCGACAGTTATGACCTCATTTGTTCTAATTCATATTTTCCAATGCAATCCCATTTTGTAGTCAATGGTTCCAAGTGTGGAGATGGTTCTTGTGTAATTTTGGTTTTCTCCTCATTTAAGAACTATCGGAAATCTGACAAACATCAGATTATGTGGTCTTTTCAAGTCACAAAGCCCAAATAAACTTATGTTCAGATATTAAGGAAAGAAACTGTGCGAGTTTAAAAGAAATCAACAAAATAAAGACCTTTTATTCTGTTTTTATTAGTACGACTAAGTCATATGCTGTAATTATGACATTTTCTTCTGAATTATGATGCATATGTATAAGTGTGTGAACAGGGAAGATGATATATCACCTTCCCTTGGGATACAACAAGGGAAGGTGAACTGAGCTGGGATTTTGTTCTGCCAAAACAAAAAGTACCAAAACCCTATTATTGGCTGAATTTTATCCAACAACTTAATATATGCATAAAAGAATGGTGGGGTTTCAAAGATATATATTTTCTATATTGTTTAATGTTATACAGTCATGACATCTTTCAATTGGAAGTGTACTGTCCAAGTTTGATGTGTTCACCTTTCATCACCCTGATACATTTCGAAGCAGTAGTCTAATTCCAGTGTGTATGTCCAGTGTGATGGCCTCCACAGCATGGGTGATCCAATTCTTAATATCACTGATGGATCTGGACTTTGGGAGTAGTAGACATTGTCTTTCACATACCCCCATAGGAAGAAATCACGGGGTGTTAGGTATGAGGATCATAGGGCCACCACAGGAGATGGTTGTTTGATCTGTAGGACATCCAATCCAGCGCTTGGGAAGAACACAATTGAAGGTCACATATGATGGAAATGGGCAGAATGCCGTCCGGTTGGAAAATGGAGATGATGTAATCACTGTCCAGGATTGAAAACAACAAGTTTTCCAACATGTTGTGGTAGCTTGAACCAGTTACTGATGCTCTGTAAGGTCTGTACACTTTCACATGTGATACAGCACAAAAGACGCTGACCTTAGGGGAATCCCGCTAGTACTCAATTACTGCATGTGGTTGCTCTGTCCCCCCAGATATGGATATTGTGACTATTGACCTTTTCGCTTCTAGGTTGCCGTTTTCAGAGTCAATGCCACCAAGCTGGCATAAACAGAACCTTAACCACTTCCATGTCGAAGCTATGCATACATTATAATTCATCACTGGATACGAAGGATGTTACACATCTTTGAAACCTCATTATTCTTTTATACCCACCCTGTTTAAGTGACACCCCTGCATTGATATTTTAAGGAAAAAGAAAAACCAACTTTCTCTTCACTGCTCCAGGGTGAGCCACAACTTTTATAATAAAAGAAATATTTACATAGGGAAAATTGAAATCTACATTATTCAACAAGATTTTAGCATTTTTCTAGCATAAGAAATTATATTAAACTTGAGTAATATTTTGTTCAAAATAAGAAATGATTCATTTCATGAAGTTATTTAATTTACTTTTCATTAAAATTGCTCCATAAATAAACTCTATGACAAAAAAAAAAAAAAAAAAGACACACTTTGAAAAATAATGTGATTATAATGAAACACAACATGTACAAAGAAGATGGAAAGAAAATGATGCAGAGCACTGTGAGAGTAATGCAGCTGTTTATTTCAGAACAACAGACCAGGATCGCTACATATTATTATGTTGTGGGACTGTCTCTTGAGAGGATACCTGCAGATATACAGTATGGCATTGATGCATATAAACATGTAATGATGTCCTGTGGAAGATTCATCCAAATGTCTTGGAGTTGCTGGGTTAGTTCGCCCACATTACGGGGTGACCAGAATCGCCATCCCAAAGTGTTCCAGGCTTGTTCTATAGGTGATAGGCATGGTGATCCGACAGGCCAAGGAAGTGTCGGAACACCATGTAGACATTCTCTACAGATATTCACCAAATGCGGTTGGACATTATCCTACTGAAAAATAACTCTTGGTCGATCTCACAGCATAGTCAGATTGACAAGTCGTAGGATGTCCTGGACATAATGTTGTGCTGTGACAGTACTCAAAAGGACAACTAAAGGTGACCAGATGTCATGTGGAATGGCTCCCCAAATGTTAGGTTTGATGGCCATATGATGCTCCAAAGTTAGAGACACACTGGCCTGATCATCTCCGCACATGTATTAGCGGTCATCGCCTCCAAGTGAAAACTTAGATTCATCACTAAATACTATACGGCTCCAATCAGTTACATTCCATGCTGCTCTGGTGCGACACCACTGCAGATGGTGAATGGCAATGCTGCAGGGTCAGCGATAGTCTTTGTAATAGATGCCGCCAGCCTTCTAGCAATGGTTCGTCATGACACAACAGGTTGCAAAGATGCCATTAACTCTCCTCAGATAGCATTTATGGAAACTGTTGGTTTCCTGAGGGTCGATCTCACTATCTTGACTGGTATCGTTACTCTAGGCCAACCATTCCCCTCATGACTGGTATGTATGCTTTGCCAGACCCTTTGCTGCAAACAGCGTCTTATTGCAGCATCACTGCAACCCAAGTGACGGGTGATAGATCGATATGTCCAATCTGAAGCCCATGATTTGCCCTGTGTCAAATTCACTCAGTTGTTAATATGATTGTAGTAGTGTGTCATGGCATCCTCAGCTGCTACAGAAGGGCATCGACCACAAAAAGTGCCGTAGCAAGTGAGAAATGCTACTTAGAAGCAATCCAAATCATAAGTAGTTCAAATGCACCAGACGCCGTCCTTTGCATTCATTGAATGCGATTTTTTTTTACAATTTCATGTCTACCCATGAGATATTTATATACAGTGGTACCTCGACATACGAATTTAATTCGTTCCATGACGATATTCGTATATCAAAAAAATCGTATATCAAATCAATTTTTCCCATAGAAATTAATGGAAATAGAATTAATTTGTTCCAGTGATAGGAATTTACCCCCGCAAAAAAATAATTAACATGCTTTAAATACCAACCAAATATAGATTTAATATAAGATTAATACAATGTTTATTGTATGCATGATATAAATGTACTACAATTTTTTATTAAATGTACTATTTTTTTACACTAAGACTAATCACTATCACTGCCCCTCTGACGTCTGGATTTTTTGGCCTCAGTTGCAGTTGGTGTATCGCCACTAAGACATGATCTTTTCCAAAGGAAATGATCAAGAGAGATCTGTTTCTGTCTCTTTTTTAGAATGTTTCTAAAATGCGCAAGGCACGTGTTATTGAACAATGCACTGGCTCTCCCTGTAGACAATTTCTCCGGGTGCCTCTTTTCAACAAAATCGGATACTTCTTGCCACTTAGCAAGGATATCACGAATTTCATGTGAAGATAGCACCTCCTCTTTCTCGACCCGCTCCTCACCGCTGAGTTCCTGCATCACCTCTGAGTGCGTCATCTCTTGTAACTTCTTCAGCTCCTCCGTCATGAGTTCTTCTGCATGCTTCTGCACCAGATCCACAACATCTAGCTGTACTAGCTATTCATATCTCAAAAATATCTTTGTATTTCGAGGCGTAAATTATACGAAAATTTTCTTCGTATATCAAAAAATTCGTATGTTGGGGCATTCGTATCCCAAGGTATTACTGTACTAAGTTTAGCAGTTGTTCGACAACATTCTGCGATGAATCTTTTTTTGTTTGTCATAGAGTGTAAAAGCTATTATCGGGATAGTCATTATTAGCTGCAACCTAATTGCAATTGGTTCATCCACCTTCGTCATCCTCCTTACCTTAATAAATTAATCTGATTTATTAACACCATGGTTTCTATATCGTCTATTTTATATTTAATGTAATGATGTAGTTTGCAAATATGTAGATTTTGACGTTATGTTCCTTTTATGGATCACCTGAATTGCAGATTTTCAGTCATTGAAATTTCATTAGAGATTTAAAAATGGTGTAATATATCATAGTCAAGTAAATTTACAGCCATTAAGTACATTGTATCAGTGCTTCAATCTATTTTTTTTTATTTGAATTTGAAGTAGAAGTGAATTTAAGAACCTGAATTTAAAAAGGAAAATTCTTAAGAAAGCAATAGAGACACTGCATTCTATATTTTTTATTTTTTTCCCATATATTATCTGTGATGTGTTAGTATATGTTAAAGGATTTTTTTCTTCTGTTCACCATGGTGTTACTTCCAGTAAATTTTTAAAATTCAAAATTTATTCTTATCACCTGTGTTGCTTCTTCTTTCTATCACACAGTGAATAAATAATGTCACAGAAGAATTTAAGGTATCAATTCTACAACACTATAGATTCAACGTTGTTGAACTTTTAAATAAATGTTAATAAAAGCACTTTTGGAGTGGGCATCTCTTTTTCCTTTTGTAAAGTTTTTATTAAGCCTGAAACTTCAATTTCTTTATAATAGTTACCATTACATTCCTGATATTTTATTTCAATTAACAAATCATTTCATTATAATAGCCAAAACTTAAGTTCTAATATACTTTAGAAATTCTGATTAATTTCTCTTTGTTTTGTTTGCAGTAATGTTCTTGAAAGGAACTCAGAAGGTAATAAAACATTTTTTTTAATATTTTTTTACTTTTATATTTACTGTAGAAGTTTTAAACATTGGTTTGTAAAAAATCCTTCTTAATGCTCTTTTATAATGGTACTTGATTAAACAACTTAACTCCTTTTTTTTTTTTTAACTTTCATAGAATTAGTCATTTTAATTGTCTCATTGCTCATTTCCTTATGTCAGAAATATTTCAAATAGCATTCCTACATTTAGAAATAGTAGTGATCTCAGAGTATTAATTCATATTTTTTAATGCTTTATTAATCTTATTGCTAGTCTTTAATTGGGCAACAGAATGAGAAGAAAAAAAAGTCCATTATTTTTTATTAGTTTGGAAACAAAATTATGTTAGATAATTACTGTTATTGCTTACTATATATGATGATGACAGTGGTGGTTTTTTTGTCCCTCCACCCATCCTTATCTCCTCATTTGGCACAAAAGAGAAAAACCACAAACTCAACAGGAAACCTCATTGAGTAGCATCCATCTATTTCTTTCAGTCTTCTAAGATATTGAGATCAGATAAATACGTCGTAATTAATTGAATTTATTGGCCTATAACCTTCAAAAAGCTTTATAGTTTCATTTCTTTCTTTTTTTTAATCTAATAAATGAAATAAAGCACGAGAAAAGATTAAACACATGAAGGGATATTATTTCTTTCATTTGAGAGATTACTATTATCCTCCCACACTGTCAATATGTATAAGATTGCAATGACGATTTGTCATCTGCTTGTGATAAAAGAATCGTCATGTTTTTAAACATAAAAGAAGTTCCTATATACTATCTTGAGTAATTCATGGCATTTACTAATCCTGTATCACTACACAAATGCTGTAAATGCAATAAGCCTATGCTGCTGAAAATAAAGATCTATCATTGGTTTTCTATCGTTGTTGCAAAGTTACAAAGACAAATAAAGACTCCAGCAATAAGCTTTCCATAAACAAACAAATCCATTCTTTTGCTTGCTTGCTTGAATTGCTTTATATTTACTGAATAAACATCTGAATCAAATATATACATTTTAAAAAAAATTCACTTTTTTTTTTTTCCTAGAAATAATTAAAGCAGCAAGATCAGGTGATCTAAAACTCGTAAGTGTTTTATTTCATTCCTTATCAACAAAATTTACTTTGCCAAAAAAAAGGATTTTGACTTTTTTTTTTACAAAACATCCATTACTGTTTTATAACTTGTTGGTCCAACCTTTGCTCGTTAATCTTTTAAGATATTTTTAACTTAGTTTTTAAGTTAGACAAAGTTACCAAGCACTTCTAAAGCATGATTAGTAGAACTAGTTAAAGTAACTATAAAGTAATTATAGTTTGGATCATTTTACTAACTTTTTAAAAATTATTTACAATAAGTGATAAATTAATTTCTGTATCTGGATCGAAAAATTAGAATATTTAAGAGTTCAGTTCTTACAAGGAGCAAAACTTTAAGTAAAAATATATATTATTTTCAAGTTAAAAATGTTATTGTTAATGTGAGGTTTTTGTTTTAGATGAAAGATTTGCATATGAGTGGTTACAGTTTACTATCAATTGATCAATATGGAATGACTGCCTTACATCATGCTGCTCGTTATGGACATCGAGATATTGTCCGCTATCTTATTGCAAGTGGTAAGTAATTTTCCTCAAAAAAATTTATCTGAATTTAAAGGCTATTTTGGAATTTAGTTGCAGGATCCTGCACTGAAGATTTGATTTGTAAAAGAGAATATATTATTCAAAGGAGTTTAACGTGCTGTGAAATAATTGAAATTAAATAAAACAAGAAATGAAATTTAGCACAAATTTAACCCAATTGCCTTTCTGGTTCAATTATCGGGAAGAAATCGGGAAAGGCCGTTTCGTCCTACTTGGGACTCATTTGGTTAAATTTGTGCTGAATTTCATTTCTTCTTTTATTTAATTTCGAGAATACATTATGTTTTTGCATCTTTTTCATATAGTTCAGTACTGTCTTGCTAGAACTATACCAAGGGAATTCCACAGATCCTTTTTTCAATGTTCCATTTCTTCATAAAGTTTGTTTTTATTTTCATTTATCACCAGTAAATAAATTTGAAGTTTGATTAAGAGCATTTCTGGGTCTCCCCTGAGTTCTTCCATCAGTCCACTACCATTTCAGTACAAAGTACATCAATACCCTACAATTATTCATTGCATTCCAGCTGATAGTTATCAGCTGACCTTTTCTTTTTCTTGTCCTCCTCCGAGTCATTATAAGCCCTTTCCATTGATACTTTCCATCAAGTTCACATTTTCTTTGCAGTTTTTTGGTAGCCAAATATGTGACTTCAGGTATGTTGTTCCCACTAAGTCTCAAACTCATGACTCCTTACCCACTCTGAAGGACCTTTGTATGGTCCAGCATACATTCTGTAACATAAATATTTTTCAGTCTTTTCTTTATTCTAATTCAAAAATCCAAGTTATGTTTCATAATTCAGTTCAGAACATGCTCTAAAAATTTTCAGAAATTGAAAACAATTCAAGAGGAAAGAATGTTGAGTCATTTTTATAAAAAGATGTTAAGCATCATTAATTTATATTCTGCAGCCCTTAAAATACGTTTGAGACAACTGTAGTATGTGATAATGATTTCAATTTTTTCTCTTATTATATCCACTTCATTATTACTCTTCCAATTCTTCTTAGTTAGCTATTTTTACCTTAATTTCACTTCACTAAATTATTCTGTAATTTAAGTAATAAAACCAAATTCTTTATAAATCAAATGCCCTTCTTCACATTTTTTGGATATGATAATTTCTACAAATTATGGTAGAAATAGTTAACTGAGAAGAATTGGAAGAAAATGTAATGATGATAATAAAGTGGATGTATTAAGAGGAAAAAGGAAATCATTATGACATACTATAGTCGTCTCTATTTAAAACTTAGCTTTTTGACTGGTAATTGCTAATTTAGACATCCATATAAATTTGGATGGGACTGTATAAAAATTTATATTATTGTTAGACTTTGTTATTGTTTTTTACTATAATAATTTAAAAAAAAAATGTTGAAACTCAGTTGAAAGTTCGGGAAAAATTAAAAATATTGATAATAATACTTTTTTTTTTGCAGCTCCTGTTGCAATATTAAATATGTTGGACAGCGAAAAGTAAGTATTTTAATCATAAATCAGTACACTAATATACTTATAATAGAAAGCCAATTTCTAAGTAGCTGTGCTGTAATTTATAAGAACATTTTATTCCATCTAAAAATGTTGGTTGAATTTTAGACATGAACCTAATATACAATGGTGAAAACTATATGGGAATATTGCAGAAATAATAGGAAGGGACAATCACTTCAACATTTTTCAATGTTTTATTAATGAACAATGTAGGATAAGCATATACAAGAAAAATTAATGTCATTGGAATATGCAAATTAGCAAAACATGATCATTATCATGGAGGACCACTATGCGACAACAGATCGAGGTGAATTATAATATATTGGTCTACATGGAAAACAGTTAAACATATCCCATATCATCTCTTCATCCTAGAAACCATCAATACATTTTGGTAGCAAAGAGGCATCAACAAGACCAAATTGTTCAACAGTTCTTGTGGGATTCTGTGGCATTCCTGAATGCGAACCATCTGTACCTGACGAAGCATTATGGGAGGAGGTTGGTGTTGTGTAGTTTGTCTTCCAAGGGCATTCCAAGCATGTTCAATGGGATTCAGATCTGGTAAACATTCAGACCAGTCCATATGGTTGATCCCTGCATACTGGAGCCAACTTCAGGATTTGTGCACAGTGTGGACATGCATTATCATCAATGAAAACAATGTCTTTTTCTAACTGTTCTTGCATAGTGTTCAGCTGCAGGTTGCAGAATCTCATCCTGGTATCTTAAAGCAATCAGGGATCCATGCTCTGTGGACTCACCTCACTGGTGTTCTGCAGAGGCATGCATATCATTGGCTGTCAGGCATACGGTCCACTACAGTGAAGCCATTTTTATTTGGTTTGGGTCCACACCTGTCATCCTGTGGCCACAATAAACTGAACCCACATCTGCATTGCATTGAATAAGCAGTTCCTTCTTGTCAAGATACTGGTGATCTCATGCTGTTATGGATGAGGGCCACCCTGCTCTTATCTTCTTCTCACTGTCCCAGTCTCTTGTGTGGTTCCACAGTCAGCTCAGGACACTCTGGAATGTTCCAAATGCCGCTGCCACTGTTGTCTGTGTCTGTTGATTTTCCAGTCTTCCTGATGTTCTTCAAGCGGTTTGTTCAGCTAAATCACACTGTAAAGATGTTGTCCAGTGACAACTGCAGCTTTTTGCTGAATGACAATAATCAAATGAATTCAATATTTAGAGCCATCTACAGTATCCTCCACTGCTAATCACTTAATGTCAGCAGAAACTGTATTATTATTGAAGTTGATAAGTAACTAAAAATTATTAATGAGAAATTCATAGTAAGGTCTTTGAAATTAAATCTATTGAAATGAATAATTTTGATTAGGAAAGATAAAGAAAATAAACAGTAAATTTGTTTTATTATTAAAAAAAATCACTTGTTGTTTGGTTTAATTCAGTTAGCAAATAAAAGAAAAATACTTTTCAGTAAGCATTTATGGAATGATAACTTCATTTTTGTGAAGTTCACTAAAATTATTTGTTAATAAATGAACAGAAATGATATAAAGAAATGAGAAGAGCTTTAGAAATTCAATTATGATTTTAATTTGGTGAAAACATTTATTTGCACATTAAATATTCATATTGAACATTTTTTGTTGCAGGGAAATGTATCGTTGAGTTTCTTGAAAACACTCATTTTTTTTCCTAAAACTTTAAAAACTTATTTCTTGCAAATTACAAATATTTTAAATACCGTATATATCATTCCAAATGTTAAAAATGTATTTATGAATTACAAATGTTTAATATAATTTTTTTTCTTAAATGTTAGAGGTCAAACTGCCTTGCATAAAGCTGCTGCCTACAAAAGAAGAACCATTTGTTGCATGTTGGTAGCAGCAGGAGCTTCTTTAACAATAGCAGACAACGAGGTTTGTAAAAGTTTGTTTTGCTTGCAGCTTTATTTTAAGTTTTTTTTTTTTGTTGTTTTTTGTTTTTTTAATCACTTACTTTAATTTTTAGATATTAACTCTATAATATTCTTTGCAACTGTCTTTATAAAATTTATAATTTTTTTTTTATTCATCTACTTTATGCCAGTGATTATGATTTGCCATTAATTGGCTTTAAGAAAGAAGAAGAATATTTCTGTAACAGTCCATTTGTGATTTACATCCAATTGATTATAATATATTTGGCTCTAAACAGGGAGTCCAGAATTGATTTTTAAACTATTTTTGCAGTAGTTTGCTGACCAACATCTAGTTAAAATCAGTAAATCATCTTCTGATCTTCCTAAAACATACATTTTGAAGCATTTTTACTTATAATTAAAATATAAAAATTTATAGAATTAATATACAAGAATGAGTTATTATGCCAAAAACAAAATTCAACTAAAGATATTTTTATCGCTTTATTTAAATTTTATTTTACTCTTTTAATAACCATTAACAAATACAAATACTTAGATAATTGATAGACTTATGACGTACTTTTATGCATTGTATTTTTTTAGGGACTAACTGCTAGACAGCAAGCATTGATAGCAGAAGACAAAGAATTGGCTGCTTACTTGGAAAGTTAGTAATAAAAAATATCATTTTCCAAATTATTACTATTTGCTAATATTTAGCTAAAAACAATGATAAAAATCTTCTCTTTTTGTTGTTGTTTTTTTTAATAATTTTTACATCCGTCTGGTAATCACAGACTTATACTGCCTTTTCTTGTAGAATCACCTAGATGAATTTGCTAAATGAAATACTTAGATTACTATTAATTGCAGCATAATAATTCAGAATGACGTCTTAATTGGCTAAACTTAAGAAATGTAAGAGTTTATTTTATAATTCAATCTTGCTGCAACTCAGATCATATGTTTGAAAATGGAAAGACGCTAAAAATAGCTTAACATTGTTTAGTAGCTTAGGATTTAGTAGCTTTATTGTTTAGTAGCTTTAATAAATAAAACCATCCTTGAATTCTGTACCACATGTCCATTCGGTTATATTTAGATTGCAATGTCAGGTTTGAATTAGCATTTGAATTGTTGACACTTCTTTGATCATTGAAAAAAAAAGTCATAGATTTTTATCTATAACTAAAAAAACAAAACAAAAAAACAAAACTAAAGCATGTGACATTAAAATAAGTGCAATAATTCTATATATAAAACATATACAAGTATGTTCTGTAAAATACCTGACAGCTCAAATGGTAAAACATGTAATCTATGGCATGAAGACGCTAGGTTGAGTAATTGGTGGATATAGGGGATTTTTTTTTCAGTGTTTATTTCTCTTTCATATGGGTTCCATAATTCACTCAACCTTCTATAATAAGTAGCGGTTTCTTTTAGTGAGAGGTTGGGGGGGGGGGGGGGGAAAATAAGAGACTTGGCTTCCAATCTCAACTTCATCCCTTTTAGAGATTTTTGTACAAGCCTTATCTTCTGTGCTGCCTGCACACACAAAAAAAAAGATACAGGCATTATACTTTAACCTTCAGCACCCTTCTACTGTAGATGGCTTGTAGAAGATTTGAGTGAACAACTGATTTGACCTGTGTTGCAGTTCATTCTTTCTTCTTCTTCAATAGTGACAAATATACAAACTTTTGCAATTGTACAGAGGATTGATAAAGATAATGTCAGGCACATTAAATAATCTAGATGAACTGGATTACAGATAATTGAAAGATAAATATTTAAATGAAAAATGTGCAAATCTCATATAGAGGTAAATGATTGCTTTCATATTGAAGCAATCTTTATCCTCATTAAAATACTGATTTTATGAAAAGTTTAAGCAATAAATACAACAAAAACCTTATTAAAGTGTCCACTATTAAACTTTTGACTTTATACTAAATTCATTTATAGTGTTAGGACACCAACGACGATGTTTTTAAAAAGGCTTATTTTCATGTATTTTCTGCCTTTTCTGAACTCAAAGAAAAAAAAATCCTTCTAAAACCAAAAACACTTCATCCTCTTCTCATATAAACCATAGGCCTTTAATTTGGTCACTGGAGTGGGTGGTAGGTGAGACAGGTCCAGCTTTGCTGTTTAACCATATTGTCTTTACTTATACACATTTGTGTATAATGTTTGAATTGTCTCTTTCCTAAGAATGAAATTCAACAAAATGTCCACACTAATACAATTATACAACTGTATATAATTTGTCAATAAATACTGTATATACATTCATTACTCTTTTATTAATGCCAACTTACAATTACAGGCATACGAAGAGGGTTATGGCAAAGGCTGTTAAGACAGTGCATATCTGTTATATAAAATTTGGTTTTGTCCAGGAATGGTTTTTGCCAGGACCAAATTAGCCTTCCGATATCATTGTAAAAAAAAGATGTTTCTGCAGTGAATGATTTTGTTTGCATGAAAGATACTAACTACACTATTAGTGAATATTAGAATTGGGTAGCTTTACACAATGATAAAGATGAATATCTGTATCCATCAAGTCTCACTTACCTGCTTACTGAGTAAAAGATATTGAGGAAGGGTTTGAATTTGTAGCACGTCATCTGGTGTGAAGGGGAAAATGAAATTATCTTCACTGTTTCATCTGTTGCTTTAACTATATCATGATACGTACAATTTAGTGAGCCTCTGGTATAACTATTTTAATCAAAAATCTAAGCAAGAAGTTTAAATTATTTAAATAATAAAGATTGAGAGGTAAAATATTGGCCATGTGTTCAATTTCTGTGAGGAAATATTTGCATAATCAAACTTCCTTGATTGATTGCATGTAGTAGCCAATTTAAAGTTTGTTATGGAAATGGTCCAATTGCAACTGGTCTAATAATACTGTCTTTTAGCTTGTAAGATCTCAGTAGCTTTTCCTTAAGTTTGAAGAAAATATAATTTGCCCTTATTGTTTGGTTCTAATTTATGATAATTAGATATACATATATATATATATATAAAGCAAAAATAGATTATGGGAAAAAGTGTAAAAAGCTATACCTAATTAGTCATAGTTTCAGAAACTTTCTGAAACCAATAATGTTTGAGGTGCCAGTAGTGCTTAATTTGCAAGTTTTCTGTAACAGTTGATTCATGTTTGATGTTATTATTATGTTTTAAGACATTTCTTCCTTGATTTATTTAGGCCAAGAGCATTTTCAACTTGTAGTTTCTGAAGACCAAGAAACAGCAGTCTGATGTCGGGCCATTTAGCAGTTTCAAATGCTGTTCTAAGTGTTCATTCTCAACAATATTTTTATTTATTTTTTTTTTTAAAAAAAAGGGACTTAAGGTACGGTATCTGCTTGTCCCTTGGTGGCAGTAAGTTAATTAACCAAATCCTACTATTGTTCAGACGTAAATAGTAGACAATATCTTTTAATATCTTGTTTCTGCAATATATTTGTTGTTCATTCATTTCCTTATTTCTCAGATAGAATTAACAACTCTTAAATGAACAAAGTCAAGCAAAAGAAAATTTGCTATAATTGTATACATTTCATAAACTGCTATGGCATTTTAAAAATAATTAACAATATTGCAATGCAACCAATTATATATTTTTATAATATTGAGCTAAAGAAACTTGCTATTTTTGTGAAGTTGTTAAATCTAACCAGTGTCTATTAAGTCTTGTGAAAGTGAAACCAAAAGAAAGGATTTTTCTAAATTGTAAAAATGTTTGGGTTGCTCTTATAGATTCCTACTATTTCAAAGAACGGAATTGGGAGATAAAATATCCATTCATATATTTATTCATTAAGAGTGAAACATCTATAAATAAATAAGTAAATACAAAACTGGATATATTGTAATTTTGTGGATACTTATGATTAGATTAATTTAATTACGAGAGCAATGTAAATCAGATATTATTTTCTGATAATGTATATTATAACAATGTATTGTATTCTTACGACTTTTCTCAGAGTAACTGCTGGAACAGTTTAAACAATGGTAATTTTTATTGAATTACCATTTGCTTTATATATAAATATATATAATCATACATTGTATATATATCATTAAAGATATATCTGTACAGGAATAAATTGTATATTTGCGAAATTCTTTCTTGAAATATATATAAATATAATTCTTTAAACTTAAATTTACATATTCATTTATATATATATATAGATATATGTTTGTATTAATTGAATATGTAAATTTATAAGATTTTCATGTAACGAACAGGTGAAGTACTGCATTATTGATGTATTTTATTTTATTATCTGTTTTAAATTGATGAGAAAATGGTGTATGTCCTTTTTTTTCTGTTTTTACATTGTACCTCAGAAAGAGAACAGAGTATGTTTTTAAACTCAAAGTTCAGCAGATTTAAAAAAAAAAAAAAAAATGTAGGGAAGAGTAAAGATTAATTATAAATAGTTCCTGAATGTATTGATTGTGGTGATTAGGCCATTAATTTCAGTATTATAAACATTTGTTACAACACTTAAATGTTCACACCAATATTTCTACATCTTATGAATGGCTTCACTGTTAAATTACAAATTATAACTTTATGTTGTAATCATTAAAAAAAAAAAAATCCTTTTAATAAAACGTCAAGATTTGCTCACTGCTGCATGTACTTGTCAGATGCATGCTCACTGCTATGCAAGTAGAAGATATATTCTCAACTTTTAAAGAAAAAGTGACAGGAACTGGTATTTGAATGAAAACCGGCATTTTGATACTAGGAACGATGTCATCACGAAGTGTCAGAACGTGAATACTAGTCTTGAATTTTTAACAGTGAATCTGTGATAAAAGAAACAAAAAGAAAAAGAGGCGAAAGAAAAGATTACGATGGACAACTATGATTCTTCCTGGATTGAGCCTGCATACCTATTTCCATTGCACCAAAAGATCAAGCAGAATTCTTCACGAAAACTTTTAAAATAACAATAACTTTTTTGTAACATAACTCTTTGCACTTAGACATTTTATCTGTTTTCTTAGTATTGTTTTACAGAAAGGGGAAAAGAAACTAAGCCATAAAACCCTAACATATAATTAGATTTCTATCAATAGAATAATATATTGTTAAATAATGCAGTTTATAAGAAATCTATATTAGACAAGCTGTCGTCTTAATAATAGTTTGTAAATACATAAAAATATACACTATAGACACTTATAAGTAATATTAGTTAAAAAACATTTAGTTGGAGTAGGCTTTTAAAGAGCAGAAGATTCATCTATGACTCTGCTATTCTAAATGCTGAGCCCAATATTTGAGGAATTGCTTAGAAATAAGTAATTTATTCAGTTGATAAAGAAAGCGAAATTCTATGCAGTTTGCTTTAGAATTTTAAATTGTGTGAATTATGAATGTGTGGATAATTACACTAGATTCAAAAAAACATTTCAAGAAATGTTATTTCCATTGTTCTTCAGGTTTAATTGCATCGAGATTAAGAAAATAAACATATCTTTCATTTTTAATCTAAATTATTTTCCTTTATTAGGAAAGATAATTTTATAAATTTACAATTTAAGCTCTATAAAATTGTAATAGTTAGAATTTTTTTTTTTTTTTTAAAGGAGATAAATATTAACATTTTTAGTGAATGTCATGTTTCTTTTGACTTGTTCACTTCCTTATAAAACCACTGAAACTTCTTGAGATGACAGCGTAATTTATCAAACATTCAGATTCTTTTCACACACCTTCTCGGGAGGCCAGGCAACACATATCTCACCCAGAGCCCTTTTAAGTGTAATTCATATATGTTTTAAATTTTGGAATTTTTTTCAGAATCCTTTTAAAGTAGCTTTAAAATCAAGTTTTAAACTTTTAATGTGTAATGTAATTGTACATGGTGAATCAAAAGAGCTATAAAAACTTATACATAAAAGTTTTAAAAATAAAACCAGTACTTTTCTAATAAATAGACGATCACTGTACGCATGATATAAATTTTTTTTTCCATGCAAAATAATATACATAAATATATATATTTTTTGTTAACACTCAAATTACTACATATATAATTGGAATTTAGTGATCTCGTTGTAAAGAAGTTAAAAAGTAACTTTACTAAATATATAACTTCATACAAATTCACAAGCTGTTTTTGCTTTATATGTATCTGAATATCTTTAGAAATCCTATCTATTCCTAATTCTTGGAAATAAGGAAGTATACAACATTTGGAGCTGTGTTATGCTAGCTCCATCATACAGTAGTTTCTTTGAAACCTTATATGTATAACTTATAGATGTCTTCTATGTTATTGTCATTGTGTTACTCTTTTTTTCATACTGTGGATGTAGTTATATATAATAAATAGTAGTTAAGGAATCCTATTAGATTTCGACAGCTCAAGAAAATAAGATGTATATTTTGAAATCTTAATTATTAAAACTTGTATCTGTGTAAATGATTTTAAAAATAAAAAGCTATATGTAGAAATTATTATCAGTGGTGCAGCACACTCTTAAAAAAGAGATTCATAATTTATTAGTAGTAATGACAGATCTAATGGCAGAATAGAAATGGTGAACAATTGATGTGTGAACACACAGCTAACGAATCATTCTGTTGATGTGAGTAAGAGAATGAGTATGAAACTTATTGGTGAAGTTGTTTCAAGAGTGGAATTTAATTGTTACTTTTAGTAATCTGAAACACTGTTTACTCTGTTGAATTTTTATAAAATGGATTTCACAATCTGGAAAACTACACAAAAAAAATTATGGAAATAAATACCATAAAAATAAATTCTTATATGTCCCCCAAATTTATCATACCTAGTTTTCCAGATAAATAACTAAGACATTTTTAAGTTTGTATAAACAAGAGACCTTGTTGGACAAATATAATTTAGAATTAAAAGAGTACTTCTAAATTATTGTAAATTGTTAAGCATTGGATACTTTCATACAGTTCATCATTTGGAAATAATTATAGTCACACTGTAGTAACTTAATTGAGTGTTTTAGTATTTTACCCATCTTTATTTAAGACCTAAAAGTTATCTGATCAACAATCTTATCATAGTTTTCATTGTTTTTGTCTTTTGGTATCTCGTAATGTGCATCATAATTCTGAAACTTATAATCTCTTTTGTTTGAGAGACTGGTATTGTAATAACATGATGTTGTATGAAGCTTACACCTTAGGCAGTTTATCAAGGCAACATTTTGGCCATCCTTGTAGAATCCTCAATAAATTTATTATCTTTTAAAGTTAAACGCAGAAAAGAAAGAAATTAAATAATGTCATCCTAATTAAAACAAGAAACGAGAAGAAAAAATAACTGCAATAAATAGTCCTAAAACAAATTTTCTGTGCATTCTAAATTAAAAATGAATAGGCAGTCATTGATTGCAGGATATCAAAAGTCAGATAAATAATTAGTAATAAAGATAAAATGATTACAAGGATTGCAATATATGATTAGTCATAATTATTTAATTAAGAATATACACAAACCAAATTAAAGAAAAACAATGTGTGCCTACAACATATAAATAAATAACATATTATAAATAAATGTTTGCATTTATACATATTACATTTTTTAAATTTTGTTTGTAAGCAAAAAACCAAAAAGTGATAAGTTTTATTAAAAGCTTGTTCTAAATCCTAAAGGGCATATGTCTCATGTATCATTGGCTCTATACTTACAGATAATGTGGATTTAGGGAATAAATTTATTTGTCATTTAAAAAAGTTGGCCATCATTCTTGCACACCATTAATATATATTGCTTTTAACTCAATCTATATCATTGGTTTGTTTAATTTTGTATTGTAATTCATCAAAACTGCCTGCTACTGTCCCAGACATTTTTACGACAGACAGTCCCTCCCTCCTCCACTTGTGCAGTTCAAGTACTGGATTAGATGATACGACCCTCTAGAAGCTTCTTAGAGCTTTGTCAGATATATGGAATATTATACTTTTATGTATTCTAAATTATACGGATGAGTTGCTATTCCCATTGTGATTACATTACAGTAATTGCAAATTCATAGACTTGCAGAGGCCTAGTCAATAATAATTCATAATAAGAAGAAATGTTCATACTTTATCCTTTCAAAATATTCAATCTCCCACTCTCAAGGCCTTTAGACTCCCACCATGGTCCTTCCCATTTCATGCTGCAGAGCTTTTACTCACAAGACACATCTATAAAAATGCATTTATGAAGCAGTTTGTTCTAGTTATGAAGCGTAGAAAAATTTCAAATAATGCATTTTGGTGTATTCAATCATTTGAAAGAAGTGAATGTCAAATCATCATAAGAACTTTATGTTCTTGAATGATCATAGAACAGTAGTTATAATTTTTTTCTTATATAAAAAAATAATTAAATGAATGAATAGAGGAAATTACAGGATGGTCTCATGTTGATGTGAAAGGTTAGTGTGAAGTTTTGTAGAGCACAAAAGTTCTTTACTATGAACACGAAGCAATAAGTATTTGATCATAATTTAGAAACCAATTTAGATCTGCCTGTTTAGAGTAAGTGTTTGCTCAGGTAATGACACTTGCTGTGATTTTTGTAGAACAGAAAAAGCTTTCATTAATGTGCTATAATAATAATAGTTTGTATGTTTCATATGTTTTGTATTTTCACTGCTTTTGATGTTTCTTTAGAGATGTGTCGCACCACATTTATCATATTTTCTTATTAAACATTTCTTCAGATTTTTTATGATAAAGAGTTTTACTTTATCAGAGGTGAAAGTAGATGAATTAAATGCATTTGGCTTTGCAGTGTAGTTTATTCAAAATTTCAAATCCAATTTATATTATTTCAAATTATGTTATATACAGATTACAGTGGAAAAAAATGTATTATGAATTCACTTGTTTTAATTTTTTAATATTTACATTAATAGAATCACTTTCTATTTCATTAAATTGCAAATGTTTTTATCTAGAATTAGAAAACTAAGACGTAATTCTATTGCTGTCAATCAAATCTCATATACAAGTGAAATAATGGCAACAGACTTGAAGAAACACAAAACACCAAATAATCACATTTTCAAAGCAAACCGTCTATTTTTTTCTTTTACGTATGTATGTTACAATATTGTTATAATAACAGCAACAATATTAGAATAACATGCAAAATATTGGTTAGATTAATTCTGAATTAATTATCATTCTTTTTGAGGTAAGATTTTTGTCTTCATTACAAACTTCTTCATAACTTCATTTACTTCATATTATGAAGTGATCATCTAAGATATGCAATGAAAATATCTGTGTATCTGAATACCTTTTGCAGTTTTGGTTTTAATTCTGCTCCTAAAAAATTTAGCACATCTAAATCTCTCCATAATGCGTATACAAATTTCATTATTGTGATTGTGTTTTGGAAGACAATGAGATTTAGCGTAATATAAAAAAATAAAAAATAAATAAAAATCAGTGTAATACATGTATGAAATATATGAAAAAAGAAAAAAAAAAGAGCAAAAATTATACAGCTTCTTGTATCAAGAAATTATTAGGAAATTTAGAACTTTACGACAGAAACCAGGAATTTTTTTTTTTTTTTTTCTGGTTGGTGAAATTAGTAAGATACATTCTTAGAGCCCTTAATCTCAAATTTAATAAGTAATTTCAAACTGCATTATTTTACTGTAAACCAGTGGTTCTCACAAAATATTATTTTCATTTTCCTGCCATTAAACGCAGCCAAGCATTACAATGATCTTTTGACTTTCATCTCCTTCCTTTGGTCAAGAATCGGTCCTGTAGGACCTTCATGGCCTGCTGGGGAAACAATTACCTTTTATATTTTTAAGTTTAAATTGATAATAAGAGCTTTCCTCTGAAAGTTTTATTATAGAAAGAGAACTCAGCTTTGTTTCTCACTGTATGCGAGGTTTGGTTGACAACGGTTTTCTGCCAATTGGCAATAATTCTGAATAGTTTATTGGAAACAAGGATGTCGTCTTAACTAACTTTCACATCTGATTTTCTTCAATTCTCTCGTAGTCAGTTTCTTAAGAAGCATTCCTTGTGCGTCAAGAACTTCGACAATCATAGTTGTTATCTGCCAGATTCAGCCTTACTGCTTCAATCACTTCGATGTCCTTTAGTGCCTTGTAGAGCTCTCTTCCTCACGTTTTCTGGTTTGTTTATTTTTTCCTACTGTCCCATGCCTTTAAATGCTTAGATCTGCTGCTCTACACTGCCGAACTCAAAGAAAACTCCCAATCTTCATTTGCCCTTATTGAATAAACAAACCTCGACTAAATCTGTAAATCGAGAGATCCTACTTGGATATCCAAAATTCTAAACAAATTAGAAATTCTTTATAGTAAAAAATATATATAAATCTTCAGAGCCACGGTAGTGAGAGTAAACATGACAATGTTTAAAAGTAAAGTAGCTTTATTATCTTGAGACAATGGTAACAGAAGTCATTTTCAAAATGCAATGCAATATATATCGTTTGCTGCTGGGAAAACAAAAGTTTGTTAGACGAGCCACTGTTCATTTAGAAGAGAAATCCAAAACTTTACAGTTAAACAAGAAGACTCTCAAACTTCTTAAAATTTCATTCCTTTAATTGTGATAATTACAACTGTCTAAGCAGAAGCTTCAATGTGTTGTGTGGATTGCTTTAAAAATTTACATTTTATTGAAACAAACTTACATGAAGTGTTTTTCTTAATTACTACCTTATTGTCATTCCATTACAGCCTGGGTTGTGGATATGGTATTTCTTCCAAAAGTTCTCCAAAACAGCTGCATTGTTTTTCTAATTGCAATCATTCTATTCTTTTCCTTCTAGTTTCACTTAACAAAATAAAGGATTTGAATAAGCAGGCAGAGTATTGATGGTTTTTTGCTAGTTGCATTAACTAAAATATTATCATTTTGGTTTGATAAAGTGCATCAGCTTGCATTAAATATAACCAGATAACATATATATTTTGCATTGAGAAAAATCTAGAATTGTAAGGTAACAATGTATATTCCGTAATGAACAAGGAAAGAAAAATTATTCTTCCTTCCATGTTATACAACAGTTAATCATGATAATAAACAACTGTTAATATCGAGTAGAAAATATAGTGGAATCCCACAAACTAAAAAAAAAAATGACAGTAAGCAGCTAATGTACTTAAAACCCTTTACACCAACAAGTGAATTAAATAGATGCCTAATTTAAATAAAAATACTGAACATTTATTAATAAAGAATAACACAGTAAAGTTTGTGTTCACAAGTATATCTGAGCTCAGCCCTCTTTGTGTTCCGAGGTGACTATTCTTGGCTGAGTCTCAACAACAGCATCTCATTTGCAGAATTTCACTATTCTGGTAAAACAGATAACTCTGTTACTTTGTTTTAGTAATGTATTTATGTAATATTTATTTGGATTTCTTCTTGTTTAACTGTACGTTTTTCAGATTCATAACATTTATGGAACAGCAGCAATTCAAACGGGACATGTTTTTTTCCACCTCATCCGTTATATATACAAATATTATTGGATGTTTTTGCATCTGTGGGTGTACATTTATTTTGTACTTTTCATTTTGTTTTGGAAATTTGGGTTTCTGTTTTTTTTTTATGCTTGAATGGTAATAATTATGCAACTGGTTTTTGCAAGACAAAATTTTCTTAGTTATTTTAGGTTTTTTATTTATTATTTTAAATGCTAATTTAAAATTGGAAAATTCAGTTTTGAATTAATTTCTGAATTAAAATATCCCTATTTAATATTTAAGAATTTTATAACAGGATAAAGTTCATGTATTATGTCTAAACTAAATAGTGAAATTTGTCTGCAGTTGCCTAGGTAGTAACTTGGTTATCATGCATACATTTCTACTGTAAAATACTTAAGATTGGTTTGTAATTGTACATTATCATTTGATTCCATAAGAATAATAAAATATCAGGCAATTTTGACAGCTTATATTAATTGCTTTACTAATCATTCATCCACTAATTCAGAAGTATACAAACAGTGTGAAAGATACAGCATTATAAAAGAAACAAAAGAGCAGGATAATGTTAAAGAAAAATGTAGAAATTAACATATTAAGTATTTGTTGGGTAGATCATTTCAAATTTAGCTTTATTTAATCTATTTTCCTCTATTAGGCTTTTCTTATTATGTATTTCCTATTTCCAATTATTCTCAGTAGCATTTAACATGAATCCTCTGTCCATTCGTAATTTAAAAGTAATTTTTTAAATAAAAAGCAGATTAATAAAATTAAGCTTTTATGTTTATTTTTATGCTTTTATTTTTAGCACACTTTAGAAAACTACAATTAAAATTTATTGCTTTATTTCAGAGCAACAGGTATGGAAAACTACAAGTCAAAAAAATGAGAGCTAGAAAGTTTCTACATTAAAGACACAGACTGATGCTTTAGTTAATAATAATAATTGAAAATTCACTATAAGGATCCATTTTGAACTGTTGATTAAACTTACTTTTGATTACCTTAAAAATAAACTTTAATTACTTGTTGAAACACATTGCATTTTAAAATACTAATTGTTTTAATCAATAACTTTACAGTCTCATTAAATATAAAAGATGATATTTCTACTAACAAAGCCCTTTTAACATTGATTTTTTTTTATTGATAGTTTTAAGTAAGAAAATGGTTATTTCTTTGAAATTCCATCCATCCATGAATAAAATGTTGGGGACTATTGACCTCCATAGATTACTATAAATTTCATCTCTTGTCCTATTAGAAGCTTATATCTGAGAAAACGAAGTCATATCCACATCCTGTTAAAGCTTATCTAGTATTTTCTTATTCTCTGTATTAAAGACAGGATGGTCTGAAAATAGAATGGGGGACCAATTTAAAAATGCAATCTAAGATACTCACTGCACTAATATTCCAATCTGTTCAAAGATTTAAAATATTCCAATCTGTTCATGTTACCGGAAGAATGGGAGACGGAACAAAATATAGAAATTAAATACGAAGCCACAAATCTGATAGATTATAAGAAACTGGGACATGGCTAAAGGACCAGTGGTAGTCAGAGGTGTAGGAAATCAGCCAAGCTACTTTTTCAAAGGTGAAACTGGAAGAGATATCCGAAGATGTAACGGAAAGCCTACAACACAATTAGCTCAAAAGTGAAGACAGGCCAACTCTGTGAATATCGAGAGAATTGGAAGCAAGAAAAGGCCTCAAAGGATCTGGGAGACACTGATATATTCAAATGATGAAAGTTAAATAATAGTGACATGGATTATTTGTTAGGGTCAACAGCCCTAAAAGTAAATCTACAGAACAAATAAGATATTATCTAGACTAGATGCTATAAGAGATGGAAAAGCAGCTGAATGAAGATGATCTATGAATGTTTCAGGCAAAAAAGCTCACCGAAAGTTTAAAGGGAGAAAGAAGAACACAATTTCTCTATGAGTTGAAAGACAAGAATGAATCTGTTAGAAATAAGAACATTATAAACCATCACATTGGATATGATAGTAAAGAAAAAGAATAAACTTTATGAAAGAATCCAAAGACTGGATCAAGATATTGAATAAGGATGGAAAAGCAGGAAGTGACAAATATAATATACTTCCTTAGAGCTTATGTAAATTAAGAATACAATATTTTATTAGAAGCTGTGTAAAAACTATAAGCTAGATATGCAGAAACATGAGATTAGTGATTCAACTCTACAGGGATTCAAAAACATGAAAAGAGCATTCATGAAATAAGTAAGATTGGGATTTTTTGGCAATTGTATGGTAATGTAAATGCAGAAGAGATAAGCAGAAGTCTCAATACATGAGCAAAAGGAAGTATATGTTATATATCGCACCAATGGAGCCAGATCGTTCATTTACATCAGCACAATATTTGGAAGAATTCATCAGAGAAAGTCATTATGTCCATTGCAATTGCAGCAGAAGGATCTGACATTAATCATGATATCCTGCAAGCATTAAGATAAGGATGGCAATTGTGAAAATTGAGATTAATATAAACCAAAAGTTCAGTCATGCAAAGGAATTGCAGAGGAAAACGAACAGCGAAAATATCAGATAGCTATCTATCATAATTAAAAAAAGTTAATTAGCAGTTTCAACTGTAGCAAAGATATTGAAGGGTTTGCAGCCATAAAGGTTGGAATATTAAAGAATTCATTCTTATTTGCAGAAGAATATCTGTCTAAGGATAAAAGAAATACACTACTGTTCATAAAAACAGAACACCTAAATTGAGTAGAGCTACTACTAAGATTTTGTTGCAGGATATGTTTTATTAGATATTACTGAATTTAAATGATTAGCAGCTAGGTGTCATACCTACTAGGTGCACCAACGTAGCTAATAATTGGTGTGGCCATTTTTGGCATGTATCACCTGATGTATGCGCCGAAGCATCAAATCAAATAATAATTTTCTATGGGTGACAAACCCAGCAATCTAGCCAGCCACTGCAGAAGTGGAACATTGTTATCCATGAAGAAGGCATGTGTTGTAGCTGCAACATGCAGTGTGAAATATGGCCCCAGGGATGTCCTGCAGATACAGAAGGGCGACCAGCCGTAGAATATCATTGATGGAACTTGCACATTGATGGTACCACCGTTATGGTGGTACAGATGAGAGGTGATATGCTTTTGTATCTGATAGTACTCCAGGCCATAACATCTCATATTGGTGTGGTTTACCTCTTGTGAATATACTATTCCTGATGCCTCTCCCCCTGTCGACTGCAGGCAAAGATGTAGCCATCATTTTGATCTAAGCAGAAGTGCTATTCGTCAGAAAACACAGCCATTCATCACATCACTCCATTCGTTTGAGGAACCATTGTAGCCTGGCAGTCCATTCCTGAGGTGTCAACAAGCCTGCAGTCCGAACTGTAAATAACCAGCAATGGTACTGTTACAGCTAACATGATAGAATGCGTCACAGTTTGCCAATCTGTGCCAATGCCGTTGATGATGCAGAATGGTGAAGCAAAGACATCCTCATGAGATGATGGTTGTCCCTTGGTGCTTCAGTACACCACATGCAGAATCTTTTCTTATTGTCTTAATCCCTTCTTTGTATCATTCTCTGCGCACTCTTTCCACAGTGGAACACTGCATCCCACACGATTGGCAATCTCCTGGAGAGAAGCATTACAGTCTCTCATGCAGATCGTAAGACCTCTGTCAAAATTGCTGATGTGAAAAAAAAAGACCTCCTACACGATGAAGAGGCATCCTTACCCATTGCTGACCAAGAACTGACATTTCAACTGAGCCACACAGTGTTTATAACAGAATAATTGCTGGTTTGAGGTCTGTGACATTGAGCGATCTAATTTTCGTAGACTCAATAAGCATGAATCTGTGACGCTGAAATGCTAACCAATTGTTCTGCATTGCTTAATGAACATATCCTGTAAAATTCAAAGTAAAAGCTCGACTCTTTTCAGATGTTCTGTTTTTTTTTTTTTACGAACAATAGTGGATATATCTTAACATGAAAGGTAAAAGTGGTAGTTTCAGATACAAACAATATGATACCAGATCAGCCCAAAGTTAACCTGATATGCAGGGTGCATTCGAAAACTCTGGTGTTATTGATTTGTAAGCCTGGAAGATGCAGTCATTTGAAAGAGAATCAACCAAAAAAAAAATAAAAACCAAAGAAGAATGGTTCGCTAATAGATGCCATGACTGTGGAATAGAATAGTATATTGCAGCGGTTCCCAACCTTTATCAAGTCGAGGCCCCCTTAACACTTGCTATGCTTGTGCAACCCCCTCCCCCCCAAAAAAAAAATTAAGAGAAATGAAATTTAAATACAAATATGTTTTACATAATTACGTATATTTTACAATAGGTTTAAAAATATTAATGGAATAATGTAAACTAAGGTACGTTCTAATTGTATAATCCACGTGGTTTTTGCTTAAAGAAATGGAACGGCTTGAACAACAGAAAAGTAATTTTTTTACGAGGGGAAAATTAAGACTAGAGTAGATTTATACCATTGTAAAAGCATTCTAAAAGTAAAATGTATAAAAACACACATTTGATTAAAACAAATTCATTCCTACACCACATCAAAAATCATTAAACGGTACTGCGCAGTCGGCATTGCAGACCCCAGGTTGCGAACTGATGATATATGAGATCCAGGTAATATGCGCCACAAGTATAAGCTCCATCATTTCATCACTAAACAGGATAGTGGAATTAACTAGAATTGAATCTGATCCCTTTAGCTCGCAGTCCAGCTCCTGTCCCATCCATTTATAAGCAAAGTAATAATTTAAAGTCTCTTACTTCTGGATTATAAATAAGATATGCAAAAACAAGCTTAGATTTTGATAACAGAATAAATATTGAATTTTACAACCATGACAAAAATTGGAATTTTAGAACCGTGTCACTTGGGCGAATCAATTACTAAAGAAGTTTCATTAAAATTTATTTTTGCTAGGAAATTTAGATAGTTAGGAGCTTCGAAAAGCTGATTCCAACATCAATTGGCAAAAAATGGAGCCGACACATTTTTTTGCCATTTGATTTCGCAATAAACTTTTTTTAAGCCCTGTGCATATACATATCCTAGAGTAGAAACGACTTTCGGATTGCGTTTTCACCAGCAATTTTATCCAATGTTAATCGCAAACGCGAATGCAAAAAAACACTTTTTCTTGTGCATTGATCAAAATTGGTTATACAGAACGATGTAGTGTGAAATGCTCATAAGGCTGAGTGCTATCTTTGGGTAAACTGCTGAACAGTAGCACAATGAAGAAAATGATTGATCATTGCCACAAATAATTTGGTCATTAATAACTAATCTCGCGGTCACCAAGTAGTGACATCATACCAAAATATCAAGGTGGATGCCCGATTTGGTAATTTCCTATTTTATGTTCGTAAAATCATTAGTTTCACCTGGTATTGTTACCATAATTAAAAGCGTAATCTCATAATGTGCCAGGCACATAATTTGAAATGAACGGCCAGAACTGAGAGTCCAGCACACCTCGGTGATTGGGCGCGGAAGAACATAAAACGTCTGACGAAGAAACATAAGGTTAGCAATCACCATTTTATACCCATTACATTATCAACCAAAAACAATTAGGATTAGGTTAGTTACAATTAAATTCCCTAAGGCACATTTTCAACTAAAACAATTAATATTACGTTAGGTTAATTTAGGTTGGCTTAGCTGCAGGATGTATGTATTGAAAAATAACCCCGAAATTTTGTACTCCGAAAACAACCATGACATCGAAACTTCAAAAAAAAAGTTCCTTCAACGAGGTGTGCCGGACTCTCAGTTCTTACCAAACGAACAATTAACTAGTAAAATGTAGAATGCTTATTTCAAAATGCTTTTGCACGATCTTTTACTAGAAAAACTAACCCTCATCTGGCTAACTACGATCTTGAGATATACACCAAGTCACCAGGGCCGCCTGCCATCGGGGTACCATGTTAGGGGTCGTCCATTAATTACGTGAGGTCAAAAGGGGGTCAACGAAAATCTCACGTCAACTTTTTTTTTGTTGTTAAAGCAAGATTTCCTTTTTTTTTTTGGTTGTTAAAATTTTTGAAATCTCCCCTGAGGGAGGGGGGGGGGATCCCACCACATCTCACCAAGGGGGGAGGGGTCCAAATTTTTTAAAAAAGACCTCACATAATTAATGGACGGCCCCTTATCTCAAGAATCGCAGTTAGCCAGGTGAGGGTTAGTTTTTATAGTAAAAGATCGTGCAAAACCATTTTGAAATAAGCATTATACTTTTTACTAGTTAATTGTTCGTTTCACATTATCTGCCTGGCATTAACGAGATTACGCTTATAATTATGTTGGTAAACAATACCAGGCGAAACTAATGATTTTACGAACATAAAATAGGAAATTACCCCCGATTTTGTTTTTATTTACATTTAAATCGCCGATTTCGACTCCTGAAGTATGTTCTTACTGGCAAAAATCAGCTTCATTTGTAAATTTTCATTTAATAAATAAATTAGTTTTCTTGTTTTATAGAAGTGATGCATATTTAAGCAATTTATTTCGTCTTAAGAAAGTGAAATTTGCAAAAATTGTCGGAGTTCCGGAGTTAATTGAAATTGTTTACACCGGAAATGCATTTTCATCTGAAGCCAACAGGCGCCAATTATGATGAAATGCTTAAAGTGGTCTCATTTCTTTACACGAGGGTGGATCGAAAAGTAACGCACAATAATTTTTTCTGCCTTGGCATTGTAGCTAGAATGATGAAATTTCACCAAGATAGTTTGAAGTTTTCACTACAGACGCTAATTTGTTTTCATGTGCAGCTCTAGCGGGAGAATCGTGAACTATGCAACAGTGATGGCGCGCATGTTCCTGTCGTCAACTTGCGAAGAGCAGCGAAGTGTAGTCCGATTTTTGAGGGTCAAAGGGCATAAACTGAGTGAAATTCACAGGGACATGCGTGGCGTTTATGGGGACGATTGTATGGACCGTAGCAATGTCTCCAGGTAGTGTCAATTCTTGAAAGAGGGCCATGTGAACCTTTGTGATTCGCCACGTTCCGGAGCCGGTAACAGCTGCAACCCGCAGAATGACAGTGCAATTGAGGCGGCAATTTTGAACGACCGGCGTGTGCAACTGCGAACCTTACCTCAACAGTTTAACATTTCCGCCTCAATTGCTCTGACATTCTGCGGGGTTGCAGCTGTTATCGGCTCCGGAACGTGGCGAATCACAAAGGTTCACATTTCCTTCGGTACGGTGTACGATATTGCTCATGACGTATTGAAATTTCGTAAAGTTAGTGCTCGCTGGGTGCCTAAGAACAGACGACCACAAGGGCCAACGAATGATGACAAGCTTGGATCACTTCACGCGTTACCGCAGAAAGGCAACTATGTAGAAAAGTAGCTAAAAGATGTAAGTTCATTTCTGATTTTCTTTTTTTGTTTTTTTTTTTACCAATTAAACTTTTTTGACAAAAAAATATTGTGCGTTACTTTTCGATCCACCCTGGTATTATAATCTAATATTTTTACAATGATAAAAAAATGATAAATATACTGTTGACTATAGCTGGTGTTTCTACCCTCTGTCAGAAGAGTTTTTCATTAACAAAAGTTTTTACTAACCAATGAAATAATTTGTCACTATGGTCATTTACAGAAACACTTATTCTTAATACAAATCTTTGTATATTCAGTGTAATTTAACGTTCATCTCTGTGGTAGCCTATGCTATTTAAGTAGGCTTATAACTTAAATGAAAGTTCTGTGTTCTGAGTAATATTGTATGTTCTCCGTGTGGCAGTGGATAATTCTAATGGAGTCATTCCATGTCAAATCACCCAATTTTGAAAAAAAAAAAAATCATATCTCAGAATATGAGCTTTATTTTTTTTCCAAGTTCTAAAAACAAATTTATGAGACCCGTAATTTTTTTTTTTTTTTTTTTTTTGCATATGTAAAAAATTAAAGAAGTTATAATTTTTCTAGAACATGCTCTTAAGCCTAATTTACGCCCATTTAACATTAGTGTCAATGGGAAAATAGGTGTAAGACAAAGGTGCACAGCTCAAAAGGGATAGGTGGTAGCAGCATGAAATTTTTTATGAAATACTATTATTCTTAGGGTAACATTTAGAAAAAAAAATTAAGTTGCTCCCACTATTCCTTCTTCTGCAAAAAATTATCAAAGTCACTATAGTATTAACCCAAATAAGACATTTTAACGTGCTGTGAATATATCAATAAAATCAAAACAAGAACAGCACATGGATAAATAAATTACCTTTCTGAATCAATTATCGGAAAGAATTGGGAACGCCCATTTCGTCCTTGTAGGGACTCATCAGCCCAATCCGCCTTCCCCGATAAAAGACTCAGAAAGGCATAAGCTTATCTGAAGGCCGTCACATCTGCCAGCGGCCTCCAGCAAAAGAAGCAAGAAAATAAATTGCTGTGTTATTTTACACAACTGAAAGGCCTTAGCCTATAACTAATAGGCAAAAAGGTTTTTAATAATTGAACTAAAGGTTCAAAAAAGGTGAGTTAACGCAAATAAAACATTTTAACTTGCTGTGAATATATCAATCAAAACAAGATTTATTTTCTTGCTTCTTTTGCTTTCGGAGGCCACTCCCAGGTGTGACGGTGGTCTTCAGATAAGCTCATGCCTTTCTGAGTCTTTTATCGGGGAA
>JAFIDM010000004.1:59429522-59465253 GCA_023159025.1 Thereuonema tuberculata
AAATACATACCTGAAATTATGCCGTGTATTTTTGAAACACCCTGTATATGTTATGCCTACTGGAATTCAATATATAGAGGAAGTTGATAATGTGCACTAGGCAAGACTGAACAAGAATTCCCCCCCCCCCCCCCCCCCATGCCTCTTGCAGTCCCACAGTCAGTCCTATTGAGACATGAAACATTCATGTCTGAACATGAACCCCCCCCACACACACACACCTCCAACAGCCTATTCTACTGTCAGTGTTTAGTTAGCTCTGCTCCAGTGAACATAAATTAGTTGCTGTGCTTTTTTTAAAATTTGAGTTAAATTTGCTTGTCAGTTTCCTGTGTTTTAAAATCACTTTGAAGCCACTATTATCTATGTGAAGTGATTTAAGTTAAGTGATTTTTTTTTTGATTTTTTTTTTTTGCCTTTTATTTTAAATTATGGAAGAAATGGCTTGCAGTAGACCTAGTTTGATATGTACTGTTGGCAGTTTATTAAACTCTTGCTGTAAAAACACTACACTAACAAAAAACAAGGATATTTATGTAATTTTTGAGAAAATGTCCAAACAAGAAATAGATCTTTTGATTTGGTGCACAAGTAATCAGTATAGTGAGAAAGACTCTATTTGTTCTCATCACTTGTGTTATTTTTTAAAATATTATGAAAAGAACAAAAAAAACTTGTTGTGATCCATTTAAGAGTCACTCTGTCCCCTTATCAAAGAAAAAAGACTTGAGGGTAATAACTTTAGAAAAAGCGAAAGAGGTTAAGGTAAATAGAAACCTTACTTTAGTGCCAGGAAAGATGTTGTGCAGTAGCTGTCGAAAATCATTATTAAAAGCAAAACCTGACCCCCCAGCCAGATAATGAAGAAATGGTTATAAGTCATTAAATTGAAGATGAATTAAAAACGGCAAAAAGAGTGTTTGAAAAAGATAAACTGAACGAGAGACTTTTAGGATTAGATGTAACTCCGTTGAAACTTAAATCATTGTCTGCTTGCTCAAAGGGAAAATATGCAAAATACAGGCTAAAACCCAATTTTAAAAAAGCTATCATATGTCTTACAAATAACTGACTCACAGTGAATCATCAAGTGAAGCTGAAGGTACCAAAAAAAAAAAAAAAAAGATTTAAAGAAACAATCTGCTGATCTCGATTATTTAGTTAATGTTATGAAAGAGAAGTTAAAGACAGGCTTGAGTAGGCGTGAAAAAATACAAGTTTTAACAATCGCTCCAAAGTCTTGGTCTTTCCGGAAAGTAGCGGAGAGATTTAATGTATCAGAATATTTGGTGCAAAAAGCTAGAGCTCTTTCGAATGAAAAAGGCATTTTGGTGTTGCCAGAACCTAAAAAAGGCAGAACAGTTCCTGAAGAGACAATAAATATTGTAAAAAAGTTTTATCAGGATGATGAATTTTCTTACATGATGCCAGGTGTTAAAGACCGTGTTAGTATTGAAAAAAATATGTGCATGCAGAAAAGACTTCTTTTATGAAACCTAGATGAACTATTTGTTGCTTTTAAGAATAAGTATCCACAGCTGAAACTAGGATTTTCTTAATTTTGCTGTCAGACCAAAATGGTGTGTACTGGCTGGTTCACCAGGCACTCATTGTGTATGCGTGTGCTTATACCACCAAAATGTGGAGCATTTAGCTAATGCAATGAGTCAGCATGATAAAGAATCTGTCCATAATATGGTGGATAAGTTAGTTTGTAACTGACAGAATAGAGATTGCATGCTGCGACGCTGTGATAAATGTCCTAAAACATCTGAACCACTGAAGCTTTATTTGGAAGACATCTTAGAAGATTTTGATGATGAAGATGAAATCAAATTTTCACAATGGGTAAGTGATGGCCGAATGAAGCTACAGACAATGCATTGGGGGCACAGTTAAAAGGACTGTAACGAAGAAAAACCTTCGAAGCAAATAAAGTGATCATATAGTAAATGCAAAACACACGTACAATTTTTGAAAAAACCTGTTTTCAAAAATAAGTTCCTTCTTTTTAAGTGAACAAGATATTCACTTAAGCTCTTGAAAGTCGCTATGAATCTGGCCAAACCATTACAGGAACAAGAAGCTTTCACTTCTTTAAACCTGCTGCAAGTGAAGAAATCACAGCAAAAAGAGTTAGTTCAGACATTATTTGTTTGAGACAAAACATTTTTAAAAATATACGACCAACTGTAGAACCAAATCTCAACTCTTTTGTGGCCTATGTGTATGAGAGCCACTGGTGGATTGGAATGGTTCAACATTTTAATGAGGAATACGGTGACTATAATGTATTATTTATGTATCCCCATGGACCAGCTCAAAATTTGTTTTGGCCTCAAAAAGAAAACCAGCGTCCTGTTCCACCACCTCATCTACTGTGCATCATAAACCCTCCAGAAATAGCCTCACAATTGGACAGGTTATATACAATTGATTCCAACTCGAAGGAAGGAAATAATAAAGAATTGGAACAACTTCAAAACTTCATTTGAGAAAGACTTTCAATAACTTACACTACTAAGAGACAAACTTGTAGGGTAAAAAATGGAAACTTTGTTAACCTGTAGGATAAGTAAAAATAAATTAAAGTCCTTTGGTTACCTTATACGTTACAATATGTACTCGCTAATCTAGACCCAACTGCAGACAGACTTTCAAAAAAATTGTTAAAAAAATTTTATAAATTCTTAATTTTGTGAAACTCTTTATTGAAACTATGCTCCATATTGTATTTTTCTTTTCAAAAGTAAAAACTTAAATTTCAACCTTCTCAAACTTGTTTTACAGCTGATTTTGTTACTCCAGACTTTCGGTGACTAGGAAACATCTAGTCCTACTAACCATAGACTGGCATGACCATAGACTTCTTTATGTTCACTTTTACCCCTATATTGTTCCATCTATAGGCTAAGTAGACTTTTTAGAATCTTGTACTTTTTACTTTATCGCCAAAAAACCATATTTTATTCCCAACATTGGTGGGTGTAACAATTCCTAGCATTAATATTATTTGTTACTTTACATTGCTATAAAACTCTTCAAACTCAAAACCCCAACAATCTTATTCCACCATTTGAAAGATAATTTTATACTCTTTCCAGTGATATATGGTTGTGTTAGGGTATCTGGAGAGAGAGATTTCAGCTGTAAGTTCTTTTCTTACAGTTTCAGAAAAATATACTTCTTTATTTTTAGTACATGTTTTCACTATGATGGTAGTGTCATCATATTCTGTATGAAATTAAGAACAAATGAATGAAGTTTCAAACCTTTAGCTTTATGAACATTGATTTTATCCAGGAAAACGCAAATACATACAAGCTCGTTAGGTGCTCAAATTGTCCTTGGAAGTTCAAATCGACTAAAACTTTAAAAGGCTATAACTCTGAAACTAATTGTTAGAATTGGATAAAATTTTGTCTGTTTTCTTAACTTATTGTATACATTGAACAAATTTTCAGAGAAATCCGTGGCAAATGGGTGTCAGCCCTAGATGACTTGATTTGGAATGGCCCTATAAAATAGTTGAATAAATCAAGATAAAAAATAACGAAACAAAATATAGAACAATAAAGTTAACCGTTCTATAATACAATAGAAAATAGAGATTCAAAACACAAAAATAAAAAGTGAGTATAAAATAACAAACAATATTAAAAGAAAACAAACATAATGAATTCAATTTTAATGACGTAAATGACAACCATTTACCATAAACCAATGTCAGCCAGAAATCAAACCAGAACAATCAATATATTTAATATTTTTTAGCACAAGTCATTAAGAAACATTAAGAATATATTTTTTTGGGGTAAAACAATGTGGATGACTACATACTGACAAAAGAAAGGAAGGAAGGGAAAAAAAATGCTTATTAATTTCACTTTATTTTACCATGAATTAAATCTCATATTAAGTAATTTTTGACTTTTTTATATGAATTACAGTTAAAAATATTTTTATCTAATTGACTAAAAAGTTTATTCAAAATTCTTTCTGTGGTTGCAGCCAAAAAATTGTATTTGGCTTCTAATTCATAAGCCTTCAGTTGTCGATAAATGTAAAGACAAACCATCAATCCAGCAGCAGTAGGAAGAAAACAATCGAATTCTCCCTTGTAGGAGGAGTTGAGACTAAAGAAACTCATTTGAATATTGGAATTCCATTTTAACCCAAAGTTGCGATGCTAAGTCTGCGCAAATTGAATCTCCCATCCCTGCCTGATAGGTTTACCACCAAAACCATTCTTTCCAAAGCATCATCCCTTTGTACAAGGAACAAGTTTTCTTGCAAGTGTTGCTTCTGCTGCTCTATTGATGACTTGTCTTTACATTTATCAAAATTCTTTCCTTTACTCTTAATCCATAATTATTTTTCGGTTGATCAAATTTAATTAAACTTGTCCAAACATTTCTAGTGTTATTTTTTTCACCAGAGCTTTTTAAAAGGGTAATCATTGAAAAAAAAAAAAATATTTATGACAAACGTATATTATTCTTTCATCACAAGGTTCTTAATAAAATGTCTTTTTATATCAATTGAAGGGACAAGTGGATAAAGGTGTTATGTTACAAAAATGTACTTTTGAGAAAAATCTATCTAAAGTTTTTGTTCTAGCAGTTTTTCTGTATTAGAAATACCTTTATCCACCGGATATTGTGGTGATTTTGTTGGTGTCCTGGTTCTTGGAATAAGGTAGAACGAGACTGACGCTGGATCTGAACGGGTTCCCCTTTATTGAGGGAGAGCAAGGGTTTTTATAGTTTTATTTACAGTGATTGCTGATTGACTGGAGGGCTTTAACAGATGATTGGAAGGTTTAAATAATAACTGAAATTAACAGAAAGATTTTGAATTAAGGTGCATGATGGGAGCCCTTCCAGCCATTGGGATTTAAAAGTAAACAAAACAGAAATAAACCGTTAACGGTTGGAATTTAAAATTGTACAAGTGATTTGATTAGATAAATAAATGAATAAGTTAAAATAGAACACACAGGATAAATAAATAAATATAAATGTAAAAACTCATCACAATATCTATGGATCTATGCATCCAACACTCTCCAAATGAAAATGTGTGTTAAAGCTGCACTAAACGTTTTCATCCATAAAAAAAAAAAAAAAACTCCATTTTTTACAAATTGTAAAATAACACCTTCATCGACTTACCTCTTCAATTGTTTGCTTCTTTTTAGAGTTTTCAAAGCTAAGCAAATTGCACCTTTGTTATCTACAAACAGTTCACTTTTATATCCTAAGTCACACTTTTCAAGGTACTTTTAATTCTTGAGCACAGGTTACAGCTGCAACACAGTTTTGTTTTTTAAAGTACCGTGGGATAGGATTATTACCACAAACTATAATAACACTTTTTCTATTTTGACAGTCACCAGCCCAATCTGTATCAGAAAAGGCATAAAAATTAATATCATTAGTCCTTTGTTAAGCGAGTTTCATGTTTTTTGTTTCTTTTAAATATCAAATTATCCGTTTAGGGGCTTTCCATGTCTGTTCCGTAGGCTTTTCCAGAAATCTATGACACAGCAAATATTAGGTCCAATGTAGTTGTTATAGCTAAATACATAATACTACCAATTAGTTCTCTGTAGGGAACATTGATTTTTCTTTTTTTTTTTCATTTACATTAATCTATAGATTTGTTTCCATAGGTGTAGAAACTCCTTTTGTTTTTATCTTTTCTAATAGAATCAATGTCCACACTCTTCCATGAGTATTTAAAAATATTTATTTTAAATACATGTAGCAAATTTTCGGGAAATATCCGCTTTCCCTTTGTCAAGCCATAAATAAATGGGAACAGAATCTACTTACAAACAACAGACAAAAATGGTTGAGCATCCAACAGATTGTAAAGACATGATGAGTTAACAAACTTATTTGTTTAGATAAGTAAGGTCTTAAACAAACACATAACTATAGGTGCATTTGTTATATATTTTTTTATATAGTTATGTGTGTGTTTAAGACGTTACTTATCTATTCATATTTCCACACATTAAATCTCTTATGCTATAAACTTATTTGTTATTATAAAGTAATGGCAATACATAAATCATGTCAGCAAAAATAACAATGAGATCTCTATTACTAAATAATCAATATAAAAAAGATAATTAATAATTTAATACATCAAAGGAAGCAGTTTTTGTAGACTCTGTAAAGAAAGTATAAACTCACCCAAGTATTTCAAAGAACTTTTCATTATATTATTTTTTACTTCCAATTTTTTTTCTTAGTCTATTTAACAGCAATAAATTCATGTACCATTTAAACATCTCAAACATTTTGAGTAGTTTTTAAATTAAAAAATAAAAATCACTTTTCAACTGTAAAGAAAATATAAACTCAAAACATAATATTTCGAAAATTATTGAAATTAATAACGTGTTGGTCTTCCTTTCTTCTCTATAATTTCTATGATTCTGTCAGGCATTGTCCCAATTAATTTTTTCAAATCGGGCATCTTTATCTGGTCCCAAGCATTCCAAATTGCAACCTTCAGATCATTCAAGTGATGATACTGTTTGATTCGGTCATATACAATGTTTGCCATCCAACCACACACTTTTCAATTGGGTTTAGGTCAGGGAAACGGGAGGGCCATGGAATGACATCAATTTTCATTTTTTTAAACCACACTTTGGTGGATTTTGACGCATGTATAGAAGCATTGTCTTGATGTTGCCAATTTGGCCCCCCTAGAAGGGGTCCAAATGGTATTAAATGGTCGTACATAAGGTTCTGATATTTTTTTAGAGTCCATCTTGCCTTCCACAAACACTGTATCTGCCTTACCTTCACTCCACCCCCACCTTGTTGTCTGCTTAATCTTATCTTCGACGGAGTAAGTACATCATGACAGTATGCGGAATATCCGTCAGGGCCGTCAAGATAGAAACATTTTTCATCACAAAAACTATTTTGTTCGACTTTTGATGCCATTTCACTGTTTTCTTAGCCCAGTCAAGTCGGCTGGAACGATGAATGGCAGTGAGCTTGGGTTTAGCTTTCAGTTTTACAAACTTCATGTGATTATTTGACGTTAAGCTTTTCCATATAGTTTGGTGAGATACAGTCTTTGGCAAAAAACGAGCAATTTCATGGGTGGCCATCTCATCAGATGCAGGAAGTTCTTGAATTCTCCGGTGGTCAGGAGGTGTGAGTTTTGGAGATATACCTGGTCTTTTTGTGGTTCCATAACTATCCCATTTCTTGATGACATTTTGAATAACAGTCTGTGAACGATTTAATTCTGAAGCTATTTGCCTTGTTGACATTTTTTGACCAAGGAGAAAATGAATTTTTCGCATTTCTTTGTTCGGTTAATGAATTTCCAGGAGGCATGATAAAGTAGTGGTATGTGTCATTACCAAAATGAATGGATTTCATACTTTAGTCACTTTTAGTTATATTTATGCAAATTTGGGATTTCCAATCACTTTGCAGGTGTCAAAATCAAAACATTTCTTAGCGAGTTTATATTTCCTTTACATTTGAAAATTGATTTTATTTTTTAATTTAAAAACTACTCAAAATGTTTGAGATATTTAAATGGTACATGAATTAATTTCTTTTAAATAGACTAAGAAAAAAAAATTGGAAGTAAACAAATCATGTAATGAAAAGTTATTTGAAATACTTCGGTGAGTTTATACTTTCTTTACAGGGTGTAACATTTACTTTAATAAAATCCTTAATTAATGAAATTGTAATAGAGTCGACACTAGTACCCTCATACCTATTAAAATTTTGCTCTTTTGTATTTTTAATGACACAGCTTTCTAGAATCTTTCTTAATTTTAAATCTGTTTCTTTAAAAATAATTTTAACGTTAGGGTCCATTACATGCCCGAGTTTTCAGCATCAATCTTTTTAACTTTAGTACCCTTCCTTTAGAGTATTTTGTTCCTTTTGGTGACTTTTTATATACTTCAGATTTTACTGTACCATTCAAGAAAGCTGTAGGAATAGGCAGTTGTTTAATTTGTACATCTTTATAGCTTTTACTGGAAATGTTCTTATTGTTGCCATTCAGGCACCTGGGCTGGATAACACTTCATTTTTATTGCTCAATACTTTGAATCCTTTAGTCACTAACCTTGTCTTTTTTAATGCTATTTTTCTTTTATTCGGAATACCCATCTTGTTTCTTTTGCACTTTTATTCATTGGCAATTCAACTTCTTCCCAAACTTCTAGTTTTTCTAATGCTTTTAGTTCATTAACTATTGCTGTTTTCCATTCTTCATCACTTATGGCTTGTTCATAGGTATATGGATCACTTTGAGTTAATAAACAAAATGCTGTATATATTTTTCATAATCTTGTAGGTACTTGGTTTTACTATTCTTCTTTCTGACCTTGTACTACATTCTCATTTGTTTCATTGTCATCTTGTTCATCATCCCATCTTCACTTTCTTTCTGTTTAGTTTTGACTTCTTCATTTTGTAGAAGTTAGGGTTTGACCATACATCAATAAGTTATCTGTGATTTCATCAAACTTTACATCTCTTAATATTATTATTTCATACCTTTCTGGATTCCACAATCTCTAACCATTTCTTGCATCTTCAACCATGCGTTTGCTCCAAAGACTTTTATTTTGTGCAATGAAAAGCAAAATTTAACATCCATAATAATTTAGAAATCAGGAAAAAAAAACACAAATGGACAGTAAATATTTCACAGGATTATTTTTTATTTGATTGTTTTTGTTTTTGGCGGCCATTCCCATGAATGATTGGATGGTTTCCCTTTAATTTTCACGCAGTCTGAGCCAAACCTCAAAGGGTAAATTCAGCAGATGATTCCTAATAAGGATGAAAGAGCTGTTCAGGATTCCTGTTGATGTTGGCTCAGTGTGCGAAACCATATTTACTATCCATTTGTGGCTTTTTTCTTGACTTTTATTTTGAATAAGTCTAATTTTCAATGATATATTTTAGCAGGAATGTTATTAAACACTGTAGTGGATGGACAATGATTAAGGTGATATGCTGCGCACAATTGCTTCAGGTCACAGATATTTAGGCAAGTTTGGTTCTGACATTATTGTTCTTGCTTTATTATAGTGTGCGCGGTTCGTTTTTTCAGACACACCATTTTATTGCGGACTAGCAAAATGACCCATTCTTCATTTGGGTTGCAAAAAACAAATGTTCTAATATGGATGATAAAGAAATTGCAATTGCAAGATCACTTGGAAAAAAAAAAAAAAAAAAAAACTCAAAAGGTCTGATCTAATTATAAATCTATAGGCCTATCTTTCCCGAAAACCTCATAGAAGTATCTTTGAACCATGTTTGCCCATCCACTCACTGTCCTCCCAGTGTACACCCATTGTTCTAAGTTATTTGAATTTTGTAACGTCGTAACCTTATCACTTCAAACCTTTCCTAGTTCGTAAAAAATAATCTGATCATTACAAATCTATATCTAACCCGAAAACCCCGTCGCTATTATGCACAACAATATTTTAGTTCCAATTGTTGCACAACGCAATTTGTATAGTTCCCATTGTCGCCAGCGGGTGCTTATGTAGCGCTACTATGCAGAACAATATTTTAGCTCCAATTGTTGCATAACAATATTTGTATAGTTCTCATTGTCACGATAACAAATCCTAAAACCTAACAATAGTAACGGAAGCAAGCTTTCAGCTTTATAACTTAAAGCAATGCTTTTTATCCTATCCCGGGGGAATTTCGAAACATCCTGAAAAAGGGTTTTAGTGATTATAATTACCTACTTACATGCCAAATTTGAAGTCTCTACTAATTATAGTTACGGAACTAATTACGGAAATAAGAAAACGTTAAAGCGACAATTATTCCCGAACCCATAGGAATTTCGAAAAATCCAGCCTTATTCCTTGTCCACAACGTAAAGGAAACCTCTGTGCAAAATTTCAGCTTTCTAGGTCCAGTGGTTTGGGCTGGGCGTTGATCAGTCAGTGAATGATGAGTGAGTAGGTCTGATGTTTTTATATACAGTAGAGCCCCGATTATCCACGGGATTGGGTGACAAGGGCTTCGCCGATAACGAAAATCGTGGATAACCTGAAAAAAGACTAAACATGAGGTGTAAAAAATATTTTGCCATGAAAAACTATGTTTTATTGTACAAAAAACATAATATGTAAAACTTTTAAAATATGTACAGTAAAGCAGAAACCTTTGCTTTACGATTGCATCCACAATTCCGAGGAGGCCTGTAGGATTATGATGCACAATAAACCTGTCAGTAATTTTCGGCCTTCGCACTGTAGGTCCTATTGTATTTTCCCTGTTGATGGCTTGGATTAAAATTGGTTTTTTTGAGGTTCATAATTAAAAAAAATTTTCACGGACTCGCGGATAATCAGGGCTCTACTGTAGTTAGATAGATAAAAGATTAACACAAGACAAGACCGTTGCAGCTAAACAATAGGAATACGTGCTCATGTTTTTCTCACAGCTAACAATCGAAAGGTATTCAGCCTATTTAACCTTAACAAGATGTTCATCTGGCATCAAATTTGGAATTATATTAACTGAAAGTGAGTAATAACAGGGTGTCTACAGAATCATGGAATTTTGTTATTCTGGAAAAAATCGGGGAATTATCAGGGAATTTTGCAATTATTACTTAAAATCAGGGAATTTTTTGATTGAACAGATCAGGGAATTTTAAAAGAAATTGTTCATGAAATCAGGGAAAAATCAGGGAATTTTTTTATTCAGATTTTGTAGACACCCTGAATAAGGAAAAGACGGAAAATTAAAAATGCGGGATAAAGGTGAAAATTGTAGGAAATTCTATCTTACATCATTTATTTATTTTTTTTATTTTTAATTTTCATTGTGTAAAATCGAAACATACATTTAGTTAGTTTAGTTTAGTTTAGCCAATGCCAGCTCTTGGCATCTCTGCCATTCGCTGACGAGTCTCCCAGTAAAGACTTGTTAGGTTTCTTTCTTCAAAATCATCTAAGTTTTTACATTTCTCCAGATGTGGGCCATCCATTCTTCCAAAATCATACAAGGGACAAATATCAGAATCAGCTAAACCTATTCGATGAAAGTGAGCTTGTAAATTTTAGATTAATAACAGGCCACGATTATTTACAACAGCCTCAGCTCTTGGTAAATTTCTAGGTATTCTTTGTTCATTGGCTAATCTTTCCCATCGCTTTCCGGCACATGCTTTCTGCAAAAAGGTTTTTGTATATTTTTGTATAGTACTAGTCGGCTACCCGTCGCTTTGCTCCGGAAGCCTCGCTTATGTAACGGAAAACAACTTTTTATTTATTAAAAAAAAAAACACACACACACACACACACAAATTATATTAAGAAAACTAAAATTAAAATTTTTTTTTTTTTAAATTTAAGTTTTGATGTCTGTATTCTCTCAATCTATGACTGCTTTTAGAACCAGCGTGTAAATCATATATCTATGATATACTTTTATTTTTTATAGAGATTAGAATGTAGGCCTCGTGGTCTAACTTCTGAGCAGTATTCTACCTAATAGAAATGGTGCATCTTTCTTTCTTGTCTCTCTCTTTTTTTTTTTTTATTCCTATTGATACTTTTCAGTGGTTTTCGAGTTAGAAATAATGATGGTTTTTGAGTTAAAAATAATGATGGTTTTTGAGTTAAAAATAGTAATTTTTCAGTATTCTACCTAATAGAAATAGTGCTTCTTTCTTTCTTGACTCTCCTTTTTTATTCCAATTGATACTTTTCAGTGGTTTCTGAGTTACAATAGTGTTCAGTATTCTACCTAATAGAAGTACTGCTTCTTTCTTTTTTGACTCTCATTTTAATTGTAATTGTCACTTTTCAGTGACGTATGAGTTACAAATATTGATGGCTTTTGAATTACAAATAGTGATTTTTTCGGTATTCCACCTCAAAAAAAAGTGCTTCTTTCTTTCTTGACTCTGTTTTCTTTACTCCAACATCTGCCGTGTACACGCACTTATTTTTCAGTATCACATAGAATTTGGTTAAGTAAGAATATTTAAAATATTGCAACGAATTATAGTTCTAATTGTCAGTTTCGAATTACAAATAAACTGATGGATGGGAAATAAATAAACAATCTTGAGATTCAAAAAAAAAAAGGTTGAATACATTCCTTATTGATGGGGGAAGGGAAAGAAGATATAAGTCAAAAAACAATATGAAGAGAGTTGTAGTCCCTATGGCCTAATGGATAAGATGTCTGACTTCGGATCAGAAGGTTGCAGGTTTGATTCCTGTCGCGGATGTTTCATTGTAAAAATTATTTCTATTTTCCATTCTCACAGAAAATTGCGCCAGACAGACACACAGACAGAGAAATAAAAGATTTTAGTGATATAGATTATGAATTGTATTTTTTGCTGACGTCAAAGAGACACTATTGTTAGGTTGTGGTAGGCTTGTACCATTTTTAGCAAGTTGATCTGCACACTCATTCCCATATATTCCTACATGACTTGGTATCCATTGAAGAATGATATACCATTCATTATTTATCGTATTAGACAAAAATTCTCGGCATGTCTTTCTCGGCAAAAATACTCACAATCAGTTGGAGTATTTTCCGATAGAGCAATAATTACAGCTTGAGAGTCAATCAGAAAAACCACTTTTCTCTTTATGCAATTAGTAATAAGAAGCTTTTGTGCAGCTTGATGGATGGCAACAATTTCACCATCATAGTTGCTAGCATTGGATCCTATTGGTACACATCCTTCAAAAAGAGGGCTGTAATAACCAGCCCCAGTAACTTGTGGTATTGCTGACCCGACTGTATATATATGTATCCAGTCTTCTCCGTGATATAATTCTGCAATAGTTTCTATAGTTGCTGTTTTTAAGGCCGTTTTACATTTACTATTTCACTCGCCATCACCTAGACATCAGACATGTCCCGGAGATGTCCAGCGATAGCCCATGCTCTATTTTGAAGAAATGTCTGGACATCGCCACTAGCGCTCCTGGTGATGAATTGTAGAACTTGGAAGTCCAATCGATTTGTATCTATTTATTCGAAATTACCGATTACAAAAATGATTTTCACGATCGGAGGGCATCTTTTCCTTATGTTTTCGTGGATGCTTTCATAAAATGTTACATTATTAATCAAAATCATTTCAGAATTTCGGCTTGAAAATTCGAATCGACAGCGATCCGAGATCTCGCAAAGATATCGCCATTGATCGAGATTTAACGAGACTGAACTATTTATCGAAACTGAAAACAAAGAAACACAAAACGATGAAAAAAAACATGAATATTTCCTATTTTAATTAATTAAAGACATTCTTTCACCTATCCGATGCATTGACTAAATGGTTTTTATATAAATCAATGCTATTTTTTTCGTAAATAAAACGTAGGCATGATGACAATTGAGAAGTGTAAATGTTCCGTGTGATGGAAGGCGTTATGGTAAATGTAAACCGGTGCACTAATCACTCGCAATCTACCCTGACATGTCCTGCGTTATGGCTTGCATTTATGGCGAGTGAAATAGTAAATGTAAAACGGCCTTTAGAAGGTGTGGGTTACTAAAAGCTTTAGGTGTGTCATGATTAAGCAGGGACAAATTTTTCTCTGGCAGTGAGAAAAGTATCGTGTGAAAAAACTGAAGCTTTGCTGCTTGGCCAAGTCGAACATTCAAGTGATTCAACATATATAAGGGGTGTCGTTTGGGTTTTTAATTGAAGTGTTGCAGGTGAATAATGGTCCCAATATTCACAATCAATTCTCTTAGCTCTTTCCCAAAATTTTAAAGTGAGTTTATCTCTATGTATTCTCAGGGGTTCTATGCCTGTTTGAAGCTGCATTGCTGTTATTGGTGTGGATTTTACTGCATCTATTATTATACGAAGGGCATCATTTTGTATTACGTCGAATTTATTTAGATTAGTAGTCGAGGACAGACCTATTACTTCTGCAGCATACTCCATAATAGGTCTTACATGTGTAATATATGCTGTCGATAGTATATCCTGCGTAGCTCCCCATTTGGTAGCAATAAGTCGTTTTAAGAGGTTATTTCGCTTTCGGGCTTTTTCAGCTGCTGTTCGAATCTGACAAGACCAACTTAGTCTATTATCCAAAATAACACCCAAGTAATTTCTAATTAACTTTGTCTTCAAAAACTAATTTTATTTGATATTGTTTAGTAGAAAGTGTAAATAGCTCATAAGGTGTTTTCTCTGTATTAAGTATCTTTTTATTACTATTACACCAATTGGACAAATTTATTAGGACTTCATTTATTGTTTTTTGTAAGCTCTTAACGTTACCACTAGTCGCCCATACGATAATATCATCAGCATTAAAAAAGGCAGGCAACTCCAGTTGTTTTTTCAATAGTATATTTTAATATTTGAAACATACAGAGGTAAGCTTGTTTTCAAGTTGATTTTGAACAATCTTGATATACTGGAAGATTTGCAGCACATCTGAATATATCAAAACATCTTTTGAAGATAGCCTCTTTTCAATAAAAGAGTAAGTGGAACGTATGAGCAGACTTTAATTCGGTCTACCAAGAAACAAGGTGGTATTATTGGAAATTCTGCTAAAACAAACACCCTGGAGAAATGACAACTTTTGTACCATTGTAAAAAAATCGATGGACGACGCTTTGAGAACATTCTATGGCTTAGTATCTGACACTACAGGAGGTATAGATAATGTTCAGAAAATGAAATGATCAAATACACTGTTTCAGGCAGATGAAAGGAGACATCCAAAAATTATAACCTTCATTGAGGTCCTTCAGAGAGAGAGTGTTCTCGATCGTGGACTGAGGAATATTGTAATTGGAGTATGTGCAGCTGATAAGTTATCAGATTTCCTACTTGCTTTGCAAGACAAGAGGGAGTTATTTAGCAGAATTTGTGAAAAGCTGCTTCAACAACAAAAGTGTTGCACTATCTGATCATATAAGAGTATCACAATTAACATTTGCTTGAATAAAAAGCAAAGACCTTACAATGTAGAAGATGTTAAACAAGAGAAGCTCAATGTGTTCAGTAAGTTATTTTACTTGCCAGTGAAACAGAATATTCCATGGAAAAACTGTTCAAATAGGAATTGACATCATATCCAAGTAGCTCACAGGGATGGTGGTCTAAAGAAATCACAAAAATATGATTGCTTCATGCTAAAAAAAAGCAAAACAGAATGCACCATGAATACCTTTGTGATTAAATCAAATCAATACTCCAATCAAGTCACATTTTGGATGGAATGGCACAAGTACTTCCATTGTGACCCACATGAAAAGGTTCAAGGATTTTGCAGAAATTATACTGAAGAAAATTAATTAGAAAATGGAACATTTCAGCAACCCAAATGTTTATAGTGTACATGTTGTGTTTGATAGGTACGATAATGTGTCAATCAAGGCTGGAGAGATAGAAGAGCATCTGGTGAGAAGCCCTTACATGTCCATATACAGGTAAAAAAAAACAAACCCAGCTTCCTAAAAAAATGGTCCAAATTCTTACTGTTACCAACAAATAAGGGACAATTAATCAGATTTCTAACATAGATAGTACATTATGCAGTATCCATTGGTTCCAAAAGGAGCTTCAGTTGTCATTACAGGAGGATTTATAGATGAAGAAATATGCAAGCAGAAATTGGTGCTTAAATAATACAAACAATTGATAACCTTCACACCAGCCCTCTGGAATCAGATGTTAGAATATACCTTCATGCATTCCATGATGCAAATGAAAAGATTATAGCTCAGACATAGATGTATTTATTATAAGAATTCATTTGTGGCAACAATTTGAGAATGCAATGCAATGTAAGAATATGCTGATGATTGTTGCTACATTAGCCAATGCATGTTGCAGCAAAAGCACTGGAAACCAATTTGTACAGTGTTCTATCCATAATTCACTCCTTTTTGGATTATGACACAAGCAAACTTGGTACAAAAGCTTTAAAAGGTCAGGGAAATGTGCCAAATGAAGATGAATTATTTCGGTTTGAATGATATGTCAAAAAAAATCCTCAATAATAATGCCCAAATCACACTATCATATTTTTCATCATTGTTTTCAATCATTGACCCTATCTTTGAGGTCTATGATCGTGTGATTTGCCTCACTTGACCATTTTCATCATTGATTTCAATGATGAAAAAATTTAGAAACTGTTCTATCCGATCGATTTTTTCAATGATAGCAATTAGTGAAAACTCCAATCAGAACAGACGAGCTCAAGAACGAAGAAGTCAACCGGCGCCATTTTTCCACCGTTTCGAGTGAATCGGAAGGCTTTTATAAATTAAGTATCACAGTGAGGAGATTATCTTTCGAAAATAAACAATATTTTTATTGAAGTAAATTAATTCCATGCGTTAGAATCTGCAGATGACAACTTTTTAAAGAGAGATTTCATTTCTTCTTCAGCTTGTTACGCCCGCAGAGGTCTGTCAGATTTGCCGCTGTTTCACCTCGCTTTCGCTTAAATAGTAGAGATGCTTGAATACAATATACAATTAGTTTCGAACAGATTGACAGCTTGCTAAAAGTCATTTCAAATTCTACTGAAATTGCATTGCCGAAACACGATTTTAACCTCTAAAAAAAGATTAAACACAGTCTTTTCGTAACTGGGGAATCTTTTGCCTTAATATCGAGCTCAACTCTGATTGGTTAGCGCTCTGCCAATCATATGCACTGTTTCATCATGTTTCGTCTATAAGGTGGAAATAAAGGACAGGGATCACTTCAGTGCAAACAATGATCATTTTCAAAGAAGCAAATCAATGATGAAAAAATATGCTGGTGTGATTTGAGCATAATTAACCAACAAAAGATGCCAGTAGGCACTTCAAATTCTTAAAAAGCCAACATCACTAACAAATCCTTCTAAGTTGTCACAAACTTCACACTGTTCAAATTTCTTGTGTTGAGGGCATCTGCAGGGTGTTATTTGTGGATAAATGCTCTTACTCCACAAATTAAAAATACTCTAGCTTTGGATACTACTTTGGCAAAGACAGAAAACTGAATCCCATTCTGATGACTCAAGAAGTTACTCCTTCTACCTTAATACTACCAGGCAAGTGTACACGATTTTCTTGTCCTTGTCTTGTAGCAAATATCCAATGTTGCAATTTTTGTCATTGAACAAAACATGAATGTGAAAATCCTCAAAATCAACAATGAAATGTGATGGAAAACTCATTTCCGCAATATGTTTTTTTAATTTGATCATATAGAACACATTAGATGCTAGAAAAGAGGTCCTTGATGCTTTTACGTTATTTCTTCGATATTTAAATGTAAAAGAATGTGTTGTTATTGGCATTTTTTACAGTTTTGTGTGAAAATACAGTAAATATTATTCTATACAAATTTGTTGCATTTTTAATTTAATTAAAACTCAATGTTATCTGACCAGGAAAGAAGATAGAATGCATTTCTCGATTGAATCAACCCTGTTGACCACCACCTAAGTTGACACCATGACATTTTGAATTTAGTACAACATAATGATCACAAATCTTAAGAGATTTGCTTTGCTAAATTTTTGAACACTCAATGCCAGTGGCCTCCCAGGCTAAATATAAAATTTATTAAAAAAAAGAAAAAAAAATCAAATGAGTGAGATCTGAGGTATTTCCAGGAATTGGTATTAGAATATATAAGTATTATTTGATTTCTATTTAACAGTGCTACAATTTATCTTTCAAAATCTCTCTTCATTCTGTCGACATAGATACCTTGACTGCTCATATCTTCGTAGAATGATCTGTAATCAAATACCACATTCTCCAGTGTTGTTGTTTTCTGTTTCTGTTCACTTTCCATTCATTACCTCTCTCTAACTTTTCTGATTCTTTTTATGCTTAAAAAATTCCAGTTCACATCCTAAAAACGTTTAGCTAATCTTGATTTAGAAGCCTTCAACCAAACGAAATTCCCCTCTTTCACTTGTTCATATCAGCGAACCATGATCGATTTTAGATTTAGCTTTTAGTTCCAGAAATTTACATTGAGTTGATGCCCTTTAGTTGTAAAGTTGGTCTTTGCAAAAGCAATTCCTACCTTCAGCATTGATGCTCTTGTCAAGCTAAATGCCTAGTACACTTGTAACAAGGAAAGGACTAACCAAATGGACAGAATACAAAGGGATGATTATTTATTTTGAGCTCAAACTATAAAATTCCCATTTAGTTAATGAAACTATAATTAGATAAGAAAATGATTTCAATTTATAATTAGTAGGTGATTTGCAACATAAACTTATGAACATTTTAAAGCTTAGACGAGATATAAAATTACAAAAACAAATAAATTCTAATTCTTCTGAAATTATTTAGAATATTTTAATAAATGTATCACTGTGTATTTAACATTTTATTCTGGTTTTGACCCTAAAATTGTTTCCATTTTAGAAGAACATAGAGGTAGTTTTTATGTTCTGTGATGATTTAGTGGATAAGCTGTTCAAATTCTGCATTTTATTAAACTGAAAGCATTTTTCAATTGAAAAAAAAAAAAACTAAAAAAACTATTCTTTGCATAATATTAAATAATTTAAAAGGGTGACATTATTTTTAAACTATGGGGACAAACTTCAAGAGTTGATTCTTGGGAGGACAACAAACAAAATTGGTTCTATGAACATATGTCTGGAAATGCACAGCGACTCCACAGTACAGCATTTGGTTACATTATACCTGAATAATAACTTTCCCAACAAATGGATTGGTCAAGGAGGTCCTTTTGAATCTCCCGCGCCATCGTCGGACCTAAATCCCCTCGACTTTTACTTGTGGGGGGCATCTAAAAAGAGTTGTGTTCACTGAGCCTGGTATGCATACCTCTTGTGACACTGTTTGGCTACAGGCTGGAACAATCGAAAGGGTGTCAATCAATAATGCAACTTGTGGGCACTTGTATTGAGGCCCATGGGGGCCAACCACAGATGCGATAGCCATCGATGCTTCTGCACATGGCAGAAGGCAAATTCATTCCATAATAGGGTAGTCAATCCATTTCACGGGCTTTCCATTTGATCCGTCTTGTTTGTGTATCATTAAATATGAAAATTAGCTTTTTTCTGTGAATATTCTAGTTTTTAAAATGGTAACTATTTTGCTTAACAATACCAGAAAAAAAAAAAAAAAAACCTCCAAACCATGCGAATCGTAATCTCTTGAAACATGAATCGACTTTTCTTGGCACTCTGCCAAGTAGGGGTCTCACATCTGTGTTCGGACAGTACTGTAGCATCCACGGCACAGTATATGCTTGGACAGAGATAGATATGGCATACTGTTTAGCAGTGTCATGTAAAATAATAAAAGCTGTATTATGGAGTCGCTGTGCATTTCCGGACAAATGTTCATTGGACCAATTTTGTTCCTTATCCTTCCAAGAATCAACTCCCGAAGTTTGTCTCCATAGTTTAAAACCACCCTACCTTTCTATTCTGAACACTGGTTGGTAAACTGTTGACTTACGGTTTTCTAGTAAATAACTTAAAATGCAGCAGTTGGAAGCTTGGCCACAGTACTCTGATTGCTGAATTGAAAGTGGACGCCTGCCATATTGGAAAAACCCATGCAAATTCGGGCAATAATTAGAATATATTCGTAATAAAACAACACAATCATGTGTAGTTGGAGTCATTTGGTGTCTAACCACATGCTGAGGTAAAATACCACCATCAAAGCAGCGAAGCAATTTTCAACGTGGAGTAGTCAAAGGCCAGAGTGTGCGAGCCAGTTGCTTGCTATCAGAAACTAGTGAAGAGCATGCCACGGCATGTGGATGCTGTGCTTAGGGCAAAAGGCCACGTCCGCGCTGTGAAACACGCTATAAATAAAGCGTCTGTTCCATACCACAGGTGTCCACTTTCAATTGAGCAGGCAGTGTATTTGGGATTGATGCCTGTCGAAACAGAAGAGGGAGGGGATTCATGAAGAAAGTTGAACTATAACACTATACAACAAAATTAAACTTTTTCTCTGTATCTTTGATGAAAATAGTTGATCTTTATGTTCTCGAGTGTGTAAACATGGAAAAGGCCATTAAAATGCATGTTTAGCTCTAGTTTTTTAGATATCTCAACTTATCTTAATTATCCTTAAAAGCATAATGCATGTATTTACCTTAATGTTTCCCCTCGGAGGAATGCCTCTGTAGGCGCAATCACTTGCCTGCCGTTTGTATTCTGCTGCTGATGATTCTCTGATGAGTGTCCAACAGTAATCGGCCAACATCGATTCACTGCACTTTCCCGGGTACCTTTGTTCCATCTTCAAAACTTCTCATAGTTTTACAAATACTTTATTACTTAAATAACATCTTCTTATAACTTACACAATCTTCTTATTTGAAGATGCTTATTATTCTCATAGTTTTCTCTGCTTAACAGTTGCTTTGTATTGTCATAGGTTTCCTTCATGTAGGCTGCGTAACCAATTGGTACAGATGGAAACAAGTTACCATTATGTAGAAGAACAGCCTTTAGACTTTGATGAATCCATGAACAATCTCTATTCATCACTTTTATAGTCAATTTTCAGAGCTGTCATGAGACCCTCAATATCACAGTGCAATATCAAGTTATCTTGTTTGGTGAAAAACGGTAGGAATGGAGTGTGGCGTTCATGGAACACACTGACATTTACCGATTGATCAAGACAATTCCACTGCTGCACTCTAGATGCCAAAAGTTCTGCTTTACCTTTAGGCAATTCCAAATCTCTTACCAGATCATTCAACTCACACTGTTTTACTTTGTGTTGCTGTGTAGACTCCTCATTACACTGGAAATCAGGATCTTTCGATGTACTTGGTTTAGAAGGTGATGGAGTAGCATTAGAGTCACTGCTATCCTCGTCACTAACTGTACAAGAATTAGGTGGGATGGGAACAGGTAGTCCATCTCCATGAGGCACTGGATGTTATGTTAGGATACGTTACGTTAGCTGATCTTATGTTAGGATTCGTCAAGGCTGATTTTTCTTCTTTGAAATACCATGTTTTAAGGGAGTTGTCATGTAAAAATGGTGGTAAATGGTCATTTACGTGGTTTAATGGTTATCTCCAGATCATCGGAATAGCAAAGCCCATTGACGATCTTATACGATTCAACAACGAACGAAGATCAGTGGCACAAGATATGCTACATTTAAGAGGGGCCCAGGGCTTGTCTTGGTCACCGATTTTGCAACCAAAGTACAGATGGTTATCGTTCTTAATGGTTGATGTTATTGTTTGCTTTTTAAATTTTAAAGTTACCTGTCCACAAAAATTGTCAGATATGTTTAGACATTTGCGAGGCAGATTGAATCGCATATCACTTAGTTCGCTACACACAAATTAAACTAACACGAAGCAAAGTAATATGAATGATGTGAAGTAAGAGGATTAGAAACGCTATGCTGTTTAACATTATGTGGGATTTCCACGGTAATTTCAGGACAGGCAAAATGAATTCTTAGCACTAACTGATTCTGAACCCCCCCCCCCCATATCTATGAAACTAGAGCTAATCTGAGATTTTAATGGTCATTTTCGTGATAAGCATGGTCAATTTAGTAAAGATCAAATGGTTTTGTTCAAGATACATTTTCACTGTTGCCTAGTGTAATTGATTATTAAAGAACAATCCACTTTGATATCTGCAACTTGATGCTGTAGCATAATTTTTCATCTTTTTTTTGTTTTGTGAGAACAGAAATTATGAGTCCCAAAACTGTCAGGACTGTAATCCAGGTGTTTTTTTTTTATTTATTTTTGTTCAAATACTAGCCATTTGATAATCTTCCATATCTTAAATTGGCAGAAGGAAACATCCAATTCTGAAAAAAGAAGAACCATGGTGAAAGATGCCAAAGAATGGATAGCCAGAAGAATTCTTCTTATTCATTGAAAAAGGTAAGTTTCATTAATTAATTTCATTGTTAATTTACTTATGAAACATACAAGACAATGGTTGTTACATCAGCATCTTCATTTTCTATTTCGGGTTTCAGTTCTTTCGATTTAAATCTTCAGTAGAAAATGTGCAGTAAGTTATGCGGAGCAGTGAGAAAGTAATGCATATTTGTTCTGCATATTTATTTATTAGGAAATTACAGAAAAAGAAGCCACAGCATTCTTAAACGCATAGCCACTTTTCATGGTAGTTGCCCTCTTGGATAGTGGGTATCTATGCTGTCACAGTCCTTTTTTTAGCCACTTTGTTTTGGTGGATATCAGTTCCTTACCTGCAAAGGCATTCTTTTAAGGGGCAAAAGAGATGAACGTTCGTCATTGATCTAAAGATCTGGACTGTCTATTGTGTTTGACGATCCAAATTTTGCGATTTTTTTCATTAGTGAGTGTACAATGTGAGCTCTAACATTATTGTGCAGAAGTACATTAGTATGGTTTATTGATACTACAATCTAAGAAGTCCACAAAAATTATGCCCTTTCCTGTTGATCTTTTAGTCTTGACATTGGAGTATTATTGGTGATAATATATGAAATCTCATAGTGATGCAACAGATGTTACTTTCCTGGCACTTTGGACATCTTCCAGAGCATTCAGGTCACCCATCATGCACGGATCTTTGAATACCCAAAATTGTTAATTATGATCAACACAACACCTTTGCCAAAAGACAAAAAGGAATATAACTATTATCATTCAAAGATCTGTATGAATTGGCATTTGGTAGAGGACAGATGTCCACATCTTAAACGTCTTAGTACTCATCTGTAGTAGTATCTCCATAAACATTCTTCAATTGCTCATGTGTGCAAATTGGGACCTCACCCTCTGCATTCAGAAAAACCAAATAAAACGGCTATAATTTGAATTTTTGTCCTACTGTGTTGCCATCTAACTTCACATAATACATGAAGTTGTGAGGAAAAGTTAAGGACTCCAAATAAAAAGTAGAAGGCATTACTTTCTGACTGTCTCTTGTAAAAGCACTGCACAATTTAAAGTCTTCATAGAACACTTCTCTTATTAATCTGAAATCGGTCATTCTTGATTAATAAATAAAGAGACAAAATTTATTTATGGAGAGGATTTTTTTTTTTTTTTCAGTCTAAAAGACAAAATTTATTGATTTAATGTACAATAGTATAACTGGATCTCTGAATAAATTACAAAATGTGATGATGCTGCAGTGATAACCTCCTCCTTTTTAGCTTTATTTATGCTTCAGCCAAGAAATCTGAAAAGAAAATAATTTTATTATAACATATTATCCATTCTGTGTGTATGGTCCTTTGTATAAATAATAAATGCATGAAAAGGAAAACAAGGCTTGAAATTTAAATGTAACAATAATTTTAGATAATACAATCGCAACTTGCAAATGTAACATATAAATAATCTATCGTAATTTATATTGTAGTGCGTTTGTAATTGATACTTCAGTGTTGTAACAGTGTTTAGATTTGATTAACAATGATTCATGAAATTTAGGTAAGTGTAAAAATCCTATAGATGATGGGATTGTTTACCATTATATTGTGACCGGTATTTTTGTGATGTAATGCTGTTAAATATTGCAGGTTACTTTGCTTTATGGCTCGTTGTGTTCTTGCATTTGAATTTGTACTTTAAGTTTAGTTTCACCAAAATAGGTGCAATTAACATTGCCACCTTCACATTTGATACCATAGAAAACTCCAATTTTATCGAGATTATTAATAATGAGAACAAAAATAGATATTCTTTTTAATATGTGTTTTAAAGTATTATTTGCTTTGTGTGCCAATTTTATGTTTGCTTGATTTAAAATAGGATCAAGCTTATGTTTAAGGTTAGTATCATACGGAATAGAAACAAATTTCTTGTTATCTTTGAGAATTTACTTCTTTGCATGGTTTTATTAAGAAGATACTTCTGATTGAGTTTAATTCATTGGATAATAATAACTGATTTGAGCAAATTTTAATGTGTTAACCGCCAAAGAAATTGCGTTCGTTTTATAAAATCACTGGTCCTGCTGACTTGTAATACATAGTAACATTTGCACTAACTTCCTTCCTATATAATGTGGTATTAAATTGATCCTTGTTTCTAATTATTAGGACATCCATGAAAGGAATTTTGTTGTTACTTTTTAATTCCAGTGTGAATTTTATATCATTATCAATTTCATTGAAAGGAGATAAAATGTTATGAATTTCATTCTTATTAACCAACAAAAAAATATCATCTACATATTTACAGATGAAGGAGATATTCTTATTGATTAATTCCAATTTCCATAATTTAGATTCCAGAAAATGGATAACAAATTCAGCAATTATGGCAGAGGACGGCAAACCCATGAATACCACCTTTTTTTGTTGATAAACAGAATCTTCAAATTTGAACCATTGCATCTTAAATATGGTGTTTACCAATATATGGGTATGATTAATATCAATTAATTTAAATACCTATATCAAAAATGGCTTAAGATTATAAAAATCTAAATTATGGAAACTGGAATTAATCAATAAGAATATCTCCATCTGTAGATATGTAGATGATATTTTTTTGTTGGATAATAAGAATGAAATTCACAACATTTTATCTGTTTTCAATGAAATTGATAATGATATAAATTTCACACTGGAATTAGAAAGTAACAACAAAATTCCTTTTCTGGATGTCTTAATAATTAGAAACAAGGAATATAGGAAGGAAGTTAGTGCAAATGTTACTATGAATTACAGGTCAGCAGGACCGGTGATTTATAAAACAAAGCAATTTCTTTGGCGGTTAACAGAATTATTAAAATTTGCTCAAATCAGTTATCATTATCCAATGAATTAAACTCAATCAAAAGTATCTTCTCAAGAAATAATTTTCCTACAGATTTTTTTAATAATTAGAACAACCATGCAAAGAAGTAAATTCTCAAAGATAACAAGAAATTTGTTTCTATTCCGTATGATACTAACCTTAAACATATGCTTGATCCTATTTTAAATCAAGCAAACACAAAATTGGCACACAATACTTTAAAAACACATATTAAAAAGAATATCTATTTTTGTTCTCATTATTAATAATCTCGATAAAATTGGAGTTTTCTATGGTATCAAATGTGAAGGTGGCAATGTTAATTGCACCTATTTTGGTGAAACTAAACTTAAAAGTAAAAATTCAAATGCAAGAACACAACGAGCCATAAAGCAAAGTAACCTGCAATATTTAACAGCATTACATCACAAAAATACCAGTGACAATATTTACACTTACCTAAATTTCATGAATCATTGTTAATCAAATCAAAACACTGTTACAACACTGAAGTATCAATTACGATAGATTGTGTTTTGTTACATTTAATTGCCGAGCCTTGTTTTTTATTATTATCTGACAAAGAAGGAAGTGAACCTTTGCAACATGTTATGAAATTATTTAAATCGCTATTGTTTTTATGTGCTTGGTCATTTGTATAACACAAATTTCCTTTACTTTGCTGCATTTAATTTGAGAGAAGAACTTTATTTTTCAATATACATTATTCCCTAGGGAATTCAACTTTTTCCTCTGCAGAATGTTGTGGAGGGCCTATCCCAGATAGGTAGTGGTTAGCAGGCAATCACCATGAGGGAATCTGTATGTGCCATCATAGGGGTAGATACTGTCCTTCGCTGCGTGTTTTGCCTAGACTCTGTGCTAAATACAGACTGTACCAAACTGCAGTTTGGACTGGGGTGCTGCTCCAAAAAATTTTAGCCTTTGTTTTAAAATTGTGTGAAAGGAAACAAACATGTATAAACTTGATAAATTTCTTTTTATACATGTTTGTTTCCTTTCTCACAATTTTTCTGGAGCAGCACCCCAGTCATCAAAAGTTAACTGAAATTTGGTGCACTCTGCCATAAATCTTCCTCATTGAGGAATCCTGCAAGAAAACGGTACCAGTGTAAATATTTATTGAATAAATGAAATATAATTTTTATTTCTTCCTCCCCATATCACAATGGCTACACCACTAGCAACTGCAATTCTGAACAACTTATAAACTTAAGTGGCCTACAGTTCTCAGAAGGAAGACTCCTGCCTTCTTTCATTTAAGACTGCACTGATGCGAGAGGAAAGGAAGATCACCAGCTCCAATACCTTAGTATTTTCAAATGAACAATTGCATACAGCTTACGGCACAGGGCCTATCGGTTCTGCTGCTCCTGCCACGACCGGTCTCGCTTTGTTTTTCAGCTTAGACCCATTCAAGTCACCAGAGGACAAAGATTTGGTAATTGGGAGGCTCACAACCATTGTGAACCAAGTCCTCTACACTAAATAGAAGAAATCAAGGTTTGAAGTTTTCAATGTGCAAGTAATATTGAGAAAACTTGATTCACTATGGAAGTGAAAGAACATGTTGTTAGGTTACTCAAACATGAATATCTCCATTTTTACAAAATACGGACTTGATTCACTATGTTTTGCAAGTGCCTCAATTAATAATCATGCTATTTATTTAAAGAGGAACTGTAGGCCTTTTTCGGAGAGAAGTTGGAGTGGTAATGTTTTAACCATTATCGAAGTGAAAAAATATGTAATTACTAACCTTCATTGTTGATTATGCATTATCCACTGAACACTGCTTTTAGAGGACGATTTTCAAAATGGCTTATCACTGGAATGAGAAAAAAAACATTAGATTTTGTACACCATCTTGGTGGCAAATTGAAGTAGAACAAAAAAACACTAATAGCCCTTCTAACAAGATGCTTCTTTAGGGCGGGGGGGAATAGTCTCAATAAGGGATGAACAAACCTAGGTAAATGTGATACAGGCTTTGAATCATTGCTTTTCAGCTAATCACAATATTTTCTCTTTTTGCCTTCCAATACAATTTTATTTTTAACCTGTACTTTTGCCGGCACTGTCAATCTTAAATTGAATCCTAATAAGTGTTGTGCAGTTTACATCTCAGGACAGAACCCAGTTGGTTGCCGTGACACCGTGTTCACGGTTTACCTATTCCGTCTTTGGAAGATGGTGAGCTTTCAGACTGGACGTCTCAGCTCGAGGCTTGCCCCATGCCTGAGAACCTCCTTTTTTCCAAGCCTTCAGTTTACTAAGGCAGAATGGACAAGATTGGACAGTACGCTTGAAACTGATAATGTCTAGATTATTAAATGGACGGCCACCAGATGTCATGTGATCGCACTTAGGGATTGAAGTTCTACTTCATAATGATGAATATTGAATTACATCATTTGTTATTTTATTCTTGTGGAAATTTCATCTTGAAAGAAGATGCTTTTCCTACTTTGAAGCTGCCCAGATAGGCCACAAAGCACAAGAAGAACTGGTAGAAAGCAAAATTCATGAAATGATCACTTCTGACTGGAAAAGAAATCTTATATTTCTCTGGTTTCAGTTCTAACTGAACCAAAACCAGTAGTTCCAGTATATTCATGAAGTGCGGAAGATCAGCTAAAGTAAGTGATCTAAATGTTTTATTTTTGAAATATTTCAAAAAGGCAAAAATTGTGATTCATGAGGAAATGAAACTTTAGAATGACTTCAATAGTGAAAAGATGTTTCTTCCCATAAATGCAATCTAGAAGGAAGGGGAGTTTAAAATCATCAAATGAATTCAGAAAGTTTTGTATTTTCCTTTTCCAATTTTCTTCGAAAATTAATAAAGGATTGAAGAATGTATCATGTGATGATGTTGTAATCTATCCTTAAGCTCAACGGACACAACATCTGGTGACCGAAAAGTTTGGCCATCGAACCATTGGGAAGAGAAACACATCTCCAAGTATTAAAAGTTTTCTTGTGCCAGTGAACAATTCTTATCATGGAATCATCTTTAATTTACATTACAGTTAATTTGTAAATTTGGTCAATCAGAAAAAAAAAGTTTACAAAGCTTGTGTAAGAAAAGCAAACATTTGTAGAAAAACCCTCTCATTTTCTTCCAATAAAGTTATCTTGATAATTAAGGCATTTGTCACGATGCTTGATCATCCCAATCAGAGCCCTGCTGTTGTCAGATCTTCACATGCAAGAAAGTGGCTACAAGTGCTCTTTTAAAGCAGGCAAAAATCACTGGGAACCAAATCCATACTGTATGTGCCAAAATTTCCCAGTAGGAAACCGTGCAGCAAGTTCTGTATGGTCAGGCATTGTCATGAAGGAGGATTTCACAATTCTACAGAAAGTTTCTTTCAGGTTTCAATAGGAGACCAAGGTATCCAAGCAGATTGCCATTTTGAAATGACAGCACACACCTCCTTCAGATATTTCTAGTGATTATAAACTTTTTTTTTCTGATCGACCTCCTAAGTACGTATCTTAAAACAGACACTTACCTGAAGAGTTCTTTTTCAAATCTACTAAGCTGAAGTTGTAGCTTCTTTTATCTCCTCCAGCACACAAAATGAAGGCGGAATCAGGACAAGCCCGAGCACAATATAACTGACCCTAAAAACGTAAATCAAGATTTAATTAATTTTTTGTTTTCAAAAAATGTGTTCTCCATATTAGTATTCCGTAATCAGATAAGACTTTAGAAGTGACAGAATCTAGGTAGAAAAGCCAATTTTACTAGTTAGAACTTTGATAAAGAAGTAGAAGATTAAACAGTAGTTTGTTTTTTTGAGAGGGAGAAATGGATCAGGTAGCAGTTACTGAGCTGATAAGGTACCAACTGGAGTTGGATCAACTAAAAGAGCAATGATTCTACACAGTCTTTTAAATGTTTGCATATAATGGACATGAACTGCTATAGCAGTTAATTCTCTGGTGAATTGCCAAAAGGAGTTAAGTCCAGACACAACAGTTGGGAGACAATGAAATCTACAATTGGCCATTTTGAGATAACATGTTCAGTCAATGCATCCATGATATGCCAAACCGATCAAAAGTCCAGGGTACATAGTTCAGCTTCTATGTGTAAATAAAACCTTGCATTCTACACTATGTATTACACAACTCTGAATTTTCTTTTTCATTTTCTCCCAACTGTTGATTCTGGACTTAACTCCTTTTGGCAATTCACCAGAGAATTTACAATAATGAGAATGTTGTGTTTTAGAGGAGTTACATATAACAATGGATACATCTCTCATCACCTACCAATTCATATCCCCTTTTGTCTTCAGAACAGTTTATGATAAAGGCTGATTTTCATTTAGCATGTGGGGTGCGAGTTACTTGTCATTTCTTGACTGAATGTTATATGTATTTTCACTTGAAGGACCAGTCATCAGCCGTCCTTATAGAGTCGAGCCTCCACAAATGACCAAGAACTAAACTCAGTCCATCTGAATTAAAGCAGCCAAAGATATAAAACATTCCTCTCTTTTTTTCTAATGGACAGTATTCAGTGTGTGGGGTTCTGCTGAGCATCAAGGGCCATCACCTTCACCACTCACTTCCCAAGTGATCAGTGACAGCAAGGACTGAGCTCTCTCAAGAAACTGACCGATTGATGTAAATGGGAAAGTTGTTGTCTATGGAAGAAAGACAAGGGAGACATCCAGCATGCACCCACAGTGAAAATCAGCTGTAAGTAGGTGGAAGATAAAGAGATTTTTATTGATAAGAGATTAACAAAGAACTTAAAAACTTACCATTTTTAAATCTTTCTCTTCTACAAATACAGGATTTTTATCATGAATATCCCACACTTTCAGTGTTTTGTCAACTGAAACGGTGATCAGACATCCAGGACATTGAGAACTAAGGGCAATATCTGAAATTAAAAAAAGGATATCAATTTACCTCCTAATAATGTGAGTACACATCACACAGTAAACGTTATGTGCATTTAAACGAATATTTTTCAAATTATGATTTGGTAAAAAACTTACTTTTGGAACTAAAAGCAGATGCTACAGTGTTATTATTTTACCATATTTATTTTAAAAAACGTCCTCCCTGCTTTTATACTTTTCAAGAGACTGAGGGAATGTGTAAATTTCCATATACGATTTGTAATCAATGCTTAGAACTTTTATAACTCACAGGACTATATTAAATATTACAATTATTAAATGTTTAATTTAGAAAAGGAATATTATCATACACATTATTTTAAAATATAAGGCCTACACACAGAATTCAAATGAAACAAAATGAGGTAACAAGAACGAAGCCGAAACCAAACGAAGAGTGTAGGGACAATTGATATATCGAAGTTGCGATGATCTTGCGAGTTGCAATCACAAAGCAGTGCACATTGGAGGGGTATAGACTATTTTTGGGTGGAAAAAGTGTGAATTAGTTTCAAGTAAATACGGTATTTTGACCTGATGCCATTGAATTTGCATACATTGACCACATTTACTGTAAAATTTACGTTGATAGTCACCATTTTTATGTTCAATTTTTCGCATGGACACCACCTTTTTTTTTACTCCATTTGACGGAAACAACATAAATTGCGGGAAGTTTGATATTACAATAGCGTGAATAAAGGGGAAAATATATACTATAATAATAGGAAAATTGAAGGGACCGAGAAAAATGTTGTAAATGACAGGAAAACATTATTTGCGGTAAAGTAAAAGCAGGGTTCAACTGTATTAAGTAATTTAATCTACAATGGTTGCCACTGAAGAAAAAAAAAATTCATGATTACTTAGTATGAAAATTAGCTTAATGCACATTAGCTAGCGACCCAAAACATTTTGTATTAAACACCAATTTTCTCTAACAATGAAGATGTACAAAACCAAAGAAACTCAGTATGGGTGTGATCACTTCTAACAGCAATGCAAACCAAAAAACAATGTTTCAAGCTGTTGATGTTGGCAATTGCTTATAGGTCGTGATGGCTGATGTTCTTTTAAAGCTCTTATAAAGCCCTTCCAGGTAATAGGTAAGGGAACTGAAGACAGCAAAACATTTCTCAAGAGCATCTCAGACTTATTCGATTGGATGGCCTTTCTATATGTACAATGGTCTACTCTTGAAAATATTGATATACCAGGATGGACTACATTATTATCCCTCAGCAGAAATGTATTGCCTATTGCATCTACTTAACAACATCATCTAGCATTCATATGTTTCCTCTTGGAAGGACATATAGACATCCACCTATCAAGATGTCATTGCAATACTTCTACCATGAGTGACCTTTTCACGCAGTAGATCTTCTATGAATAGTAATGACCTCCATTGGTTTTTCAGTCAAAATGATATGAAGTCTTGCTCATTTCAAAGATTTCGTCTTCTGTAAAGTGGAAGCAGATACCAGTGTTCCTGTAGCTGTGTTTTTGGACAGATAATTGAAATAGCCATCATCAGAAGTTGTTGCTTTCAGCCTTCCTTCGCTGTGCCTTTGAGAAGCAGATTATATATTTTGGAAATTAATGTTTGTATTACAGAAGGACTCACATTCAGCTATTTCCACCTGATTTTGGCTCTATGTCCTCTTCAGTTCATCTGTTTAAATGATATTCAAAGCCATTACATAACACACCTATTTTAAATTCCTTAGTTCAGAATCCAAGCATGAATTGATGAACATCTGGCAAATAGCTCCTTTTATGCTACATCTCATTTGCATGTAACATCCTAACTTTTTGTCATATCAAGTTTCATACATTTCCAACTCCCCCCCCCCCCCCATTAATTAATGGAAATCACTTTAGTTGCAGCTAAGTCTGAACAATAAATGAAACACATCAGTACTGTATATTTGTATTTATATAAACATAAAAGTAGTTACTCGGAAATAAAGTTGAATATTTAAAATAAAGGATCTGAAATTGATGCCAATTACTGATATCGTAGCAATTTGAAAGTCTTACATTATTGTATAAATCAAACGAAATATTCAGCTGCAGAGTTAAGGAAACCAATAAATAAATAAAAACTAACACAATTCAGCTGAAAAATTACCTGTGCAGGAACTTGAGTGGGCACTTACTGTCCACAAAGGCTTTTCTATCCTGGGATCTAAGCAATATACATAACCTGCATCTGTACAAGCCTAAAATAGAAAATAAACACAACGCATTAACTATGGTTTAAAAGGAAATAATAATAATCTGAAATATTTGTGCCTAACAAAAATCACTGCTCAATTAGGAAATAAAATCGAGCTATAAATAAATAAATCTCTTATTTTATTATTTTTTTTTACAAACATTTAAAAGATGCTCACACATTTAAAATTATTATAGTTTAAATCTGCTTGACAACAGCATGGTCATCTTCATCTCTTTGGCCTGCCTCTTTTAAACCATATTTTTAATGGACTGTTTAAGTGGTGTTGCAATTCAAAGTACTTCCAAATACACACAAGTCTTTCATAACATTTGTAGAAGCCATGCTGATGACATGTCTCTGTGTTGCATGGCTTCATCAGTATACTACCAGCAGTCATAAGGGGAACTTCCTATTGTGTGCTGCATCTCAGTAGATACCTTGAACTGTCGTGTTTTGTTTTGTTTTTATCCCCATAATAAGGAGCGCTGTATCAGGGTCTTGGAAAACACTAGATTCTCTAACAGGGTGTCTACAAAATCTGAATAAAAAAATTCCCCTGATTTTAACTACTTGGTAAATATTTACTATTTTCTGAAGTATACTAAAAGAAAAAAAAAAAAAAAAATTCTATAAAAACAGTATTTATGAAATACTTAAAAAAAAGAGAGAGAAATAAAAAATTATAAATAATGAGTTTACAATATCTTAAAGATTTATTGCAACAATATACACAAAATTAAACTCAAACTGAATTTGAGATTCATTTTAATATACAGCATGATGTTGATTATTTAAATTTTTGAAAGCTTTATTGCAGCAATTTCATTTTCAATCATTTCAAATTCCTTTTGTGCTGCTTTTAAGATTTTAATTTTTTGTCATTAAGCCTTTTCAGTTCTTGAGTGCTCCCATAAGATCGGCACTCGCACTAGGCAAAAGATCATAAATTTCCATGATTTTTTTCCAGAATAACAAAATTCCCTGACAATTCCCGGTTCTGCAGACACTGTCTAAACTTGTTGATTATTGATTTTATGTTGATTTTTAGAATTTGAAAAAATAAAAAAAAGAAGTTCCTTGATTATACATCAAATTTGATTTTTTCTGAGAATTTATGTTCATTTTTTTTAATAAATAAGAAATACACCTTTATTCTACTATGATTTCCTTATCATATCACTAACAAAAACAAAAAAAACTACTCAAAATCTAGTATTGAGAAGCTAAATGACACTTAGCGCAGCAATTTAACTATAGGATAGGCACTGACTTCTTATTTTACCATATGTAATAAAAACATAAAATAATCTAGTAGCACTTGAAAATCGCCAACCCTTACAATGGCAGCAGTTGTGTTAAGAATGTCTGCATCTTATTGTAGTTATTTGGAGAACTTACTTAACTTTAGGCAGCAAAACAGTTTATAACCTGACCTGAATTAATTCTGAATTATATATGTAGTTTCAGGCCCCTCCTCCTCCTACACAAATATATTTCTATTTTAGACTATTCGGTCTCTTCGACAGTAGTTCACTTACAGCAGTAAATAGAATAATAATCTACAAGTACTCTTCAATGATCTGAATATATTGTTTGCATGCTTTAACAATTAATGAATTTTTATGACTGTTTTCAATTTTGAATTTGCTTTCCAACAATCATAGGACACAAATGAAAAGTTAGAGACAGAAGGATATAAGTCATTTAGTAACTCGTCCTCAAGAAAAAAGAGAAACATTTAATAAATGCTGTTAACTACAATAAACAACATTCAGTGTCTATACGATAACAAGCATTTCCTTTGTTCACTGATGATGCCTTGCTTAAAGCTAAATAATAATAAATGCAAAGAACCCTAAATTAAAGTTAAATTGGCATCTTAAATGGAAACATGTCTAAATCCATTTGGAAGCAAAAACTTTACTGCCATATTAAGTTAATTTGTTAATGTTTCTATGAAGCACGGTTTCAGGTTTTAGGAGTTCAAATTCAGTTACATCATAGAAAATATAAGATAATGATAGTATCCTACTTAAGAATCTTCACATATTGGCTTTTTGCTAAAATAAGATCAAAATCTTTATTTCAGAAAATCCTATTATACAAATTAGCCTATTGGCTTGATTGGAAAATAACTAGTTAGGAGGTTCTAAAAAAAAAAAAAGTAACAAAGAAACAATGCACTCACACTTCAATCCACAATATGCCTTCACAACAACACTAAAAGAGGGCCTAACCCAGCTTAGGATTTCTTAGTTCATCACTACAGAAACAGTAAACACCCAACAAACAAACAAAAATGGCTTAAACGATCATTGCACAGAACATGGCATCCATGGGGCAAATCAAACAGTCAGGAAGACTTAAGGTAAGTGGAAATTCCAAGAATAAAATAAATTTCTTTATATCAGTTTGGTTGAAGTCTTTTGCAAGAAAGCTCAGATGAAATGAGAAAAACTCATGAACTGCTGCAAAATATCAATGCATATGATGAGATCACTGGATCTTGAGACTTAAACTGAAAGTTTTGAGACATTGCCCAAATAGAGACTACATTTTAACGAAGTCAAGCATTATTTTTTTCTTACCAAGCAATATAATGGATTGTGATGATTCCATAACACTCGTTCAACTTCACCAGTCAATGTCCACAGTCTAGGATTAGCCTCTGGACTTCGGCAGTCGTGTATTCTAACAGATCTGCAAATTAAAATGAACAGAATTGTGGAAATCACATTTATCTTACAAAAAAAAAAAAAAATCTGATTTTTTTTTCTAAATATTCTAAATGGTTAATCCCCCTTTAAGTAGTGTAACCTTTAAATGTAATAAATGCATAATAAAAGTACATATAAAAGCATGAATACTCAAAAATTTAGAAAAAAAAATTATAACTGATCCTTTAAAAACTTTGCTCTTTCACAATTATCAATTTAACTATTTTAAAAGTAGACTTATTTGTATCAGTTCACACAATAAAAATACACTGAAGCTCGGTTATAACGTGGTCTTTCGGATCCAAGATTTCGAAGATCGCAATAAACCCGAACTTTTATTACTTTGCGACGTTAAATGTTGCATATCACACCCTATTACAGCCCACACGATTCCAAATGGTCATTTCGCGATTACCTACATCATTCAGAGCTATGTGAGAGAATTTTATATTTATAAATACATAAATCATTACCTTTTCAACACTCTGATGGGTTATATTAGCCAAAATCGATTTGGCGCCGCCATCTTGGCATTTGTAGAAACGACGACGAGTCACGTGGATCGAAACTAGGTATTCATACGCCTATTAGATTACATGGGCCTCTTTACTGCTTGTCATTGACAGAAAAATAGATCTCGATATTCATTTTGGTTAAACGAAAAAGTCCGTGATACTGGTATTTTTTTAAAAAATATATTGTATTTGACGCATTTTCGTGGTATTAGGGTAGGTATAGAGTCTCAATTACTATAAATAATAAGGAAACAAGCATATTAATTTACAACTTTGATTTGATTTTAGGCGAAAAAACGGTAAATTTTGCAATTTTACAATTATACACCTTTTCCAAAATAGAAGGGGTCCAAGACCAAATCGCGTTATATCCGAATTCGTGATATAAACAACCGCGTTATAACCGAGCTCCAGTGTATTTAGAAGGTCCATTTATTCTGAAATTCTCTTAAAAAAAGAGCGCATATAATTTCAGTTTTTCATTAATAAAAAGTAGAAATAAATACATTTTTATCATATAGGAAATACAATAAA